>CM052803.1:39226294-39259064 GCA_028533885.1 Nasua narica | reverse complement strand
CATGATTGGCCAGGCTACTGAAAAACTCACTGGTATCAAGATGGCTTTCAAATAAGGAAGGCTCAAACAGAAGAGAGAAGATAAATGCTTCATCCTCAACTTGTTTTTTTAAATTAATTTATTTATTTAGTTTTTTACTGCAGATGCTCTCTTGCTCCTATTACGTATTTATGGAGGGCTGACTATGAGGGTGAGACTCTGAGAGGAAGGGAACTCTACCCCCACTCCGCCCCCACTGCTGCTCTAGAGTTGGCCTTGGCCTTGGCGTTGGCCTGTGTTCTCACTAGCTGTTAAACGTAACATGCCTAGCTCAGAGAAATGCCATGACAGCAAGTATCACTCAGGAACTGTTTATTATAACCTCAAAGAGCAGTGAGTCAGCTTCAGCTTCTCTCTGAGAAGTCCCAGACTCCTGAATGAAAAATACCAAGGTTTAAAAAGGGATAACCATTTTGTAGAAATTGACAAGCTGAGCCTAAAATTCAGATGGAAATACAAACGACCTGGTATGGCTGAAACAATTTTGGAAAAATAACAGAGTTGGAAAACATATACTACCAGATTTCAAAACTTACTGTAAAACCGTACGTAACCAGGATAGTGACAGACATATAAGTCAATGGAACAGAACCAAGTCCAGAAATAATCCTTTACATTTATGGCCAGTTGGTTTTGCCAAGGGAATTCAGTGGGGGAAAGGATGGTCTTTTCAACAAATGGTGTCAAGACAACTGCTTGTACTAATGTTTAAAAAAAAAGAACTTACACCCTTACCTCACACCATACCCCAAAATTAACTCAAAATGGAACACAGACATAGGTAAGGGCTAACTTTATAAAACTTCTAGATAAAAACAGAAGAAAATCTTTGTGACCTTGGACAAGGCATAGATTTTTAAATGCATGATACTAAAAACATGACCAAGAAGAGAAAAACACTGATAAAACCTAACTTAATCAAAATTAAAAATATTTGTTCTTCAAAAGACAACCATATAAGAAAATGAAAAGACAAGCCACACAGTGGGAGAGAATATTTGCAAGTCACATATCTGATAAAAGAGTTGAATCCAGAATACATAAGGAAGTCTTACAACTCAATAATAAGACAACAAACACCCCGATAAAAAAAACAATGAGGCAAAGCTCTGAAGACATTTCATCAAAGAAGATACATGAATTGCTATCGAATACATGAAAAGAAGCTCAACACCATCACTTATTATGGAAATACAAATCACAACCACAAATGGATACCCCTACATACCTGCTAGATTGCCTATAATTCAGAGACCGACAGTACCAGGTGTTGGGCGGATATGACAAAATTGGAACCCTCACTCACTGCTGAAATGTACAGCTAACTTTGTACTTTGAAAACGTTTGTCAGTTTTTTGAAAGGTTAATGGTAGGCCTGCCAGATGGAAATACATGACCACAGAAAAACCTGCACGTGAATGTTCACAGCAGCATCAGTCATAACCACCTCAAACCAAAAACAATCCAAATGTCTCATTGCCTGGTGAATGGATAGACAAAACACGGTGAATTCATACAACAGAATACTAGTTAGCAATAAAAAGGAACATGTTCAACGTGGATAAACCTAGCGAAGGAAGCCAAATGCAAAAGACGACATACTATTTCATTTATAAGAAATCTCCAGGAGACAAATCTAGAGAGGGCAGAATAAGTGGTTGTTTGGGACTGGAGGTAGGAGCAGGGACTGACCATAAACAGACCCTTCTGTTTATATATATATAGCAGACCTTCTGAGGGAGAGGGAAGTGTTGCAAAATTGGATTTCAGTGATAGTTATACAACTCTGTATGTTTACTAAAAAATCACTGAATTGTACACTTACAAGAGATGAATTTTATGGTATATAACCTACAACTCAATTTAAAAAACCACCAACAACAAACCACTTGTTTTATCTAGAAGGTCCCTAACTGCAGGTTCCTATACTGGGGAAATCTTTTAGGATACTTTCTAGTAGAAATGGAACTTTCAGGCAGAGAACAGAGATATGGATTTCTCTGCAAGAGTGGTTCTCCAACTTTAGCATATGTAAGAATCACTTGGAAACAGACCTCTCAGATATCCCTCCACCCCACATGGGTCGGGGTTGGGGCTCATTAATTTGCATTTCTAAAAAGCTCCAGGAACACAAAGGAAAAATACAGCTTCCAAAGTCCCCCCAGAGATTATATCAGAGCTGTAATCTGTACCTCTTACAGGATAGAATCATGATCGATCAATCTCATGGTTTAGTATGCCATGAGCTACAATACTCTTACGGACCATTAATAAGTAGTTTCTAGAGTAAAATCTGTGTGTTTCTGTGTTTAAAGCAACAAAGGAAATATCCTGAATTTTGTGTACGCACATGTGTGTATTTGTTTATTTATTTATTGGGGTAGGGTATGGCTGAGGAGGAGAGAGAATCTCAAGCAGGCTTCAGGCCCAGCACAAGCCTGACATGGGGCCGGATGGGTGGGGCTCGATCTCATGACCCTGAGATCATGACCTGAGCTAAAATCAAGAGTCAGAGGCCCAACCGACTGAACCACCCAGGCGCCCCAAAGACGACCTATATTTTAAATGGTTCAAAGTCAGAAGAGTTCTGCCTTAGGCCTTTCTAAATGAAGTCATTTGCACAGAAGTAAATTATATTTATTCAAGGTATTCTAAATATGCTTCTACATTTAAAAAATGCTTTTCCTTTGAAAACGTTTAGGTCACTTTTCAAGTGGAATCTAATTTTAAATCTGTGCAACTGCAAGATCACATGTTTTTTTTCTGAATTCTTAACAGGGATGTGTAATTGTTTGATCTATAAGAGCACAGTTCTGACAGGCACTAATAACACTCAGCAGCAGCAGTGCTAGGGGTTCAATCCTACAATTCCCTACATACCTACCAGAGTCTAATGCTGGGCTATCTCAGAAGTCCCAGACACAGAAGACCTCGTCTTTACCAGGAATTCACCATACTTTCCAACTATTACAAAAACAATAGTACTCGACATCAGTGTATGCGGAAACAGACGGGGGAAATTTTTATAGAAGTAGGACTGTGTCCTAGAAAAAAAAATGTAACAGCACTTAAATTATTTTCAATTTCTCTTATCAGTACGGCTTGAAGGAGTGGGAGTAGTCTCACACACTGCAATGCCACGGTGCATGAGCCAGAAGAGCCAGCCTGAGGACCTCAGTGCAAAATGTGCTTGCAGGAGTACACACGGGACTTCCCTGATAGCTCCTAGGTACTCACGAGATTCTGACTGAACTGGCCTGGGTGAGGCTCAAGCACTACAGGGAGAGGGTTCTCTCATAGGCTGTGCTCCTAAAGACAGTCACGACACACCGTCCAACCTGCGGGCTCCTCGGCAATGCCCGCTCTTTGTCCCTCTCCCTATCTCAGGGTTAGCCCAGATTCTTGTTTGGGCCCACAGGATGGGGAGGAGGAAACTTCTGAGGCCGGCCTGGAGTGAACTGCCGCTCTGCCTTCACTGCTTGGAATGCTCACTCTTGGAACCCAGCTGCCATGTAACAAAATCCCAGTTAGCCAAGGGGAGGGGCAGTCCATGCCCACCTCGGTGCCAGACATGTCGTGGGAGTGAAGCCCCTTAGATGGTCCACCCCCGTCACTCTCTCGACTCCTATAACTCCGGGAGAGGCCCCTGCTGGGCCACGCAGAGAAGAACCGCCTGGCTGAGCCCTGCCTGAATTCTTGAGTCAAGGAATCACGAGCAAATATAAAATGGCTCTGGTCTTAAGCCTTAAGTTTGGCAGTGGGTTTTGTTACCCAACAACAGACAACAAAAAGAGGTTTCAAGCCTATTCTAGAACATTCTTCTAGGTAAATAATATGCAGATTGAAGTCAACAGGTATGGACTTGATGTCTACACCTCAGGGGTGGGAGGAGCCTGAACCTAGCTGGGGGTAGGGGTGGGGAAGAATATAAATATCCACAAGCCAGACCTGATCTGCTTCCTCATCACAGAAGTTTTTCATGTCTGGCAGCAAAAGGTTTCATTGCTTTCCAAATTTTATATTAAAAAAGGAACTTAGGTGACTATTTTACATCCTTTCTAAAGGCCAAATGAAACATGGCTTCATCATTACACACCAACCCATCAATGTGGCTCCACTCCCAAGAGTTTGCTGAAACAGGGGGAAGGAGAGATCCTGAAGATGTGGATTTCAACAGGATCATCCATTCTGCTCTTCACTCTACATACCAGAACCTTGTGTCCATTTATAATAGGAAAGAAGTTTAAACGTAACCACATTTAAAATGCCACCCATGACAAAGGCTGCAAAAGATGAAACCAGAGTCAGGAAGATTTGAATTCTGGCTCTGTCATTTCATTTCCCATCTGTAAGATGGGAGGCCCAGCCTCGGACATGCACTCAAGAAATGTCAAGTTCATGTCTCCCTTCTCTCTTCTCTCTCAAATCAATGCAGCTGAACCTATAAAGTGTTGCATAGCCCTAGGATGCTCTTGAATGTACTCTAAGCAAATACAATAAAGAAACTAAATCGCATATGGCTCAGTTAATCGTGCCCAAGGGACATAAACATATGTCTGTACATGTAAACATACACCATCCCGGTGCACCGGACGAACCCTACTCCTCCAACTACCATACAGGTATTACTAGCCCTTTGAAGTGTTTAAAATGTCAACATCTGAGAAAGAAAATGTATGAAGCTGAGACTACATTTCCGGATGGGTTGTCCAAAGTTCTTTGGATGAGAAAGCAGATAACTTAGCTGCCAGAGAGCAAGCTGTGCTTGCCTAGAGATGGATCCTTAAAAGGAGAACCGCAGAGATGAGCTCTAAGCCCAAAGCAGCTACGCAGGTCTTGATGATCTCAACTCACAACTGAGAGCTGGCCGGTGAACTTCAGCGTTGGGAAGTAACAAGTCCTTGAGTCTACTGCTTGAGGGAGAGGAAGGCCTTGGTTGAAACAGGGCCAACAGTCTTAGCATTCAGAAGGATGCTGGCAAGTAGAGGAGCTTAGCTCTTACGATTTAGGAGACTGGTGGTTCTCACCGGAACCCTTCTTGATTCTTACCTAAGGTAGTAAGCGGCATCTTCGTCTTTAACTGGCATTAGACTGATAAGGGCAGCCACCAGCTAAACAAGGGGAGGTGGTGGGGTTTAGGGGATGGAGACTAAGAGCGCACTTATTGTGAGGAGCACTGCTGAATGTACAGAATTGTTAAGTCACTGTATTCTGCACCTGACACTAATGTACCACCGTATGTTAACAATACTGGAATTAAAAACCAAAACTTAACACAAAGAAGATTCAGGGCGCCTGGGTGGCTCAGGTGTTAGGCAACTGCCTTCAGCTCAGGTCATGATCCTAGAGTCCCGGGATCGAGTCCCGCATCGGGCTCCCTCCTCACTGGGGAGTCTGCTTCTCCCTCTGACCTCTCTCTCTCTGTCATATTCTCTCTCTCTCTCTCTCAAATAAATAAATAAATAAAATCTTCAAAAAAAATAAAAAGACGATTCAAGTCATACAAAGTATGTTTTCTAATCACAACAGAAGTAAACTAAAATCAACAACAGAAAGATACCTGGAAAACCCTCAAATATCTGCAATTAAATGAGACACTTGTAATTAGAGCCTATGAGTCACAGGAAAAAAATCAGAAAAATTAGAAAATACACTGAAATGAATGAAAATAAAAGCACAATGTATCAAAATTTATGGAATATATAATGCAAAAAAGCTAAATAAAAGAGTGTTTACAGGGAAATTTACAGCTTTACATGCTTATGTTAGGAAAGAAGAAAGGTTTAAAGTCAATTATCTAAATGTCAATCTTTAGGAGCTAAAAAAAGAAGAGCAAATTAAACCGAAAGTAAGATGAAATCAAAAGCAGAAATTAACAAAATGGAAGACAGAAAAACAATAGACTAACTGAATCAACGAAACTAAAACCTGGTTCATTGAAATAATTAATAAAATTGATAACTCTTTAGCCAGACTAATCAGAAAAAAGAGAAGTCACAAATTAGCAATGTCGGGAGTGAAAGATGAGTCACCCCTAAACATCCTTATGGTTGTTAAAATGAAAACAACCAACAAAAAATACAGCAAACAACTTTTTGCTAACAATAATAAGCATAATAATATTAATAAATTATTGTTAAATTTAACAACCGAGATGAAATGGACAAATCACATTAAAAAGACAAATTACTGTGGCACCTGGGTGGCTCAGTTGTTAAGCGTCTGCCTTCAGCTCAGGTCATGATCCCAGGTTCCTGGGATGGAGTCCCACATCGGGCTCCCTCCTTGGCGGGAAGCCTCCTTCTCCCTCTCCCACTCCCCTTGCTTGTGTTCCCTCTCTCACTGTCTCTCTCTGTCAAATAAATATATAAAATCTTAAAAAAAAAAGACAAATTACTAAAGCCTACTTGATAAGAAATAAATAACCTGAATAGCTCTACACCTACTAAAAAAACTCCAGGCTCAAAAGGCTTTACTGGTGAACTCTATCAAACAATTAAGAAAGAAAAATACTCTCTAACATGTTCTAGAAAATAAAAAAGCACTTCCCAGGGCGCCTGGATGGCTTAGTGGGTTGAAGCCTCTGCCTTCGGCTCGGGTCGTGATCTCAGGGTCCTGGGATCGAGCCCCGCGTTGGGCTCTCTGCTCGGCTGGGAGCCTGCTTCCCTCTTTCACTCTGCCTACTTGTGATCTTTCTCTCTCTCTGTCAAATAAATAAAATCTTAAAAAAAAAAAAGCACTTCCCAGCTTGTTGCATGAAGCCAACATTACTGATACCAAAACAAGACAAAAACTGCGTGGAAAAATTATGTATAAACATAAAAGCAGAAATCCTTAAAATTTAAAAAAATTGAAATAAATCCGAACTGAAATAAATTGTTTTTCATCAATATTAACAGTTAAAGAAGACAAATTCTATGACTGTCTTAAAAGATATATAATAAGCATTTGGCAAAATTCAACAGTCATTGTTAATAACAACTCTTAGCAAACTAGAAATAGAAGGAAATGTGAGGAAACCTTCCTTCATAAGGAAACCTTATGAAACACATACAGCTAGTATCACACTTAATAACAGAAAACTGAACACTTCCCCCCTAAGACTGGGAGTAAGCCAAGGATATCTGTGTCACTACTTGTAATCGACACTGTATTGGAGATCCTATCCAGTGCAATTAAGTAAAGCATACGGATTTGAAAAGAAGCAAAGCTGTCTTGATTCACAGATAATGTAATTAAAGGGTGTAGAAAGTTCTATGGACTACACAAAAACTGCTAAAACCAGTAAGTTAATTTAGCAAGGTCATAGGATACAAGATCAATATACAAAAGTCAATTGTATTTATATAGACTAGCAATGAACTATAGGAAAATGAAGTTTTAAAAAATACCATCAACAGATATAATACCAAAAGCATAGGCAAAAAAGTAAAAACAGGTAAGTTGGACCATATGAAGATTAAAAACTTCTGCGCATCAAAGGCTACAACAGAGTGAAAAAGCAACCCAGAGAATGGGAATAAATATTTCCAAGTCATATATCTGATAAGGTGTCTTTTTGTTTTGTTTTGTTTAGATTTTATTTATTTGAGAGAGCGAGTGAATGAGCGAGACAGCATTGACGGGGGAGCTGCAGAGGCAGAGAGAGAAGCAGACTCCCTCTGAGCAGGGAGCCCGATGAGGGACTCCATCCCAGGACCCGGAATGATGACCTGAGCTGAAGGCAGACGTTTAACCGACTGAGCCACCCAGGCGCCCCCTGGTAAGGGGTTATTACCAGAACATATAAAGAATTTCTATAACTCAACCAAAAAACCAAGTAACCCAATTTAAAAATAGACAAAGGACTTGAATATACATTTCTCCAAAGAAGATTTGCCAACAAGCACATGAAAAGATGCTCAACATCACTAATCATTAGGGAAATACAAATCAAAACCATAATGAGAGAAAAAAAAAAAACCATAATGAGATATCCCCTCACACCTGTCAGGATGTCAATTATCCAAAAGACAAGAGAAGACAAATGCTAGTGAGGAGGTGGAGAAAAGGGAACCCATAATTCCTGCTGGCAGGAATGCAAACTGGTGCAGCCACTGTGGACAACAGGATGGCAGGTCCTCAAAAAATTAAAAATAGAATGACCGTATGATCCAGCAATACCACTTCTGGGTATGTATACAAAAGAACTGAAAGGAAGGCCTTGAAGAGATGTTTGCACGCTCATGTTCACAGCAGCATTACTCACAGTAGCCAAAAGATGGAAGCTACCCAAATGTCCATCAGTGGATGAATGGGTAAACAAAATGTGACATATACATGCAATGGGATATTAATCAGTCTTAAAAAGGAAAAACAATCTGGCACTTGCTACAGAACGGATGAACCTTGAGGATATTATGCTAAGTGAAATAAGCCAGTTGCAAATAGACAAATACTGTATGATTTTACTTTTACATGAATGAGGTAAGTCAAGTAAAAGTAGTCAAACGCATAGAAACAGAAAGTAGAGTAGTGGTTGCCAAGGGCTGGGTGAAGGAGAAAGGGGGAGTTGTTTAATGAATGGGTAGAAAGTTTCAGTTTTGCCAGACGAAAAAGTTCTGGAGATTCTAGAGGTCACACAACAATATGAATATTCTGTACTTACCACCATTTAGCAGTACACTTAAAAGTGGTTAAGATGGTAAATTTTATGCTGTGTGTAGTCACAAATAATTTTTAAAAATTTTAAACAAACATGAAATACTTAAAGATAACGTTTAAAAATGTGTGCAAGACCTTCATTCTAACAATATAAAACCCTACTGAGATCACTTAAATAAATGTAGAAATATACCGCTTTTATGGATTGAAATTTGTAATATTAAAACATTAATTCTCCTCAAATTTATTCACGAATTTCATTCAATCCAAATCAAAATCCCTGTAGGCTTTTTTTTCTAGAAATTTATAAGCTCATTCTAAAATGTGTATGGAGGGCGCCTGGGTGGCTCAGTCGGTTAAGCATCTGCCTTCGGCTCAGGTCATGATTCCAAGGTTCTGGGATCGAGCCCCACATCTGGATCTCTGCTCAGTGGGGAGTCTGCTTCTCCTCTGCCTCTCTCCCTGCTCATGGTCTCTCTCTCTCTCTCTCAAATAAATAAAATCTTAAAAATAAATAAATAAAACGTGTATGGAAATTCAAAGGATTGAGAATACCCTAAACAATTACAAAGAATAAGGTAGAGGATTCACAATACTTGATTTTAAGACTTACTTTAATACCACAGCATTCAAGAGCGTGATACTGGCATAAGGACAGAAACATAGAGCAGGACAGGATAGAATCCAGATGTAGACCCCCACATACGTGGTCAATAGAGTTTCTATAAGGGTTCCATGGTAATTTAGTAGGGGAAAGGATAATCTTTTCAACATTTGGTGCTGGAACAACTAGGGGGGAAAATGAACTTTGAAAGGAAGTGCAAGACTTGTACACTGAAAACTACAAAACATGGCTGAAAGAAACAAAGGAATATCTGAATGGAAAGACATTCCATATTCATGCACTGAAGAACCTAATATTGGTAATGGCAAATTGACTGATCTAGAGATTCAGCGCAATCCCTCTCAAAATCTCAATTGCCTTTTTCACAAAAATGGGTAAGATGATCCTAAAATTCATATGAAATTGCGAGCAACATCAAACAGCCAAAACAATCTTAAAAAAGAACAAAGTTGGGACGCCTGGGTGGCGCAGTTGGTTGGGCAGCTGCCTTTGGCTCGGGTCATGGTCCCGGCGTCTTGGGATCGAGTCCCGCATCGGGCCCCTTGCTCCGCGGGGAGCCTGTTCCTCTCTCTGCTTCTGCCTGCCTCTCTGCCTGCTTGTGTTCTCTCTCTG
Organism: Nasua narica; assembly: GCA_028533885.1. Lineage (NCBI taxonomy): Eukaryota > Metazoa > Chordata > Mammalia > Carnivora > Procyonidae > Nasua > Nasua narica. Next base: position 39,249,145 of record CM052803.1, on the reverse strand, counting down.
TTAAATGAATAAATAAAATCTTTAAAAAAAAAAAAAAAAGAACAAAGTTGGAGGGCTCATATTTCCTGATTTTAAAATTTACTGGAAAGCTACAGTAATCCAGAAGAAATTCTGGCATAAGAATAAACATATAGACCAATGGAACAGAATACAGTACACAATAACCCCAAATATCTAGAGGTCAACCGATTTTCAACAAGGGCGCCAAGACCATTCAATTGAGAAATAAGAGTGTTTGCAATAAATGGTGCTGAGACAAGGGGATATCCCCATGCAAAAGAATAAAGTTGGATGCTTACCTCACACTATAATACTAAAATTAATGCCAGACAGATCAAAGACCTAAGCATAAGAGCTAAGACGATAAAATTCTTACTTTATTTTTTTTATTGTGTTATGTTAGTCACCATACAAGACATCATTAGTTTTTGATGTAGTGTTCCAAGATTCATTGTTTATGTAAAACTATCCAATTCTAATAAGTAAACATGGGTAAATCTTTGTGACCTTGAATTAGGCAATCATTTCTTAAATATGCCACCAGCAGCACAAGTAATAAAAGAAAAAAATAAATAAATCAGCCTTAATCAAAATTAACTTCTGTGCCTCAAAGCAGTATCAAGAAAATGAAAAGACAACAGAATGTTGCGAATAATGTATCTGATAAGGGATTAGAATCCAAAATACATTAAGAAATTTTACAATTCAACAACAACAACAAAATCCATTAGAGCACTGGCAAAGGACTTGAATAGATATTTCTCCAAAGAAGACATATGAAGGGCCAACAAACATGTGAAAAGATGCCCACCATCCTTAGGAAAATGCAAATTAGAACCATAATGAGATACCGCTTCACAACCACTAGGATGGCTATTATCAAAGACAAATAATAGTAAGTATTGGTGAGGATGTGGAGAAATCAAACCCCTCACACACTGTGGGTGGGAATGTGAAAAGCTGCAGTGTCTTTGAAAAATAGCCTGGAGTTTCTAAAAAATGTCAAACACAGCTACCATATGGTCCAGCAATTCCAGGAATATGTTCAGGTGAAATGAAAACATATGTTCACACAAAAATCTGTACATGAATGTCCACAGCAGTGTTGTTCTTAATGGCAAAAAGTGGAAACCACCCAAATGTCCATCAACTGATGACCGGACAGACAAAATGGGTCACACCCATACAACGGAATGCGATTCGGCCATAAAAAGGAATGGAGTACCGATATATGCTGTAATATGGATGAATCTTGAAAATGTGCGCTAAGTGAAAGAAATCAGATGGAAAAGGGCACATTTTGTATGATTCCACGTGCGTGAAATGTCTACAACAGACAAATAGGTAGAAAGCAGGTTAGCAGTTGCCTGGGCTGGAGGAGACTGAAGGAAACAGAGTCTTACAACAGTTACGGGGTTTCTTTTTGGGGTGATGAAAATGTTCTAAAATTGATTGTGGTGATGGCTGCCCAATCCTCTTAATACGCTAATGAATCACTCAACTGTACATTTTAAATGGGTGAATTGTATGGCATGTGCATTATATCTCAATAAGCAGTTAAATAAAAAAAGGCCCAGGGAGCCGTTGAGCAGGAGAGTAAATTTTGGAGACATCAGCATACACGTGGTACGTAAAACCACCAGCCTCGAAGACTTCACCAAGGTTGTGATATACAAGAGAATGAGATGTAATCCAGGGACTAAGCCTCCATTGCCTTCCAGAATTAGAGGCAGAGGGATGAGAGTGGAGGAGATAAGAGCAATGAGAGATGGGAAGAAAACCAGGGCAAGGTGGAATCCTGGAAGCAAGTGAAGAAAGTGTTTCAAGGAGACCAAATGCAGCTGTCTTTCCCGAATTGAGAAGTGAGAAGCAATTACTAGATTTAGCAACACGAAGGTCCTCCGTGACCTTGATAAGAGGAGTTCTGCTTTGGTAATGTGGGCAAATACCTGATTGGAGTGGGACCAAAGAGACCGGAAGGAGAAAAGTCAGAAAATCAAGAAAAGAGAATTTCTAAGGAATCTGCTATAAAAGGAAGTAGAGAAATGGGGTACTATCTGGAGAACTAGAGAACTAAGAGAATGTGTTACTGTTTTCAAGATGGAAGAAACATGAGCAGTTTGTGGGCTGATAGAATGTGCCAGTTCGGAGAAGCAACATTTAGGAGACAGAGAGGAAGGCTAGAGCTACGCTCCTGACTCAGCAAGTAGGCATGAAATCCAGCACAGCAGTGGACATCCCGGCCCTTCCCAGAGGCACGGACAGCTCAGATGCACTGGTTATAGGAAAGGGGAAAACAGCAGAGATGCAAATAGGTAGAGAGATGTGGTAGTGTCAGTAACATGTTTCTTTGGTGAAATAAGAAGTAAGGTCATCAGCGAAGGCTGAGAAGGGAGTTTTGAGAAGAGAGGGGGAAGGTACACACTAGTTCTCCCGGATGAGGGGAGAATGAATGAACTGTGGAAATACAGTAGGTTTCCCTGGCAGCATGAGAGGCCTGCTGGAGGTGAAGGAACGTGCAGTAGGAGTGAGGTCAGCCAACACGCTCGATGTTTCCTCCAACCCAGGGGCACACCCACACAGTAGGGGTACACCCACACAGTAGGCAGAGACCTGGATTTAACCAGAGTTGTGGTTTAGCCAAGTAAGAGTGGCAAAGCAAAAGAGGGGAAGGGGACCCACAGTGTGTTACATAAGGCAGCGCAGATAATTCCTTGGAATGCAAGTTATTTAAGAAGGAAAGTAACAGCATGAGGGGATGAGGGACAGGGAGAAAGGAGAACTAGAGGTCCTGAGAGGGTGATGTTATGATAAAGAGCAGAAAAACGCACTCATGAGTGGCAGCTCTTAGAGCTGACGTGGTGAGGCAATGCGTTTCATTTCTCCACCATTTTAGGAAACGTCAACGAACGCTATAGGCACCTAAGTGGTAGGAAGGACACACGGCTGCAAAAGACTCCCACCATTTAATACGGGATGTCCAAACTGATGGCATTTGGTAACAACAGGAGGTGCTGTTAATTACAGCCACATCACTTTGTAGTTGTGTGACACTGGGCAAATTCCCTAACCACTGGGGCTCGGTTATCTGTAAAATGTGGATAAGTGTAACACTCACAGGATGAGGATTCAAAGAATATCTGAGAAGCATTTACAACTGTGCTTGGCACTTTGTAAGCAATAAATAAACGTCTGCTCTTAGTGACAGCATTACTATTTGCTGAGGCTGCTCATGTTTCTTATTTTTAAAAGATGCAATAACCAACAAAAACAATGTTATCAAAGCAACAGTCTCTGCAGGGAAGAGTTCAGAGACTCAAGTATTGAGACTGCTGAGGCATAAGTCATTCCAGAATACTTCCAAGCACTTTTCCCACCCTGCTCCAGTTTCTTCACTTTCCGGGGGGCTTGGGAGAAATGACACATACCATCCGAAAGGGCTGTAAGCTCACAGGACAGGAGCTCTCTAAACATCGAACCTTGCTGTTGAGGGGTTCCACTTCATCCTAAACTCCATTTCCAGGTTCTGTGCCAGCACCTTTACTTCCTGCCCACACAATTGGACAGTCACGTGGAATAACAACATCTTTAATAAAACACCTTGGGAAAGGGCACTTTTTTATCCCACAGGTCACTGGAGGAAGGAGGAGGAACAGACCTCTGCCTGACTGTCACCTGACAGCTCCTCAGACCGTGAGGTTGTGGGAATCGGGTCCACGTGAGACCCCACTGTGGGATACACTCCAGTCGCTAGGTCCCAGGAGATGGCCGCAGATCCCACCAGCACGCTGCCTGTTTGACAGTTTCTGTTTGCAACCCCACAAGGAAGTGAAAGCACCAGCGCAGAACAGAGCCATGATTAGCTGCCTCTTACAGGCCTGGCTTGAAATGTCTCCACCCCCATTCCCTGCCCAATGTTTTCTTTTAGAGTAGCTGAGACTGTAGATCCCAGAGACAAATTTCTCCTGCTTTCAGTCTAGCTACTGGCAGGAGCAATCATCTCATCAGAAAGAAAAACGGAAAGAAGCAGCGAACTCTGGAACAAGTGTGAGATATTCAGATTGCTTCAGAATTGAAGACTGGAGGAGAATGAGGGCTCCTATGAATCCTATTGCCTGGTGTGATTTATTTACCAAACGTCCTCGGCAGTTGGGGCTGCTCTCTGAGCTCTTTCTAGTTTATAATTCAATTGCTCTATGAGAACGAACTAAATTTATAGGAGGGGCTTCATGATCTCTCCTTGTGGTACTCTTATAACAACTTACAGAAAAGTTTGGATCAAATAGTAGATATCGTCTCTCTAGCAAAGAAGTAAAGGGGCAAAAGGCATTTCTAGGCAAACTTCATGGACAACGACCTGCTACATTGTGACTTCACTCAAACAGGCACAATGACGATGGAAAAACGGGAGAGATTTGCTATTAATAGTTAGGCTCTACTTCCAAGTACGAGTTTCGGAGTTTCCGGAAACTACAACAGAAACAAAAACAAAACCAAAGAAATCCCCACATGCACATGGGATGAAGTGGACAGTGAAGAAGCCATTAAACAGAAAGGATAAGTTGTGAAATGGTAACAGGGTTTCTACTTTCTTATACATAGTCATTCATCCACAAGAGCAGAAGTCTGTGACACATACCAGAAGAACCTTGGGAAACTTGTTTTCTAGAAAAATGTTTGAAACCTTTACAATGAATATTCTGATTATTTTTGTGATCGGGGGGGAAAAAAAACCCAGAAAGAACCCATGCTTCCAGATTTGCTTAAAAAAAACAAAAAACCCCCACTGATTTAGAGATCACAAATGTCTGCTAACCTCTGTGTTTCTGCAGAGTGCCTATTACCTATTAGTTAATCCGTTCTTACTCCTTTACCTGCTGTGGGACATTTTTTTTTTAGAACTTCCTTCTCCTTTTATAAATGCTGTCTCTGAATTCCTCCTAAATCCCTCCCAGTCATCTTACAAACCATCTTTTTTCTTTCAGGTCAGTTTTTTCCAGAAAGTCAACCCCAACTTACTTTTCCCAACCCTACAAAATTCACGGAATGAACTAAGTATTGAATCCCTTTCTATTATGAATTCTCTTTACCTTCACCCTGAAAATTACCATCCATTTTCACTAACAACTTTTATTTATTTATTTATTTATTTAAAAAAACTTTTATTTTTGCAACCATTCTTACATTAGGCCAAAAATACTCAAGATAGACTTCTTCTTCTTCTTTTAAAGTAGGCCCCAGGCCCAACATGGGACTTGAACTCATGACTCGACAAACAAGAGTTGCATGCTCTACCCACGGAGCCAGCCAGGCAGCTGAACCACTTCATTTGGCTTATAATTGGTACTGTACTCTGAAATCAGTAAGAACAAATGTCCCTTCCGTGAACAGCAAATTCTAAGCCGCAATCCCCAGTAAAGGGCAGTAAAGAGGTTTAGTCTCACCTGCCAACTCCAACTAGTTAATATGGTTTGGGAACCTAGAACACTGTGTTGAGAAGGATTCCGAGTCCACACACAGCTCCGTAATAAAGAGTGAGGTTAAGTTTTAGCACTGTCTGCCACGGGCAATGAACAAAATTGGGGTCGGTGGTTCTTCACTCCATAGCCTGCTGGGGCCAGGCCTGGTGTGACCTACATTGCTCTTATTCTTGGTCTATCTGGAGTCCAATCACTGTGAACATGGCTATATGTGAAGAAAGTGTGGGTGTTTGTGTGTATGTGGTTGGGGGGGCGGGGAACGAAAGTATCTCTTTTCTTTTCTTGAGAATCTTTAACTGTTCTACAGCAACTCAAAGGAGAATGAGATGCTAATTTGAGGGGGTGGAAAAAGATGACTTCACTACAAGGAATTTCCAACCTGAGTCAAATTTCAAGTAATAAGAACCTAGGCTAGTTTTCTCTAGTTACCTCACAAGGCCATCTTCCCTATTTTCAGCTTAATCACAATTGCATAACTTCAGTATACCCATGCCGTAATTTTTCTCCATGTTCCCAAAGATGATTAAACATCAGGGGTTCATTCACCTTTCCACTTAGCTGGCTCCCCCTCTTCCCATGCCACCAAGTTGCAGATAAGACAAGTAGACTTCCGTACACCGTTTCATCCCATAAATCTTTCTTAGAATGTAATGCCCTCTCTGGATTCTTCCTACACGTAGATGGTGCAGAATTATGGTAAATCGAAAGAGAGCCTTCTAAATTCTGGGTATCGACAAGCCCATTTGATCCATTTCCTGAAACTTCATGTTTACCAATTCTCTATTACTGTTGAGAATACTGTGGAAGAGTTTGAAAGAGTCCTGCCCAAAAGAGCTTTCTGCAATGATGGAAATGTTCTATATCCGTGCTAATTACAGCAGTCGTTAGCAATCTGTGGCTAGTGAGAACTTGAAATGTGGCTGGTGTGAGTCAGAAACTAAATTTTAAATTTTAATTAATTATAATTTAAGTAGCCACATGTGGCTAGTGGCTACTATATTGGAGAGTGCTGTCAAGAAGAAGAAAGAGAATACATTCAGCCTCCTGAGAAAACGGAAAGCTCTAAAAGTTTATCCTGAGTACAGAGGAAGAGTTAAGCTTGCTATGGCCACAGCTGTGAGCCAGCTCCCTCCACCCCAAAGAGGTAGAGTGCTAAAAGGTTTCCCTAGATGACTCAGGAGCTGCTCTTCCCTTGGGAGTAGGAACCAAAATGAAGATGGGCTTCCAGCTTCCTGCCTCCCTGCTCCTAGTGCTTATTTTGCTCAAGGGTATAGAGCCAGTGATATGGCTTCATGGATTTTTTGAGGACAAGAATAAAGAGCAACTAGCCAGCCCCACTTACTTTCCAAATGAGGAAAACCAGAATCATGGAAATAAAGTGATTTTTTTCATTTTTTGTTTGTTTTTATGCAGTTGAAGGCAATAAGTAAACAATCCACCAACTTATTCCAAGGAATTTAAAATGCAGTTCAATGAAGTAGAAGAATCAGTGGATAGGTTAAAAAGCAAGTGAAGAGGGGCGCCTGGGTGGCTCAGTGGTTAAGCCTCTGCCTTCAGCTCAGGTCATGATCTCAGGGTCCTGGGATCGAGCCCCATGTCGAGCTCCCTTCTCAGTGGGGAGCCTGCTTCCCCCTCTTTCTCTGCCTGCCTCTCTGCCTCCTTGTGATTTCTCTCTCTGTCAAATAAATAAATAAAATCTTAAAAAAAAAAAAAAAAGCAAGTGAAGAAAGAACTAGTGTACTGAAAGGTGTAGTTGAGAAACTACCCAGATTGCAGCATACAGAGCTAAAGAGGTGGGAAATATGAAACAGTTTCAGAAACATGAAGGACAAAATAAGAAAGTCCAATATATAACATCTAGGATTTCCAAAAGGAAAGATGGAAGGAAATAAAAGAAAAGCAAAATTTGAAGGGATAAACAGCTGAAAATTTCTCAGGTGCTTTGAAAGACATGAAATCTCACTCAGAGACAAACAGCAAGCAGGATAAATAAACCAACATGACAGTAAATGTGCAGAACAGTATGAACAAAGAGAAGATAAAAAAGCAGCTAAGAGAAAAAAAAAAAAAACAGATTAAGAGCAGAGAAACAGACTTCTCAATTATAGTATTAGAAGCCGGAAGATAATGAAACAGAATAACATCATTCAATTGCTAAGAAAAAATAACTGTCAGCCCAGATTTCTACATCAAGCCATATTATCATTCAATGGTTATGACAAATAAAAACACTTTTAGGCAAGTGAAAAAAGAGTTTACCATTAAGAGACTCACTGAAAAAAATTTTAAAGCCTGCCTTTGGAAGACAGAATTTTAACTCAGATGAAGTATGATAACTCAAGAAATTAGAATAACACAGTGTAAACCCAACGGAAATAGAAGGAAAGATAAAATACAGTTAAGAGCAGAAAGCACAGAGCCTGGCTCAGTTAAGCCTCTCAGTCTTGATTTTGGCTCAAGTCATGATCTCAGGGTTGAGAGATCAAACCCAGCATCAGGCTCCACACTCAGTGGGGAGTCTACTTGAGATTCTCTCCCTGCTTGCACATGCTCTCTCTCTCTCTTTTTCTAATAAAATCTTAAAAAAAAAAAAAAAAAAAGAGCAGGAGGCAACAAAATAGAGGGGGGTAAAGGGTAATCAAAATCAAAAGCTGGTCCTTTGAAAATAAATTCATAAAAAAGAGTTCTGGAAAAACTAATCAACAATAAAAAGAAAACTTACAAATAATAATAGGAGTGGAAAGGAGGACATAATACAGGGATAGACACAGAGATTGCCTGGACATATACACCTTATCAAAACTTACATGAGAATAGAAAACTCGAATATACCAATAATATTGAAGAACTTGAATCATATTAAATAAAAACCAACCCATGAAAAAAAAAGCACTAGGCCCAGACAGTTTTACAGGAGAATTATACATGCAAGATCTTTCCTAGCACCAGAGTTCTCACCAGGTTTGATAAGAACTCCCGTCCCCTTGTGCTTCGGATCCAGGAGCGGTAACAGATTGCCACTGTGGCCAATCTCTGGATGTTTCACCCGTCCACTGTTAGTGCCTTTAATCCTACCCACACCTTTGGAAACTGTCCCTTCAATTAAATTTGATTCTATTACCTCTCTGAGTATGCCATCTGTTTGCAGCCAGAACCCTAACAGGCCTTTGTACAAATTCTTGTAGAAAAGAAGGAACATATACAAATTCCTAAACTCCTTTTAAAAGTCTACATTAACTTTTGGGACACATGGGTGGCTCAGTTGGTTAAGTGTCTGCCTTTGGCTCAGGTCACAATCCATGAGACCTGGGATTGAGTCCCATGACAGGCTCCCTGCTCAGTGGGGAGTTTGCTTCTCCCTCTGCCTGCTGCTCCCCCTGCTTGTGCGCTTGCTCTCCTCTCTCTCTCTGACAAATAAATAAATACAATCTTAAAAAAAAATTCTACATTAACCATAGCAAGAGAAGAAAATAAAATTATGAGTGAAATTTCATAACATATATGCAGAAATCCCAAGTAGAATATTCACATATTAAATCTAGTAATGTATAAAAAACATATGTACCACAATCAAATACAGTTTACTTCAAGAATATAAGGATGGTTAGACATTATAAAATCTATTAATGTAATCATTAACAAATGAAGGGAGAAAGACCATCTGAATAAATGCAAGGAAAAATCTGATGAAACAGCCAGTTGTGATACTTAACAAATTAAGAATAGAAGAGAATAAAGGAAATTGACCAAAAACATACAATGGTTCCAATGCAAGGACTCCCTTTAATGAGAGGAAAACAAGGATGCCCATGATTACCGACTCACATAAACTTTTTACTGGAGGAACTTGCCCGTAATCTTAAAGGAAAAAGAAGTGACACAGAAGAGGATTAGAAAAGGAACTAAAGAGTGGTTATTTGCCGATGTGATTCTGTTGAATTTTCTCTGTAGATGTTTCTCATTATAATTATTATACTAATTCTCAGTCTCTTTCCCTCTAAAAGTTCAGCAAATTTGCCAAATATACAAATCTGAAATGATTATAAAAAAAATTAAAGCTATTTATAGTAATAATGCAAAAACAAGGTACCTAGGCATAAATCTAACAAGAGATTCAAGATCTTTAAAAACTATAAAGATTTATCCAAAAACATTAAGTAATAACATGAGGCTACATTTACAGATCACTTATCATCTGCTGGGCACTGTTTTGAATGGTGTGGTTATGCCTATAAATTAGTTTAATTCATAAAACAGTCCCACATGATAGATATAATTATTATTAGCCTCACTTTAGAATTAAAGAAATAATGGTGCAAGGAAGGGTAAATCACTTGACCAAGGTTCTAAAACTGAAACTCAGCTACACTGGGATTCAGACATAAGGCAGTCTTGCTCCAAGCCTGCAATCTTAACGGGTACCCTACACTGCCTCTCCCAAGAGGGGGTGTCCCATTCCTCTCATGAAGTCACCTCCGGCGCAGCTGAGTCAAGCCTCCAGGAGATAGTCTCATGTCATGTCACACTGAGGGAGACTTGACCTGAACTATGGGCAACAAGCCCCTATTTCAACAGATGGGATCAGAGCACAAATTTGGGGAGCAAAGGTTCATGGTAAGGACACAGACCAACTCTGATGAAAACAGATCTCAGCATTAGATCTAGCCACCCCTCAGACACCGTGTCACTTTTAAGATCATGTGGTTTCCCCTTTCTAAGACCAGGTCAATGTAGCTTCCTCAGACTTGAGAAGTTTCATATATTAACATCTTAAGCTACTTTACGGAGTCAAAAACTATATGGACATTCAATTACTTATGTCTTTCTAGTAACATCTGAGGATTCTGGGTGATGCAAATGCAATATTTATTCGTGCAAATTTTGCAACTGTTCTGTAAATCTGAAATTATTTCAAAGCTTTAAAAAATATTTAAAAAATTCTATTGTATCTATAAACCCACTCCCATCAGGTTTGTAGGCAGACTCAAGTTTAGAAAGATGGCAATTGATAAACTCAATGTAATTCCAATAAATATTTTAACAGTTTTTCCCCCATAGAAGTTGGACAAAGCTGATTCTGGGAGCAGAAAGTGCCAAAAATAGCTAACTGGTTTCTGTTGTTTTTATTGTCGTTGTCTGTAACATACAGAAAGAACTGTTTATTCTGCTGTTTGTAATACAAAGACATAGGGAAACATTATTGTTTGTACAACATAGTAAGAGAAAAAAAATTGAAACTGCCCATTAGGGTCACTTTGCCAGATGTCCTGTCATTAAGAATACCAGCTATAAACAGAGCAGTTCCTAGTACTTTGTACTTCATTTTGTTTATTCTATCCTGATTCCCTTATTTGTCCCCTAGAAAGCTTCACTTGGACAACACAGCTCTGAAAAAGAATGTAACAAGATGAAAGGATTTGCCTTTCCACACAGCAAGACAAAACTATAGTAATTAAGAAAGTGTTAGCACAAAGATGGACAAATTGACCAATGGAACAGAACAAAAAGCCCAGGAACAAATACAGGCCTGGAAGTATTTCAAATACAGGCCTGGAAGTATTTCACATGACAGAGGTGGCTTTGCAAATTAGTGGGAAAGGACTTCACCATTCTTTACTTGCTGCTAGGAGAGCTAGTATTCATACAGAAAAGAAAAATATATCCTCATCCTACTCCATTCAAACAATTTAATTCTCCAGGGATTAAGGACTTAAATGTGAAAGGCAAAAGTTAAAAACTTTTAGAAGAAAATATAAGATAATATCTTTATGACCTCAGGCAAAGAAAGTCTTTCTTTCTTTTTTTTTTTTTTTAAGATTTTATTTATTTATTAGAGAGAGAGAGATTGAGAATGAGAGGGGAGAAGGTCAGAGGGAGAAGCAGACTTCCCACAGAACCGGGAGTCTGACATGGGACTCGATCCCCGGACTCCGGGATCATGACCTGAGCCGAAGGCAGCTGCTTAACCAACTGAGCCACCCAGGCGCCCCAAAGAAAGTCTTTCTTAAGTCACAAAATGCATATGGTGTAAGGAAGAACACTGGAATATTCAATTACACAATTACACAATTAAGTTAACTGTAACAAATCACACAAAGAATTCAGAGAGAAGCCACACACTGGGATAAATACATCTGCATTACATATGACAACAAATAATTATTGTCTGGAAACAAAACAAAAACACAAATTCATACAGACTAGTCAGAAAAGGATAAGCAATCCAACACAAATCTGGGCAAAAGACATGAACAAGCATTTCATAGAAGAGAAACATTTAGTTTGAATGTATGATATTAATATATTAACTATATGTAAACACACATTATCAAATATATAAATAACAAAATCACAGTGGTATTCCATCTCGTACCCCCCACAGCTTGCCAAAAATTAAAGTATGATGACGATGAAGTTTTGGCAGGGGCATGGAGGAAGTGAAAATATGCTATTTTGGGGAACGTAAATTGGTACGAGCAAGGTGGAGAGCCAGTGGGCAGTATCTCATTAAAAGCTGAAGAGATATATATATCTATGACCCAGCTACTTTACAACTAAGGACGCACCCTAAAAATACTCACTCAAGTACATAAAGAAACAGAAAAAATTCTCAAAGCAACTGAAAATGACTTTAATATCCATTGTAAGAGAATGGATCAAGAAATGGTGATATTTGTGGTAGAGTTAGTCATACAACAGAGTACAACAGTGAAAATGAATGTGTCAGCACGAGCAATAAGTACTATGATGGACTGACAGATCTCAAATCCATTTAGGGATATATATATTACACACATATATACACATATGGATATAAAAGGATAGGGTCATTATGATAATGTTTACATGAATTAAAGGAATGTTGTTTTAGCAGAAACATGCATAAAAGTATGAACATATAGAGGATGAGAACAGGAGAGTCAGGCAGTGGTTACCTTTGGGGAAGGAAGAAAAAATATGGGAACTGGGTGGGATTTATTCAATTACATCTGTAATGGTTTATTTATTAACCTGTTTGGTAGGTAAATACATTATCTCTTTTGAATGCCTACAATAGTTTTTTTGGAAAAGATTCCAAGAGACCAGAACTCCTATTCAGTCACACTAGTATTTGATCTCCTGAAATGTGCAAGTGAACCCAAAATTGAGATAGTATAAACTCCTGTGACTTTTCCATATAGGACTGAAACTTTAGAGTCCATCTAATATAAGTAAATAGACAGGAGAAGGAAGGGTCAGGCTCCAGCCTGGATCCTATGACAAGATGTACCCTGAGGACTCTCAAGGACAAGAAAGTAGGGAAGTAATTCATGCTATTTTATGAAAGTGATCACAGGCACCTGGGTGGCTCAGTTGGTTAAGTGTCTGACTTTGGCTCAGGTCATGATCCCAGAGTCCTGAGATCGAGCCCCACATCAGGCTTGAGAGCCTACTTCTCCCTCTCTGTCTCTCTCCCTGCTTGTGTTCTCTGTCAAATGAATAAATAAAAATCTTAAAAAAAAAAAAAAAGGGAAAGAAAAGGAAAGTGATCATTGCCTTGCAGAAAAATTTTGATAAAGTAAAACATCCATTTGTAATAAAAACCATCAACAAAGTAGGTCTTAAGGGAACACACCTTAACATTATAAAGGTCTTATGTGTAAAAAACCCACAGTTAACATCATACTGAATGGGGAAAATCTAAGAGCTCTTCTCCTAAGGTCAGGAACAAGACAAGGATGTCAAGTTTCACCACTTTTATCCAACATAGTACTGGAAGTCCTAGTCACAGCAATTAGATAATCAAAGGAAATAAAAGGCATTCAAATGGGTAAGGAAGAAGTAAAACTTCAACTATTTGCAGATGACATGATACTATATATAGAAAACCCGAAAGATTCCATTGACAAACTACTAGAACTGATAATTTAGTAAAGTGGCAAGATACAAAAATCAATGTACAGAAATCTGTTGCATTCCAATATATTAATAATGAAGCAGCAGAAAGTGAAATTAAGAAAACAGTTCCATTTATAATTGCAGCAAAACCAATAAAATATCTAGGAATAAACTTAACCAAAGGTGTGAAAGACCTGCACTCTGAAAACTATAAAACACTGATGAAAGAAATTCAAAAGGACGATAAATGGAAAGACATTTCATGCTCACGGGTTAGAATACTGTAAAAATGTCTATAGTACCCAAAGTATAGCACCCAAAGTTATCTATACATTTACCCCAACACCCATCACAATACCAACAGCATTTTTCAACAGAGCTAGTACAAACAATTCTAAAATTTGTATGGAACTATAAAGACCCCAAATATTCAAAGCAATTTTAGAAAAAAAAAACAAAAACTCACAATTCCAGACTTAAAGTTATGACACAAAGCTGTAGTAATCAAAACAGTATGATACTGGCATAAAAACAGGTCCGCAAAGGGACACCTGGCTGGCTCAGTCAGAAGACCTGACTCTCAGGGTCGTGAGCTGGAGCCCCACTTGGGGTGTATAGATCACTTAAATAAGCAAAACTTAAAAAGAAAAATTAAAAATGGAACTACCCTACAACCCAGTAATCACACTACTGGTTATCTACCCCAAAAGTACAAAAATGCTAATTCATAAAGGGATGCATGCATCCCTGTGTTTACTGCAGCATCATCTACAATAGCTAAACGACAGAAGCAGCCCAAGTGTCCATCAACTGATGAACGGATACAGAAGACGGGGTATATACATACAATGGAATATTACTCAGCCATACAAAAGAGTGAAAGCTTGCCATTTGCAATGTCATGAATAGAGCTAGACAGTATGATGCTAACCGAAATACGTTAGTCAGAGAAAGACAAATACCACATGATTCCACTCATATGTGGAACTTAAGAAAACAAAACAAACGAGCAAAAAAAAAAAAAGAGAGAGAGAGAGAGAGAGAAAGAGACAAACCAAGGAACAGAGAGACTCTTAACTATAGAGAACAAAGTGATGGTTGCCAGAGTGGGGGGGAGGGGGAAACAGGTGCTAGAAATTTAGAGTACACTTATCAGTCATAAGCACTGAATTATGTAGAGAATTGTTGAATCACTATATTGTACACCTGAAACTAATTTACCACTGTATGTTAACTATACTGGAATTAAAATTAAAAACTTAATAAAAAAAAGTGACCATCACTTTTTCCTTCCATGTTTTGAACTCCTTAGGCAAAAGATACTTTGTAATTATGCCATCAATTAAAAATGTTGAGTCTCCAGTATATAACCCAAGAAAAAGTTCTCTCAGAGTAGAGGTTCCTCTTGCTCTTTCCTTGTTTGAAGGCCTGGTCAAAGTCATCCCTGAAGGACAGATCTATAATCCTACAGTCCTGAGAGTTTTCAGGCCCAGAAATCCCCCTCTGAGTCCCTTGTTTGTGCCCATTTCTCTATTAGTTATTGCTGGCTCTTAGGCATTAAATGCTGACTTCCTGTTCCCCTTTATTGAGCCCTGGGGCCTTGGAATTGGTAAGAGGCTTTGAAGAAAAGTACAAAGCCAGGAAAACACGGAGTGGAGACAGCTACCACTTTCCAAAGGAAAGCAAATCTTAACATGGTTGTAATAACCTTCCAGACTTTCCTCTGTCTGTAGCTTACATAAGAGTAGTTCAGACACGAGGACTAAAGAGTGTAGGTCATTGAAGTTGGGAACAGTTAAAACTCTGGTTCGGGCGGGCACAGGGGTTGAGGACAGCATTTTGGATGCTGATAGCATAATCCTGGCATGTTCTAAACTCTTACTATCCCTAGCATTTCCTTTTCACCATCCTACAGAGGCTGACTGGGTAATGTGTTCACTTTGGGTGTCACTGTAAAGGCTTTATTAGGACCTGAAACCTTCAGAGCACAGATGACCCTGTATGAATCGTCTCCTTGTAAAGTAGTCCCACGGTCAGTGCCAAGCGCCGGGCCACCATTTCACACAATGGAAAAGGGAGGCACACACCTGACTCTTCCATTGTCATCATTAGGTCCACAGCCATCCCTTAGTCCAGAAACGTGATGCTCTTCCCGTAAAGGGCCTCAGGCCCTCTGACCCAAGGCCTCAGTTTCATGATCCTTTTACACGACAATGGTGTTTTAATGAACTGAGTTTGAATGTTCAACTCCAATCTCATTGGTCATGCTACTGCGGCAATTCACTGAGTACAGGCCTCCCCCATTCTATTCTGCTGTCCTGCACTTTGAATTCAGGGCTCACTGTCAGCATGGAAAGCACCAGAGTTCTGATATGGCAGCCTCTGGTTATGTTCCAACCAGGGATTTATCATCCACAACCTACTCAAATCCCTCCCCCAACAGCTACCAAAAATTCCCCTGGTGAGAAATGCTATTATGAGAAGGAGTGGCTGCTTTGTGACTCACTATTTCATTAAAAAGATTTTTTTTTTTCAAACAAATTTTCAGTAGAAGAATCCAAAGGTTTTCCAAAGCCCCAGCAAAAACAGAACAGCTCATAATACTATTTCTAAAGGCCTGCCACTGCATAGGCGATTCCTATACCTCAAAATACTGGAGATACTTAGATTCACTCTCCTTTTATGTTGTACTTGGCCTCTGGGCTGAGGGAAGAGGTAGGGAATAGATGAATTAAATGCAGCCAATAAGACTGGGCTATTTCGGTGCGTGTAAGCCAGCCTTCATCAGAGTATTAGACTTGCCACAGTTCCCCAGGGCAACTGGCTGTAACGGTATGATTATTGCACCCACATCTGACCAGGACAGAGGAAATCTAATAATATATGGTGTACATGGGGTATTTGGTGATGCTTGCTACAATAGTGAGTGGTATTAAAACAGAGTTTCTCCGAAAAGCTGACTTAGGTAGCATTATATTTTACAGGGCATTAAAAGTGTACGTTACCTAAACAGAATAGAACAATATTACAAAAAGCTAATTTGTATTTATAGTAGGCAAGGACTTCATTGGTTTGGGCTGGAATCCCAAGGACTCTCTCAAATCCTTGCAGGATTCCCAGAGTACTTAGGCAGACATCAGGATAAAAGAATTCTAATGGCTCTCCCTAAGGAAAAGCACCCTCTTAGCAGGAAAAAAAGGGTTACTGGAGAGGAATCAAATGAAAACATCTTCAAAGTGTTGAGAAATATGGGCAAACTTACCAAAATGGCTGGGATCTAGGGTCTTGGGTTCTCCCCGCTCTGCCCAGATCATCTGGATGACTCCAGATTCAAGTTTCTCCCACATGCTAACAAATCAATTTTGACCTTAAGAGATACTCCATGGCAAAGCTGACCAATTTCAGAACAACTCCTTGTGAAGCATAGCTTATTTAATTATACTTTTTAGAGGGTGAAAGGGTACTACCAACGAGAAAGCTGGAGCCAAGCTAGGACAAACCTAATTCACTAAGATCAAGATGACTACATATTCCTAAATATAAGGTGAGGTTTCTCCAAAAATTAAGGTATCATCTTACAGCCAAAGGCCACATTAAATCTCTGAGCATGGAACATTCTTTTAAACCCTTTACTTTCAGCAAAAAAAATACTCGAATATAACATACATTTAATAATTATTTGGGGGAGGTGAGGAGGACCTTTCAATCACCAATATTGGCTATCATAAACACAGCTTTAAAACTCACTTAACATAGCACTAAGTGTCGACGTTGCAGAGCTAAAAGACACACAAGACCAAGGGGAAAAATTGTTCGTCGTATTTCCTTAAGAGTATTTGTGGCTTGGGATAAATTTTACAGAGACAAGATTACTAAAGTGGTAGATCATGCTTCTAGAAAACAGTGTTCAATAAAAGGAAGAAACGTGGCTCTAGGGATGACAAAGACACCAAAGTCAGAGGTACACAGGAAGAGTTTGCAAAAACAGTTTTTCCTTTTGGTGTTCTCATTGAGAAGATACAGGACCACTTGTATGAGAATACATGAGGAATTTCTTAACACCCACTGGGCTGCAACCACAAAGAAAAGATCACCTGCTCCAGCCCAGAAACAGGGGTTAGGAAAGAATGAAGACTGTCAGTGAAGGGTAGGGAGAAAATACCATCCACGTAGCAGCCTCAGGGACAAAACATTGAATTTGTTTATTCAACAAAAGAACTGATGAAAAAGGTAAAAATCTCCTCTTAAGCTGCAATATTCGACTCTCTCTTAAGGAGTAAGGAAGCAAAGATTCTTAGAAAGAACAAAGTAATGTTAATCACCCTTATAATAAATATATATTCCCAGCACCTAACACAGGTCCTAGTATACCGGAGGCACTCAATAACTTCCAGTTGAATAAATGAATGTCTTGGCTCAACAAATCTCCATACACACATTCAAAAGGTCTCAGACTTTCGGGTCTGTAGGAGAAAAGGAAAAGTAGGTATTTCGACCATTTAAAGTCTAGATTCATTCTAGGAGCTTGTCTAGCTGCTGGCTGGGGATACATAACAGAGGATCTAGCGCAGCAAGCCCTTCTGTAGCACAAGCAGCCAAAGGCAGCTGTGCCTTAGGAGAAAAATCAGGGGGAAGGCAAGCACAGAAGGAAAGGGGACACTGCCACAATCACCTAATGTTCTGAGCAGCTTCAATTCTTAGGACCAAGGCAGATGGGCTCAGGCCTATCTCTGGGAGAAAAATGCTCAGTTCCATATAAAAGAAAAACATCGAACCATGAGCAATGCTCTTGCTGGGTGAATCTACCCTCTGGAGCAGCTGAAAGGAAGATCTGTATGGATCCTGCTTAGGAGATGATACTCGATTCACTTAGTAATATTGAAAATAACGCCAATGAGTGCACCAAAAAGCACTGAGTTCTTTCTTTGTTTGGGATGAGAATTTTCAGAATCATTTGTTACAAGTTCAGCTTCTTAGGTGTCTCCTTAGCGCTACTGAATTCTGGGAGAGAAGTCCAGTCATGTGCATTGTTAACAAGCCCCCCAGAGAATACTGGGCAGTGAAGTTTGAAAACCCCTTGAACCACTCTCAGAAATCAAGAGAGCTCTTGTTTGTTTCTGCCTCCTTCTTGTTACAGATCCAAAGAGTACACTATAAATTCTTACCATGCCTCCTTTAACTTGGTGTTTATAGGGACCCAGTGAATTTCCCTTTCCTCTTTACTTCCAGCACAGGAAGGTTGTACTCTCATTCTAACAACTCCAGGGAGATTTCGGGGTAAACAGTCTCATAGGTCTAAAAGCTACCCCTAGCTGCTGCTTTAAGATTAAACTTGGCTCTTTATTTGCTTCCCACTTAAGGGTTGTTGGTTTTTAGGTTATTCATTCATACCCACAACTCACTCCTCAACTATCAAAACCAGGAACCCAAGTGTTTCATTCAAGGATAAGCCTCTGTCCTTATGAGAAAGTAAGATTCGGAAGTGAAAACTGCTGGTTCTACGACAAGTGCCTTCTGTACCCACAATAATCAGTAGGGACGATCTGATACAGACTAGGCCATGACAATGCTTAGAAAAGAAACAGATGGTAATTCATACTTCTCCAGCATTCTAAAAGACTGGGATTAGGATTTCGGTTTGGAGCTAACTTTAAGATTCTAGTACCATAGCCTCAGTGACCCTCTGTCACTAGAAGCACCCCTACTTAAGGGTTAGCAGGACCAAGACTAGTCTGTTCATGTTATGACTGCTTCTCTATGAAGTTTTTTCCAATTTTGAAACTGTCGAAATTGATGTTTAGTTTTATAATCGGATTTACTAAAATGTGAGTGCCCAAGAAGCTTGTGTTGAGTATAGCATTTGTACAATACAAAGCAGGTTCCTTTTCTCAAAAGGAACTAGAGTTGTGTTTCTTTGGTGCAGAGTTGGCCTGGCTCAGAGTATTCCTTATGGCATATTTGGGGTGTGTCTTTATTTAATAGCGAAATGCATACATCCCATAAAACAAACACTTTAAGGGCCCAACCGCTGTTTCTTGCAACACCTTTCAAACCCCAATGAGGAAGAGTGAACTGTGACCTTCAAGGAATTATCAGCTTCTCAAGGGAACTTTTAAAATTTTTATTCTGTAGAAAATAAGCCTTCATGGTAATAGAGAATTATAAGTTCCACTGCACAGAGAAATTTTCTTTAAGAATAGAATTTTTGCAGGGCAGGAGACCCATCAAGCTCTCTAAAGACCACAGAATGCTTTTCCTTCCCCAGAAGCCATGTAAAGGACCATTACCTCTAGCACACCTATGGTGAGGCACAAAGAGGCTCTCTGATCCCCTCCAACGGAGTTGGCAACTCTGTTTAATTATTTAAGAGGAGACAATTAAAGCACTTGAGAACCCTAGAATGGCAACAAATAGAATCCAGGAAATGTGCTGCTAGCTTGTTCTAAGACTTATCAAAAGTTACCTTCTAACAGCCCCCGTTGAGGACTTGGTAACAACAAAGAACAGTTTAGATTTTTCTTTATATGCACATGTACACATACATGTGACTAAGAAGCCGGAGTGAAACCCTCCATGACCAGACATTTTAAAGCAGGACCCGGAAAACAGGCAAACTTTTCCTCCCAACATGGTGAATGCTCTCTGTTTTCACTCCCACATCTAGAAATCCATGTCATGTTGTAAGATTTTATTTATTTGTTTGACCGAGAGAGACCGAGCTTGAGCCAGGGGAGTTGCAGAGGGAGAGGGAGAAGCAGACTCCTCGCTCAGCAGGGAGCCTGATGCGGACCTCGATCCCAGGACCCTGGGATCATGACTTGAGCGGAAGGCAGACATTTAACCAACTGACCCACCCAGGGGCCCTGGAAATCCATGTTCTGAGATAAACAGGGCTACTACGAAAGAATGACCAGACCTCCAGAACACCATCCAGAAGACCATTTGGAGGTTAAACACCTTAGAACAAAATCGACATTTTAAAGTGGAAAGGAAGAGACACTGACTCTCATCCTCTAAAGCAGCCCTTCTCGATGGCATTCATTATTATCAACGGCCTGTCAATGTAGGTCAGGTTTCAGCAGAGAGCAGTAGCTTCCATTTGGGGGAAACAGTTCACACAGTTCTCAATCTCCCTGCCTAGCAAATTCTGCTTAGAGGAAAGAAGGCAGAGAACTGGAGAAGTGCCCCTACAGGAACCCCCCTTTCCTTATGTATGCTATTTGGCTTTTGTAAACACTAGCTCCGGAGACCCTGGAAGACTCCGAGAGGTAAGCAGGACAGGCGTTATCTCCAGGTTACAGGTGAGAAAACAGTGCCCCTGAGGCTAAATGACTCAACGTACCCAAGGTCACGAGTCAGGTAATTATTTGGTAGTGCAACCAGTAGATGAGCCTGGCCCTCTGGCTCGAGGGCCAGCATGATTTCCAGGACACGAGCCAGCTTCCTGGTGTTCGGGATGAGAGGCTATGCAGCATAATGGTTAGGAGCCCAGGTTCTGACACCGGCAGACCTACATTCCGACCCTAGCTCTGCTACTTCTTCACTATCTGGCCTTGTGTCTGCTCCTTACCTTGCCCTACATCTCTGTTTCCTCACCTGTAAAATGGGGATGAAACCGCCTGCCTCACAGAGTTATAGGGATGATTAAATGAGATGATGGACACGAGGCACTCGGATTCGTTCCCTCGACAAACATTTGTGCCAGGCACGCACAGTGTTAGTGATACGGTAGTGAGCAAGAGGCACAGTCCTCCTCTCATGGAGCTTAAAAATCAGTCAAGCTGTGTAGAAAAGGCAAATGGATAAATAAAATACTTATAAAGTGTGTGAAGTGCTGTTAGGGTAACAGGTGAGTGGCTGGGAAGATTCAGAGGAGAAGTCTCTGAG
Organism: Nasua narica; assembly: GCA_028533885.1. Lineage (NCBI taxonomy): Eukaryota > Metazoa > Chordata > Mammalia > Carnivora > Procyonidae > Nasua > Nasua narica. Next base: position 39,227,900 of record CM052803.1, on the reverse strand, counting down.
GAGGAATTTAAGTTTGAGTCATGAGCGATCAGAAAGAACTACCCAAACACAGAATGGAAGGGAAAGCATTCCAATTATAGGGACCTGGGAGTGCAAAGGTCACAACCTGGGGAAGCGTAGGAACCAAGAGAAGACAAATGTGATGGCTACGTATCCTCACGGGATTTGGCAAATAACCTTCCCAGGCTGGCTGCCAAAGATGACCACAGCTATTTTAAAAATAACAAAGATGAGGTTTAAGAGAGGTGATGTGTCTTCCCCAAAGTCACAGCTACTCTGAGGAGGGCCTGAGACTCCAGGATTCTACCTCCAGACACAACATCAGCTCCCTCCCTCCGAGGAAGCTTCGTGCACACTGAACTCCCCCGCTCATTTCACTGACAACTGTTGTCGGTGCCCATGAAGAGTTCCAGAAGCACCTTAAAAACACAAGCAACAGCATCCCATCAACTTCTAGGCATCTAGTCAATTGTGCACCGAAGTCCTTACCCTTCACTCTTACGCCACAGGAGCAAAAACTGCTTGGCCCTTACTCAAGGGCTCCAAAATAGAAACAAGTTTCTCTTCTTACAGCAATAAACAAGAGAGGAAAGGGATGTCCTGGAAGGAAGAGCCTGTGGCCTGTTCCGGAAAGTGAGACAGAACCACCAGTGCAAACGACTGGAAATAGGAAGGTTCACCGTAAATGAACTGCAAAGGAAAAACTAATTACTTTATTTGAATGGAAGAATGAATCCCTAAAGCAGTGGCTGTCAGTCGAAATGGTGTCTCGCTCCTGCACCAACGGCATTTGGAAATTTTGTGGAGGCATATAGTGGGCAGGGACAAGTATGCTCAAAGTGTTAAAAAAAAAGGAGAGTCCTATAAAGAATGTATTATCCAGGGGGCCTGGCTGCTAAATCAGTACAGCATGAGACTCGATCTTGGGGTCGTGAGTTGAAGCCCCACACTGAGTATAAAGATTACTTAAAATAACGTATAAATATACACATATATAATTTGGAAAAAGAATGTGTTACCCAAAATATTAGAAGCAACCTCACACATACTTTCAATATTAATCCCAGAGGGATTACTATGCCCCAGCTTTTCCTGTATTCTCATGGTTCGGTGTCTTTTCCTACCCTCACCACAGCTGGATGAAAAAAAAAATTAAACTCAGGTTTCACAGCTGAGGAGCCTGAAATTTTGGAATCCAACTGTAAGCTCCTAACTCCAACATGGAACCTGGTGCCAGGTGGAATAAGGAAAAAGAAGTTTCTAGTAAGGAACAGATAAGAAATTTTAGCAAAACGGGAACTCCTTCTCCAGACAAGCATCCATAAGTTTACATGTGTTTTGCAACGTACAAAATTCTGTGATTTTAGAGACCCGTCATACACGGCTTTTCAGTTTAAAATCAGATGCTAATGACAGTTCTTTTAAAAAGTTAATCACAGTCATCTCACAAATACAACTCACTCTTTCTGGACCAAATTTTATGAGAAAAAATTTTAATTTCAAGATGTCTAAAAATGATCAAATGTCTAAAAGTGCCCAAAGCAGTCACACCTTGCATCTTTTTTTTTTTTTTTTTTCCGGACCTTCTCTTTTTTTTTTTTTTTTT
>CM052803.1:39211033-39226194 GCA_028533885.1 Nasua narica | reverse complement strand
CCCTCAAAAATTATTTCACAAATTAAAGTTTATAGAATCGAAACAAACGCCAGACTATTTCCAGAAATAATAATAATAAAAAAAAGTCTACCCTATTTCACAATAGCTAGAACAGTGATTGAATAGATAACCCTCCATCTTTCTTCTTTCTACACAATATCTAGATTTTCTTAACTCTCCCAAAGAAGTCTGAGTATGTTAACTTCTTCACACCGACTTGCCAATTAGCAAATAGCGGCCCCACACCCCTTTTGACCAATTTTCTAGCAGCCTAACCAGGCTTCTCAGGTTAGCTGAGCAGACAGACCTGTTTTCCTCCAGAAGTTCTTGCCAGTGCCTTTTCTGCCCTGCCAGTCAGGGCCTGGGAAATCCTCCTCCAGCTTTTTGCTGGCCTCTCACCAGAAGTTCACAAAATGAATTCATCCAGATTTTTTGAATCCTCCTCTTCCCCGGGTAACATACCAAGAACATCCAGGCAATGAAGTCCCACCTCCCATGACGAAAAGGTAGAGATTACCAGGAAAACCTAGCACTTGGCATGGAGGGGAAGAAAAAAGATGGAGGGATGTGAGAGTCACCGAACCAAGCCTACTGCATGCAGCACCCGCCACCAGAGTCCTGGTCCTGCAAAGCCTCAGAGGGAGGCTCCCGGGCTAGGCCCTCCATTGGGCAGGCCACACCTGTCTATGGCAGCAGGCTTCCGGCTGCTCCATTTTAAACAATTCAGACAGATCTCCAGCAGGGTGGTAAAATTGGGCACCCCCTTCTCCCAGCAAGAGTGGGAGCCCTAATCCAAACAACACTTGCCCCCAATTTTCTTTCTTTTCACACTCTTTGTTTGGGAGACACCGCTTGGTCAAACTGGATCCCTCTCTGTCTGTTAACGGTGAGGTAGGCACAATGCTGCAGTGACAGAAAGGAAGCATCGAGGCCGACTTGCTATAAGCCAGACAAGACCTCCTCTCTGAGGACGGTGATGCCGATAAATGGGACTTCAATGGGCAGGTTTCACTCTGCTCATCCACAAGTGAACCAACGCCTTAAGTCCTAAAACGCCCGGCTCCGCAGCCTCGCAGGAAGCCTCTTTTCTAAAGGGTAGATAGCCCATTCATCCCCAGGAACCAAAGGCAGACAGATCCAGGTCGAGCACTCCCCATCCAAATCTTCGCAAGCGCGCGCGAAGGTTTGGGGCACCCCGGCGCGCCCTCCCTTGCACTCCACCCTCCGAGGCCTCCACCGCCCGCGGACTCACCACTGTGCGAGCTGAACCACCTGGGTGCGATGTGCAGAGGTAGAGCATCCGCCAGCGAGGCTCGGGAGCCCAGGTACAGCATCCCGTCTCTATGGTGACCGCCGCCGGTCTCCTGGTAACCATTGCCATGGGCATAGGTGGAGTCGGACGCAGACCCTCCGCCGCCGGGCGCCCTCTCCGAGTCGCCGGTCCCCCGGGAGGCGGGGGTGTAGAGGCCAAAGGGCACCCCCCCGGCCGTGCTGGGGTCCATGCCCATGCCCGCCACCGAGCTGACTGAGCGGCTGCGCAGCCCCATGGCCCCGCCGCCCGCCCGGTAGTGCCCAAAGTGGGGCGCCCCTCCCGGCGGGGGCACGGCGCTGTCATCGGTGGAGACCCCCGGAAAGGGGCCCCGGGAGCGGGCCGCCGTGCTCTGCTTGCCCCCCATGCTCGCCCGGGCCCCGGTGGGGCGGGAACCTGGAGGCCGAGACCCTCCCTCACTTCTCAGCAGCGGGGGGAGGGTTGGGCGAGCATAAAGGGGGAGGGAGTCAAAAAGGAGACCGGGAGGAAAAAAAGGAAAAAAAAAGAAAAAAGAAAAGAAAACCCGCGGGGAGGAAGAGGCAGGCGGGCGGGGATCCCAAACTAAGAATTTAAAACGATCCAAGCCAAACGCATGTTTCCCCTCAAGGTCCAAAGAGGCGCAGTCCGGCGCGGGCTAGGCGCGCCACAGGCCGCCCCCGGGCTCCCGAAAGCCGGGGGAGCCGCAGGGAAGGAGGGAGGGAGGCGACGGGCGGGCGCAGGGAGGCGCCGGAGGAGGCCGCCCGCCGGACAGGAGGAGGTGGAGGAGGGCTGGGGGCACCGGGCGCGTCCCCCGCCTCAGGACGCCGCGACCATGGACGCCGGCCCGGACCCCTCCAGGCCTCGGGCGGGCTGCGGCGCTGGGCGGCCAGGCGGAGCTCGGGAAGCCGCGGTCGCGTCGCGTCGCGCTCTCGCTCCAGCCGCCGCCGGCCCCGCCAGCCGCTCCGCCCCGCTCGGTCCCGGGCTGCGCTCGCCGGCGCTCCTCGCCGCCGTGGAGACAATGGAGGGCGGCAGAGCGCAGGCGCGGCCCGCGCCCCCTCCCCTCCCCCCCGCCGGGTTAACCCCTTCGCGGCCCCTGCGGCGCCCGGCCGCTGACGCCCGGGAGGTCCCCACCCACCCACCCACCCAGAGCGACCGGCCTGTGACCCGAGTGGCCCGAGCCACGGGGCGTCAGGAACAGAAGTCAGGCGTCTTTTCAAAGCAAGCACTCTTGAAAGGTCCCGAAAATGGCTAATTATTGAGGGGGAACCACCTATGGGAGGAGGGGCGGCGACGGTTCAAGGGGCTGGGAAGGAAACGGCAGGAAGAATGAAAATTACTCGAGACGCCTACCTGGCTCTGAGGGTCACTGGTCAAGCCTCCCTCCCGGCACAAATTTGCCCCCACAGCACCCTCTGGTGGACGTGCTGTCCAATCTTGCGGAGGTTTCCCAACCAAGAACCCCTATAAGATCGGATCGGGAAGCCTAGCCCTGGGGGATTTTTAGCTGTCTGGCACTGGGGCACTTGTGACTCCAGATTTTGCTGAGAGTACATAGGAACTTCCTACTTGAGGCTTAAGAAGTGGATGGACTCCTTAGCTAAAATGTGATCCTGAAGATGATTAGGTGTAGGATAGAAAGTGAGAAGACATGGACGCAGCCAGAACTGGTAATTTTGGAAACTCCCTAGTCCAAGGCAAGTCCCCAGTTTTGTTTACCTTTTATTCCAACATGCACCGTAGTGGGACACAGTTGGTACTCAATAAGTATTTGTCTACCGAGTCTGCATTTTGCAATATGTCTCTCTCACATATTCACATCCGTCCATCCATTCATCCATCCATTCAACTATTTTTCAAGTGCTGGGTGCTGGCTATGAGCATCACCTAGTCCCTGGTCCAACTTCCTTGCTCTAAATGCCCCCGCAGATACTTCCACATCAAGGAGCCAAAACGGTGTAGAGAGATATTAAAAGAAACCCCCCCCCCAAAGAAGAGCTGGTGTGTCACAGGTATTGACTGTCCTAGGGTGAGCAACTTGGAAAGAAACAGGAGGAAGGCTATTTATTTGCAAGCATGGAGTGCTTAGGAGTGAGCAGAAAGCCCTGCAGAAGAAAGTAGAGAATTCTGCTTGAGAAATCAACATAGGAAAAAAATAAAATGTTCCAATACCCAAGAAATTATCTGTAAGTGGCTAAATAAGGAATTTGTGCACACCTAAGATCCAAATGAGTGGTCTGAAGGAAAATAAGAAAGCTTATATTTAACCCACTTTTCTCCCTGAAGAAAGAGTATTGTAACAGAAGAGGGGTGGTAGAGTTCTGTGAAGGAAAAAGGAAACTGGATCCCTTGGCAGATCTCTACTGGGAGGAGGAATCCACAATCAATAAGCATTATTGTAACCATCTAAGTAACTTTTGATTTATCTATCCATTCAACACTTTTTTAGCACATGAAACGAAATATGAGTGTCTAGTAAGTGCCAGGTACAGCACTGGGTTCTGGAATTCAGTGGAGAACAAGACAGATGGAGCTTCAGAAGAACCACTTTATGCCCACTAGGATGGCTATACTCAAAGGGGAGAAATACAAATGTTGGTGAGATGTGCAGACATTGGGCCCCTCATACCTTGCTGGTGGGAATGGAAAATGGTACAGCTGCTTTGGAAAACAGTCCGGCGATTCCTCAAAAAGATTAAACAGAGTTATCATATGACCCAGCAATTCCACTCCTATGTCTATTTCCAAGAGAAATGAAAACACATATGCACAGAAATATGTGAATGCTCATAGCGGCATTATTCAAAATAGCTAAAAAGTGAAAGTAACCCAACTGTGTATCATCCAATGAATGGGTAAAGCCAATGTGGTGTGCCTGTACAGTGGACTATTATTCAGCCACAAAAAGAAAGTCCTGATATGTGTTACAACATGGATGAACCTTTAAAACATTACACCAAGTAAGAGAAGCTAATCACAAAAGATGTAATTCCATTTATACGAAATATCCAGAATAGGCAAATCCACCAACATGGAAAGGTTAATGGTTGTCGGAGCCAAGGGGGAGGCGAGAATGGAGAATGACTGCTAATGGGTTAGTTTTCTTTTAGAGTGATGAAAATGTTCTGTATTGAATAATGGTGATGTTTGGGGCACCTAGGTGGCTCAGTCAGTTGAGCGTCTGACTCTTGATCTCAGCTCAGGTCTTGATCTCAGGGTTGTGAGGTCGAGCCCTGCGTTGGGCTCCATGTTGGGTGTGGAGTCTACTTAAAAAAAAAAAAAAAAAAGGAGAGGCATCGAGGTGGCTCAGCTGGTTGAGCGTCTGCCTTCAGTTTGGGTCATGATCCTGGGGTCTTCAGATTGAGCCTCGCATTGCCAGGCTCCCTGCTCAGTGGGGAGTCTGCCTCTCCCTCCACCCCTCCCGCTGCTCATGCTCTCTTTCTCTCAAATAAATAAAATCTTTTAAAAAAAACAATGGTGATATTTGCACAACCTTGTGAATATACTAAATACTGCTGGATTACACACTTAGAAGGGTGAATTTAATGGCATGTGAGTGACAGTGAACTGTCATACAAAATACTGAAGTAAGCAGTGACATACAGGATGACAGATGGGCCTAGAACAGTGCCTGGTGCGTAGTTGGCCCTCCATGCGAATGAATGAGTGAATGAGGAAGTGCCGTGAGAGTGAAAGAGTCTGGTGCTGATGGAAGGAGATAGGCACCAACATCGATCCTAAGCCAAGGCCTAAAAGATGAGCTGGAGATGAGCCTGGGAATAGGGTCGCAGTGGGAGAACTGTGCTCAAGGAAAACGAGCATGTTCCGAGCATGTTTCTAGCATGAAGAGCTAGAGAACATGGCAGCATGTTTCTAGCATGAAGAGCTAGAGAACATGGCATCTTCAAGGAACTAAAAGCTGTAGTGGAGTTGATAGGAGAGGCTGTGGGAACCAAAGACGAAGCTGGTCCTCAGGAGCAAACCCAAGGGTCCTAGGAGCCACAGTAGGGAGCATAGACCATATTCCGAAGGGATATGGGGCTCTGGGACGATTTACCAACATCATTATCAATACAAATAAGAATGGCCAATGACTAATGAGCAATGAAGATGTCAAGACTTGAAAAGTTAAGAAACTTGCCACTTCCCCACCTAAAGATTTATATTTTTCTTAGCTTCTCGATTCACAAAGATACTAGATAGAGACATGGAATGATATGATGTAGCCCCCCTGGGGGCTGGACCATTGGAACTGAACAGTGGGATGACAGGATGGACGACAAAGATTTTGTTTCATCATGTACTTTTTTTGTATTTTAGTATTGGAGCCCTGTAAACGGAGAGAGACAGAGAAAGAAAGTCTACACCTGGGTATTCAAGTCACCCGCTAGTAGGGGCAGAGCCGGACTTCTAAGCTTCCCAGCGAAGAGGCTCATCAAGGAATCTTTGGATGCCAAGTTCACTTTCTCTGTATGCTCGTCAGTGGGGTGAAAAAGAGTAGATCTGCTTAACAGCTCTGTTTCTTTCTGTAACTTAAGAATTTGCCTTTAAGGTTTATATTCCTGTTGACTGATTAGGAGAGGCCAGCCTCTCTCCCATCTGGCCCCACGGAACAGCTGAGAGCCTGAACTGCAGGTGAAGCCTCCACTCTCCACAGTGTGATGACACCAGTCTTAGGTGCCCTGTGGGACTCTGACTGGCAGCCTTTCTCAGGCAATGCCCTTGTTATCTCCTTGTGCACTTATTAAAGAACAAATTTCCTTTGAAATTAAAGTATTAAAATACAGAGCAGGGCAAGTTCTTCATTCAGTAGTTTGGCTCTACCCTTTACATCTTAGGGAGAGTGACTCAGGGCATAGCAACAGGCATCCACGGAGACCTGAAGCCTCTGATTAGTTTCATTTTGTCATTTGTTGCATTGAGAGTCCAGTAGAGGGGCTGCAAGTTTCTCCTGTAGATTCTTGGTTGAAAGTTAATGGGTTTGGGGAGGTGTCGAGTCATTTGGGACGCTCTCGATGCAAGGCGATCAGATGCAAAAAGGTCCCCAGCTACACTGAGGACTCTGTTTTGTTATTTTTTATCTTCCTGCTCTCTCTGACTCTGGGTGAGCTGCTTCCCTGCTGCTCTTCAGCTGTGAAACAGGGCTAATAAACCATTGACCCACCTACCAGAACTGACAGGAGAAAAGGCTGATGAGATTGGTGTTGCCAAAGCCTGCAAATCCCAGGGCACAACAATGTTACAAAGCCCCAGTTTCAAACATCTCTGGGAGAATGTAAGCTGGGAGGTTCCTGAAAAGTTTGGAAAATGAGGGAAACAGCTTGCTGGGGCCTGCTCCTGAGACTCCTGGGAAACCTGTGGCCTCCTTCCCCTCTGTCCCCACGAACCACGACTTTGGGGGTAAGCCCCAGCACTGTCTCTGGGGGTGGATAAGTGTCTCCCAGTAAGAAACTACCCCCCCCCCCAGATTTCTCAGAGCTCTTTACATTTGTATTATTTTGCTTGAAAAGAGAAAACTTAGAGAAACTTAGGGCATTGGACAACCAAATGCACAAAGCCAGGAACACAAGCTCGTGTGCACGTCCACAAATATTTGTTGATTGATGGAGAGGAAAATTACTAGAGGGGCTCAGGGCAGAATTCCAAGATTCCCAGATGTAAAGAGACAGAGGGGTGGGCTAACTCTGCATTCTGCTGAAGAGGAAATGAAGCACTAGAAAGATAAAGGATCTGAGTTTAAACTTTGCAAGGGCAGCTGCTGATAACGGCCAGAAAAAGCCCTGGATTTCTGGGTTGACCATGTCCCCTGCTTTCCTGTGGCATGGCTCGCAAATGACCTTCTGAAAAGAGCTTACTTGGTGATGAGAGCCCTTTGGCCTGGTCAGCAAGCTGAAATCTACTTGACAAGGCCCCCCCGCCCCAACATTCCCCCAGTCTCTGATTGAGACGGGATATTCATCTGTGGGTCTCAGAGGCACACAGCAATCAAGAAGCAGCCAGAGAGCTCTAGATTTAGCTCCAGAGTCCCCACTCCTTCGTGATGACAGTGTGGGTGGGAGATAGAAAAGGAAGGGCCCCAGGGGGCAGTATGAATGGTGCTCGTGCTCCTTCTCTCAAAAATTCTACCGGGGCCCTTTCCACATGTAAGAGAGCAAACATTGAGAGAACAGAGAGCACCAAGGACTTGAAACCCAAAGTACTTTCTGTGCCTACGAACCATGACAAGCAGATTTTGAGAACTAGACAAATACGAAGCAAAGAGGTGGGAATGGGGGAGGGTTGCAGAAATGCTCAGGCGAGGGCAAACCTACCAGTTCCAGTGGGAAACAGATTACCAAGCTATATATAGACAGAGAGCTTTGAAATACCTGTATCTCTCTCTCTATCTCCAAAATAAAACTCAAATGCCTAAGCAGGGGCCTTCCTCACTAGCCCTTTCCAGCTTTTTAAGCTATACTTCTTGCTACATCCTGTCACATACCCTAAGTTATAGCCATATCTGATTACTTGCTAGTCACTTAGCGGATATTTACTGAGCACCTACTACATCCAAGGCCGTAGGCAAATAAACAAGAATATGGCATATTAGATGAATAGATTCATTTATTCCCCTGTGACAGTGTGAACGTGCATAGAAAACATTCTTTATTTTTCCTTCTCTCTGGCCTTGAACCTGCCTTGCAGGGTTTTGTTTTGTTTTGTTTTGTTTGGCTTTCTGGTCTGATGAGCTGAGGCCCTTCTCTCCAGAGCAGACTTTGGCTCTTTGTGATAGAGAACTGGGAGGAAACTGGGAGGCAAGAAGAAAGGCCACTACAGAAGAGGGAAGGCCAGGGCTGGAGGAGTTTTTAAAGGGCTGCGGTGTGTGAGAATAACTAATAGGTGAAGGGTTTTGAGGAGAATGTGGTGTGGTTCTATATCCCCTTGTGGGTGTAAAGAGTTACAAGTGAAGACCTTGAATGGTTTCAGAAATTACTTTTGGTTTCACAGAAGGCATCCTTTTGGCTTAGACAGTACTCTGGCGGCCTGACTCTATATGCTTTTCCCATTCATTAATTGTATCAATATGGAGTGCCTTGATGTGTAGTCACAATGCAAGCCTGAACAAAACAGATCTGGTCCCTCGCTTCCTGAAGCTTGAAAATATTAAATAAACAAACAAATATTGAATCACAAATTGTAATGTGTATTCTGAAGGAAAAGAAAGCAGCACAGTTCTGTGACTGTTTTTTGAGGAACTGTTTTATCTTTGGAACACATCCCCCCCTCTTCACACTTAAGGGTCTTTGTTCACTTTCAATGCTGAAATGCTTTTTTTTTTATAGTGTCTTCTATGAAAATGCTAATATTATACTGAAAAGTTTAAATGTCACCTTGTTTGGGATGCCATGTCAGGCTTCTTATTTAGGCTGGCCTTTTCTAGCACATTGCTTGCAAGTCTTTTATGAAACCCAATTCATTCTCCCAAGTGTGTACTTGCTGTACTGTGACCAACTGTCCCACTTTGTCTGGACCGAAGGGTTTCCTGGGCAAGGTGGTCCCCCTAATTTGTTAATATGTCTTTCTTTCCCCATTATATGCAAAACTCCAGGAGGGAACGTAATCCTTCTCCTCTGTATTCACATAAGGACTTGTACACAGAAATAGTGGTAATATTAACAACAAAAGAGTATTGACTACATTCCTGGCCCTCTTGCTTAACTCCTTACAAGAAACAAACTAACAAAGTAGGTCATTTCTCCTTTACTCCTTTTCATAAAGAAATTGAAGCTAAGCTAGGTAAGCTAGGATTTGAAAAGGTAGGACAGAAGAAAACTCCAGTCACCACCATGTTAGCACGGTGGTCCTTAAACTTCTTGATCTCAGGATCTCTTTACGCTCTTAAATATTATTAGGGACCCTCCCCACCAAACATATATGTGGGCTATATCTACTGATAGTAATTAACTATTGGAATTATTATTTCTTCTTCTTATTTTTTATTATCTTTTTAAAGATTTTATTATTTATTTGACAGAAAGAAAGAGCATAAGCAGGGGAGCAGGAGCGGGAGAAGCAGGTTCCCCACTGAGCAGGCAGCACCCTGTGGGGCTGGACCCTGGGATCATGACCTGAGCCAAAGCAGAAGCTTAACTAATCGAGCCGCCCAGGCAGCCCATAACTATTAGAAATTAAAACTGAGAATAAAATTTTTTTCATGATTTCACTTGAATATTAATGTATATTAATATTAATAATATATTTTGCAAGTAAAAAATATCTACGTTTCCTAAAATGAAAAAATTTTAGTGGGAAGAGTGGCAAATCTCTTCAAGGTCTGCCTTAATAGAAAACTGCTTGATTCTCACATCTGCTTCTGACGTTCAGCGTGTCACTATATACGACGCAGCCTCTGGAAAACCACTGTACACTGGTGAAGGAAGGAAACTGTAGAAGGCAAATAATGGCCTTAGTAGAATTATGAGAAGTTTCGCCTTTGGAGACCCTCTGGGGTCCCTGGTCGGTTTGGTAGGCACTGCTGCACTGTAAGAAACAATAAATCATGCCTTCAGACTTATCAATGCCTTTATGGCAGGCCTCAGGGGATGCGGTAAACCTTTGATTTGCGCGAATGCTGGGCTTTGGTTTGTAGGCCACCTGGGCCTTGCGGGGGACACCAGTGAGGAGACAGCGAGGACAGCATGCGCCTCCCCTAGCCAAACCCGCACTCGCGAGCTCTCCGTGAGTTACCCACGCGCTGCTCACCCTCGGACTACAACTCCCGGTAGAGCTTGCGGCAAAGGGGCGTGTATCCGCCGCGGCAGGGAGCGTGGGTCACTCTAGCTGAGTGACGGAAGTGGAGGGGGCGTGCCTGTTTTGTGTAGGCGCGGTACGGCAATTGGAGGATCCGGGAGGGGGCGGAGCCTGTGTTTGGGTCAGCCAATAGTTTGAGGTCTGGCGGAAGAGGGGGACGGGGCGTGGCAGAGCTTACTCGCGGGCTGCCTGGGGCTCACCGAGCCCAGGAACGCGGGTTTGGCGGGGTGTGGAACGCGGAGTCCTGGGGCGGGGGCGGTCGGGTGCGGGAGATGGCGGCGCGTTGGAGCAGCGAGAATGTGGTGGTGGAGTTCCGCGACTCCCAGGTGAGCTGGGGGGCCAAATGGAGTCCTCTGGGCATGCGCCCTCCCTGGTTCCCCTCCCCCACGCTGCCGGGTCCGTCTAGGGGGTGGCAGAGAGACCCTTCAGCCCCGGCTGGGGAGACGGATAAGGGGGTAACCCAGAGCTGTCAAATCCGAGCGAGCCGGGGGATCCTTGATGACCGTTGGGGGCGGTTGGGGCGGGCACTTACCGGGTATGGGGGTTCCCGCGGGGGTCCGGGGAGTAGGGTCTGCCTTGGGACACCGAAGCGCAGAGACTGCGCGCGCGTGAGTGTTGAGGGTAGGCTTCCCAACACCCGGGTGGTGAGCGGGAGGGTTTGCTCTGCAAGGCTGGGGGACTCGAGGCTTAGTGACTTTGGATAAGTCGCAGAACTTCTCTGAGCCTCAGCTGCGTGGAGGTAACCTTGCCTCACAGGACTTTGGTGGAGTGGATTCGATTAAAAGAAACACGAAACTGTAAAGTGCCTGTTTCGGCAGCTAAGCTTTTAGGTGGTTGCTGATGCTAGAATAGTGGAAAATACCTTATAGGAAATAGGAGTGTGCGCTGTAAGTATTGCTTAGGATGGAATACCTGGTTTGAAATCCCGGCTCAGCCCTAGCCTGTCATCCCCTCTCAGTGCATCAGCTTTCTCACCTGTGTGAAGGTGATAGTCATGCCTGCCTCATAGAGCTGGCGTGATAATTTTATGATATATTATATTTAGGATATGTGGCACAGTGACGGGCACGTGGTTAGCCTCAAGGAACTTTAGCCTTTACTAGGGATTTTTTTTTTTTTTTTTTACCATTTTTGTATTTCATGCCTTCCTAATGCTAGCTCTTGTGCTAAGTGATTTATTTATCTACATTTACTTATTCTAATTCATGAAATAACCAAGATAAATAGATGTTACCCCTTTTTTCCAGATTGGGGGTGGGATGATCCCTCTTTGGCTGATCTCGAATGACTTGGCCAAGGTCTCCCATTATGTGGCACAATTGGGATTTGAATGCAGGCATCTGGCCTCAGGCCTCTTGTTTACTTTGCTTCATATTGTAGCAATCTGTTGTACAGTCCTCCCACAGTAACTAATCCATTTCCCCTTCCCCATCACCTAGGACAGTGTCTTCCTGATTCTTTCCATTTATTCAACAAATACTTATTGACTACCTTCTGTGTGCCAGGCTTTCGTTCACAGATTTATTCAACAAGAATTTACTGAGCCCTTGCTAGGGGAACACTGCACCCTGTATCAGGACTCAGGTGATTTATGCTGAAGGCAAATCTGGGTTACAACAAGGGGTGATGTGGTTTCTTCTTTCTAAAACTCCATCCCTTTTTTTTACCATAAAGAGTAATGAGTGTAGGAGCCACCTACCGATTTGCTCTGTGGTTCCCTCTGACACATAGCTCCCGTGGAGAATTTAAGCAGCAACATAGGGATTAAAGGATTCTAAGGTACTTCACACTGTCAGCACGGTGTCTCTGGGAGGCCTGCTGTCCCATGGGAGGCGCCAGAATCCTAGGGAAAAAGAACTGTATTCCTGGTTACCCTTCTTGTTAATTGCTTTCCCTGGGGACTGGGAACAGAGTCATGTATAGTTAGTTACCTCTGAGCCTATTAATTTGGAAGCTACTAATCTGCAAATGCTTTAATTCTCAGAGAAACTCAGGTAGTCTCACCCCTCCTATATAGAGCTGTAATTGGACAGACCTGCAGAGAGGGTGCTGACACATAGATTAGGATGTAAGAAGTAATGTCAAGTAATTAAACTTGAACAGCAGTGGTCAGAGTAAGAGAACAAAGTAAATTGGGTAATTTTACTGCCTTGTGGGGGTTTCTATTTTTCTTTTTGATTTTTCTATTCAGTTGGAAGGGTACGACTTAGTTCGAATTAGCATGGTTTTGTGGTGGTTTCTGGTGGCAACTGAAGGGATCTAGACCTACTTTATTAACTTTATTCATTCATGTGGAAAGAAAAAAATCCCAACTCTTCATACTGTTTTTCTGACAAGGGAGGACCGGCAATAAACTTCAAAACCCCCTGCCTCTAAAAAGTAATTTTACTTCTAAAAATCATTTTTAAAAAATTAAAGTATTTTGGTTTTTTGGAGAAAAAGCCCAGCCCGAAGGGTGAAATTCTTTTTCTTCGGTTTCTACAAGTGCCATTCACCTTATGAAACAATGTCTTCAGATGTTACGGTGACTGATTAATAGCAAAGAACCTGTGGTGCTTAGCAACCACTCTGAAGTGATCCTTGGAATGGATGAGTGTTAAGAAAACTTAGAGATAACTTTCTAGAGCAACACTGTCCAGTAGAGTTTTCCATGATGATGGAAATGTGGCCATTGAACAGTTGAAATGGGGGCTAGTGCAACTGAGAAGTTGCATTTTTAATTTAATTAAATTTGAATTAATTGCCATTTAAATAACCATTTGTATCGAGTGGCTGTTCTATTCCAAAGTGCAATGGAGATGAGATCATTACCCCTGGCAAAGAGGTAAGATAGTGGAATGCGCAGTTTACAAGTCTCTAAACCAATGGGAAGAGCAGAAACAGTTCAGAAAATGATTGGGATGAAGACAGGAATTCGAACTCAGGTCGTAGCAACACTTAGGTTACTGTCTCCGCTTTGGCATCTGTGAGATGTCTCAAACTCAGTTTTCCAAAGTAGCCGGCCATACTCGGGGACCACTGTCCCTGCACCCTAGCTTTTTGCTGCCTTCCAGTTCATATGCCACAGAGCCAGAGTGTTTTTTTTTTTTTCTTTAAAACCAGGTTTATTGGGGCGCCTGGGTGGCTCAGTCATTGGGCATCTGCCTTCAGGTCACGTCATGATCCCAGGGTCCTGAGATGGAGCCCCGCTCCCTCTCCCCTGCTTGTGTTCCCTCTCTTGCTGTCTCTGTCAAATAAATAAATAAAATCTTTAAAAGAAAACAGGTTTATTGAAGAAAATTAATGTACAGTAAAATTCCCCCTTTTATGTGGACAGTTTGTTGAGTTTTGCCATTGTATGTAGCCCTGTAACCAGCGCCACAGTTACCCTTTAGAACTTTCCAGAGTTCCCTGGTGCCACTGTGTAGCCAATCTAGCGCCTCCCTCTGGCAGCTGCTGAGGTGATTGCTGTGAGACAAGGATTGTACAGTGTGGAACCTTCTGAGCCTGGCCTCTCACCCTTAACAGAGTGCCTTTGAGATTGATCCATGTCGTTGAGCATCAGTTAGTCTGTTCTTTTTTATTGCCCACCAGTAGTATTCCGGTTTATGGAGAGATCACAGTCTGTATCCATTCACCTGTTTGTGGATATTCAGGTTGTTACCACTTTTTGGCAATTATGATTAAAGCTGTGATAAGGGGCGCCTGGGGCTCAGTTAAGTGGTTGCCTTCAGCTCAGGTCTTGACCCTGGAGTCTTGGGATCAAGTTCCATGTGGGGCTCCTTGCTTCATGGGGAGTCCACTCTTTCTCTCAAATAAAATAAAATTAAAACAAAAATAAAACTGTGATAAAATATCAAAGTGATTTTTTATTTTTATTTTTTTAAAGATTTTATTTATTTATTTGACAGAGAGAGAGAGATCACAAGTAGGCAGAGAGGCAGGCAGAGAGAGAGAGAGGGGGAAGCAGGCTCCCTGCTGAGCAGAGACTGTGATAAAATATCAAAGTGATTTTTTATTTTTATTTTTTTAAAGATTTTATTTATTTATTTGACAGAGAGAGAGAGATCACAAGTAGGCAGAGAGGCAGGCAGAGAGAGAGAGAGAGGGGGAAGCAGGCTCCCTGCTGAGCAGAGAGCCCGATGCAGGGCTCGATCCCAGGATTCTGGGATCATTACCTGAGGCAAAGGCAGAGGCCTTAACCCACCGAGCCACCCAGGCTCCCCCAAAGTGATTTTTTAAAACCTAACTTTAAAACATAGTGGCGCCCGGGTGGCTCCATCAGTTAAGCATCTGACTTCAGCTCTGGTGATGATCTCAGGGTCCTGGGATCGAGCCCCACATCAGGCTCCCTGCTCAGTGGGGAGTCTGCTTGTCCCTCTCCCTCTGCCGTACCCCCCGCTTGTGCTCACTCCCTCTCTTCCTCTCTCTCTCTCAAATAAATAAAAATCTTTTTAAAAAACCCTTAACTTACCCCTCTTTTAATGAAAATGCTTCAGTGACTTCCTGTTGCACCGAGTGTAGAATATAAATTCCTTATTTTGGACTATTTTATGTGCTGGTCTTGGCCTACTTCTCAGAGCACATCTCACACCTACTTTCCCCCTCTGTTACTGCTTATTTTCATCTTTCTCCAGCTGCTCCAGTGTGAACTCCCTAACGGTAGAGATTTTGTCTTGTTGACTCCTGCTGTCTCCCTGGTGCCTAGAATAGTGGCTGGTACGGCAGTAGCACTCAGCAAGTATTTGTTGAATGAATAAATTAAAAAAAATCAATTATGTAGGGGTGCCTGGGTGGCTCAGGGTTAAGCCTCTGCCTTCGGCTCAGGTCATGATCTCAGGGTCCTGGAATCTTAGGGTCCTGGGATCGAGCCCTGTATCGGGCTCTCTGCTCAGCAGGGAGCCTACTTCCCCCTCTCCCTCTGCCTGCCTCTCTGCCTACTTGTGATCTCTCTATGTCAAATAAATAAAATCTTTAAAAAAATCAATTATGTTGATTAACTATTAACAAATTAGGAAAAAGTGTTTAGTTATCATGGTTTTTTTTTTTTTTAAAGATTTTATTTATTTATTTGACAGACAGCGAGATTACAAGTAGGCAGAGAGGC
>CM052803.1:39166337-39210933 GCA_028533885.1 Nasua narica | reverse complement strand
TGACCTGAGCCGAAGGCAGAGGCTTAACCACAGAGCCACCGAGGCGCCCCAGTTATCATGGTTTTTAAAAATAGACTTTAGGGAGCGCCTGGGCGCCTCAGTGGGTTAAAGCCTCTGCCTTTGGCTCAGGTCATGATCTCAGGGTCCTGGGATCGAGCCCCACATCGGGCTCTGCTCGGCCTCCCCGCCGAGCAGAGAGCCTGCTTTCCCCTCTCTCTCTGCCTGCCTCTCTGCCTACTTGCAATCTCTCTGTCAAATAAATAAATAAAATCTTTTAAAAAATAGGCTTTAGAATAATTTTAGACTTAGAGAAACACTGGGAAGATAGTACGGAGGTTCCTACATACCCTGTACCCAGTTGCCTGTATTTAAAAGCATCGTACATCTTAAAAGCATCTCACTTCTTATGAAGTGTGGTACATTTTCCATAATTTTAACTTATCAGTATTGATATTATTAACAGAGATCCATACTTTGCTCAGATTTCCTTTGTTTTTACCTAATGTCCTTTTTGTGTTCTGGGATTCCATTCAAGATACCACCTTACATGGAGTCATCGTGTCTCCTCAGGCTCCTTGGCTGGGACAGTTTCTCAGGCTGTCTTTGATGACTTTGACAACCTTGAGGAGTACGAGTCAGGTGTTTTGTAGAATGTCCCTCAGTTGGGATTTGGCTGCTGTCTTTCTCGTGATTAGACTGGGCTTATGGGTTTTGGGGAGGAAGATGTCAGAGATAAGGTGTCATTCTCATCCCATCGTATCAAGGCCACTTGCTGTGAAAGTGACGGATCACTGCTGATACTGACGTGGCTGAGGTAGTGCTTGGCAGGTTTCCCTACTGTGAACTTAACTCTTTTGGCCTTCTGTCTATTCTGTACTCTTGGGAAAATAGTCGGTATATGCAGCCCAAACTTAAAGAGTGGGGACTTCTTTCTTCCTCTCTTCCACCCACCCTCCCTCCTGCCCCCCCACCCTTCCTTCCTTCCTTCCTCCCTCCCTCCGTCCCTCCCTTCCTTCCTCCCTTCCTCCCTCCCTCCCTTCTTTCCTTCCTTCCATCCTTCCTCCATTCCACCCACCCACCCTCCCTCCTACCCCCCCACCCTTCCTTCCTTCCTCCCTCCCTCCCTTCTTTCCTTCCTCACTTCCTTCCTCTCTCCCTCCTTTCCTTCCTTCCTTCCTTCTTTCCTCCCTCCGTCCCTCCCTTCCTTCCTCCCTTCCTCCTTTCCTTCCTTCCCCTTTCCTCCCTCCCTTATTTCTTCATTCCTTCTTTCTTTCTTTCCTTCCTTCCTTCATTTCTTCCTATCTTTCTTTCTTTCTCTCCAATTAGTTGCTTATATCAGTGTGAATTCTTAGACATTTATTTTATGCTTTGGATTATAATCCAGTACTACTTTATTTTATTATTTTTACTTTGTTTCTCAGATTGTCCCAGCCTTCACCATTGGGAGCTCTTCAGGTGGTTCGTGTGTTCCTGTGACATACCCCCACCATTGTTTTCATTTGTTCATTTTATGTCTTTTACTTTCTTGCCATTTATTTTTTTAAAAAACATTTTCTTTATTTGAGAGTGAGAGTAAGCACGAGCAAGGAGGAGAGAGAGAAGCAGGCTCCCTGTTGAGCAGGTAGTCTCCCGTGGGGCTCGATCCCAGGACCCTGGGATTATGACCTGAGCCCAAGGCAGACGCTTCACCAACTGAGCCACCCAGGTTCCCCTGTATGTCTTTTAAATATACAGTACTTTCTTATTTTTTGGCACTGCAAGTTGCTTAATTTTTTTTTTTTTTGAGATTTTATTTATTTGAGAGAGAGAGAGAATGAGAGAGAGAACGTGGGGAGAGGGAAGGTCAGAGGTAGAAGCTGACTCCCCGCTGAGCAGGGAGCCCCACATGGGACTCGATCCTGGGACTCCAGGATCAAGACCTGAGCTGAAGGCAGCTGTTAACCAACTGAGCCACCCAGGTGCCCTCAAGATGCTTAACTCTTGCCATGTATATTTCCTGCTGTAGTCCCCAAATTAGCCATTTCTCTAAGGATCCCTGGTTTCTTTGATTGGAGAATGACAATTAGAAACCAAGGTCTGGTGCTAGAAGTGCTCACTGCTCTTGGGGTGTTATTGCCTCTAGGCGCTCTCATCCGACAAAACAGGAGATGTATGTGCATACTAATCCATGTATATACATATATCTGTAAATATGTCCATATGTAATCCTCTGTATAGGAAGCTGAACATGAGTTCATACTTAGCATCTTCTACTCTAATCCATTATCACAAGTGTCATTGGCTCCACCCTTTGCCTACCAGCAACCTCCCACGCTTACTGTGAGAAGCTGGGCCCCCTGCCATCCTCCGTCCGTTACTATACTTGTTCATCCCAAAAGGCATGTATAGTGGTTTCGGAATTGTTCCCCTCTAGGGCAGGGACTTTCTATGCTAGCGCACAGTGCTTGTGTACAGTTCTTTTCCCCTGTAGTCTTACAGATCCCCCTAAAATTTTCATCATTTTTAAGCAGCCTTTTTCATTTCTCCACACTGTGGTCTAGTCTTTTTTTTATTTAATTTTATTTATTTTATTTGAGGTACAGATAGCACAAACAGGGAAGAGGGGCAAAGGGAGAGGGAAAAGCAGGCTCCCCACTGAGCTGGGAGCCCAGCTTAGGGCTTGAGTCCAGGCCCTGGGATCATGATCCCAGCCAAAGGCAGATGCCCATCCAACTGAGCCATCCAGACACCCCTTGGTTTTTCCCCTCCTAAGATTTTATTTATTAATTAATTAAATTTGTATTTATTTAGGGAGAGTGCATACGTGTACGCTCAAGCGGAGCAGGGGAGTTAGGGAAGGCAGAGACAGAATCTTAAGCAGACTCTACCCTGAGCGAAGAGCCCAAGACTAGTTTCGATCTCATGACCCCAAGGCGGTGATCTAGCTGAAATCAAGAGTCGGGAGCTCGACTGACTGAGCCACCCAGGTGCCCCTTAAGATTTTATTTTTAAGTAGTCTCTACACCAAACTTGGGGCTTGAACTCACAAGCCCAAGATCAGGAGTCCCATCTTTCACCAACTGAGCCAGACGGGTGCCCTGGTGGTATAGTTTTTATGAGACATTCCCTTTTCATTTTCTTTTTTTTAGATTTATTTTATTTTAATTAATTAATTTCTTTATTTTAGAGAGCTACCCTACTTAGCTACCCTAATGGTGGGTGACTTACTAGTCTCAGCATTACTGCGACTTTTCCAGACAGATAAAAATTGAGGCCTTTTTTTTTTCCTCCTCTAAATAAACAAAATAAAAAACAAAACACAACTCGGCCAGTTTTTTAGCTAAGAGGAATGTTATGAATAGTTAATATCCGGACATTTCCTGGAGCCATCCAGCTTTGGTCCCCGCTTTTCTAGTTTCACTTCAAGTTCATTTTGGAAGCTATTGGGATGGAAGGGCACAGTAGGGCTATTTTTGGTGGAAGTGACTATTATGTTGTGAAAGCTGAAAATTACTTGTTTTTCTAGAAAATTTGATATCAAAATGCAGTGAAGAATGGGGGAGGAGTAGGGTACTGCCAAGAGTTCCGTGGTATGGAGCTGGAGTGCCAGTGTTAGGATCCAGGTTCTGTCATCTCTCTACCATGTGATCTTGGGCAAGCTAGTTCTTTTTTAGCCTCACTTTATCTATAAAACAAGAAAAGTAGTGTTTGCCTGTGTTCAGGAGTCCCCATACCATGCTTAGTTTCAGTAGGAGGATTCACAGTCGTATTTGCAGTTACGATTTATTGCAGTGAAAGGACACAAAGCAAATTCGGAGCAAGAAAGCACATGGCTTAAAGTCTGGAAGAAACTAGGTGCAAGAGACCTTTCACTGTGCAGTCACTCAGGACACGCTTAATTGCTCCAGCATCGAATTCTAGCAATGCACAGGAGATGTGACCAGGGAAGCTCATTAGAGTCTCAGTGCGTGAGGTTTTTATATGGGGCTGGTCACGTAAGCACCCTCTGGCTAGCGTGAGCCACACCCCAGAAGGGCAGCAGGTGCTCAGCATAAACCACATCGTACGCACGGTGTAGGTACAGCAAGCCGCTCTTATCAGTTGGGGAATGGTGGGAACATTCCAAACCCCAAGTTCCCAGATGCCAGCCAAGAACCAGCCCTGCAAGCAGGGCTTCCTGAGGTGAGCAGTCTCGTGCCTGCTGCAGTCTTTTCTCTAACACCATGTGACAGTGACTGCGAGGATTAGATGAGATAGTCCCCACCGAGCACTTGGCACAGTGACCAGCTTATATCAAGTACCTGATACGTGTTAATTATTGTGGTTCTCTCAGAAAACTTGTATAAGGAAGCAACAAATAGCCTGACAAAAGAGCCTTACAGAACTGAGAGAACCTTTGGAAGACAGCTCATCCACTTTCTTATTTTACAAGTGGGGAACCTGGGACTCAGGAAGGTTAGGTGATTTTCCTAGTCATACCCAGTGTGAGCCATTTCAGCTTGCGAGAATGCGAGGATATTCTCTCAGTTTAGAGAGGGAGACTTCCCTGAGGCGCCTAGGTGGCTCAGTCGGTTAAGGGTTAAGCGGTTAAGCATCTGCCTTGGGCTCAGGTCTTGACCCCAGGGTCCTCAGCAGGGAGCCTGCTTTTCCCTCTCCCTCTGCCACTTCCCCTGCTTGTTCTCTCTCTCTCTCTCTCTCTCTCTGTGTCAAATAAATAAATAACATCTTAAAAAAAAAAATAAAGAGTGAGACTTCCCAGAAAGCACCCACTGTGCGGAGTGTGTGAACACAACCTTGGATACAAACCTCTAGAAGGTATTATATGAGGATGATTCAAAAGCAGCCTTAGCAGCAATGTTGGTCTATGATTTAGAGACGGGATCTTGTCATTTGAAATGCTCTGATCCTTTTTATGTCCATCTGTTTTAGTTTGTGGTTTTATTCTATGAAATCTGATAGTACATATATTATAGTCGTTGCTCAAGCACGTGACAAACTGAGTTTCGGGGACCTGACCCAGCTCTGACTTGTGTTGATTGGATGTTTCCACTTTGCATCATTTGGAAGGATGAACGGGCAAAGTGTGTTCATATTTTTGAACAGCTCTTTCTAATTCAGCTGAGGTTGAAAGAGGAAGAGTTGATTTCTTTCCTAGTCCCTTCAAATAAACCGAGATTTTGTTCTGCAGATGGCAGTGGTCTCTGTAGAGGGGCTTTCTTCTGCACTGAATCAGGGTAGAAGGATAGTCCTATGAAGCTATATATTCCAGATTCTTCCCAGAGAGGTAAACTTTCTGAGAGAAGCATTGCGTTTGTACCAAAATTTAACTGTAAATCCAAAATGGATCGGTAATGCAATCCATCTCCCAATTCGTTGTCACCTGACCATTGTAAAGTATCATCTCTGTTGTCTAAAAGACAAGAATGTTAACAGCGTAAGCCTTTTTTCGGTAGCAGTTTTACTGAAATATAGTTGATACATCACATAATTCACGTGCTTGAAATGTACATGATTTAGTGGGTTTCAGTATATTCACAGAGTGAAACTAGCACCACCATCATTTTAAAAACATTTTTCTCACCCCAAGAAGAAACCTTGTACCCTTAAGCCATCACCCCCCAGTCCTCCAACTCCTCCAGTCTTAAGCAATCACTCGTCTGCTGTCTTCTCCATAGATTTGCCTTTTTGGATGTTTCGTAGAAATGGAATCACATATGCAACGAGGTAGCTGGAACTAGAGGGGATTATGCTAAGCAAAATAAGTCGATCAGAGAAAGACAATTATCATATGATCTCACTGATTTGAGGAATTTGAGAAACAAGACAGAGGATCATAGGAGAAGGGAGTGAAAAATGAAACAAGATGAAACCAGAGAGGGAGACAAACCATAAGAGACTCTTTTTTTTTTTTTTTCCCTAAAGATTTTATTTATTTGACAGAGAGACACAGCGAGAGAGGGAACACAAGCAGGGGGAGTAGGAGAGGGAGAAGCAGGATTCCCACCAAGCAGGGAGCCCGATGCGATGTGGGGCTCCATCCGGGACCCTGGGATCATGACCTGAACTGAAGGCAGACGCTTAATGACTGAGCCACCCAAGCGGCCCATAAGAGACTCTTAATCTCAGGAAATAAACTGAGAGTTGCTAGAAGGGAGGGGAGTGAGAGGGATAAGGTGGCTGGGTGATGGACACTGGGGAGAGTATGTGCTATCATGAGAAAAAATTAAAAAATATATATATTCTCATATAAGTATAGCTAAAAATAGAAAGAATTAAGCTTAAATGGAATTGCATAGTATGTGGTCTTCATGATTAACTTGTTTCACTTAGTTTTAGGTTTTTGTTGTTGTTGGTTTTTTTGGTTTTTTTTTGTTTTGTTTTTTTAGAGAGCGCATATGCGCGAGGGAGTGGGAGGAGGGCCAAAGGGAGAGGAAGCAGGCTACCCGCTGAGCACAGAGCCTGAGGAAGGCTTCTGTCTCAAGACCCTGAGCTCATGACCTGAGCCAAAATGAAGAGCCTGGCACTCAACCGACGGAGCCACCCAGGCACCCCTCACTTAGTTCTTTTTAAGGTTCATCCATATTGTAGTGTGTAGCAGATGTTCAGTCTTTGTTATGGGCGAGTAATATTTCAGTGTAGGGCTGTGTCACATTTTGTTTATCCATTCATCAGCTGTTGGACATTTAGGTGGTTTCTGTGTTTTGGCTGTTAGGACCCACGCTGCCATGAATGTTTGTGGACAAGTTTTAGTGCAGCATAAACTTTAGAGACCTGTATTGCCCATGGTAGCTTGCATTTATGCAGTATGTATCATGGGCTGTGCCAGGTATTGTGCCAGTGAATCGATTTTTACCCGTAAGCAATTGCAGTCAAATGGAGGAGATGTGTCAGTAAATAGAGGATTATTATAAAGTATCATAAGTTCTGTGTAAAGATAACCCTTGAGTAGTATGGAAGCACAAGGGAAGCACTGGTGCCCACCGGGGGTGAGCAAGAGGGGGTCAGTCAGAAGAACTTTCTGGGACGAGCCTGCCCTGAATCGCGAAGGACAAGAAGGAATTGGCTGGGTGAGGAAGGGAGAGAAGTGTCATCCAGGCAGAGGAAGCAGCGGGTGTGGGGGTCCAGAGGTGAGGGGGTGGTGCTTGCTTGAGTTTGGAGGGCTGGAGGGTATTCATGGTGAAGAATTCCTCATGGCGGGAGTGTTGGGATGGGGTTGGGAGGTGAGAGGCGTGAGATGGGCTATAGAAGTGAGCCTAAGAGAGGTCTTAAGTGATCTTTACTGTCATGCTAAGGGTGTTGGCCTTCTTCCTGTGGGCTGTGGGAGCCACTGAAGGAGGTGAGCAAGTAAGCAGCGTGACCCTCCTTGGATCCAGCAGAAACCCTGAGGGGGGAGGAGCAAGGCAAGTGTCTTGCTACATGGGGGTCTGACCAGGTGAGGACTGACGCTGGTCTGACTAAGGCAGAGAGAGGGAGAAATGGATTGATTAGGAACGGACTAGAAAGGGATATCCAGAGTTAGGAGGGGGCCCAGGAGAAGGTCATGGCATGGTAGCCATAGGTTTTAAGGAGGGAGTGATCATTCGTTTTTAAGATTTTATCTATCTATCTATCTATCTATCTATCCAACTATCATCTGTCTATATGTCAGAGAGAGAGAGAGAGTGAGCACAAGCAGGGGGAGTGGCAGGCAGAGGGAAAAGCAGGCTCCTTGCTGAGCAGGGGGTCTGATGTGGGGCTCCATCCTAGGACCCTGGGATCATGACCTGAGCTGAAGGCAGCTGCCCAACCAACTGAGCCCCCCAGGGGCCCCTCATTAGTTCTGAGACTGCCGTTTTTGTGTGGAGGCTTACACAGTCTCATGGAGTTGGTATCTTTTTATTAGCTGTCAGCCTGTCTTTTCCACATTTATTTGTTATGTATTTTCCAGGCTTCAAGAATCAAGCACCACTGTCAATGTTATGATAGTCTTACTTCATAAAGGTCATATGACTCCTGAAGTATGTCACCAAAGCCACCATCCTGTAATTGGGGGAACAAAGGCTATGAAGAACTTGATTCTCTTCGGTTTAAAGATACCGCTTTTACAGGGAGCAGTTCTGAACAGTACGTTTGTTTTCCTACAGGGGGGAGAGGACTTTTCAGTATCTAAAAACAAAGGTTGAAAGAAGGTATGATTGGAATTTTACATTATAAAGTGTGGATAAGGTGCGCACAGTTTGTTCCTTGGATTTCTCTATTCTAGTTGAAGGTTTCACACAGCAGGCAGCGAACTACTGAAGTTTATTATTCTAGAAGGTATTACGGAAGTAAAGGAACTTTAGAAATGCAGGTAAATTCATGCATGGTAAATTGTCAAGGGAAACTACTGGAGAAAATTCCTTGAGATGTCAAGGAACGCCTTGGCGTGTTGTGGACTGG
The DNA here is from genome assembly GCA_028533885.1 of Nasua narica. Classification (NCBI taxonomy): domain Eukaryota; kingdom Metazoa; phylum Chordata; class Mammalia; order Carnivora; family Procyonidae; genus Nasua; species Nasua narica. The sequence goes on along the minus strand of CM052803.1, from coordinate 39,202,536 downwards.
AAGGACCCAGATTCTGACCTGGTCCTGACCTGTCTTCCCAACAGCACATGTTCACAGAGCCCTCCTTGGGAGAAATAAGATAGATCCTGCCCTGTGGGGGCTCCCCAGCCAGCGGGAGGAGATAAATGTGTACAGTAACAACTACCACATGGCAAGTGACAGCCGTTCCTGTGTCAGAGGGTCAGAAGGTGCTTTGTGAGAAGGTAGAGTCCCCTTGGTGGACTCTGGGTGAGTTTCTTAGCGGAGGTGTGTCTTAGGACCTAAAAGGTGAGCGGAATTTCAGCAGCAGAGTGGGAGACAAGGACTTTCCAGGAGGAGGGAGGAGCTTAAGCATCTTTTTAAAATTGGGAGCTTTGCTGACTTTCCAGAAAGGTGAATGCTTCAAATGGGTGTGGCCTGGGCAGGTAGAGAGGGAAGGTCAGACTGGAAAGTTCTGTAAGCATCTCATTTGGAAGGGTCTGAAGGCTGAGGAGTTTCCACTTGATTGTCGTCAGTGGAAAACCAAGGAAAGTTTTAGAGCAGTGGATTGATGTAATCAGAAGTCTGCTTTCAGAAATTTCTTGTGGGGTGGAACCAAAAAGGGAGAGGAGAAGGTGCACTGGTTGGAGGGAGTTGCTGTAGGCCGGGGGAGCGGGGGGGACGGGCCTGGAGGGCCCAGGCCAGGATGAGAGGCATGGAAACAGGAGAAACTGGGGATGCCTTGGGAAAATAGTCTTTTTTTATTATAAAATGATGTGAAAAAATTCCTATAGAATAATCTGTAATCTGGCCTAAGCCCCTTCCTGCTGGCTACTGGGAAGTTCTCTCTCTCTCTCTTTTTCTCTCAGTCATCAGTGGGGCTCCACTCCCTCTCTTGCAGTGGGATCTTGTCCTTAACCCCCTGACTGCCAGACTTAGCATCTCTCAGCTGCTCCCTGCCTGGTGCCCTGAGATGGGGAGGCCTCTGGGGGGCGGGGGGACTCCTGTCCACAGTTTTGACAGTTTTTCATTTTTAAACACTTTGAGAATATTAAAAACAGTATCATTTTTAAACACTTTGAGAATATTGTTATGTAAATACGCATCATTTACTGGTAGATAACATGAAATAAGCAGCTCTTTGTATAGAAGTTTTTCTGTGTTTTGGATGGATTCTGAGGGTGGAATTTTTGAGTCAAAGGCGTGACTTTTATTATCCTTATTACTATTATTACTACTGGGCCACTCTCTGTTATCACCGTACCAAAAACTTAGCTACTTGAAACAATACTCATTTTTAGATGCCAGTTCTGTAGGTCAGAAGTCCAGGTATTGCTTGGCTCATGTCTCTGTTTAGAGTCTCCTAAGCTGAAATCCAGGTATCAGTCGGCTGGACCGTCATTTGGAGGCTCGGTTGGCTCAGGAAGAATCTACTAAGAGGCTCATTCAGGTTGTTGGAGGAATTCAGTTCCTGAGAGTTATAGACTGAGGTCCGTCCCTGTTTTCTTTCTCTTTCTTTCTTCCTTTCCCTTCCTCCCCTCCTTTCTTCCTTTCTTTCTTTCATTTTTTAAAGTGAGCTGTACTCCCAACATGGGGCTTGAACTCATGACCCCTGAGATCAAGAGTCAGCTCTACCAGCTGAGTCAGAGCCAGGCGCTCCTTTAAAAAAAATTTTTTTTTTTTATTTACAACAAGCTTGATATCTTTATTATTTTTAAATTTTTATTTATTTATTTATTTTAGTAATCTCTACACTTAGCATGGGGCTCGAACTCATGACCCCGAGATCAAGGGTTGCATGTTCTTTCCACAGAGCCAGACAAGCGCCCCATCCCGTTTCTTTTTTCTTTTCTTTTTTTAAATTTATTTGACAGAGAGAGAGAAAGAGAACAAGCAAGGGGAGCAACAGGCAGAGGAAGAGGGAGAAGCAGGCTCCTCGCTGAGCAGGGAGCCCAACGTGGGGCCCAGGCACCCCTTTTAAGATTTATTTTATTTAATTGAGGGAGGGAGAGAGAGCACTGAGAGCGGGGCTGGGTGAGGGGGCAGGGGGAAGGGCAGACACACACTCAGCACAGATCCCACGACTGTGAGATCTTGAGTTGAAATCAGGAGTCAGACACCCAACCGACTGAGCCACCCAGGTGTCCCGAGGTCCCTGTTTTCTAGCCGATTGTTATTTAGGGGTCACTTTAGAGTCTTTAGGGTCTAGAGTATTTAGGGTCTTCTAGAGGCCACTTTCAGGGCCTCGCTGTGCAGTCCCACCTTCTGCACAGCCGGCAACCATCTTTATCACATTAAATGCCTCGCCTATAGAATCTCTGACTGCCTCTGTCTCTGACCTCTAGACCTAGATTTAAAGGGCTGACGGGATGGGGTTTCTCTGTCTCCCCACAACCCTCAAGAACTTTTCATCATCCCAAACAGAATGGGGGTGCCTGGGTGGCTCATTCAGTTAAGCGTCTGCCTTTGGCTCGGTCCTAGGATTGAGCCCTGGGTCTAGCTCTCAAGTAGGGAGCCGGTTTCCCCCTCTCCCTTTCCCCCTGCTTGTGCTCTCTCTCTCTGTCAAATAAATAAATAAAATCTTTTTTTTTTTAAAGATTTTATTTATTAACAGAGAGAGAACACAAGCAGGCAGAGAGGCAGGCAGAGGCAGAGAGAGGAGCAGGTTCCCTGCGGAGCAAGGAGCCCGATGCGGGATTCGATCCCAGGACGCTGGGATCATGACCTGAGCCAAAGGCAGCTGTTCAACCAACCGAGCCACCCAGGCGTCCCAATAAATAAAATCTTAAAAAAAAAAAAACCAAACACAAACTCTGTATTCATTAAACAGTGACTCCCCACTCCCTGTCCCTCCACCTCTATTCTACTTTCTGGTTTTATGGATTTACCTATCTTAGGTACCTCATACAAGTGGAATCTTGCAATATCTGTTCTTTTGTGCCTGGCGTGTTTCACTTAGCATCATATTTTCAAGGTTCATCCAAATTAGGGTATGTAGGCCATTGTAAGTGTATACCACATTTTGCTTCTTTCTTTGCTGGTAGCCATTTGGGTTGTTTTAGGTCTCTTTATCTTAAGGTCAACTGATTTGGGTCCTTAATCACATCTGCTAAATCCCTTCTCTGCAGCCCCTAGATTAGTGTTTGAATAATGGGGGGAGGGTATGTATGTACCCAGGGCCCAGAATGTTGGAGCCATCTTTGGGTTCTGCCCACCACTCTAGAAAGATTGGAGGTACCATCTTGCCTTCTTTCATACCTTTGTCTATAAATTGTTCAGAAGAGTGTGGAAATCGCATTTCATTTCACTGCCTGCCTTTCCAGCTGGGCTTTTCTCTGCTCACAACTCTGGTGGGATGAAGGATGCATAACAATCACTTTTCAGCCTCCACTGAGCGCTCTGGCTTCTCGTCCTGTGACATATTTCTTCAGGATATATGAGAGTGTGCAATAATGTCCTGAGAATGCGGCAGCATTTGAACTTGTCCAAATAAGAGAATTTAGGGCTATAACTCTCGTGATTTAAGTCAGCCTCCTGCTTCAGCCTGAATGCAAATTCACTGGACTCAGAGTGGTCTTCTGGGAATTGGACATTGGATGTTGAAAAGATGGTGCTCCCTAGGAACTGGGAGACTTGGGAAATGGAAATCATTAGAATGTGCTAGAAATCTCAGATTAAATGGGAGCTGAGCATCTCAATAACGAGGCTGTGGCCATGGATTCAGCATGGATGGTGTTCAGCATGGGTGGAGTCTGTGCCATTTGGAAAGGGTTGGGGGTGGTGTGGTGTGGGATGGTGTGTCTGTGTATCTATGTGTGCATGTGTGATGTCCCAGGTTAGGTTTTGCTTGGAAAGGGCTCTTAGTAGCTCTGTTAGCTCTGAGGTATTTAGATTCACTAAGGGTCCGAAGATGATGTCTTCCAGTTAAGACTATGCCAGCTTGCTTGTGGGTCATCCTGGTGTCGGGGAGCAGATAGCATCCGCCCTATTGTGACAGGTGAGTGTGAGATGTGGTTGAGCATTAGAAAGGGGTAAAAGCATCCACTGCAAACAATGAATCTTGCCTGCCGGCTGGGGAACTTACCTGGGGCCAGAGGAAGAGGAAGACGCCGAGGTGACGACCCGCGTGTCTTCTCCACCCTGAGCTCGCTTTGCTGGCAGAACTGAATGTGTGTTCTCTCCCACAGGCGACGGCAATGTCTGTGGACTGTCTGGGGCAGCACGCTGTGCTTTCCGGGTAAGTGAGCTTGCGCTGTTCCTCTGCTGTGATTTCTGGGAACAAATGGCCAATCAGGAGTTTTCTGGGAAGTCGGAAAATACTCTTTCTCTTTAAGGATTGCGGTCCTAGGGCTTAGTCCTGCTGTCCTAGTGACCTCGGGGGGTACTTAGAGGGATTGAGAGGGGTTGTTTGCAGTTTATTTTTGTCTCTGCCCTAACACGTAAGCAATAAAATTCCTTTGAAATTTGAGTGACTGGTATTTTGGTCTTGGAATTGCAGTTTTCTATTTATTGCACGTTCTCTGTAGAAGGATGCTCTCTGCTGAGGTCTCACAGGGAGTAACCAGGATTGAGGGCAAATGGGTCCTAGTTTGGCACTGCCATTACTTGTGAGTCCTGGGACGTTTATCCAGTCGGCCTCCCTGGACTTCAGTTTTCCTGTGAAGGAATTTGATTTCATTATGAAGCAATCGAGCGACATAATTTCTATGGTGTCTTCTGGCCCAGCATTTTTAAGATTTTGGCAAGTAAGCGCCATCCCGGCATTTGTTCATCACTCCACCACAGTACCAGTGTGATACCACTTACTGGCCAGAATCTCCCCTCCCCTTTCATAATCACTACCTCTCTAAATTTTCTGTATTTTCATTAACTTAGTTGTTTATGAACCCATTTATAAATTTTTTTCTAAAGATTTTATTTTTAAGTAATCTCTACACCCAGCGTGGGGCTTGAACTCACAACCTGGGGATCAAGTGTCACGTGCTCTCCTGACTGAGCCAGCCAGGTGCCTGCCACTGCACCTATTTATAAATTAATGGATTATTTTCTACTTCATTGTTTTATTTTGAAATCCTATTTTAATTTACCTTAAAAAAATGTAGCAAACATTTAAATAATGCAAAAGGCTATAGGTTGAGAAGTAAGTTTTCCTCCTCCCTTTGGCCCCTTTCCCCAGGGACAGTTACCATTACCATTTTCTTATGTCATGCTGGATGCATAGATAAGGAACGATTGGTGTGTCTCTTTACTGCCGCCTCCTTAGTCTCTCAGAAAAAAAGAGAAAAAACAGCCTTATTGAGATATAATTCGCAGACCATGCAATTTACCCATTTAAAGTATGCAAGTCAGTGGTTTGGGGGATATCGTATTCATTAATTACTGTTTTTAAACCTTGTTTTTTTAAAATCAAGGAAATACATATATATAATTGAAAAAGCCAGTATAACATTACAAAGATTATATTGTCAGACAGCAGAATCCTACCTCACCTTTTCCCTACCCCTGATCCCACTCACTAGAAGCAAATAATTGAGTCTCTTTCAGCTGTTTCTTTGGGGTTGCCTCCATTTTTTCAAACAGTATATAGATATATACTTGGTATCTTGATTTATCCATCATAGATCTAACAAATTGACTTCTTAAAACAGATGAGGATTTAGCACTTTTATTTTCCTCTGTGAGTCCCTTACACGACCTTCCTCCTCCTTCCGGTATAGTTATATAACAAATTTTGGGTTGAATCAGTATTTGGGGGTTCTTTTCTCAGAGTAATTTTGAGAGGTCCTATACCATTCTGGACTTTGTAAGTGACCTATTTTTGTCTTTGGAAGCCTTAAAATGCTATCTTTGTCTCTAGTGTTACTTTTACCTCCAGGTGTGTGAAATTGTTACCGTGACTGCCTTGGTGTATGTCTTTTTTTCATTCATTGTGCTGGGCACTTGGAGGGCCCCCCCTTTTTTATATCATTCCTTGTTTTATCTAAACAGGTGAAACATAACATATACTTGGAATCATGTAGCCACATTAACAGCCCATAAAATACTGAGGTGCTAAGGAATAATGGTATCTCAAATGTTAGACTTTTCTGCATTCACCGATGTGGCTCTTGTCATTTGTAGCATCGTAGGAGGGAATGGGATCACGTCACTGGAGATCAGGCTGGCATTTCTGTTTTGGTGTGCTTTTAGATACATAAATATCCATCTTATTTTTCAACAAGGTCTTGAAGGTTCACTATTTCATATTCTTACATTGAACTTGAAAATATATTAAGTATGTACTTAGGTGAACAGCTCAAGTGAATTTGCAGGTGTATATGCCCATGTGATCCCTATTCAGATTAAGATCCAGGGTAATTTTTAGCACTGTTGGAATGCCCTTTCATTCTGGAAGTCTGTGTCTTCCAGTTTGGAGAAGTTTTCCTGCACTACATCTCGATTTCCCCTGCCTATTTCCTGCTCTCATTCTTTCTGGAGCTGCTCTTAGTCTGTCGGATATCCTATGTGAATTCTCTTTTGGTCCATTTTGTTTTGCATTCTGGGAGTTTCCTTCAGCTTTAACTTCCCACTCTTCGATCAGATTTCTTTATTTCAGTTATGCTTTTCATTTCTAGGAGTTCTCCCTTGTTCTCTGTTCTTTATCTTGTCTTTTTTTTAGTTTTCTGACTGTTCATTCTAGGTTTCTTCTTTCCTCTGCACTACCTATTTCCTTTTTTTTCTTTCGACCGGGTTGGTGCCTGTCTTTTGTGTTTCCTCTGGTGACTGACACCCAGTGGCTCTCTGTTACTGTCAGAGAGTGATCAGTTTACATGTGTGATGGTGGGGCTCATTGGAGGGAGATCGGGAGGGAACCAGACCCCTTTTTTCGGAGGGCACCCAGATGTTGTTATCTCTTGGGTTCTGTGTTGTTAACTTGTTCGCTTTTGTTTTTTTCTTGGGCTGGTCATTTTCCCCTGAGAAGAATTCTCTTGTCACTTGTTATCTGAAGACAAAAGCTCAGCATTGTGAGTGCTGAGTAGGGAAGAGGCCAGGCGGGGCTCACACTCTACCTCATGCCCTGTTTGGAGCACAGCTCTTCATCCTCACCTGCCCCTGTGCCTGTGGTCCCAGGCCCGGGGCTCCCCTCAAGTAGTTTCTCTGAAGCACGTCCCTGTCCCCCCGTCACCCCCCCCCTCCCTGCCGGTGAAGGAGAGTGGTCACCTGGCTCCGTGGGGTGCACATGAACTGCTCTCTGTAGTGCTCTTTCAAACTGTGCTTGTTCTGTTCAGTGTTTGGTTCTCCAGCCCTCTCTGTTCCCCTTGCCTGGAGGCTGAAGCCTCCAGCTCCTGGGCCGGCCTGGGCCCTGCGGCGTCCATCGGCTTGCCTTTCATTCACAGTCCCTCTGCAGGCACGCGGGGGGTTGCTTTCTTTCCATCAGTTACCATTTGTCCTTGCGCTCTTCACTTCCTCTCTCTCTGTCTTTGTCTTTGTGGGTTTCTGTATTTTGTTTTTACTCTGACGTTGGTGGTTCTTCTGGGGGATTGAAGATACACGTGTGTTCGATCAGACATGTTTATCCTGAAGTGCTCGCGTTCTGCGGCTCTGCCTTGGCTCTGTCGTGCCTCCCACCTGCCCTGTTGACACACGCCGCAGGCAGGTAGTCTCGGCCTTTCCCTGTCGCTGGTGCGCGTGGAAAGGTGCCATCCTCCCTGCTGCAGGATCAGGTGGGTCCTTCGGAGGGGGCTGGAGATTCTAGATCTTTGTTCTGCCCTGGAAGTTCTGGAAGTTCTGTGAATTCGTGTCTTGCCTGTGTTTTCCTGCTTTCTCCCCAACCCTCTCTTGTCAGGTATCTGATAGAGTTTGATGTGCCATTTTAACTTGCATTTCCTATCTCTTCTAAGCGGGGACAATTAATCCTTTCCTTCATCATTGGGCCCACCTATCCTCGGGGGACACCCGGGGGCTCGGAGTGTTCTCTAACAACAGCTGATGGCTGCTGAGATGTGGATTCATTCACAACGAAGGATTTTTCATTTAAAGCAAAGGGAAGATAGGCGAACACAGGACACTCCTGTTTTCAGAGCCTTTATACCGTTTGGCACCTTGAACAGTATCGGCACTTAATGTGTTATTTTCATTATTACTCTATTGGTTATTGTTTCCTTCCTGATGGACTTAATTTAGTTGCTTTCACCAGGTTACCGACTTGCAAGGGAATTGGAGGTTTCCTCCAGGATGGTTGGCTAAGGGATGAGTGACGTGTGTAGTGCCCTTGTACTAAGTGCGGAGCAGTGTGCCTGGTGAGGAGGGACCTGCAGAGATCAGAGACACGGTCCCAACTCCACTCAGTCGGTTCAGGACCGAAGCCTTACCATCAGTAGTTGTCTTGCACAGATAAATGTTACCGTCAGTGGGAGTAGTGCGGAGGTGGGGACCCATCGTAGTGGGGTGATCGGGAAAGACCAGAGAGGCTTGGAGCTGAATCTGGTGGGCAGATGTCAGACCTCCAAGGATCCAGGGGGGCGGGGGGGGGAAGGCCATGTATAGAGACAGGCTGTCACAGGGATGTGGCTCCCACTCACTGAACAGTCACCTTGACGTCCTCTTGTCCCTCGTATGCCTTTCAGAGGAGATAAAGGTCATACACATCTGGGAATTTTTTGAGCGCTGTTTGCAAACCATATATAATTCCAAATGTGCTTTTCTGTCTTAATGCTAAATGCTGTTATCCCGTTATAATGTTGATGTTGTTTTCCTAGCCGCCGATTCTTATACATCGTTAATCTAGATGCCCCTTTCGAAGGTCACCGAAAGATCTCTCGCCAGAGCAAATGGGACATTGGAGCCGTGCAGTGGAACCCTCATGACAGCTTCGCACACTACTTTGCAGCCTCGGTGAGCTCATTTAAGGAGTACAGGAAAAGACTTCTTGAAAGTGTGAGCTGAGGCCGGAAGGTCTATGTTCTACGTAGAGAAGAGAATGTAGCCCTCATTTCTCAGGTGGAAAAGAAGTGTGGATGGTTCTAGAAGGAAGATTGAGGCCAACTGCTGACATGTACACACACACGCGTGTTTGTGGATGGGAGTGGACTTGTCGGCCCCTGTGGTGCCGATCTTGTGTTTCTGAGGCTCCAGATTTTGAAAAGGAAACGAGTAGATGCTTGTATTTCTCTGTGTGATAGGAACCTGTTTTCACTGGCAGGAAGATAACTGGCCAGGGACTCTGACCTTCATTGCTTTTCAGAGGACTCTGAAGACTCCACAAACCCTTCCACTCAAAGGAAGGGATTCAGTCTTGATTGGGACTCATTAGATCAGCTAACCCCCTGAGATTTTATGTGCCTCTTTATCTGTGGCTTTTTCCAGGGAAAAAATGCATACGTTTTATTAGGTTTTCCAAGGGATTCATGACTGAAAAAAAGATCTGGGCTAGATCATCTCTGGGATCTTTTGCCAGATTCTCTGTTAGCATTCTGTTCTCCTAGAACAGTTAGAAATCTAAACCTTTGGCTCCTTACACACAGGGCCAGGAGGACAGTATTTGAAGGAAACCCATCTTATCATCCAGGAGATGCAACCATTCACGGTGCTGTCTGGGTCCGTTCTTATCAGAAATGACAGTCTGTGAGAGGAGAGCGACTGAGGAGAAAGAAAGAAGAACCATGTTGTCAGCTTCAGGAGAAACCAAAAGCGCTCTTCCCCGTCATTTCCAAAATAGAATCTGACAGTCTGACTCTCACCATAGACATCGAGGTGGAGCTGGTTTAGGGGACTCTTCCGAAGGAGAAAGGGGGCCCGCCCAGTCTCCTGCTTTCCCATTCCTGACCCCTTTCCCATGTGTTAGGAACAGTGCTCTTTTTGTTGGCTTCTACCTTTAGGACTTTCTGTCCCCTCTCACCCCCTGTTCATTTGGTCCAGGGGTCCTCAGCCTGGGTACTAGTGACGACTCAGGCCAGGTAATTCTTTGTGGTGGGGGCTGTCCCCCACGTTGTGAGAGCTCCAACAGCATCCCTGGCCCCCATCCACAAGTCCCACTTGCCTCCTTGCCCTCCCCCTCATTGTGACAACTGAAGATGCCTCTAGACATTGTTAAACGTCCCTGGGAAGGAAAATGGCCCCTGATTAGAAACCACGGATTGAGGCTGACCAGTCAGTACTTGGCCTGAGTGGATTAGCACTGCATTTGTCTATGAGTGATGAGACAGCCTTTTTTTTTTTTTAATTTCTTTTGACAGTCATTTTAAAGTGGACAGTTTAGTGTCAGTTACTACATTCACGATGTTATACAACCACGCTTCTCTCTAGTTGCCAAACATTTCCATCACTCCAAAGTAAAACCCCTTACCATTCAGCAGTTTCTCTGGATTGCCCCTCCCCACAGCCCTTGGCGCCCACCCGTCTGTGATCGGTCTCTGTGGATTTATCTGTTCTGGATATTCCACGTAAGTGGAACCATGCAAAACATGCCTTTTGTCTCTACCTTCTTCATCTCTGTTGTAGCATGAATCAGTGCTTTCCTCCTTTTTATGACCAAATATTCTTCCATTGTACGGCTGTAACACATTTTGTTTAACCAACAATGGATGAAGTTTCTGGTTTCTGCACATCCTCACCAAAATTATTGTTTTCTGGGTCTTTTTTTCTTTAATTTTTATTTTTTTATTTTAAAAAGTATTTTACTTATTTATTTGAGAGAGCACAAGCAAGGGAGAGGAGCAGAGGGAGAGGGAGAAACAGACTCCCTGCAAAGTGGAAAGCCCAGTGCAGGGGCTGATCGCAGAACTCCAAGATCATGACCTGATCCGAAGGCAGGTGCTCAACTGACTTAGCCACACAGGCACCTCTTTTTTCTTTAATTTTTAAATTACAGCCATCCTGGTGGGTATAAAGTGGTATCTCACTATGGTTTTGATTTGCATTTCCCTAATGATTAATGATGTTGAACATCTTTTTATGTGCTCGTTGGCCATTTGTAGATCGCTTTTGGAGAAATGTCTATTCAAGTCCAAGTCATTTGCTTATTTTGGAATTGGGTTGTATGTCTTTTTGCTGCCGAGTTGTCAGAGTTCTTTATATATATATATTCTTGATACTAGACTCTTATCAGAGATACGATTTTTTTTTAAGATTGTTTATTCATTTGAGACAGAGATAGAGAGAGAGAGCATGAGTAGGGGGAGAGGCAGAGGGAGAGGGACAAGCAAATTCCCTGCTGAGAGCAGAGCCCAACTCAGGGCTTGATCCCATGACCCTGAGATCATGACCTAAGCCAAAACCAAGAGTCGACTTATCCCACTGAGCTACTCAGGTGCCTCAGAGATATGATTTTTTTTCTTTTTTTTATTAAAGTTGGTCTTTTTTTTTCTTTTTTAAAGATTTTATTTATTTATTTGATGGAGAGAGACATAGTGAGAGAGGGAACACAGCAGGGGAGTGGGAGAGGGAGAAGCAGACTCCCTGCTGAGCTAGGAGCCCGAGTTGAGGCTCAATCCCAAGACCTGGAGATCACGACCTGAGCCAAAGGCAGATGCGTATCCATCTGAGGTACCCAGGCGCGCCCCAGAGATATGATTTTCAAATATGTCTCCAATTCTATAGATCGTCTTTTTACTTTATTGATAATGTCCTTTGATATATGAAAGTTTTGATTTTGATGACGTTCAATTTATTGATTTTTTTTTCTTTTATCGCTCTTGGTTGGAAGACAACCTTTTTCAGGAGAGTGAGCTTTGGAGTTAGGCCCATCTGAGGTCAAGTCCTAGTTTTGACACTATTTTGTCTGTAGTGCTGTCCCAGCTCTCCAGGCCTCAGCTGCCTCCCCTGTAACGTGGGTGATGACAGCCAGCGTTCAGCGTGGTGCGAGAAAGAGCGGGAAGCAGGGCTCTTAAGATTCCTAGGGCGTAGACGCGTACCAGCGGAGTCTCTGGAGGTGGGATAGTGTTGTAAGATGAGGGGACTTGACCTGTCATTCCTGTCCCCGTTGGAAGCTGTTTTGAATCCTAACCTTTAGACCAGGAACCTTACCTCTTTAGAATTGGGAACTGGCATTTCTGGATAAAAACCTGAGCTTTGTGCATCTGTCTGTCTCTGAGCTTAAAATGAAAATCAGTCTGGTGATATGTAGATATTAATGTACCTGCATCTTCTATATCAGTTCAGAAATTTTTAGATACCTATTAGTAATCAGACTGTTACAATCTATTCACTTTTGGTGTGTTTCATAAGCTCTTCTTTTTTTTTTTTTAACATTTTGGCTGTTAACATTTTTTTTAATAGATTTTATTTATTTATTTGACACAGAGAGAGAGAGACAGAGAGAGAAGGAACAAGCAGGGAAAGTGGGAGAGGGAGAAGCAGGCTTCCCGCTGAGCAAGGAGCCCGATACTGGGCTCCATCCCAGGACCCTGGGATCATGACTTGAGCCGAAGGCAGACGCTCAACTGACTGAGCCACCCAGGCGCCCCTGTTTCATAAGCTCTTGATATTTAAATATTTTACTGGCTTGTTGTTTCTTTTAGTGAAATGTAGCTTTTTCTTTCCTCCTTTCCCTAGTGTAGTATGGTTTCTTCTGACCAGTTTTTTCCTGTGTCATTTTGCTTAACTCTTTACAAAATTCAGTGTGGGCATATTTCAAGGAATCTTGTATAATTATGCCTCCTAGGACATGCCTTTGGTGTTAGTTCTGTTTTCTTTCTCGTGCATATGTGTTTTTAAAGCATGGTGGAGGGACTCTGGGCATTTGGTAAGTGGGAAAGGCGAGCTGAAAGCATCTAGTGTGACAGCAGCTGGAGAGACGGGTGTGTGACCTTCCACGTTGGGAGGCAGTCCCTCTGGCGGCCAGGGAACGTCTCCACAGGCCATCGCTCACGTGCTCAGTGCTGCCCCTATAGGTTCCATTCAGCTGTACCTGTTCAGGGTAGGTTCACTCTGAAGACAGTACTGCCCTTTAGAGGCCCGTGGACCAAGCCGAGGTTGGCTCAGATGTTAAGTACTCATTTCTACTGGCTTTGTGAGGAAGTCAGTCTGTAGATCTCTGCCCGCGCGTTGGTTTCTGCGTGGCTTCCCCTTCTCAGCCCTAGGCAGATTGCGGTGAGAGCGTATGTTCTGATGTGCTCCTGGCTGCCTTCTTTCCCTTGTTTCTTTTCAGAGTAACCAACGGGTCGACCTTTATAAGTGGAAAGATGGCAGTGGGGAGGTTGGCACCACCTTACAAGGCCACACTCGTGTCATCAGGTAGGCACCAGCTCTCCACAGCTCCTGGCCTGTCTCCCTTGGTCATAGTCCCGTGGGAACTGAAATGAAGACACCGTCCTCCTTCCATGGCCTGACCCTCTGTGTTGGGTTGGCTGTGGGTGGCTGCTGGGTCCTTAGCGTTCATAGTAGTGATGGGCCTCACAGCAAAGATCAACCAGGATTTAGGAACCAGCATTGGTGTAACCGCTAACCCCGATCCCAGGAGATACTCAAAACTGGTACAGCCCAGTCTGGAGGGAAGGATTAGAGCTGATCTTTGCCGTGGGAGGGGGCCAGCAGATTCCCTCTGCTCATGATCAGCAGTGCCCAGGAGTACGGAGAGTAGGATGCAGCCCTTTACTCTTTCTCCGGCAGCGGAGTCCATTACCCAGCTGCACAGCCTTCTCCCTCCTGTGGCCTTGGCCTCTGGAGTGTTCCTTGATCCATCCCGTCCTTAGGTCACTATTTCTGGGTGGGGAATACTCCTTCTGGGAAGTAGCAAGCAGGGGGGAGTGCAGGAGCGGGGCCGCTGGCCCAGGAGTGCTGGGAAAGGCTGGACCCCCAGCCTGTGTTAATTGCACAGGAACTGCCTTTCCAGGAGGAGGACCTGGGTAGGGAGGACTTGCCCTTCTTGAAAGCTACGTAGCAACGTGGCAGCTTGCCACTGCTTTAAGAGATGTTGGTTTTATTCAAGATACCTGTGGTCGAATCTGATTTAGAGAATGATAAGTCAAAAATTACTTTGTCTTTTTGCTGTGTGTATGTATGTGTTTGAAGTTGAAATCCTCCATTTCTTTTTTGGGAGCAGGTGATGGTATAGGTGGGGATGAAAAAGGGGAGGACCTGAAAGTTTCCTTTGGAGCTTAGTTAAGTCTTGTTCATAGTTTGGAAATTACTGCCCTAAGTCATATTAGAGAGGCCCATGAATGGTGACTCTCGGAAGCCACTGGAAACTAAATCTGCCAGGGCTTTGGAACTGGACTCTGAATTGTTCTGTTTCTTTCTCATGTTGCCAGCGACTTGGACTGGGCCGTGTTTGAGCCGGATCTCCTGGTTACCAGCTCCGTGGACACCTACATCTACATTTGGGATATCAAGTAAGAACAATTAAAAAGCCAAACCACCAGCCTTTGGGACAATCTGGGACCTTTGTTTTAGAGATCAGGGGTCTTAGTTTGGTTTCCCCAGGATGCAGACCCTGAGATGAGGATATGTGACCGGCACATTGTTTAGGAGGTGACAGAAATGCCGGTGAAAGCTAGAGAAGGGAGACAGGACCAGGAAGGCTCCAGGCAGGGGGTTGTTATCCATCGAGGTACCACTGTGAACAGGTGGCGTTTACTCCTACTGGGGGCTGCTAGGTGCTAGCACAGAACCCCCTCCTCAGAGGTGTCCCTTCCTCTAGGGCTAAGGAAGTAGGGGTGCCATCCGCTGGCAGTCATTGGTTGAAGCCCGCCCCCTGGGGCCTCCCTTCCCTGGCACTTCAGGGCCGTCATGGAAGTTTGCAAAGTAGGCCTTAAGCAGGGAGATCCCTCTGGCAGAGAAACAGAGGTGCTAGTGTGTGGAAGTCGGGTGGAGGTTTAACTGAAGTGACAAGTGACAGCGGGGGGGGGGGGGTTGGTGGGTTTAGACACACATCTGCTACAGCAGCCAGTGCTCTAAGGCACATCTGCTTTGCTCTTGGTGAGGCTTCCATCCCCCATCTATAAGTGCCACTGAGAGCCACCTCTCAGGGTTACTCTTCGTGAAGTGACAAGTGAAGGAGCACCCCGCCCGCGGCCTGGTGTGTCGGAAGTTCTTAATAAGCGTCTATTCCCTTCTCCGTTTGTAGAGCAAAGTTCCCTTGGCCATAGCAGTTTGAGGGGACTAACCAGAGGGTGTAGTCCGTAGAGTCCCACCGATAGGACCCCCCTCCCACCAGTAGACCGCTGTGCTCCCAAATGGCAGTGGCTCTGGGATGATTTACTCTACGAGGTGGACAAACCAGGGAAAGGGAGTCTGCGAGTCAGGGAGTGTGCTTCAGACTTCACCTGTATCTGCTCAGGTTAGTGCCTTGGTGGTGATTGGTCTGATGGCAGCACCGACTGGAGAAGGAGCACAAAATCCAGGGGAGATGGAAGGAGGCTGCTATTAAATAAACAAAACCCCAGAGGAGCGCCTGGGTGGCTCAGTCGGTTAAGTGTCTGCCTTTGGCTCAGGTCATGATCCTGGGGTCCTGGGATTGAATCCCTTAGTGGGCTCCTTGCTCAGCGGGGAGTCTCCTTTCCCTCTGCCCCTCCCCCTGCTTGTGTGCACGCTCTCTCTCTTTCTCTCTCAGACAAATAAATAAATAAAATCTTTAAAACAAACAAGCAACAAAACAAAACAAAACCCCAGGGAGCTACGGGTGGGGTTAGAGTATTCCTCATTGATGTGAAATAATTGTTTTCATAATTTAAAGATTAAGGGACACTGAACAGATGATTCCTTTTCCGGTTTCTGGAGAGTAAGCCTGAGCTGCAGATGGGCCCTCTGGCCCTCCTAGGTCTGGGTTGACGCCCGGTTCTGTCACGTTACTATTTGGTGGAGAAGTTGCCCTCTGGCTTTGTACTCCCTTTGTGGGAGTAGGGTTGGTTTGTTTGTCTGTCTGTCTGTTTGTTTGTGTTTTTAATTGTGGTCAGAAAACCCGAAACATGAAATTTACCGTCTTCACCATTTAAAAAAAAAGATTATTTTTTATTTCTTTGCTTATTTATTTAGAGAGCAAGGGGGGCGGGAAGGGAGAGAGAGTGAAAATCTCAAGCAGGCCCCACACGCACTGAGAGCCTGACGCAGGGCTCTGTATCACGACCTGAGCTGAAATCAAGAGTCGGTTGCTCGACCGGTGGAGCCATCCAGGCGCCCCCATCCCCACCATTTTTAAGTGTACGGTTCAGTAAAATATATTCACATTGTTGCCTCACAGATCCCTAGAACTTTCTCATCTTACAAAGCTAAACCTACTCATTACATACCTTCCCACTTTCTGTTTCTGTGGGTTTGACTACTTGAGATTCTTCATGTAAGTGGAAGCGAAATCATGTGGTATTTGTCTTTTTGTGACTGACTTACGTCACTTAACGTAATGTCCTCCAGGTCCATCCACAGATTTCCTTCCGTCATTAGGCGGAATAATATTCCATTGAGTATATAGACCACATTTTGTTTATCCATTTCCCTGTCAGTGGACCCTTGGGCTGCTTCCCCCTCTTAGTGACTGGGAATTTGAGAGTAACCTTTTACTTCAGCTCGAAGTCCTGCTGGGAAGGTCCTTGTAGAGTTAAGCCTCCATGACTGTCACTTTGTTGCCACTAGGAGAAACGGCCCCAGGAAGGGATTCCTTTGGCTTCCTCCATCCCTACGTCAGGGTCATGCAGGCCATGCTGAATCATGTAGTTTACTCTCTGCGGCTCCAACTATGTGATTTGAAATTCAGCCTCAGCCTCATATGAAGGAGCTGAGAAGGTTTGTCCCTGAAGGGAGATAGGCCTCTCTTTACCCTTGTTTTTAAGGCCTTCACGTTCCCTCTGAACTCTAAGCACCCACTGAAAGGGGAGGGAGAACTGTGTGTAGAGGGTGGAAAGTACCGGGGTCATGGTGGCAT
Source organism: Nasua narica (assembly GCA_028533885.1). Taxonomy (NCBI): domain Eukaryota; kingdom Metazoa; phylum Chordata; class Mammalia; order Carnivora; family Procyonidae; genus Nasua; species Nasua narica. The sequence goes on along the minus strand of CM052803.1, from coordinate 39,185,744 downwards.
ACAGATTGGGCATTTGATCTCTGACTTTTCTATTCCAGAGACACAAGGAAGCCCACGGTTGCGCTGTCGGCTGTAGGTGAGTGTATGCTCCCCACATCCCCTGCCGGCTCAGTTTATTCCTTCTGTCCCTCCTCTCACGGGGACCACCCCTGCCCCAGTCCCCTGCTTGGCGGGTCCTTCATCCCTTCTCTCATGGGGACGCCCCTGCCCCAGTCCCCGGCTCAGAGGGGTGGGATTTTAGGTCCCTCCTGGCAAGGGGTTTGTTGCAGGCTGCTCTCGGAAGTTAAGAGTCAGGAGTGCTAAGCATGGTCAGGAACTTATTTCAGGATTCAAGGACAGGAGCCGAAATGGTTTGTTTTTAAGCTTTTTATTGTGGAAAATTTCAAACATCTATGAAAATAGAAGATGAAATTGCTTTATGTTCATGATACAGCTTCAAGAACTGTCACCGTCCAGCTAGTCTTACTTATTTCATCTTTACCTCTACCCACTGTCCCAGCCCCAACTGTCATCTCTTTTGGAGTGGTTTTGAAGGGATGCCTCAGTCAGTTAAGCCTCTGACTCTTGATCTCAGCTCAGGTCTTGATCTCAGTATCGTGAGTTCAAGCCTCGTGTTGGGTGTGAAGCCTACTTAAAAAAAAAAAAAAAAAAGAAAAGGAATTTTTTGAAGCATTTCCTGGGTGTCATATATTTCAGTAAGTGATATTTATGCAAGAAAAGAATCCTATAAGAAAACATGATCACAATACCATAAATGGAACTAAAAATGTTAACGGTGGCTCTTTAATATCAGGTATTTAAGCAGCATTCAGATTCCCCTAATCTCAGTTGTTGTCGTTTTACGAATTATTGAAGTCAGAATCCAAATAAAAAACATACTTATAAGTGGTTGATGTATTTCTCATCTTTTCCAAGTGGTAGGTTTCTTCTCCCTCTCCTTTTTTGGTTCATTTTTCTTTTCCTAAGGTTTATTTATTGAAGAGACCAGTCTGTTTGTCCTGTGGTTTCCCATAATCTAGATGACGCCGATTGTGTCGCCATGTTGTCATTTAATGTGGAGGTACTGAAACTTCGAAATTGCTGTCTGGTCCCCCTGTTTTCATTGCTCAGTTGGAATTGACTGTTTTTGGAATTCTGCTTTGGGGCCGTTATGGGGTATTTACGTAGAGTAGAATTTAGGCATAGAACTGGGATATCTTACGGTGATGAAGCCCAGTCATCAGTATTGTGTTTTGAAGATTTATCTATTTATTTTTGGAAAGAGACAAAGAGTGGGGCAGGGGTGGGGGCAGGGGGAGAGGGAGAGAATCCAAGCAGACATCCGCACTGAGGGCAGAGCCCAACGCGGGCCTCGATCTCACAACCCCGAGAGCATGACCTGAGCTGAAACCAAGAGTTGGTGGCTTAACAGACTGCACCACACAGGTGCCCCATCAGTATTGTATTTTGGCATCTTTGTTAAAAATAGACATTATCTGTCTCTTAAATCCTGTTCCTTTGTATCTTTTTGGTACATTTGAATTCACATTTGCTGTTTGCTCCAAAATGATGACATGATTCTTTTTTTCCCCCACATCTCTACACCCCATCACATAGTCATTGAGCATCACGAGTGTGTTAAGCAGGTGGATTGTGTGTTCTGTGCAGTCAGGGACCATGTCTGTTTTGTTCATTGCTGTAGGCCAAGGTCAGACCATCTGTCTGACCCCAGGAGATGCTTTGTAGATGTTTGTTACATGGCGTGGGAATCAAGTACCTGTGCCTCTCTGCTAAGTGCTTAATAAATCTCTTCATCTGGGCACCCCTCCCCCTTACTCCCGCCACCTCGGCTTTTAGGCACTCATGGTCTGAGACACATGATGGCTCACAGACGTGGTTGCAGAGGACATCCAGCTGACTCAAAATCCAAATGGTCTGTAAATGCCTCAGTTACCTCCCTGGGATTTTGTTGCTTCTACTTAGAGGTTTCTAAGTCAGGCTGGTCATAGAGGAGCTGTAAGAAGAAAGTTCCTTTTTTCAGCACACTTGTTTTGTTTGCTTTCTCTTCTGTTGTAAGTCCTCTAAAGAAGAGAGGTAGAAGACTTATTTCTTTTTTGCACCTCAGTGAGATTTCTCAGTGGTAGCGAAGCTGCCTTGGGAGAAAAGAGGCATATGAGAGGCTGTGGGTTTGGTGAGCTGCCTGGTCTTCCATTCCCTGAAGGTGCAGCCTCGGCCAGTATTGCTTCCCGTGGTCCCGATCTCGCCATGAGAGCGTTGTTTATGCCTTTGGGGTAGGAACTATGTAGGAGCCTGTGTGTACTCCAGAGTATTCTCTGTCCGGGAGCACCTAAGGTCTGGGAACTCTGTTTGACTCTGTTGTCTGGTTCCTAGTAGAACAGATTGAATCGGGGTTCCCAGAACCCTTCGGAAGGCTTCATGGTCTGATGGAGACCATTTCTCACTGGGGAAACTATATTTCTTTTGGAAGTCTTTGAGTAATCTGTCTTGAGAAATGGGGCAGGCTCTCCCTCCTCACTTTCTCTTCCAGCTGACACTGTTTCTTGTGAAGAAACTGGGTCTCCTACACTAGCTTCCTCCTTTAGGGGTCTCCACTGTTCATTCCTAGGGGACTTAAGATTCCCTGTGTCTCAAGCAAAAAAACACAAAAAACAAATACCCTCACCCAAACCAAGCAAGGATAACTTCTGGGTCTTAACTCCACTTCCTGTTAGATTCTGAGTCCTTGTTGTGTCATTCCCACCTTCTTGGGTCAGGACACGACAGTGTCCCCAGTAATAAACACCCCACCCAGGGAGAAGTACGTGTGGTCCGAGCAAGGACAAGAAGAGATGGGAAAGACAGCCACTGTGTTGTTCTGGTTTAACTTAATGGTTATTTTTAAGAGTCAACTACCAGTGCTGATATGTCCTAGATTTCCACAGGTCTCAGGCCCTCTGACATCTTACGCTAATGCCTCCTCTCAGATAGCTTCCCCATCACTGTTGCTACCTCTTTGTGTTGCCAGAGTGGGGAAAGGACTCAGTTCACAGTGTGGGGGGACGTTCCTGTTCCCTGACTGAATCCAGGGCCGGGGGCCATGTGCAGCCACTGATGGGAGGGGAGAGAGCAGGAGGGGGCTGGTGCACTCGTCCTTCTTGGGGCTTTATTTTTCAGCTGAGGTTTGGGAACCTCCTAAATAGGTAAGTGAGTGAATAAGTGGGAGGGAGCAGGCATTGGGCTGAGGCTCTCCTGGGTGAGAGCACCAGCCTGGCCACCAGGGATGAGGAAGAGCCAGGCTGTGTGAGGAGTAGTCGGTTACCCACTCCCACCCCCGACGGCGCCATGTTGGGCTGCTGCTCACGAGAAACCGTACTTCCTTGCTGATTCTGCGCGGAGGTCACCAGTAGAGTTTTTTCCTAAGTGTGATTATTTCCTCAATTAGGTGACTCTGATCCTGTTCCGACGTGTTAATTCATTTATTTTTTGACTTCACTTTCTCGTTTACGGTGGGGCTGGTGCAGTCTGGACACTTGAAGGTTCTGTTCTCCTTCGCTGGAACCCATTATCCGCAGCCCTGGAAGCACTCTCCTCTGGTGCCAGGGGGGTTGAGGGCAACCACCTTCTTCCCCTGATTTTTCTTTGCAGCCGGTGCCTCACAGGTCAAATGGAATAAAAAAAATGCAAATTGCCTCGCCACCAGTCATGACGGGGATGTGCGGATATGGGACAAGCGGGTGAGTAATCTCTTCCCTCCCATCCCAGTTGGTCTTTAGTCCCTCCATAGGGATGTGAGGAGGGTGCTGTGAGTAGTAGGACTCATCTGGAAAGGCCAAGGTGCCCCGTGCACTGCGGCAAATTGCCATTGAAAGATCACAGTACTGGAAGACATTTGCTTCCCGCTCAAATTGATGTCGGAGGAAGATAGAGAACATTAGGGTTAGTGGTTAAGAAAATGAACTGGGCCTGACTAAGTTAGAATCCCCAGTTTGCTGCCTCCTAATTACAATATCAGCTGAGCCACTACACTTCTCCAAGCCCCAGTTACCTGATCTTCAAAATGAAGATACTGATAGTGAGTGTGTCACTGAGGAGGTCAAGCCCAGGGACCAGACACTATTTTGGAAGGTCAGCCTGCTCCGGATTGCAGAGCACAAACTGGTTGTTCTAGGACATATTCCACCCTGGGTGTTTCTGGTAGAAATCACCGAGGCGAGGTACTTAGGTGCTCAGATCCTCCCTTAGACATTCAGCTGTCCCCTCAGCCTCACAGAAGCCCGCAGAGCATATATTCTCCCTGCACAACCTGTGTAACTGATGGGCACGGAAGAGGTGCAGGGTCCTGGGCAGCCACCACCACCGTGAAGTTTGTTGAGAGTTTGGTTTGTTGGCATCAGTGAGGACAGAGATGCGGGAAAAGGCTCCCCTGTACCCGACACCCAGAAGATGGGGCCGTAATGCACGGGACGGTCGACTTTGTGAGATCTGGGGTGTCGTGCTGCTTGCTGCTTTCTGACACTGGAGGCCAGAGCGCCTCAGCTTCTGTGGGAAGCAGCCACTCGTAGTTTTCCTGAAACTGTCAGCCGGGGTGCAGTCTCGTCTCTGCACGGCTTCTGGCAGCCCTGTCCCTTCCCTTGTGGCAGGGAGTTGGTCAGACAGTTGGGCAGAGGAGAAGGAAATGAGGCAGGGACGGGGGCGTTGGTGGGCTGGGTGCTACAGCCTGCTAGGGAAGCTTGTGGCCGAAGCCCTCTGCCTTCCGTGGCTCTTGGGTGAGAAGGTGATTTTGTATGTAAAGGTTAGACGGGTATGTCTTCTATGTGTTAGTTTTTGTCTCTGTCCCTTAGTCTGGTCTCATAATAGCCATTCTCCCCTCTCTTGATTTCTTTTTAAGATTTTATTTATTTGACAGAGAGAGAGAGATCACAAGTAGGCAGAGAGAGAGGGGGAAGCAGGCTCCCTGGTGAGCAGAGAGCCTGATGGGGCGCTCAATCTCAGGACCCTAAGATCATGACCCTAGCCGAAGGCAGAGGCCTTAACCCACTGAGCCACCCAGGTGCCCTCCTCTCTTGATTTCTTAAAGTGGTGATTGGTTTTGTTCATTTTATCATTAGCATAGTGTTTAAATATGTAAATGGCTTAAATAAAACATTTGGTTAGTTTGTAGTGCATACAGACTTGCTTTAGACTGTTTTCAGGTCATCGGCAAAATAAACCATTTGGTAGTTTGCCATAAATCCTGTCAGTACTTATCTTCCAAATTAGAGTTGGAAAGCTAGTGGTGTTCCTTATCTTGCCGAGAGAGAGACGGCCAGACTATTCCGTTCTAGTCCTCTAGTCGGTCCACTGAGAATAGTGACTTCCCTCAGCAATTTTACTATTTTGTTTAAAGGTTTTTAACTTTTTTTTTCACACATAATTGATATTTAGGACTTTTGGTCAGATGGATTGTAAAACTTGGAGGTCATATTTTTACTTCTCTGGCACTTTCCAGTGTCGAAGCAGCACTGATGGCACCAAGCGTTAGTCTTGAAAAAGTGCAGTATCAGCGGCAATGTTGGATTTCATTCAAACACCCTGATGACGAATAGTAGTAACATTTACTACACGTTTATTATGCACAGGCATTGTCCTAAGAACTCACTTTAGTACTAGCCTTTAAAGTGTGTACCGTTTTTATCCCCATTCTACAGATGAGTAAACTGAGGCCTGTTTGTTGTTGGGTTTTGAACTCAGAGAATCTGGTTCTGAAGACTGCTCTTAACCTCGCAGACCAACGCTGATTATAGAAGTAATAGATGCTCTTTGTAGAAAATGTAGAAGAGAACATAAAAAACATTTATAGGCTCATTCCCCAGAGCCAAATGCTAACATTTTGGTGTTTTCTTGTGCTTTTTAAAAAACATGGTTTCTCCTGTCACATACATGGTCTACATACTTTTTCCATTTAATAGCGTTTTCCCTGTGCTATAATCCCTGTGTCTAACACTTAGTCATATAAGCTATATCATATTATGTCGGATAGCTGTACTTTAATTGACCTAAAATTTAATTATTACCCATGTACTATTTGTGTTATTTCTAGTTTTCCGGTGCTCCCAGTAACACCAAGATAAACGTCCTTTGTTATCTAAAGCTTTTTGTGAAGTTGGAATATTCTCCTAAGAAAAGAAAATTTTAAGTTGCATGATAAAAAGTGTCAAAGTTTTTTCCCAAAGATTGTACTATTTTGTGTAAACACCAGCAGTGACAAATGAAGCCTTACCAGCATTGAGTATTATTTACAAGTATCTTCTAATTTGATAGCTTAATAAAATCTGAATTTAATGTATATTTCTGAGGTTTCCTCCCGAGTTTGCTTATTTTATAAGTGAGTATATAAATGAGTAAGCTTATTAATCATGTAAGGTTATCTTTTGTGATGTGTGTTTGTTCTCTTTGGGGGTCTTGGGCTCGATTCTTTTAAGATTCATGGTTTTCCCTCTAGTCTCGAGGTTAGGTCTATCTGAACGTCACAGCCCCTCTCCTTGGGTAATAGTGAGGAAGAGGGGAGCAAGTATCGTAGACTGCACTACTCAGTGGAAGAGCTCCCACTGCCCGGTATCCTTCAGTAAAGCCACGCCTGGGGCTGGATCGGAAAGAAGTGAGGTTCACAGGCCTGAGCATGTGTGAAGGAGGGTTGGAGAAGTCTTTCTTTGTTTTGTTTGTTTTAAACAAAACAAAGTGGAGTTTCTTAAGGATAGAGAGATTCTGGTAGTGTTTCTGTGTCCCCAGCCAGCCCCCAGCAGACTGTTGCGTGGTAGACACTCAGGGAGTTCTTTATAAATTGACAACACTCAGTGCCGATCCTGTTGTAGAAACCCAGCACGGCAGTGGAGTATCTCGCAGCCCACCTCTCCAAAATCCATGGCCTGGACTGGCACCCAGACATTGAGCACATTCTTGCTACCTCCAGTCAGGACAACTCTGTCAAGGTGAGTGACCCCCCGGGGGCAGCTGGGGGGGCTGTGTGTGGGAGGCATCACATTTTGAAGCGGCAATTGGTTTGGAAGGAAAGCTATGCTAAGCCCAGTGTGTGTGCTTTAGGGGTGCTGGGCTGGTAAGCCTGGCCGTACAGGCCAGTAGGGACAATGAACGGAGAGCATATCTCTGATGGGGTTCCCGGGATCTGCTCAGAGCATTTTCTTCTTTCCCTTTATGAAGGGAAGTCAGAGACTAAACCATTTAGAAAGGAGAAGTTTATTTGCCAAGAAGTTGCCAGGAAATCAGATTTCAGGGAAAAAAAACCCAACACAAAACCAAACCAAACCAGATATATTAGTAAAGGAGAAAAGCCCACAAAATTGTTAACATTATCAAGTTTATGATTAGTCTCCCTGGGGTGGAAAACCAGCTCTTCACACACGATTATCCTATCTGCAAAAGTGAGGACATCTTCAGCCAGCAGCATTGCAAAAGTCAGGGACAGAGTTGTTTTACTAGAGATTCTGTCTCACTTACGGGAAATGCTCCAGGGTTTATATGTTTCCGTGACCCTATTATTTTTGGTTTATCTCAGAGCACAGCATTTCTTGTTTGTTTTCCCTACCCTGACTGATCCTCTTAGGCACAGGATGCAGGGCACAGGGCCAACCTCGTTTCACAGGCCCTCCTTGTGGTCAGGTCCCTGTCTGGGAGGACGGAGGTTTGACCACACAAGTTGGCTTAGCAATTTTGTGATTCAGCATCATTAATGTAATGCTTTGTTTACGTGGGCACACGGACAATGTCATTTTTTGGTATGGTGAACAAAATTAGAATCACAACACTGAGGCCTAAAAAGTTAACTTCTGTCTTGAGGTTTGTAAATCCCTTAGGGTTGTCATTTACTTTTATGTGCAGGAATGGGTTTTTGTGTTTGTTTTGGGCTTGGGTTTTTGTCACCTTGTCACCCAAGTTCAGAACCCAGAAACCATCCAGTTCCCCTCCTCCTCTTTCCTCAAGTTTGGTCGCTGTTCAGTGACATCTTTACCACCTATAGGCTGGATTCCATGGTACTGAAGCAAGCAACAGGCCACTTTCCACATGTGACACTCAGTCCTTGTTCCTTACTTGTAGGCTGAGCTTAGGAATTAAATGAGACTTTTGACATGGTATTTAATTTATTCCACTATCTCCTGGTGAAAGGAAGGCAGTTTCTATTAAATGTATATAAATAGCATAATTGTAAAACAGTAAAGCTGTTTTAGAGATACTTTGCATAATATTCAACCATCGTTTTTTAGTAATTTGTACATTAGGATCAATATGTCATTTTTCCTACATAATCATTTTCTTAAGTTTACCTGATGATAGGTTAGCTTATTATTTGTAGTAATACATTTTTATTATATCTTTATTTTCTGAATTGAAAGGGTATGCTGGAACAAGCTACCATTGAATGAATGTTTCACCTGAGTTTGTAGATTATTAAACTGTGAAACTGTTGAATTGAGGGTTAGAGCTAGATCGAGAAGAAAGAAAAGGATTTTTCTTATATGGCTATTAAAAATAGAACATTAACTGCAATGAGAACTTTAATGATTGTTTTTGTCCCTGATCTTGGGTTAAGCAGTCAAATTTACGACATTGCCTTCTTCTAGATGAAGAGTCCTGGAAATCCAGACAGTTCCTTGGTCCATCCTGACAGATGTGTGTCTCCTGTGGGTCAAGGTCAGCCTTACTGAGAGTCCTGTACCCACGAGACTGTTCAGGAACCTGGTTCTTTATTGCCTCAGGCTCTTCTGGTATTTCTTCAGAAGCCTTCCTTTCTGATATGTAGCTTGTAGCAAGGGCCTCTTGGCAAGTAAGAGAAAAGCAGAAATCACCTATGGACGAGAGGAAAGCATGGCCACTCTGGTACTTACACTGACCAGTCTGTTAGATTGAAAGAGACTAAAGCCATTCACATGCGGCGTATACTAATTTCATAAGACTGACAGTGGTTGCCTTGAGAGTAAGATGTTATGAAGTGAGTGAGGACTCGGTCCAATCCCCAGGGTCCTCTAACTTATCCCATAATTATATGTTGTAATTATATGTTATAATGCTCACCAGGCGAGCATATTTAAATCTGGAAACAAATCCTTTTTTTTAAAGGATTGATTTTGTTAACAGTTTTCCTGACAGTCTGTAAATAAACATGAAAAGTAACCAATTGCTGAAATATACTCAATAATAATACTAATATTTTACCTGGATGTAATTAACTTAGGGAGGTTGAACTTTTCTCTTTGCTAGTTGTTCACATTGGTAGATTTGATAACAGGAAGGCTTTCACAAAGTATTGATCTAATTAAAAATCCGGAGCATGCCCCGCCGACCTAATGATTTCTAGTTTTAGTTTAGTTTCAGTCTCTAGGTACAGTTTTCTCTAGCCATTTGGGGAAACCCAGCAGCAGTTTAGATGGAAAACACATCTTAACAATTTTATTATTTTGAATGTGGAGTCTGAATTTGGCAAAAAGAGTCGTCAGAAGGAACAAGAAACACCTCGTGTGATCCCTTTATAGCCACACCCTCCTGCAACCCCCAACTTCTAGCAACCACTGATAGGTTCCCCATCATTGTAGTTTTGTCTTTTTGAGAAGGTCATTTAAATGGAATAATTCAGTATGTAACTTTCTGAGTTGGCTTCTTTCACGCAGGATAGCACCTTCATGATTCATCCAAGGTATTTTAAGAATTGATAGATTGTATACTTGTAGCTGGCGAGTAGTAATCCACTGTATGGATGTACTATAGCTTATTATCTCTTGCCCAGTTAAAGAACATTGGGTTGTCAGCGGTTTTTGATGATTGCGAATAAAGCTGCTATAAACATTCACGTATAGATTTTCCTGCGAATGGAACTTTTCACTTTTCTAGGACAAGTAAATAGGAGTTGGGATCACTGGGTCAATGGCATATGCATGTTTAGCTTTTTAAGAAACTGCCAACTGTTATCTATTTTTGAAAATAATTTCTTAATGCTGGAATAGTTCAGAGTTGCAGTCTTGGTCCTCCTGCCTTTGGTGCTCTACGGTTTCCTGCTTCATGACTGAGGCTCAGGCTCTCAGTATAGTCGTGTCCCTCCCTTGAAAGCGCAGGCTTCCGTGTGGCCGCCGGCGGAGCGGGTGGGAGTGCACGTGTGAGTGCGTTGGTGTCCACACAGCCACCTCTTCCCTGTGGGACCTTGGGCAAGTTAGATTGTTTTGTCATTTAGCTTCTACATTTGAGAAAGAACTGAATGATCCCTGTTATTTGGTTGTCGCAAAGATTACCTGGGATAACAAAACCTAAAGCTCTCAACCCCGTCTGGAATGCAGTAAGTAGTCAGCCCATCGCCTGTCGTTAGTGGTTACTTTGCCCTGCATGGTACAAAAGGGACACAAGGTGAAACCTTGTCCCTCTGACCTTTCACCTCCAGGCCTGGGTAATAGACAGGCTGAAGCTGATCTGCCCCGAGGGCTGGTCCTCCTGATGTTGGGAAATTCTGTAACGTTGATACATGGGAAAGGTCTGTGTGTCTGCCTCGCTCCCCTGGCTGGGAGCGCTGCCGGGGACACACTGAGGACAGAGTGGAGGGGCCACAGGCTGCGCTTATTTCAATTGTTGAGTTTTTTAATGGCATTTATTTCACAAATTATCCTGTTTTCTTTCTTCCAGTTCTGGGATTACCGCCAGCCTCGGAAATACCTCAGTATTCTCCCTTGCCAGGTGCCTGTCTGGAAGGCCAGATACACTGTGAGTGGGACACCCCACCTCCTGCTGGGGAGCTTCCCCTTAGTGTTCCAGACATGGGGGCCAAGGGCCCTTTTCTCTTATTTTCTTTGTGAGGCAATTTTCTCTTTCTGTCTTGGCTGAGGGGTGGGACAGAGGCGGTAATGACGGCATAAAAGCTGGTATGTGTTTAAAAACTCGTCCTTGGAATGTTGGGGAAGAATCTGTGCGAGGGTTGCTGACCATAGACTGGGAGGCCGGGCTGCGTGAAGGTGATCACTAATGGCAGGGAAAGGCGGGGCTAGAGGGTCGTGGGGCTTGCGGTCAGTAGATTGTGGTAGAAAGGAATCTGGCTTTAGATTCAGAAGACCTGAGTTTTGGGTCCATCCTTTTAATTTTTTCCCAACATTTATTGAGATGTAATTGACTTATAACATTGTGTAAGTCCAAGGTATACACCCATTGATTTGATAGACTTCTATATTGCAAGACTGTTAGTACCCCAGGGTTGGCTAATGTCTCTGTCATACCACATAATTACCATTTCTTTTTTGTATTGAAAGCATTTAACATCTACACTGAAAACATTTAACATCTACTCTCTTAGCAACTTCCAAGGATATAATACAGTATTGTTAACAATCATCACTGTGCTGTATGTTAGATCCCCAGAACTTGCTCATCTTCAAACTGGAAGTTTGACCAACATCTTCCCATTCCTCCCACCCACCAGCCTTTGGTAACCATCATTCTACTCTCTGTTTCTACAAGTTCAGCTCTTTTAGGTTCCGTATGTAACTGATGTCACACAGTATCTGTCCCTCTCTGAGTTACTTCACTCAGCATAATGCCGTAAACACCACCCATGTTGTGGCACATGATGGGATTTCTTTCTTTCTTGTGGCTGAATTATATTCCATTGTGTGTGTGTGTGTGTGTGTGTGTGTGTAGATAGGTAGATAAAAAACACGTCTTTATTCATCCATTGATGGACACTTAGATCACTTAGACTGCTTCCATTTTTGCAGTGAGCCATTTAATATTTGTGTGGCCTTGGGCAAGCTGCTGGACGCTTTTGAGTGATAGTTTCCTCCTCTGTAGCATATGAATAATAATTTTTACCAGAACTTCCTTTTTATTATTGTGATAAAAATTCACCATTTTAAGGTATGGAATTCAGTGGCATTTAGCACATGTACAATCTGCCTCTCCTTTTGAAAAATGGTATGTGAAAATGCTTTATGAACCATAAAATGCTACAGATACAGCTATTAGTCTTTTAGCAGTTTTTCCATTGCCACATTGATACCTTCTGACCAAAGATAATATATTTTCTTCATTGTCAACTTGAAAGGGAGCACAGAGATGAATAAAGCTGCCTTTATGCATTAGGCTGTCACTCTGATGCACCGTGGAACGTAGAAGATAATTTAGGTATTAAGTGGCTTTTGCATCTGGGAGCGCTTGTCAAGAAATCAGACATTGTTCTTACGAATTGAAATAGTTCTCTGGGTTAATGTGTTTACTTTAAAAAATAAACAGGGAAGTCCAAGAGTACTGCCAGGAGGGAAAGTGAAGATAAATGTGCTTTTAGGTGACTGTGGTTTACTCCTTCAAGAACAGAGTCTGATTATCTACCCAATGGACCCCTTTGCTACCTAACGAGTGAGGTGTCGATAGGTAAAGCGTGCCAGTCCTGAGATTGGAGGGTTTCCCTCTGAATGGCTGCGGTTTGGGGGCCGTGGGAAGGTGACGCTTCGTGTGGCTGCGTGCTTCTGGTGCATTTCCACATGGCAAGAATCCCGCCCGCTGCTCTGGGGTTTTCCCCAGCGCGTCTTGCAAACTCATTCTGGATGTGAAACAATGTGTTCTGGTATGCAGCAGTCAGAGCTGTTTGCTTATTTTAGAATTTCATGTTCTCCAAGTATTTGGCTTAGCTTTATTTTTTTACTCACTGTGTTCCCTTCCACACACAGAAAAAGTAGAATAAATGCAAAAGAAAAGTAGATCTGATGGTTAACTTATGGTATTTGGAAAGCATATCCCCAGATGGGTGGGGGCCTTCCATCATCTCATTTATGTTAGTTAGGAAAGCATTCCAGCCTTGGTAATTCAAGAGCCAGCTGACTCTCCCTGGAATAATCACCTGCTTTTCCCCTTCCTGCCGTAGCCTTTCAGCAATGGATTGGTGACTGTGATGGTCCCCCAGCTGCGGAGGGAAAACAGTCTTCTCTTGTGGAACGTCTTTGATTTGAACACCCCAGTCCATACCTTTGTGGGGCACGACGACGTGGTGCTGGAGTTCCAGTGGAGGAAGCAGAAGGAGGGTGAGTGGGAGCCTGATCTCATTCCACAGCAGCTCCGGTGGGGTTGGCCATGGGGGCCAGTGCGGAGGACTCAGACCCTCTGCGCTGGGTTGAGGCGTGGGAGAGTCAGGGGCCCGCCACTGTTCACTGTAGATGGGTAAAGGGGTGTGTGGCTGTGGCTTCTGTCCCAAGCGCGTGCCCCTTCTCCTAGGTTCAGTGTCATCTCTCACCTGTATGGAAGAGATCCTTAAGAGATGGATAGACTTGCTGTGGGATCATCTGTAGGACTGAAAAACTCTGGGGTCACAGGCCTCAGAAGTCTGACTTTCGCTCCTTGCCATTCTGGGGAGGAGGGAGACCTGAGGTCGCCATCAGCACCGCCCACCCCGTCTTCCTAGTTCCTTTCACAACACATAGTGGTGTTTTATCTCCCACCTCCTTGAAGATGAGTTTGGCCACATGGCTTGCTTTGATCGTGAGACTCGAACAGAGGGATGTGATCTCTTCTGGGTTGAAGCATTAGCAGCCATTGTACAATTACACGCTCTCTTTGCTGCGGCCACCGCAGCTGGCAAAACTCCAGCTGGAGCTGTGCCCATGAGCAAGGTGTCCTTGCTTTAAGCCCCTGAGATTTGGGCATTGCTCGTTATTGCAGCTTCGCCTAGTCAGCCCTCACCAATGCAAGGTCAGGTGTAATGGAGTCAGAAGCCCTCGGCCTTCACTTCCCCACCAGCTCACCATGCAAACTTAGTTGCAGCCTCTTTTTCCTGAGATCTTATTGTCAGGATCTCTCAAGGTTTTATGGAACAGAAGCCTATTTCTTGGTCTTTCCATGTTCAAGAAGGAAAGCCAGGCAGTGGAGTGGTGTGACCGTCCCTAGTCCCAGGAAAGGTCTCGGGTAGACCTGGGATTAGAGCACTCATCCTGGCTGATTTGTGACCTTCATCAGCCTCTCTTCCAGGATAGTTTTTGAAGGAACTCTTGATCGTCCTCTTAATTTTCTCATCTTTATTTCCTGACTATCCTTGCTTCTAGAGACATGAGGCTGCTTGGTATTTATCCCATCAATTTGCATACATGACTTTGGCTTTCAACTTTCCTCTTGCATTTTGCCATAGTAAACAGATGATGTCGTTTCCTCATGGTCTGGCACGGAGAGGTTGGCCTATAGTTTTGGCTTGAGACGAAAAGTTTTTAGTAACCCATTTTCAGTTATCTCTCATATGTAAACTGGCAGGCTGAATTGTGCAAATTGGGACCATCCAGTCAGTAGTGAGATCTTGTGTGCAAGTTACAGGTGTTTCTTCAAATTCCTTTTTATCGCAAAGCATATCATCTATCTAGAAAATTGCATAAAACCTGTACAATATTACAAATTTGGAAGTGAAAATCTATGTAACTACCACCATGGCCTAGTAAGGGAACATTGCTCGAGCCCCGGACCACAGTCCCTTCCTTTCCCCAGAAGGAAACACTGTCCTAATATTTACAAGAGTGACTGCTGTTGTTATTTTTATCCTTTGCCACCCGTTTACGCATCCCTTGAAACAGTTTCAGCTCGCTTGTTGGACGTTTTGTAAATGTAATCCTCCCGCACGTAATCTTTTATTTTACTTCTTTTTCAACCATCGCCAATCCATTTTATTTTACTGCCCTGTCTTCTTAGTTTTTACTGGATTATCTCAAGCTTTGACTTGGGTTTTCACTGTGGTGCAGGAGCGCTCAGAGAGGCAGCCGGAGAAGTGGGCTGTCCTGGCTAAGGGAAGAGGTGCCTCACAAAGGAGGCGCCAGTCACTGGTTTCGGATGTTGCTGAAGGATCAACGTGCAGCGTAAGAGAAAAGTACTTAATTGTACAAATAGGAAGCAATGCAATCACTAGGAGACGAGTTCCAGAAGCAGACTGAGGATAGAAGCCAGATTGTAAGGCAATGTGAACAGAGGCAGCAGGAACTAGTTTTGTGAATGAAATTCCCTTCACAGGCAAGGAGCAGACTAAGTTGACCTTAGAGCTGCTGCTCTCTCCCTCTGAAGGCGAGGAGAGGGTGCAAGAGAGGAGGGGGTATGTAGGAAAGCAAGGGCTTTGTTTTGTTTTTTTTTTTTTTTTAAAGATTTTATTTATTTATTTATTAGGAAAGAGAGAGAGAACATGAGAAGGGAGAAGGTCAGAGTGAGAAGCGGACTCCCCACGGAGCTGGGAGCCCGATATGGGACTCGATCCCGGAACTCCGGGATCATGACCCGAGCCAAAGGCAGTCGCTCAACCAACTGCGCCACCCAGGGGCCCCAAGCAAGGGCTTTGTGAGAGTGAGGGGGATGGGGGTGAAGGCACTGGTAGAGGGTTCGGGATTAGAACGGAATTTAGGGATAACTTTTCTCCACAGTTGGGGGCACGAAAAGAAGCCAGATGTGGAGGTAGACAACGGCTGACTGGAACATGAGTGTGCACGGGGTTGAGGGGACCTCCTGGCAGGAGGTCTTCAGAAGACTTGTGTCCTGTTAGGCACACACAAGGATACACTGAGGAGCGAAGGCCTGATTGAGGGCAGTGACACAGAGAAGGAACTTCTGTCACTCACCCACCCTTCTAGCTTGGACCCATCATGTTCTCTGCTGCCTCCATTTTCCCCACCTGTAAGAGGAAGGAATTGGATGAAATTCAATTCTAAACTCTTCTAAATTCTTTGCTCTCTAAGGATGGCCATAAAGGAGATTCTAGATACAATCTAATTACTCCAAAGTGCCCTGATCTTTCATAAAGCTCCCTAAACGATTTTGGAATAATTTCCCTCTGACTAGACCTGACCTGTGAAAATATAACTCGGTCAATTAAGGACATTCGAGATCGATTGTCCATTTTGTAAAGAGGTGCATCTCTTTACCAAAGAATTCTTATCAGTGGTAAGGTGCCATTATGCATTTAAAGCAATTCATTTCACAAAAATCATATTCACGCTCAGCTCCTCTGGAGCATATAAAAGGAGGAACATTTGTGGAGGCGAAAGTTCAATGTGACGTTAAATCCCAGTGTCCCTCTTCACCCGCTGGGCTGCCAGATAGCATTTCGCTGCATTTAAGTGTCTGCTCAGATGTGACTTCCTCAGGGAGGCCTGCCTGAAAATAGCTCCGCCATCACTTCTCTTATCCTGGGTGTTGTTGTTTCTTCTTCTTCTTCTTCTTTAATAACACCATCCCTATCACACATTATATTATGTGTCTAATCCATTCGTCTCTTGCCACCGCTGGATTGTGAGATCTGTAAGGACAGACACTGTAGTAGTCATGCTTGTCCTAGGACCTGGAGCAGTGCCTGGCGTCTTGAAGATGGTCAACAAGTATTTGTTGACTGGATGGGTGAGGGAATCTCACCCCATTGCAACCTGTAGCAAAACTGATGTTGAATTAAAAAAAAAAAAATTCCAGGATTCTTATTTGGTGATTTCTAGGGTCCAAGGACTACCAGCTGGTTACGTGGTCACGGGATCAGACCTTGAGAATGTGGCGGGTGGATTCGCAGATGCAGAGGGTATGTATTCAGTGCTGTTGGGGAGGAGTGTGCCTGGGTCCGCAGGAAACTTACAACAAGCACGGGATTGAGTGAGTACTTGTGGGGGTCGCAGGATGCGTGAGAGACATTCACTACCCCTTGCTGGTTGGCCGAGTGGCGTGTGGGGGCTACACTGAGGCTTTGAGGTCTTCAAGCGCCAACTCCAGCGTTGGGCACTTTGAAGCGTGAAGAGCCTCTGACTGCCTTTTCTCTTGTCCCGGCATGAGAGTGTAGGTAGCCGACTGAGCAAACGGCCTTTCTCGTCTTCTAAATGAACTGGGACGTCTAACCTTACCTGCAGTGTTCACAGCCTTTACATCCATCCGCGGCACCTGTCCTGTGAAGCCCTTTTCAGTTTTTGCCCCATAAAGGATACCTGTTTCTTACATGAATCACAGTGGTTGGTACCTGGTGTGAACTGCCGTGGCCCTTGCTATGCTCCGCCCCGACACGGTTCTTCCGTTCCCTGGCGACACGCCTTAGAGGCAGGAACCGTGTCCCCTTGTGGGGCCTCCCCCACGGGGGGTGCCTGGCTGGCTCAGTTGGTCGAGCAGGCGGCTCTTTTTTTTTTTTTTTTTGGTGCCAAAACCTAGGAACAAGAGCATACAACTCTTTCTTTCTTTCTCTCTTTTTTTTTTTTTAAAGATTTTTTAAATTAATTAAAATTAATCAGAGAGATCAGAAGAGCAGAGGGGGAAGGAGAGGGACAAGCAAACTCCTGGCTGATAGAGCCCAATGCAGGCCTCAATTCCATGGTCCTGAGATCACGACCTGAACTGAAACCAAGAGTCGGACACTCAACCGACTGAGCCCCCTAGGCGCCCCAGAGAACATGCAACTCTTGATCTCGGATTGTGAGTTTGAGCCCCACATTGGCTGTAATGATTACATAAAAATCAGTCAGTCACTCATTCAATCTTAAAAAAAAAATTTGCAGCACTGCTCAGTACAAAGTCACTCTTGAGCATTTGGGTCAAGTATCCTTACCTTACTGCCTTTCAAATATATTTTTTCCAGAAAGTACCATTTGTTCATTTTTGGTCTCGGGTTAGCTGCACAACTCCACAAAGGCTTGGAATTTAAAATAATGTTTTCTGAGGCTTTCATAAACTCTGAATGGCACGAAAAATTTCCAGGGTAACTAAAAGTCTAAGCTCCTGTGTATTTAACGAGAGTTTTGGTGGTGGGTAGAGCCTATTTTGATTGTATCGGTTTTTGGCTGACATCTTTAGCCTTTGTGCTTCCCGTCTTTAAGTCAGAACCCTAACCAGACATGGTGATCATTTGCACTGACTTCTGTAGACCTAGATCTTCTACCCTTTGTTTCAGCTTTGTGCAAATGACATATTAGATGGCGTTGATGAGTTCATTGAGAGCATTTCTCTTCTGCCGGAACCAGAGAAGACCCTTCACGCTCAAGATACAGATCACCAGCACAACTTGAGCCACGGGGAGGAGGAAGGTAATTGATCAGACGGGTGTTTCAGGTGAGGTGCCCCTCTGTGCATCTCAGAGTTAGAGCACATACCCTAGGACGGCGCTGGGACCCATTTTCAGGTGTTGGCCAACAACTGCAGAACCTCTCTCTCCTGCTAGTCTTAAAGGAAGACCCCCCGAGCAGTACCGTGGAAGAGAAGAAGTCAGAGCAGCTGGGGCTCCCGCAGACTCTGCAGCAGGAGTTCTCCCTGATCAACGTGCAGATCCGGAATGTCAATGTTGAGGTGCTCACCTGTTTGCGGCCGCGTTCCCCTGCCTGCCGACGGCCATTGGTGGGCGAGGGGACTCCTCCAGCTCTCATGTTGGCTAGCAGAGAGCTTCGCTGCTCCAAGTGAATCTCTCCACTTGCTTTTTCATTTTCTAGGTTTTCTAGAGAAATAGATATTTTGCAAATGCAAATTACAGTCTCACTGTAGTATTTTCTCGTAAGAGGAACCGAGGAATAAACTGATGCTCCTGTGTGTTGAAATCCTCCTAGCTGCTCCAACACCTTGTTTTACCACGTGTGAAGTTACTTAGAGCCAGGAAGGCTTCGTGCTTTAGCAAAGGTTACTGGTATAGTTAGTGGCAGAGCTGAGTTTGGAAGCCAGACCCCCCTCCCCACCCCCCCAGGTTCTTTGTGCTCTGCTGTACTCTCTTCCTTTTGGGGAGGTATTGAAATGCTTTTCCTCAGACAACTGAGTCTGTGAAGGAGTTTTAAAGCTGGATTTGTTTCTTTTTTGCCCAGATTCAGCAAGTAGGTATGCATATGTGCATGTGTGTAATTAGCTCCTTCGGCCATTTTTTGGTGGGGTGGGTGGGGCAGAGGGATAGAGGGAATCCCAAGCAGGCTCCACACCCAGGACATTACCCAACACGAGGCTCCGTCTCACAACCCCAAGCTCATGACCTGAGCTGCAAGCAAGAATCGGACACTTAACCAGTTGAACCACCCAGGCGCCCCTCCTTTGGCCTTTAAAACAACTCTGCGATACATGCTTTTATCCCTACTTTACAGAAGGGGAAGCTGACACTAAGACATGTAATGATTTATCTGAAGTCAGTGGCTATTTGACTCTGTCTCCAGATTTCCCATGTGTGTGCCTTTCTTTGCCCTACTCCAGCTGCCTTCTCTGGTTGGCAGTGGAGAAATCAAGAGAGAGACAGGATTCTTTGATTAATTGATTATCTGTATCAATTCACATCATACCCCTTTGTTGAGAACAGTTGAGAACAGTGTGGGTAGCCGAGTGATTCTAGTTTAAGAAGGACATCTTGATTCCTTTTCCAGGAGTGCTTTTTTAAAAGTGTTGAGATATAATTCACGTAACCATGAAGTTTGCCCTTCTAAAGTGTACAGTTTGGTGGTTCATAGTATAGTCACAGAG
>CM052803.1:39140424-39166237 GCA_028533885.1 Nasua narica | reverse complement strand
CAGTGCTAAAATTAAAAATCTGTCTTGAACACGAGTTGTTTCAATCTTCCAAACTGGTTTGTCTCTGGAGAGTCTCCCTTCGCCCTGGTCCCGGGAACCTAGAACTTGCAGTTAGCTTGTCTGAATTCATTTTCGTCCGGAGATGCCCGATGGTCCCTCTCCCGAGCTGTTGTCCCTTTGTCGTCTGCAGATGGACGCGGCGGACAGGAGCTGCACGGTGTCCGTGCACTGCAGCAGCCACCGCGTCAAGATGCTGGTGAAGTTCCCGGCGCAGTACCCCAACAACGCCGCCCCTTCCTTCCAGTTTATTAACCCCACAACCATCACCTCCACGATGAAAGCGAAGCTGCTGAAGGTGGGGCTCTGTGTTCACACATTCTCCCTAGCGTCGTAAGAGGAAAGGTCTGTTCACAGGCATCCGCGTGTAAGTGGCGTGGTCGAGTTGAGTGAAAACTCCCGTAGACGAGAGTTGAAAGTCTGTCTGTGCTTCAGTGTTAACTTCATTGTGTATAGAAAACATCAGGGCTGTGGTTCTTAACCTTTCTTGGATCGTGGACCCCCTTCAAACATTTAGTGAAAAAAACGGACGCTTCCCCAGAGAAACTTGTACAAATGTTTTATATAATCTCAGAACTATTGTGTTTAAATACTTGTAGTTCTGTCCATTGTATATAATCTGCTCATAGATCTCACTAAGGCTCTGTGTGAATCCCAGGTTAAGAACCCTGCAGTACATTTTCATTTATCTGGAAACAGTAGGCAAGATGTATTCTGAAGCTAAAAGATATGTATGTTATAATCGGAAAGCAAGGTGCGCCCGAGTGGTTCAGTCAGTTAAACGTTCAACTCTTGATGTCAGCTCAGGTCTTTTTTTGTTGTTTTTTTAAAAATCCATTCCAGGATCCCTCGAGTGGCTCAGTCGGTTGGGCATCTGCCTTCGGCTTAGGTCTTAACCCCGGGGTCCTGGGATTGAGCCCCAAATTGGGCTCCTTGCTCCGTGGGGAGCCTGCTTCTGCCTTTGCCTACTGCTTCTCCTTTTGCCTACCACTCCCCCTGCTTGTGTGCTCTTTCTCTTTCTCTCTGACAAATACATACATACATACACAAATAAAATCTTAAAAGAATTCTCAGAACATTAAAATTTTTAAAAAGATAAAAAAAATTTTTTTTGATAATAAAAATTTTTTTAAAAATTCCATTCCACGAAAAAAGATGGTGCCATGCTCAGGTGAGGCTGGCTGGCTGCCCAGGTGAGGTGTTTGAAGGGATGGCGGTGCCTGGATGGAGGGGGGATGGCCTGGCATCTGGTCCTTGCTCCTGCGGCCTCAGAAACTTGCTTTGCATGCAGAGCCGATAAGGCGGAATCTCCATTAAAGAAGCCCCACAAGCTGGGCGTGGTACGCCTGTTTCAGGTAGAGCGGCGTCATGAGGGAAGTAACTGAGATGTCCTGACAAACCAAGACAACCCACATGCTTATTCACCCTTCGCCTAGTTCCTATCATGGACACTTGACCCATCTTCCTGGAGGAAGGTATGTAACCAAGAAATTTTTCAAGTGGTGTAAGGATCTCTCAAATGCTACTTGGATTTTGTTGTATAGGTGCATTTTGTGCTTGGAAATTTTTTTTTATCCAAGTATAATTAACATGTAGTGTTAGGTTAGTTTCAGGTGTATAATATAGTGATTCAACAATACGATACATTACTCAGGGCTCATCACAAGTGCACTCCTTAGTCCCCATCACCTGTTTCACCCATTTCCCCCACTCACCTCCCCCTGGTAATCATCTGTTCTCTAGAGTTAAGTGTCTGTTTTTTTTTTTTTTTTAAAGATTTTATTTATTCATTTAACAGAGCGAGAACACAAGCAGGCAGAGAGGCAGGCAGAGGCGGAGAGAGGAGCAGGCTCCCCACAGAGCAAGGAGCCCGATGCGGGACTCGATCCCAAGATGCTGGGATCATGACCTGAGCCAAAGGCAGCCGCTCAACCAACTGAGCCACCCAGGCGTCCCTAAGTGTCTGTTTTTTGTTTGTACTTGGAATTTGAATATCTCATTTTCTTATTTGCACATACGAAAAACAGATGTTCCTATTGTTATAAAAATGATAGGATTTGGTAGGGCCCCTGGGTGGCTCAGTGGGTTAAAGCCTCTGCCTTCGGCTCAGGTCATGATCCCCGGGTCCTGGGATCGAGCCCCACATCGGGCTCTCTGCTCAGCGGGGAGCCTGTTTCCCCCTCTCTCTCTCTGTGCCTGCCTCTCTGCCTACTTGTGATCTCTCTCCTCTCTGTCAAATAAATAAATAAAATCTTTTTAAAAAAATGATAGGATTAGGAAGTATCTTTGAAGGGTCTAGTTCAGTGCTGCCCAATAAAAATAGAATGCAGGCTACACACAATTTAAAATTTTCTAGTAGCCACACTAAAAAAAAAATTGAAAGGTAAATTAATTTCAGTAATATTTTTAGTTCATCCAATATATGCAAAGTATTCTCATCTCAACAAGTAATCCATATGAAAATTATCGTGAGAGTTTGCATTCTCCTTTTTTGTACTAAATCTTCAACACTCAGTATGAATTTTACACTTATACAGCACATCTCAATTCAGCATGCCTAGCAACTGAGGCGGGTCCTTTCCTTTCCCTTTTTTTTTTTTTAAGATTTTATTTATTTGAGAGAGAACAAGCAGGGGGAGCAGCAGAGGGAGCCTGAAGCTGAGCTTAGTCCCAGGACCCGGTAGTCGTGACTTGGGCCGAAGGCAGATACTTATTTAACCGACTGAGCCGCCCAGACGCCCCAGCACGTGTCAGTTCACACTTACCTCACTTCACATGCTGTGTAGCCCCATGTGGGTAATGCCTTCTGTAGTGCACCACACAGGCCCAGTTAACATGCCTGTCTTCAGTATGTATGTCAGTTTATGTCTGCAGCATGTGCCTTAAAATGTTAGGATTTATATTTTTAAAGAAGAAAAAAAAATATATGTTGTAATTTGCACCAAAGTGAAATCTGTGCAATCCAGGGGGTTGGCTTGTATCGGGTATTACTTCTAGGATCCTGAGATTTTTTATGAGGGGTCGGGGGTTAAGCTAGAAGGAGAGGAAAGGAGTAGAATTCACAGTAAAGAAATGTGCTCTCTCAAGCCGTGCCTGCCCTGGCTAAGGAGAGGGCTTCTCGAATATGCTCTGTGAGCCTCCTGAGCAGGTGGGAAGTAGGATGCCTCATTGGAAGCCTCAGACACAGCCACGCTCCCGTCTCCCTGCATCTTCACGACTTCCCACGGCTTTGAAGAATAAAAGTGAATCAGGAGAAGCAGTGTTGCTATTCTTGACTGTGTTTCGTGCCTTTTCTAGATCCTGAAAGACACTTCTCTGCAAAAAGTGAAACGAAACCAGAGTTGTTTGGAGCCCTGCCTGCGCCAGCTCGTCTCCTGCCTGGAGTCTTTTGTGGTGGGATTCTTGTACCAACCTCTGCTTTGATGTTTTGTTTCGTTTCTTCCTCCCCAAACTAACGTATCCGTGTTTTGTAAGTCAGCTTTAAGACAGCTTGTGGATTTTAGTCTGTTAATTTTTAAATTTCAGAACCAAGAAGACAGCACTTCCAGCAACCCCTTTGCACTCCCAAACTCTGTCACTCCGCCCTTACCAACGTTTGCCCGGGTGACTACTGCCTATGGGTCATACCAGGATGCCAATATTCCCTTCCCTAGGACCTCGGGGGCCAGGTTCTGTGGAGCAGGTTGGTCTCTTTTTTGGTTCTCTGATTCTAGATTTTGAGAGCAGGAAGCCCAGAATGTCCTGTAGTCTATAAGGAAATCTCAGGAAAATCAGGAAATTGTCATTTGTTTTTGTTTCCTGGGAACTCAGAAGACTGCTGTAGTGTTAAATGGTCTGAGGCCGAATTGACTTGTGCAGACATATCTAAGAATGTTCAACAGAATTACAGTTTTAATTTTTTGTATCTGATGAGCATGAATTTGAGTCTTATTCAGATCCCTGGTTCTCAACACAGGACGGGTCCCCTAGCAGAGAAATATAAGGTATTTGGGAAGGTTTTTTCCATGCCACACACATTGTATCCCTCCTGGACCCTAGAGATTTTGACCTTTGTCCCTGTTACATATGGCTACAGTCGGGGCTGATCAGGGCTGCCTTAGGATTTCCCACACGCAGCTCATTGACCTTGATGTGCACATGTGGTGTCTCCTTTGTCAGGGTATCTGGTGTATTTCACAAGGCCAATGACGATGCATCGAGCAGTGTCTCCAACGGAACCTACTCCAAGGTGAGCCTGGGAGACGCAGATGTCAGCTGCGTTCACGGGACCATAAGTGGGCAGACATCTGGGAATGAGCACTGAGTTTGTCTTTGGACAAGGGCTTTTGGTTCTTCAGTAAATACCCACTGTAAGATTTATTTGAGGAAGATGAGGTTCATGAAATTGCCATTAAGCTGAGCCAGTTACTACCAGACCATCAGAAGAAGTAGTTTGATAAAAGCTGTTGTCAACACAAGGCAAATTCTTTTTTAATGCACTTTTCCCCTATTGCTAAAGTATTATTTGAACATTGAAAAATGAAAAAGGAACAAAAAAGATTATCTGCTGGTCCACGGCATTAATATGCCACTCCTAACATTACCGAAACATATTAAATTTTTAAAAAATGACATTAAGTGGTTGGAAAAACTCACAATATGGAAGTTTTAAATTAAAATGTGAAAGCTCGCCTTTTCCTTGGTGAGTCACTGTTAGCAGTTTAACATGCTTTCTGTCTGGTCTCCATTATTTTTCTTTTCTTTTTTTTTTTTTTTTAAAGATTTTATTTATTTATTTGACACAGAGAGAGAGAGAGATCACAAGTAGACAGAGAGGCAGGCAGAGAGAGAGGGTGAAGCAGGTTCCCCACTGAGCAGACAGCCCGATGCAGGACTCGATCCCAGGACCCTGAGATCATGACCTGAGCTGAAGGCAGAGGCTTTAACCCACTGAGCCACCCAGGCACCCCCATTATTTTTCTGTGTGGGGTTTTTGTTTGTTTGTTTTGTTCTATTTTTAAGAGGCATTCTAAGTAGCAAATGGGAATGTGAACTTCGGAGCCAAGCCACTGGGTCCCCATCTTGGCCCTGCTGTTGTGTGACCTTAGGCAAGTTACTAATCTGGGCTTGAGTTTCCTCAACAGTAACTTGGGGATGATAGTGGCACCTGCCTCCTTCAGTTGCTGGGAAGATAAAATGTGTTAATCCCTGAGGAGCATTTAGAATGAGGCCTGGCATGTTGCTCTGTTTCCTATTATTTCTACTGGGTGTGTGTGTGTGTTCTTGTATTTGTTTTTTATGTTTTTACTGTTTTATTGAGATACAATTCACACAGTATATAGTTGACCCATTTAAAATAATTCAGTGGCTTGTATATTCACAGATAGAGACAGCTCAGCCCTGGAGGAATGGGGGACTTGGGAGTGTTGACAGGTGGGAGATGCAGTTTCTTTTGGGGGTCATTAAAATGTCCTAGAATTGACTATAGTGACAGCTGCACATAAATTTGCCTATTCTGGGCATTTTATATAAATAGAATTGTATAATTATGTGGTCCTCTGTGACAGGCTTCTTTCACTTGGTGTAATGTTTTCAATGCTCATACATGTAGCATGTATCAGAACTTCCTTTCTTTTTATTACCAGGTAATATTCTATCATATATATATGCCACATTTTCTGGATTGATCCATAAGCTGATAGATATCTGGGTTATTTCCACTTTTTGGCTATTACAAATGATGCTGCTATGAGCATTTGTGTACAAGTTTTTGCAAGGGCCCTAGATTTTCATTTTTCTCAGGTACATATCTAGGAGCGGAATTGCAGGGTCATATTTTAAAGGGTTTTTTTTCTTCATTAATCAACTTTATGTTTTAGAACAGTTTTAAGTGTGTAGCAAAATTGAGTGGCAAGTCCAGAGAGTTCTGTATACACCTGTGTCCCCACACATGCACAGCCTCCCCCATGCCACTGGTTTTTTAAGCTTAAATATTACCAGTTGCATATGATAGACTTCTTTTTTTTTTTTATATGATAGACTTCTTATTCTGCAGCGGGGCAACCGGGATAACATGGAAGGCTTCCTGCTGCAAACACCTGGGTGTGCTGGATGCAATATAACCCGCGTATTTACAGGAAAGAAAGGAGATTCACCTCCTGCTGTCCTGAGAGTCTGCCAGTCTCTGCAGTAATCCAGGCAGACGAGACCTTGGCCGACAGGACTGGGGAGTTCCGTGTCAGAGACCCCGTACATTGCTGTGGGTTCCTTATTTGAAAGATTGCACTAAAAAACTATCACCTATTCTCAAAGGGAAACCAGAATACGTGTATCTGGACTTTGGCTCAGAACAGCATTTTATTGAGGTCTAATTTACAGTACACGAATGTGAAGTGCATACCTTGATGACCAGCACCCAGACCAGGATACAGAGCAAAGGTTCCCTGTCTTTTCATCCAGAGGAAACCAGTCTCGTGACTTCCATCGTAGTTTTAGTTTTGCTTGAATTTCATCTAAGAACATCATGCAGCATGTGCTATTTTATGTCTCACCTGTTTTGTTCAACTTAATGTTTTTGTTTTTTAACAAAATTTTTAAAGATTTTATTTATTTGAGAGAGGGAGAATGAGTGGGGAGGCGGGGGCAATTGGAGAGGAAGAGGGAGGAGCAGACTCCCTGCTGAGCAGGGAGCCTGATGCGGGGCTCAGTCCCAGGACCTTGAGATCATGACTTGAGCCGAAGGCAGATGCTTAATGACTGAGCCACCCAGGCACCCCCAACTTAATGTTTTTGAAATGGATCCATGTAGCTGTATATGTCAGTGGTTCCATTGTATGAAATAATACAGTTTATTTATCATTCTCCTCTTGAGAGATATTTGGATTATTTCCAGTTTGGGGCTATTATGAGTAGACCTATATTCAGGTCTTTTTATGGACATGTATATTAATTTCTCTACCCAAGGAGTAGAATCCCTGGGTCCTACGATAGGTATATGTATGGTTTTTATTTTTAGTGTCGCCAAAGAGTTTGTCCCCAGTGGTCATGCCATCTTACCAGCAATGTTTCAAAGTTCTGGTTGCTCCACATTCTCTCAAAAATTTGATGTTTTCAGTCTTTTCAACTTTAGCCATTGTGGTGAGTGTGTGGTATCTCATCGTGGTGATGACTAGTAATGTCGGGCAGCTTTTGTGTGCTCATTGAACATTTGAGTTTTTTCTTTTGTGATGTACCTGTTCAGGTATTTTGCCCATTTCTTTAGGACTGTGTTTCTTATTATTTATTTATGGTAATTTTTTTATTTTGGTTGTAAATCCTTTGCTAGAAGTACATACTGATTTTCTCTGAATCTGTGACTTGTCTTTCTCCCTCCCTAATGACTTTTAATAAACAAGAAGTTTTTGGGGCGCCTGGGTGGCTCAGTGGGTTAAGCCTCTGCCTTCGGCTTAGGTCATAATCTCAGGGTCCTGAGATCCAGCCCCACATCTGGCTCTCTACTCAGCAGAGAGCCTGCTTCCCCCTCTCTCTCTGCCTACTTGTGATCTCTCTTTCTCTGTCAAATAAATAAATAAAATCTTAAAAAAAAAAAAGTTGATACTTTTAGATTCCTTACTTAAAACCTATAGCCAATCTCAAATTAACTTTTGTCTATGATACGAGTAGGGGCCAAAGTTCACTTTTTTTTCAATACAGATACATAATTGTTTGAGCACCATTTATAGAGAAAAATGGACTTTTCTCATTGAATTTGCATTGATTTTTAAAAAATTGCATTGGGATGCCTGGTGGCTCTATCAGTTAAGCCTCTGCTTTCAGCTCAGGTCATGATCCTGAGGTCCTGGGACTAAACCCTGCATTGGGCTCCCTGCTTGGTGGGGAATCTGCTTTTCTTCTCCCTTTTCCCTCACTTGTGCACTCTCTCTCTCTCTCTCAAATAAGTACATAAGATCTTTAAAATAGGGGCGTCTGGGTGGCTTAGTGGGTTAAAGCCTCTGCCTTCGGCTCAGGTCATGATCTTAGGGTCCTGGGATCAAGCCCCGCAGTGAGCTCTCAGCTCAGCGGGGAGCCTGCTTCCCCCTCTCTCTCTGCCTGCCTCTCTGCCTACTTGTGATCTCTCTCCCTCTGTCAAAAAAAAAAAGATCTTTAAAATAAAATTGCATTTGATATCATTGTTGAAAATCAAATAATCCTGTTTGTGGGTCTATTTCTGGAGTCTGTTGTTTTTCCCTTTGATCTATAGTTTCTCTTTATGCCAACACTAAACTCTTTTTTTTTTTTTAATTAACATATAATGTATTATTTGCACCCTGATTTGTGGTATAGGTCTGTGATTCATCAGTCTTACACAGTTCACACCGCACTCACCATAGCATGTATCCTCCCCAGTGTTCCTCACCCAGCCACCCCATCCCCCTATCCCCTCTCCTCCAGCAACCCTCAGTTTGTTTCCTGAGATTAGGAGTCTCTTATGGTTTGTCTCCCTCTCTGGTTTCGTCTGGTTTGATTTTTTCCTCTCTTCCGCTATGATCCTCTGCCTTGTTTCTCAGATTCCATCAGAGAGATCATAGGATAATTGTCTTTCTCTGATTGACTTATTTCACTTAGCATAATCCCCTCTAGTTCCATCCACGTTGTTGCAAATGATAAGATTTCGATTTTTGATGGCTGCATAGTATTCCATTGTATGTATATACCACATCTTCTTTATCCATTCATCTGTTGATGGACATACAGGCTCTTTCCATAGTTTGGCCATTGTGGACATTGCTCTTAGTTTTGGGGAAAGCTCTTAGTTTTTCACCACTGAGAATAATATTCGCTGTGTGTTTTTCATAGATGGCTTTTATGATATCGATGTATGTACCCTCTATCCCTACTCTGTGAAGAGTTTTCATTGAGAAAGGATGCTGTACTTTGTCAGATGCTTTTTCTGCATCTCTCGAGAGGATCATATGGTTCTTGTCCTTTCTTTTATTAGCATATTGTATCATATTGATTGATTTGCAGATGTGGAACCAACCTTGCATCCTAGGAATAAATCCCACTTGGTCGTGGTGACTAATCCTTTTTATGTACTGTTGGCTCCTATCTAACACTATACTCTTAATGTAGCTTTTATATAGTAAGTCTTCAGATCTGCTAGGGTGTGTCCTACAACTTTATTATTCTTCAGGATTGTGTTGCTTACTCTAAGTCTTTTGCATTCTTGTAAAAAATATGAAATGATTTCTACACAAAAAAAGCCTATTCATATTTTGATTGGAAATGTGTTGACTCTGTAGATCAATTTGGAGAAAACGGATACCTTGACAATAATAATGGACTCCTCCAATCCACTAACATGGTTTATGTCTCTATTGGTTTGGGCCTTCTTTAATTTCTCAGCAATATTTTATATTTTCAATGCACATTTTAAAAATTAAATTTGTTTCTAGGTATTTGATGCTATTGTAAATGAAAAAAATTTTTTTTGTAAATGAAAATTTGTAAATGTTTATTTCTAAATATTTGTTTCTAATGTATAGAAATAAGTAGATTTTTGTAGATTGGCCTCCTATTTAAATTCGCTTATTATCTCTACTAGTTTGCAGATTTTTTTAAATTTTCTATGTATACAGTTGGAAGTATTCTCTGCCTTTGCAGACAAAGTGTTTTTCTGTTTTGTAAAGTTTATTTTGTTCCTTTTTTTTTTTTTTTTTTTGAGTTTTCTTTTTTTCCCAGTTTACCCATATTTTCTCTTGGTTTTATCACGTGCTAAAGAGCGACACTACTTGGAAATATGGAAAGACTGTAGCCAGTATGGATAATTCTGCATTTTCAACCACAGGTCTCTGTCAGCCTTGTCTGCTTATCATACTGGCTTGATTGCGCCCATGAAGATCCGCACAGAGGCCCCTGGGAACCTTCGTTTATACAGTGGGAGCCCCACTCGCAGTGAGAAGGAGCAGGTCTCCATCAGCTCCTTCTACTACAAGGAGCGGGTAAGCAGTAGCCCATGGTCTTTGATTCTTATTCCGTCACGATTCTTGTTCTTTGTCTCCCTGCCTGCTATGCACAGCAGCTAAGTTAGTAATCCCCCTTAGTCTTTAACTTTCAAAATTAGTTTGTTCAATAAGGACCTTTGCTTTGTTCCTTCCAGTTGGTTTTAACTACTGTGAATTGCGTGTGTGGAGGGGTGGGTTGGTTCTTATAATCATATGCTTCACTCCCCATTTAACCCTATCTTTCTTACCCCCATTTGTTAAGGGGATTCCCATTGTTTCAGATAGAATAATTTAGCTGCAGATCTTCCTTGGTGTTCCGATGTTTGTCAACAAATTAAGGGATGCTTCTCTGAAGGCTTGGGGTCTTGATATATTTAGAACATCATAGCGGTGAGAAGTTTTAAAGTTGATCTCTGAGGGGTCTTATGCTTTTACTAAGTCTACACCAGAGTGCCCATCTGAATGGGTGAGTTTATATGAAGGTCACCTGAGCCCATCCTTGTGTTCCTGGGTTCTTCAGGAACTCATCGTCCCTAATGTAGCTAGTAAGCTGTCAGAAGCCTTTGGTGATGACAATGTAGAGAATGTTGACAGAGCATAGGCATGCTTCTGAGAATTCTTTCTGTGTTGTCAGAATGAGAGGCTAGTTTAAACTGGCTTTTAACTGACATGATGGTTTGTTGTTGGTTTTTTTTTTTTTAAGATTTTATTTATTTATTTGACAGGGAGAGAGAGAGAGAGAGATCACGAGTAGGCAGAGAGAGAGGGGGAAGCAGGTTCCCTGCTGAGCAGAGAGCCTGATACAGGGCTCAATCCCAGGACCCTGAGATCATGACCTGAGCCAAAGGCAGAGGCTCTAACCCATTGAACCACCCAGGCGCCCCAAACTGACATGATGTTTTAAACAGAGCTACCACCCAGTTATTAACCAGCTCAGTCCTTAGGAATTCTTTGTTGCTGTCCTCAACTAATTGAGAAGTGATGGATTGACTATAGAGGTGTCTGAACTCCGATTGCAGTGTAGCGTCCAGCCTTGGTCACACTGGTAGGTGGTCACCTCTGACTTTGTCTAGTCTTTGAGTTTGTATGTGACTGAAATGGGCAGCAGGAGCTGACGCTTGAGGCAGGACCAACCATGGGCAAGACCACTCTGTTGAATGGGGACAGCGATTGTTGCCTTCCTGTAGTCCCCTTCTTCACCTCTCTGATGGAATTGTGCCCCTCTGGCTGTCACTGACCTTGGAACCACCGATATTTTCCCAAGTCCTTTATGTTCATCACGATAATCAAAATTTGTAGGTTTCCTTCCCCCTAAGCAAGCTAGTAGTCATTTTATTGATATAACAGTCAAACAAACTCATGGTTGGGTAAATGGGGGAATTTTCTTCAGCATCAGGGCCAGGCTGAGGAGATCTTTTAGTCAAGGAGACAGTTCTGAATCCTCCTGAGTCATGTCATGTGTTACTCATGCTTGGGTTTGGGTTGGGAGAGAGGTGGACTAGCATTTTGACCTTGACAGAAAGGCCACACCTAGTCGAAATAACTCCAGTTCCACCATGGGACCTCTCCTAACGCAAAAGCATTTGTACATCCTGACGTTCATGTTTTTCACGGTCTGCCACAAACACCATAATCATAAAGAGGGACCAAAGGGACATAGATAATTACCTTTTATCAGACAGGATCTGCTGGGGAGGGGGGGAAGGACTGTGATACCTCACTTTGGAATGATTCCCAATATACAGCTTCTCCACAGAAAACAGGCTATTATAGTCCGTTAGGATGATCTAGTATAGTAAATGATCTTGAAGTTTTATTTCAGAGACTGACCATATAAAACGGGGGTAGGCACTTATCCTAAGTTTATATGAAACGTTTGTATTTCTGTATAATATACGTACAGAAAAATTCACAAATCATAAGCATATAATTCAGTGAATTAACAGTCACACAGGCCAAGAAATAGAACATTATAAGAACCCTAGAAGCTCTGGGGGAGGGAAGCACATCTCAGTGGGTAACATACCGTAATTAGGTGAAATCCTATGAAATTACTGATACTTGGCCATTTTTAATCTCAACAAGTTTCATGTGGTTTAGCCTCATAAGCTGTTAAACGAATGAATTATTTTGTGAAGAATCTGAAATAAATTCATCTCTCCTTGAACCTTGTTCATGTCCATCCCATTACATGGGGCAGAATGCGGGGGCTGGGGGAGTCAGGGAAACAAAACACGGCCATGATATCTTATAGAAGCCATCTTCCTTCCTCTTAGAGGTCCATATAGTTTTATCCCTCAAGGAGTATTTTCTTGTCCTCAGATATCTAGTTTGACATGTCAAATAATACCACTTTTATTACTTTTGTTCTCAAAACGATTCCAGATTACTACATTTCTTTGTGTAAGTCTTTATTTTCAGCCCCAGTTTTTCCCCTACATATTTTTATTCTCTTTCAGATCTCTACCCCTGAGATCATTAAATGAGTAAGAATAAAGGAAAAAGAATGTAACTGCATTAAAGTACAGCAGTGAAGGAATTATAGAGTGTTTTGGAGATTATAAGAAGCTTTATGGAACCAATGGGGATTTTACTGTTCGTTTTTCTTACTTTTATGTGTTTTTAACCTGCCCTACTTAGGTCATATTATTATATTCACCCAAATGTTCTCCAGATGGAATTCCCAGGTTCGTTCCTAAATATTTAAAAATGTGAGAGACCTAAAAAAACATCAACAACCAAAACCAACTATCAAATTTCACAGGAAGTTAGGAAGCCCAGAGGGATGCTAACATTCATATGATAACTGGACCCAACTATTAATAGTCAATCAAATATTGTTTAGTCCTAGGGCAAATCAGAAGACCCAGAACTTGTGATAAACATTAGGCCTTGGCCTATAAACATTTCTAAAATCTTGCAACGTTCACCCATGCTTCAGTTTATGTCGCTTAAAATAGCTCTAATGTAAATAACTGAGGCGGTCTTGAAGTTAATAGAATAATTTCTGATTTCCATAAACAGTGCTTTTCTGTCCCAGTTTCACACTCATGTTGTTAGTGAGTGCCCTCGGGAGGGCAGCTCTTCAGCCTTGCTCCCTCTTTCCCTCCGTTTCTCATGTGCGCTTGCTTACCCATTACTCCGAAAATAGTCCTGTGGCCCTGAGGTCAAGGCTCCCAGTTTCCCCAGTGCCCCCAAAACCATACACCAGAAACAGTTTCTACCTTTTTAGGAATGAGAATATTCTTGCACATACATGTGCTCTTGATGGAGAGGGGAGACCCTCCCCCCATTTCTCTACTTGCCCTGCGATCCTCCCTGGAGTGCCTCAAGCTTGACCTCAGACTCCTTATATCTTGAAATGTGTTTCGAACTGAAGAGCGGTGGCACTGAAGCTGGGTCCGGAGGGTGATAGGTCCGGAGGGAGGTGAGGGAATCCGAAGATTGCTGTGCTTAGGTTCGGATTTTCAGTCATGCAAACCTGATTTTGCAGTATATTGTGGTAGCTTTTAATCCATCAGATGTGTGGGAAGCTTTCATTTTATTCTATATTTTTCCCTTTTAATTTTCTTGGTGTTTTTCTTCCCTCCTCCTGGGTGTAACGTTTTCACGCACAGATGTCTCCTCGCTCTGCCCGGCGACGTTGGTCCATACAAGCAATTAACGACTTCCCGGTACTGTGCGCTGTGCAAATGCTCTCCTTGACTAATCCTGTCTGCCCAAAGGCCCAAGAATAAAATGCCACCTGCCTGGCTTTGAGGAACCTGAGGGACAGGCTGGCTGGTTTTCAGGACCAGCACAATAAATTTTTCGCTCTTAGGAGTCAGGCCCCAAGGACTTTCCCCTTGTTTCATCCAGTTTCAAATGGGTGAATACTGAGACTGTTAAGGATCGTGAATGAGCTTCTTTGAAAATGAAGCCAAACATTGGGTATCTTGGAAAGAACCCCAACTGTAAGCCTTTTGCTCACCTGATTTCATTTGGAGTATTTGTATCATTTCCTGGAGCTGATTTCAAAAGCCTAACTTTGGCATGGGGTGAAGCAGAGGAAGATAGAAGAGGCTCCCGCCATTTTGTCTCTGTTTTTATCGTCTTGGTCTAGTTCAAAGAGAGAAGTGCTCACCTGCTTCATTGGCATGATGCATAAGCTAGTTTTTAAACCTTCGGGAACTTTCTGGAACAATTTTTTTTTCCTTATCAACAATATTTTGCATTGCAATGAAACCTCTGCTGTGGACATCCTCTCTTCCTTTTCTTTCTCTCTTCCTCATTCCTGTTGGCCACTCCCCCTCTTCTGTCTTCCTCTCCCACCCCCTTCATGTTTCACTAGTGCCAAGGTGGCCTCGGGCTGTGGAAGGCAGCCTTGCGGCTTTTGTGTAAATTTCATTCGGTGTAAAAAATTTGGGCGGGGAGGGAAGAGTCCTTATAGCCTTTTCATATCGAAACCAGTTGAAATCAGGAGCCCTGACTAGCTCATACCACTGCTGACAACTTGCCGGTGGAGCGGCCATGGCCGCCTTCCCTCAAAAAGCCTGTCCCAGCCAACCCGACTGCTGGATTTCCAGTGATTTCCAGAAGTCTCTGCTCCCGCTGCTATTGAAACAGGAACTCATGTGGACTCACTGCCCACTCTGCTGATTACACATTGTTGGTGGGGTTGCTGCGAAGCAGTTGGTGGCTTATTCTTGGGCTGTTTTTACATTTAACCCATTTATTGGCATTGATGTTGCCTCCGGTCGTAGCAGTAACACTGGTGGCCCAGTCACAAGCTGGCTATGTTGGTTGTCATTTAGTGCTATTCGCACCAATGCCTCCCCCCACCCGTACCCCGCAGTCCTTTCCTCCCTGTCCTCCTTCCTATGATTCCATGAACGCCTTCTTGGTATGTTCAGAGGAGTATCCCAGTGCTCCTCATGTGATAATTGTCTGTCTCGTTTTGTCTCTCTTTCCTCAATCCCTGCTTATGAAATCTGTGGGGCGGGGGCATTTTCTGGGATGGGGCATTGAGAAGACCTAAGAGAAACACAGGGCCCTTTGCCTCCCAGAGGGACCGAGCCTACTGCACAGAAAAGCACCCCCCTTGAAGCCCGTCAGAGTGGGACTAGAGCAATGCAGGAGGTTTCGGGGGCTGTCAGGCCAGAGTGCCCTCCCCTCACCTGGAACGTTCGGCCACACCTCGGCCTGGTGTGTCGCTGTTCTCTGCGTGTCGTCACCTGATGGTTGTGCAGATGAGAGATTCCTCAAATCGCCAGCAAGATGTCAGGGAAAAAGAAGTGCTGGGGGAGTGTGGATGGAATGTGAACCCTTTTTGCTGCAGGAAAGTTATCTGTGCTCCTTTGGGAGCAGCGAGGACCCAAGGCCCTGACTGAGGACCGATCGGAGACTGAGCATGTCTTTATTTAGGCAGCCTTGCTGTATCTACGTCCCCAGGATAATTGGTCACTAGACTGGGGTACTGGGTGATCCCTCTGGTCTGCAGGGGCAGTGCTTCCTACTTAAAAACCACCAACCACTAAATAGAAAATACAAAACTCTTTTATGACCCCTTACAGATTTTTGATAACGTTTTGCACTTATTCCTTGCGGGATTCAATGAATGCACAGTGCTGTCCCGCAATTGCTTTTATAGTTTGAGGCCTGGTGGCAGCTGTGGTTAGGGTAGTCCGGTGTTGGCAGACCTCCCGTTACAGGCTCAAAGGCAGCTTAGTGAGTTTCCGCCACACATCGCTTGCACATCAGCACGGGTCAGGGGAACCACCTAGAAGCCCGCCGTCTCAAGGAGTTGTCAGGCGAGTCCCAGGAAACCCACACTGTGATTTCCATAGTTCAGTGAAGGGTGGTTACAGAAAGACAGTGGAAGACCACTGTCTCTACGTTTTCATCAAGGACCTATTGACTCACACGGGTCTTTTTTTTCCTCCCCATCTCTGTAACCAGGGACCACAGATGGGCAGAGGGAAGAGTCCTAAGGCATCTCTTTGGACTCCGTTCTCTTCCTTCCGAGCATGCCTACCCCTCCCACCCCTGGAAAAGGGATGAAACAGAGTGAGGGTCAGGCTCTTGAGACTGGCCTGAAATGCAGCGTCTGGGGGCTGAGCCCAGGGAGCCCCCGGGTGAAGCCAGTAGCCACGGCCGCCTCTTGTGTCCGCTGCTGTTCAGCCTGTGGCTGTAGCTCGGCGCAGGGTGCTCAGGGTACTTGGCAGAGAAGTGACATGAGAAGTGACTGGAGAGGCTGGGGTGTCGGACAGGCCTCACTCCCATCGGAAGTTGATCTCCTTCTATGCAGAGATGGGTCCATTAAAAAATGGGCCAAACAGTTCACATAGTATCAGGTAGCTTAGTCTTCAGGCTTTTTTTTTTTTCTTTTTAATCCAAAATCATGCACTCAAAAGCAGGTTAATAAGGATGGACTTAGCAACCTGACAGCCTGTGTTCAAATCTCAGCTCTTAGGGGTGTGACCTCAAGTAAGACTCACATTATCATTTGTCACACGGAAGCAGCAGCCCCTCTTTCAGAGAGCTGTGATGATGGCCACACTCGCAG
The DNA here is from genome assembly GCA_028533885.1 of Nasua narica. NCBI lineage: Eukaryota > Metazoa > Chordata > Mammalia > Carnivora > Procyonidae > Nasua > Nasua narica. The sequence goes on along the minus strand of CM052803.1, from coordinate 39,149,674 downwards.
AGAGGGAATAGCCCAGAGCAGGAGCTCGTGTTGTTCATAATAACAGACAAATCTGTAAATCCTAAGTCAGACATTTATGCGCTTGGACTTGTGTCCAGGCCATCCCTCATTTCCCGCATAGAGGACCCTCTGTGGCCCCTTGAAGGTGAAGCTGTGGGGAAATGGGCCAGCTGCTTATGATCTTCCATGTTCCATGTTACCCAGGTCCCTCTGCTCAAGTATTTTTGGCATTCTGAAGCGATCACTTTCAAAAGTAATACCCATCTGCTAGGAAAAACATTTCTAAATGAGCTAGTTTATAGGCAAAGGGCCCACTTTTGGTACACGGCCCTTAATATTTTGCTTTCATTAAGTTTGCTTAAAAAGACAGGAAATTGTGGTGGTTTTCTGTGTGGTCTGAAAGCTAGTAGACCCCATCCCTCATGAGGCCTCCACTTATTTCCACCGTTTAGTTACACAGAGCTGTAAGGAAGTGGCCAGTTATTCAAACGCTGCTCATTTTCTCTTGTAACAATGAGCGAGTGCCTGCCTGGAACGGTGTTCTAGAAGCCTTCCCCCAACACAGAAAACCGACGGGATGGATCATACTCCCTTCCAGGTGGAATCTTTTTAGTGTCGATCTTTTCCTTTTGCTTCTTTCTTACTTTTTTAATGCAGTACCCTAGATCTCATTCGAGGTATTCAATTATGTGGAACCTACAGGTGTCGTTTCCTGGAATTTTTAAACTCCTGGAAACCTAGGTAGAGGAAGTTTGTGCACTTAACACCCTCCCTGTTCCAGTTCGCCACACTGTGCTGTTCCTGTCCCTGCCCAATAGATGCCCCCAAATTGCCCTGCCTTTAGCCAGTCACGTCAAATGACGTCACGCACGTGGACAGCGTCTGTCTTGGGTCAGTTAACACCGCCTGGCTCCAGCCCATTCTCATAGGCGGTTTGCTCTTCAGCCCATTCTCCCCGTATTGCATCCTTGTCAGGATATCCATGGCTCAAAGACTAGTATTTTTGTGAGCGGGTACATAATTCTTTAGAAACTAGTAGCCAGCACCAACCGAGAATCAGAGGGCTGCTGGACATAGTAGACGAGGCTTTTCTTGCATTGATAGTAACGATGCGTGTGAGTCAAGGGCACAGGGAAACTCAGTTGCTGCCAAAGATCAACTGGGTCAGAACTCCGGATGGATAACGTAGCGCATGTATTTACAAATTATGACAAACAGTTGACAGACCTCAGCTAACCTCTACCCGCCATGAACCGAGTCTAGGAGTCCTGGATCTAGTCGGTTCCGTAACACTTACAGAGCCCATAGGAAGTTGCATGCATTGGGCACCTTTGGGGATGAGACTGGACATCACTGGTCAGAAGTGACTAAATACAGACCATGACTAATGAATGGAAGAGTGATTGTATAAAAATCACTTACGGAAAATGAATTATTTGTGAGTTATCTAAGTACCGATCTCATCTAAATTCCTGAGGGCTTATAATACAGTTATAATCATTACAGATTTTGTAATTGCACGTTTTCAGTCTGCACTCTCACCTTTTCATTGTGGCCTTATTAAACTTGTAGGATCGGAACGGAGCTCGTCCTGAGGCATAGTTATCAGTGAGCAAAGAGGATGACATGAGACTAAGTTCATAGCAAATAAGGAGCTCGCCCAGGGTCACACTGAACCAACACAGGTGGTAGTAAAACCAGCACACCTTGGTTTTCTGACTCCAGATTGCAAGCCCCTTCCCTAGCAGCTTTGTTACTAAGTATGTCGCCTCCCCCCTGAGTTGAATCACTTTGGTGCCCCCCTTTTTAACTTCCAGCAATAAAATAAAGTAGAATATTGCTCCCTCAGCTGGTCGTCATTTTGAGGATACCAGATGGGGCTACACTGACACTTCTCCCTTTCCAGGACGCCTCTCGGTTCCCACACGCAGGCCCCTTTGTTAGGGGGGCGTCTCTGGGGAAATCGGCCCCTTGCTCCTGAGCGTCCATGACCATTACCCAGGTCCCTCCATGCAAGTATTTTTGATATTCTAAAACAATCACTTTTAGAAGTAATTCAAGTCTGTCGGGAATAACCGGGTAATTCTCCTTGAGCTGCTAAGTTTCTTGGTCTCCCTGCCACAGATTAAGGTTTGCAGAGCCCACACTGCTGTGTCTGAATTAAATTTTCAACAAACCCTATTAAAGCTGTCTGAGAAGAAAAAAAAACTTTGATTAGTTTCAAGCAAGAACTTTGAACCTAAGGCTGATCCCAACCTTAAAAGTTGCTCTCCTCCCACATTTTTATGGTCTTTACTAACTTATTTACCTGCTGTTCTTTCTTTCTTTTCTTTTCTTTTTTTTTTTAAATTCTAGATTCAAGGTATCTATTTTTGGGCACCTACATACAATGTATGTAGCACTGCAGTAGGCGCATATTGTCCTGATAGGATTTTGGAACCAAGAGCTCAATGCCCTCTGCCATCCTTTTATTTCCTACAGATGCTGATTCATATAATTGTGGGCATGATGTAATGCAAAGTCTCTGCAAATAACCAATGACCCAACTCTGATGTGCTCTGCGACTGTAGGTTTCCATTCATCAGAGTCCCCATTAGTTATATCTCGTCATCTCCCCCAGAAATCCAGGAGATGGAAAAGCAAGCGTGAGGGGTCGGACTCTAGCAATCGACCGATCAAGGCTGCCGGGAAAGTCATCATCCAGGACACTGCGTGCCTTCTTCCCGTTCACAAATCGCTGGGAGAACTATACATGTAAGTCTGCCGTGCTTGTCACACAGTCATCACAATCCACGTGGTTTTGTTTCCTTTTTTAAATACTGGAACCCTTTGGGGCACCTGGGTGGCTCCGTCGGTTAAGTGATCGGCTCTTGATTTCAGCTCAGGTCATGATCTCAGGATCATGAGTTCAAGCCCAATGTCAGGCTCCGTGCTAGGCGTGGAGCCTTCTTGAGATTTTCTGTCTCCCTCTCCCTGCCCCTCTGCCTCCCCGTATCTAACCACACATGCTGTCTGTGTGTGTCTCTCTCTCTCTAAAAAAAAAAAAAAATGTATTGGAACCCTTTCTACAGAAGAAGTTTTAGGAGGAGACGAGTATATGAGCTTTCTGTTTCTGCATAACAAGGTACCACAAACTTAGCAACTTAAAATAACATACATTTGTTATCTCGGTTCTCATGGGTCAGGGTCCAGGCATGGCTTTAGCTGGGTCCTCGATCAGGTCTCACTAGACTGAAATCGTAGAGGTGGCCAGGTAGTGGTCTTATTTAAAGCTCAGAATCCTCTTCCAAGCTCATTCAGGTTGTTAGTGGGATTTAGTTCCTTGAAGACATAGAACTCAGTGATTTTCATCTTCGAGACCACCAGGAGTCTCTCTCTGATGTTTCACTTTCTTTCCAAGGTCTCACCTGATTAGGTCAGGCCCACCTAAGATAATTTCCCTTTTGACAAATTCAGAGTGGACTGATTAATAACCTAACCTTGGGTGTGATAGCACAATATTCACTGGTATCACCCATAATTAAAGGGAGGAGATTATGTTAGATGTGTGGTGGGAGGGCGCAGCAATCTTGGGAACAGCCTCGGAATTCTGCTTTCCATACCAATATGTAAAACAGTTAAAAGCAGAGCCACTTCGGTTGAAGGGAGTTGTGAGGCTACTGCTAGGCATACAGAGCCTGGCCTGTGGTAACCCTTCTTGAACTAGAACACATAACAAAAATGTTTATTTTGTAATATATACACAGCACACCACTCTGTGTTAGAAACCACAGTGTTGCACATATTTAAATTCCTTTTTATTCAACCCTTAAGTCTGGGGAAATCCACAGAAGAGCTGATTGCTAAATTGTCATTTGGGGCTGCCTTCCCATCCTAACTTTAGAGAGGTGAACGATTTCACCTTTCCCCAGGCGCGAACCCACAGCCTGAGCTGTGGGTAAGCTTTTTCTCCATATTATGTGGCAAGGGTGAAGCTTAAGGCTAACCTAGATAAAACATTTTGGGTGACAACTGAAGAGGCAGTTTTTAGTTTGTCTGTTAAATCAGGGGTCACTGATTTAGAAGGTGAGACCAGAAAGAAACTTTTTAATTCTTTTTACATTTCAGATTGAATGTGAATGATATTCAAGAAACATGCCAGAAGAATGCCACTTCTGCCTTGCTTGTTGGAAGGAAGGACCTTGTCCAGGTTTGTGCATCGCTTCTGATGGCCATCTGGAGTTTTCTTTTTGAGCCGATTGTTTTCACTTCATAATTTTGGTTTAGTGACCTTTCAAGGAGTGCTTCCTATTTTGCAGTTCCTCTCCCATTTTCTTTGCCAAACTACAGGGCTAGAGCAGCTTTCTAAATCCTTTGGGTTTTCTCTCTTTCTTTAAAAAAAAATATTTAAGTAATCTTACCCCCGGTGTGGGGCTTGAACTCATGATCCCGAGATCAAAGAGTTACCTGCCCTTCCAACTGAGCCAGCCAGGCGCCCCACTCTGGGTCTTTTTCTTATTGGAGCTTAGTTGATCCTAAAGCACATACAGAGAATTTTTTTTTATTACATTTCTCTTCTACTCTGGTACCATGGTGATTGTTACACACATAAATGTGCGTATCCATGCCTTTGCCATTTGCACTGTCAATTCTGTTTTGCTGGGGGTTTTGTGCTTTTAAAAATGCTTTGTTTCAGGGGTGCCTGGGTGGCGCAGTCAGTTGGGCATCTGACTCTTGGTTTTGCCTCAGGTTGTGATCTCAAGAGTCATGAGATCACAGTTCAACATGGAGTTGGGCTCCGAGTTCAACATGGAGTCCAATGCAGATTCTATGCTTCCTCTTCCTCTGCCTCCCCTGCTGGTGCTCTCTCTATTTCTCAAATAAATCAATAAATCTCTTTTTTTAAAAAGCTTTATTTCAAGAAGATGCCTGGCTGGCTCAGTCAGTAGAACATGCGACTCTTGATCCTGGGGTTGTAAGCTCAAGCCCCAATTTGGGTGTAAAGATTATTTAAAAATAAAATCTTGAAGGGGCTCCTGGCCGGCTCAGTCGGTTAATATCCAACTTTTGATCTCAGCTCAGGTCTTGATCTCTGGATCATGATTTTTAAGCCCCACATTGGGCTCCATGCTGGGTGTGAAGCTTACTGAAAAAAAAAATGTTTTGCCATCCTGGGCTGCACTTAATCTTTCTGAGCCTCAATTTCCTCGAGTATGAAATAGTCCTAATTCTAGTACCAATGAGGAAGAAATAAGGTCATATATGTAAAACTCCCATATCTGTATCTGCTAGATGGCAAATGTCCAACGTATGGGACAGTCGCCACTCTGTTCCTGTAATTATTGTCATTTGTGGCATGGTACTTGTAAAGGGACAGAAATGGCATCAGTGCAAATGCTTGAAGAATGTTTTTTGGTTCTTTTTTATGCATATGTTGATGATAATGTGTCTGGTTTGCTTTTTGCCAAAAGTTGTGGAATGGGCGCCTGGGTGGCTCAGTGGGTTAAAGACTCTGCATTCAGCTCAGGTCATGATCTCAGGGTCCTGGGATCGAGCCCTGCATCGGGCTCTCTGCTCAGTGGGGAGCCTGCTTCCCCCTCTCTCTCTGCCCGCCTCTCTGCCTGCTTGTGATCTCTCTCTCTCTCTCTCTCTGTCAAATAAAATCTTTTAAAAAAAAAAAGTTGTAGAAATAGACCCAAGTGTCTACTATTCCAGTTAAAGCCATTTAGGAAATGTGTATTAAAAGTGAGGAAGTAATGGCGTGCCCGGGTGGCTCGATTGTTTAAGCTTCCAACTCTTGGTTCCAGCTTAGGTCATGATCTCCAGGTTGTGAGGTCGAGCCCATGCCAGGCTCCACGTTCAGCAGCATGTGTTACGGGGTCCGTCTGCTTGAGATTCTCTCTCCTTCTCCCTCTGCCCCTCCCATGTTCTGTCACTCTCTCTCAGAGAAAGAAAGAAATTTTTTTTTTTTTAAATCTGAGGAAGTAACATGCCTAAATTGTCAGCCAGGGTAGTAAACATCCTGTCCTATCCCAGAAAGACGTTTGACTTCTCCCAGCAACCATTCAGGTGGGTCATTGGTTAGAGAGATGAAAGGAAACCTCGTGATTCTTGTCTTAATCGATACTTGTGTGCTTGAGTATATTGGTGCCACCTAATTTAATTGGTTTTTAATATATATCTGATGTGTTTCTCTCTCCGTTTTCCAGTATTTTTATTTATTCTTTTCTCTTAGATTATAGACTCCTTGATTAAACTCTATTTTCTTCCTTTCAAGTTTCTCACAGAGTCTAGTCTAGAGTTTTCCAGTTAGTAGATGTACAGTGACATATTGCCACTAAGAAAGATTTCCCAGTGGTACTCCACTTTTAGAAGTATGGAGGGAAGGAGGTTCTGTTGATGGCATGATGTATTTAATATTAGTGCTAAATCTTGGATTAATAGACACCTAATGAATATTAGTTACTGCTTGATGACCCCCAAACCCTGTGAGAGTTCAGGTTTGGAGGTATTCCTCAGATTTGATGTCACCAAAAAGCAAGTCAAGTCTATTTTGTCCTGGCCTATTTTTCTTTAGCTTTAAGAGTATGCTGAAACTTTTGTGATGAAATCAACAAAGTTTTCCATTACTTGGGCAAAGGACAGATGTGATACGGAATGCTTTTTTTTTTTTCCCTCTCTCTGCCTGCTCACTAATGAAGCAACAAAAGAAGTCACTAGAGACAGCCCGTTGGGGTTAAAGTATGGTGTCATTTCTTTGAAGTTTGCTTAATAAAAGTTTTTAAGACTAGGTTTCTTGAGCATTACAGTTCCCAGAGAATCTTGTTAAAATGCAGATTTTGATTCAGTGTGTCTGGAAGGGGGCCTAATGTTCCCAGTTTCCATTGCCCTCAGAGCAGCAAGGCTGTGGGCTATGTGGAGGAGAGGTGGGGTTCTTTCATGCTTCCTGGTCCTGGCCTCACCTGTCTGACTTCGAGTATTTGTCTTCGATCTGTTCCAGGTTTGGTCTCTGGCTACAGTTGCTACGGATCTTTGCCTTGGTCCCAAGTCTGACCCAGATTTGGAAACACCCTGGGCTCGACATCCATTTGGGCGACAGCTGCTGGAGTCTCTGTAGGTTTTGAGAGCTAAAAGTGAGGAAAACGGGTGATGTAAATTTTAGGTCTGTAAACCCAGTGTTTTCGTCAAAGAGGTCTGAGGAACAGGAAAAAGTGAGCTCTTTCCTGTTAGTGTTATAATAATTTCTGTGCAGTACTAAATTTTTATAGCAGAAGGAAGTATGCAGTATTTTTTATTTACAACAAGGCTTTGAGACTTATGTGTCCTTTAGAAATTTATGCTTTAGCCCATAAGTCACACCAGTCTGAAACACAGGAGTTTGAGCTCTTGAAATGGTAAATTTCTGGGGTGCTCTAGAGTGTTGGCCTCAAGAGCAGATTCTCTAATTCCGTGTTGACTTACATGTTTTCTGAGGGTGATGATGTTTTCACCCTACTTGGCAGTTTATCAAGGTTGGATTTATTGCTCTGAAATGTGGCAAGCTGGAAATACAACGTGAAAATGGTTTACCACCAGGTCAAACTGCCTGAACCTTCATAACCGTGAGGCTTAGAGCCTGACAGAGACAGAGAAACTCTAATGCCTTCTTCAGGTGGAGGATTGCTTGACTTAGTTGTTGAGGCCAGACTTGGAACCTGGGCTGAAGCTTCAGTCGCCTCATGGTGGTGCAGGGTTGATAATGGTTGTTCTGTACACATCATATAAGGCTCAGATGTGATGGTGCGAAAACACTTTTAAGACATTGCTTGGCAGGAAAGTATCAATATCATTCTATCACAGAAGCCAAGTCGCTCTGATCCCTACCTCAAATCCTAGCATAGTGGTTCTAAAAGGAGCAAAGAGGGTGTGAGTATCTAAGAGATAAAAATATCCCTCGTTATTTTTATTTAACAGTTCATATTCTTAATTCCACCTTTGCATCTTTTGCCAACTCTCCACACCATGGTGGTGGTACAGTGTTCTGAGCACCTTCATGTAGCCTTAGGTTATGAGTGAAGAGTGATTCTTCTTGGAGTTAGGGAGGCCAAGAGCACATGCATGGCCCCATTCAGATGTTAGTTTAGTCCACTTAGTTCTTGGAGAGGCTACCCTCAAGGCTGAGCCGTGCCTGGATGCCAACTGGAAGCTTTCACATGGATTATCCAGCTCATCTGTAATACACGGATACATTCTCTTCCAAAACAAAGTTAGCCAGACTCAAAGTACAAGCCCCTGGATCTGTAGAAGGCCCCGGACCCTGACGATTTTGTGATGCAGAATTAGGAATCCTCCCTTCCACCCCTCTGTCAGCAACCCACCACGACTGACAGTTAGCCTTCCTCTATCTCTTCTTTTGACTTACTTTCTTGATCTTTTCCTCCAGGTTGGCTCACTACTGCCGACTCCGGGACGTCCAGACGTTGGCCATGCTCTGCAGTGTGTTTGAAGCCCAGTCTCGGCCTCAGGGAATACCAAACCCCTTCGGACCCTTTCCCGGCCGGTCCTCTAACCTTGTGGTGTCCCACAGCCGATACGTAAGCCTGCGGCCTTGCGCGTCGTGTTGACTGTTCCTAAAGGGAAGCGCGTTCTGATGCTGCTCCTGTTTGTCCTGCAGCCCAGCTTTACTTCCTCGGGCTCCTGCTCCAGCATGTCAGACCCAGGGCTCGCCGCCGGCGGCTGGAACATAGGTTGGTATGGCGCTGACTTGGCCACGCGGGGTTTCTGGCACTCTGAAAACTGTGTGTGAATCGTCACTATGTCCGCTTCCGTTGAGAGATGCGCTCTGCGTTTTCCTTGTTTCTCATTTCTCTTCCAATTTAATATGATGGGGATGCTGTAGTTGGCAAGGCCTGGGCTTGGGCAGGCCAGTCTCTGGTATGTCCTTGTGCCTGGCTGGGTGGCTTTTCAACTCGCATCCTTGAGAGACTAACAGTGGGATTTTAACGTTCGCTGGTGAACCCAACCCTCATCCTTTCTCCCTCACACGCCCCCCCACCCCACCCCAGACGAGACGGGACCGCTTCTTGTTAGCTGTCTCTTCCCACGTGCCTCCTTTCAAGGTACAGAAATAAAGACGAGCCTGATTCCAGCTGGCCATAAAGGTCTATTTAACGAATACGCGTATTTGTGGTTTCTGGATTTTTGAAATTTCATTTTAAAAGTCATCTTAAATTTTCTTTTCTCTCCTTTTTTCCTTTTCTTTCTTTTTTTTTCTTTTTTCTTTTTTTTTTTT
>CM052803.1:39027681-39139924 GCA_028533885.1 Nasua narica | reverse complement strand
GGGGGTGGAGCAGTGCAGTGATTCTCAAATGTCTTTGCCCGAGGCGGCATTGCACCGCCCTTGCCAGCGGCCGCCCGCTAATCTGCTCGGTTCGCTCTCTGGAGCTTTTGTTCCCTGAACGCTTTCCGTACCGCTTTGGAGGACGGGAATGAAGATGGCGGCCTCCCAATCTCCGGCCCACAAGAGCCCAGAGCTCAGGGCCCTGCGCCTCAGCGCGCCCTCAGAGAAAAGTTGTCAGTCACTCCCGTGTCCCTGGTCTCCAGCCGTACTCCGAGCTCACCTGGCCTGTGACCGAGCGTTTCTGTCTCTGGCGCACGGCCCTGTTTGGAGTCTCCAAACCCAGCAGATTCCTGCAGCGCGCTCCCGCGCCCCTCCTCCCAAAGGAGGAAGGATCTGCTCGGATCCCTGGATCTGCCATTTGTGTGGTGCCTGCTCGGAGAGTCCCAACTGTGCCTCATTTCATGGTTTAAGGTAAGCCCCAGCTGAGAGCGCCCTGCTCGGCTCCGTCTCTGGCGCCGGCCATACCCGGAGAGGGGGGGCATCCCCCCATACCTGGGAGCTCTGCCGCACTCAGACACCCCTGGTCTTTCCGTGATCCTGTGGGTCCTGAGCGCCCACATTGTTCCTGTGAGGGCTCCAACCCCCCCCCCCCCCCCCCCGCCTTAGCCTCTGGGGCGACGTTCCTCAGGGGGCAGACTCTCAAAGTTCCAATTTTGTGCTCTGCGGCTCTACCACTTGCCGGGAACTTTCTCTTCCCGTATGTTGCCTCGGATTCATTTCTCTGCATGTCCTACCTTCCAGAAAGTGGTCAGTTTTCTGTTCCTAGAATTGCTGCTCTTTTTCTCTTCGACCTCCTGTTGAGTTTGTAGGTGTTCAGAATGGTTTGATATATAGCTGAACTCCTGGGACCTGATATTAAGTTCTCCTACTCCTCCACCATCTTGCTCTTCCTCTACAAGATGATTTTTTAATTTTGTTTTTTTTTTCCATTGTGGTATGCGGTACTTAGTCATTATGACAGCACAGGTGAGGTGTTTGGCCTGCCTCCCAAATCCTGCCCCAGAGGCGTGCGTCTGCTCACCTAAATTTTGTTTTGCCATTTTCTGTGTCTACGTTTATTAATTTAATGTCTTATTTATTTGGCTGGTTTTACTTACATTTGTGTAATTGCTGGTAATTAATACGCATAGCTCTTCTGTATGTAGGGTCATATGATGCTAAGCCTTGGGAGCTGGCTTCTGCCTGGGGGTTTCATAAAGCCTTAGGAATCATAATTTGATCATTTATGTGCCAGGCGTATTTTTATTGTCCTTACTAGTTTGTCCATTGGGAACCAGGAATGCTCCATTTTGCCTCTGCCGGTTTTCCTGTGCAAAGCCTGTACCTGTGGTCATACGCTTCCTTCCGTGAGATTCCTTAAGTTTGTCAGTGCTCCTGGAAGAAACACCTTGACTGCTTGTGAAACCCTACATCCCTTCGTATCTCCACATGTGGCGGAAGTTAGTCTGTACACCAGCATGGCCCAAATGCGTGCCTGTCCTTCTCAACTAACGGCCATTCTGTTATGTAGAACAATAAGAGGCAAGAGAGAAATGTTAAAATTATGCTTAGTGACTTAGTGTTTTTGTATTGCCTCTCTTTGTGAATTTATATCCACTTAGAAATTGGCTACATTCCCCCAAATGATTCATTAATTAACTAAATGAAATATTAGTTCAGGTTTTAAAGTTAATGATTTTAGTGATCACATTTAAGCTGACATAGTATGGAGAAACATCTTGAGTTTTTCAGGGAGATGACATTTTAATAATTTTACCCAGATCTGGAGAATAATTAGGTTTACATTTACAGTTATCACAAATGTCAAAGAACAACCCCCTTTTTAAAGACATAATTCAATTTTTACATTCTCATAATTTTAAAGGTTGAGTCTTGTTCAACCAATAAAACCAGTAAAGGAAATTCAAGGAATTTAAACTAACTAGGCTTTTCACAAGAACATAAACCGGAGTCTTACCTAAAAGTTGTGCATAGAGGGACATGGCTATTTTTCACCAAACTTATCAAAGCAGCCTAATTTGTCTCAGGATTTACCTGAACTAGGACTATCATGAAAGTTTTCCTTGGTTACCATGTATTTGAAAAGTCTTCACTGGTCCATTTTTGTGACTGCCATTTGTCTGGCGGCCGCGAAATTGGCTCAGGTACAGGAAAGGAGCCTTCCTCTGTGCAGGAAGTAGAAGGAGAAGAGGAACAAGTAGGGAAATGTGAAGGTTTGGTGGCTGGAGATGAAGGCTTCTCTTAGGGAAGAGAGGAGGCCATCGGTGAGAGAGGGGAGCACGGGGTGTACAGAGGCACGCGGGCTGTGGTGGAGGCAAGAAGCGCCGCCAGGAAAATGGCACAGCCTCCACGGTACAGCCCTGGGAGTCTGCTGGTCGGTTATTGTGTATTTAGTGAGAAGTGCATCTTGCCGGCGCGCCTTCCCTCAGGAATACCGGGGGCAGACGTGGGCTAGGCAGCCAGTGGCGTTCATCAGCCTGGGGGTTCTCTTGGTTCGTGCCATGGCGGGAGAGTTGGTGAGACCTGTAAAAAAGTGATGATAATGTTGGCCCACTGGTCCTTCAAGTTGGCCTCGGGGGAAACTGTCACCTGAAAGGGTGAAGGCAGTATGTGCTGGGGAGGCCAGGTGTGCAGAGGGTTGGGGGATGGGTTTTGAGGGCACCAGGGATGGTGCCAAGAACTGGGGTCAAGAGAAGAGTGAGAACCAAGAACAGAAGTCCTGAGGGAACGGGGTTTGGGAACGTGTGTCCAGACTGCTGTAGGTGAAGGCAGAAAAGAGGCAAGAGTGGCAAAGCCACGTGGCATTTCCTCCAGGGGAGAGGTGACGGTCTTGAGGCAGTAATGGGGCGCGGGTCTGCCGCTGCTGTCCTGGCACGCCTCAGGACCGCAGACGGAAGCAACCTTTGCTGCGGAGACCGGCAGAGGCGGCAGGCTCCAGGAAGGGCCAGATGCCGAGGGCGCCCTTGGAGGAGAGTGTGCGGCCGTGGTCTGGTCCTGGGGCGGCACGTTGGAAGCTGGGCAGGGGAGACGGGGGATCCACATGGGCTGGCCGGACTCAGGGTGGGACGGATGTGCGGGTGGAAGAGACCTCGGGGTCTCTTCCAGGGAGCTGCGGACCCTGCGCATCTGTGCCGCTTGGTCATTGGTGTACAAGTAGGGAGGACTGGTGACACTGAGTCCCTTCACTTCTGTCAACCAACGGTTGGTGACCACCTCTATGAGCCAGGCCCCTGCAGCCACTGGTGTAGGAGAGGATGAGCTGTAGCCATCACCTGGGCTTTTCACCCCAGGCCTCCCAACAGCCAGGCGTCTCCTGCACCGTCCCCCTGTACCCAGCCTGCGGTGACAACAGCGTGTCTTTGTAAGACTTAGCAAGATAGTGGAAGAAGGGCTTCTGCTGTTAAAAAAAAGAGAGAGAGAATCGTTGTTGTAATAGAATCCCTGCAGACTCCTCAGACGAAGACATCATTCTCACTCACCGTGCCCAGTTTCCCTTTGCAGAACTAACCTCCCATGTGTCTTGTTTTGGCCACCTCCACCTGTCTGCAGAGTTCGGCGTGTACTGCAGCCACTGCCGGAGCGAAGTCCGTGGCACGCAGTGTGCCATGTGCAAAGGCTTCACATTCCAGTGTGCCATCTGCCACGTGGCGGTACGAGGATCGTCCAATTTCTGCCTGACCTGCGGGCATGGTGGGCACACCAGCCACATGATGGAATGGTTTCGGACCCAGGAGGTGTGTCCCACTGGGTGTGGATGTCACTGCCTGCTTGAAAGCACATTCTGAACTTATGGACCAGGGGAGTTGTTGCCAACCCCCGGGGGCCCCATGATATTGGATGACAAGCTCCACCAGGAGGGAGGCTCCAGCAAGCCATTCCTGACCAGACTGGAGCACGTTCCTCTCGAAGACTGCCACCACACTGGCTGTGGACGAGCTTTTGCTTCTCTTCCATTTGGCTGTTGGTGGCATGGATGTCACCAGGAAGGAGGGGACAGACATGCAGAGCGATGGAGCCAGGTGGAAATCTTCCTGAAGAAAAGCACCCTCCTCCAGAGCTGTGTTTACCTTCAAGGTGTGAACCTAAGCCACTGAATAGCATGCTTTCTGATGCTATTTCAGACCAAGGTCAGATACAAAGGACAGTCTCCTGAGCCAAAGGACAGTGGACATTAACTTAGTTGATAAGGGGGTCTGTGATATAAGTTGGTACGTTTCAATGAACTGATGGATGGTGGCCTTTTAAAAATGACACTTAAATTATAAATACATGATGTACTTAAGGACCCTAAAGATGTATCTTAAGTTTGTTATTTCTCTTCAAGCTGCTCTCCCTTGGCTAATAAAAGTCAGGTCATTGTTTGGAAAAAAAGAGAAAAAAAGGAGAAGGTTGAACAGTGTTTTAGTGAAATTGTTTTTATCCTCTTTCTAATTGAAGTTAACTCCTTGGGATAGGACCAAAGTCCGTGCTCAGATTTTCAAAGGAAATGCTGATTTACTCTTGTCATCTGACAAGAGAAAAATAGAATTTGATATTTAAATTTCTTTCCAACTCCAAGAGTTGTTTTTTTTTTTTTTTTTTTTTTTTTTAAGATTTATTTCTTTATTTTAGAGAGAGAGCACAGGGTGGAGTGGAGGAGGAAGAGGGAGAGAGAATCTTCAGCAAACTCTGTGCTGAGTGCAGAGGCTGATGTGGGGCTCAATCCCATGACCCTGAGATCATGACCTGAGCCAAAACCAAGAGTTGGACGCTCAACTGGCTGCACCCCCCAGGTGCCCCAACCCCAGGAGTCTTTTAATTATTTCATTTAGCAAAAGGAAAATGAGATGCCTTCACAGCATTGATATTTCAGTCTCTCTTTGCCACTGGGCAGGTTGGCTGAGTTCTGGTAAGTTTCTTCCACTCTTCATTTGGGCTCCCTCACAGACTTTCTGTTTTTTGTTTATCTGCATTACCAAGTGGCTGTGACTCAGATGTCCACCTGTTTTATTCTTCAGAATGATTTCCAACCTCATATATTATATGTGCCAGGAAAGAGAAATCTTTTCGTATTTCTACTGGAATATGTATTTATTTCTTAGAATTTTACAATTCCAAATGGATTAACTTAAGAAATACAAGTATATGTCTCAAAATGTGTCGTACATCACTATTTTAAACTATAGGTCAGGACCTAGTAATGGATTGTGAAATCATTTCACAATGATTGTGAGATCAACAAAAATACCTGTTTATGAGTGTATATACACACACTCGCATACATGTAAAATGGATCACAATGTAAATTAGTTTCTTACTGATTATTGTGGGGTCAAGACCCAACCATGTGTTACCAATGAGTGACTTATTTTAGACCTAAAGGTCGAGCCCTACATCGGGCTCCATGCAGAGCATGGAGTCTGCTTGGGATTCTTTCTTTCCATCTCCCTCTGCCCCTCCCCCTGCTCTCTTTCTCTCAAATAAATAAATCTCAAAAAAAAAAAAAAAAAAAGAAGGGCACTATATAATAATAAAGGGGACAATCCAACAAGAAGGTATAACAATTGTAAATATGTATACACCCAACATGGAATACATAAAACAGTAATAACAAACATAAAGGAACTAATCTATGATGATAATAGTAGGACTTTCACTCACTGATGGGTCACCTAAACAAAAAATCAACAAGGAAACACTGGCTTTGAATAACACACTAGACCAGATGGACTTAACAGATATATTCAGAACATTTCATCCTAAAACAGCAATACACATTCTTTTCAAGTGTACATGGAACATTATCCAGAATAGATCACATATGAGGCCACAAAACAGGCCTCAACAAATACAAGAAGATTGAAGTCCTGCCATGCACCTTTTCTGACTACAGAGCTATGAAACTAGAAGTCGACCACAAGAAAATATCTGGAAAGACCAAAAATACATGGAGGTTAAATAAGATGCTACTAAACGATGAGTCCATCAGGAAATAAAAGAAGAAATTAAAATCACACACACACACACACACACACACACATATGTGAAAATACACTTGTCTAAAACCTTTGGGATGCAGCAAAAGTGGTCCTAAGAGGGAAATATATGGCAATACAGGTCTATCTCGAACAAGAAAAATCTTAAATAAACAATCTAACCTTCAACTAAAGGAGCTTGAAGAGAACAACAAAGCCCAAAGCTAGCAGAAGGAAGGAAATAAAAATTAGAGCAGAAATAAATGATAGAGAAACTTAAAAAAAAAAGAAGAACAGATCAATGAAACCAGGAGCTGGTTCTTTGAAAAAATTAATAAAGTTGATAAACCTCTAGCCAGACTTATCAAAGAGAAGAGAAATGACCCAAACAAAATCATAAATTAGAAAAGAAATAATAAATACCACAGAAATACAAACAATTAGAATATTATGAAAAGCTATATGCCAACAAATTGGACAACCAAGAAGAAATGGGTAAATTCCTAAAAACAAACTGCCAAAACTGAAACAGGAAGAAATTGAAAACCTGGAAAGAAATTGAATCGGTAATCAAAAAACTCCAGCAAACAAAAGTCCAGGACCAGGTGGCTTAACAGGCAAATTTTACCAAACATTTAAAGAAGAGTTAAGGGGCCCCTGGGTGACTCAGTGGGTTAAAGCCTCTGCCTTTGGCTCAGGTCATGATCTCAGGGTCCTGGGATTAAGACCCACATTGGGCTCTGCTCAGCAGGGAGCCTGCTTCCCCCCACGCTCTGCCTGCCTGTCTGCTTACTTGTGCTCTCTCTCTCTATCAAATAAAATCTTAAAAAAAGATTTTATTTATTTATTTGACAGAGATCACAAATCACAAGTAGGCAGAGAGGCAGGCAGACAGAGAGGGGGAAGCAGGCTCCCCGCTGAGCAGGGAGCCCGACACGGGACTCGATCCCAGGACCCCGAGATCACGACCTGAGTCGAAGGCAGAGGCCCCAACCCACCGAGCCACCCAGGTGCCCCAATAAATAAAATCTTAAGTAAACTATAGAAGAGTTAATAATGACTCCTCAATCTATTCCAAAAGATAGAAAAGGAAGGAAAACTTCCAAATTCATTCAATAAGGACAGCATTATCCTGATCCAAAACTAGATAAAGACACTCCTAAAAAAGAGAACTATAGGCCAACATCCCTGATGAATATAGATGGAAAAATTCTCAAAATGCTAGCAAACCAAATCCAACAATACATTTTTAAAAATCTTTCACCACAATCAAGTGGGATTTATTCATGGCTTGCAAGGATGGTTCAGTATTTACAAATCAATGTGGTAAAAAGAAAGAATAAGAACCATGTGATCATTTCAGTAGATGCAGAAAAAGCATTTGACAAAGTACAACATCCATTCATGATAAAAACCCTCAATAAAATAAATTTAGAGCAATCATACCTCAACATATAAAGGCCATATATGAAAAACTCACAAATAATATCCTAAATGGCAGGAGGGAACCAAGAACTTTTTGGTCAGGAAAAAGACAAGAATGTCCACTCTTACCATTTTTATTCAACATAGTAGTGAAAGTCCTAGTGACAGCAATCAGACAACAAAAAGAAATAAAAGGCAACCAAATCAAGAAAGAAGTAAAATTTTCACTATTTACAGATGACATGATACTAAATATAGAAACTCTAAAGACTCCACCAAAAAAACTGCTAGAACTGATAAATGAATTTAATAAAGTCTCACGATACAACATCAACATAACAGAAATTTGTTGCATTTCTACACACCAATAGTGAAGTAGCAGAAAGAGAAATTAAGGAATCAATCCCATTTACAGTTACACCAAAAACAAAAAGATAGCTAGGAATATGCCCAAAGAGGTGAAATAACCTGTACTCTGAAAACTATAAAATACTGATGAAGAAATTCAAAACGCTCTTTGCTGTGGCACCTCAGAAGTGGTAGGCTGCTTCAGGGTGAAGCTGAACATCTCTTTCCCAGCTACTGGCTGCAAGAAACTCATTGAAGTGGAGAATGAACGGAAACCTCATACATTTTATGAGAAGCATATGGCCACAGAAGTTGCAGCTGATGTTCTGGGTGAAGAATGGAAGGGTTACATGGTCCAAATCAGTGGTGGCAATGACAAACAAGGCTTCTCCAAGAAATAGGGTGTCTTGACCCAAGGCTGTGTCTGTGTGCTGCTGAGTAAGGAGCATTCCTGTTACAGAGCAAGGAGGACTGGAGAAAGAAAGTGCCAGTCTCTTCGGGGTTGCATTGTGGATGCCCCCAATCTCAGTGTTCTCAACTTGGTCATTGTAAAAAAAAAAAAAAGAAAAAAGAAAAGGGAGAAGGATATTCCTGGACTCACTGATACTACTGTACCTCGTTGCCTGGGGGCAAAAGAGCTAGCAGAATCTGCAAACTTTTTAGTCTCTCTAAAGAAGATTATGTCCACCAGTATGTTATGAGAAAGCCCCTGAACAAAGAAGGTAGGAAACCTAGAACCAAAGTACCTGAGATTCAGCATCTTGTTATTCCATGTGTCCTCCAACACAAATGTCAGAGTATTGCTTTGAAGAAACAGCATACTAAGAAAAATAAGGAAGAGGCTGTAGAATATGTTAAACATTTGGCCAAGAGAACAAAGGAGGCCAAAGAAAAAGTCTGGAATAGATTGCCAAAAGATAGAGGCCGTCCTCTCTAAGGCTGAGTCCAATCAAAAAGGAGCTTTTTTTAAGAGTAACAAATAAGATCATCAAATAGAAAAATAAATTCAACACAATGCAAAGAAATGGACAGATAATGGATTAGAAGAAAACTATTATTAAAATGTCTACTACCCAAAGCAATCTACATATTTAATGCAATCTCTATCAAAATACCAACAGCATTCTTCACAAAGCTAGAAGAAACAATCCTTAAACTTGTGTGGGACCACAAAAGATCCTGAATAGCCAAAGCAGCCTTGGAAAAATAAAGCGAGGAGGCATTACAATTCCTTCAAGTTATATCACAAAGCTGTAGTAATCAAGACAGTATAATACTGGCATAAAAATAGACACATAGATCAATGGAACAAAGCAGAAAATCCAGAAATGAGCCCATAGTTACATGGAAAGCAGGAAAGAATATCCGATAGAAGAAAGATAGTCTCTTCAACAAATGGTGTTGGGAAAACTGGACAGCAACATGCAAAAGAATGGACCACTTTTTTTTTTTTTAAGATTTTATTTATTTATTTATTTGAGAAAGAGAGAACACAAGCAGGGGAAGCAGGAGGCCGAGGGAGAAGCAAACTCCCCACTGAGCAGGGAGCCCGATGCAGGGTTCTATCCCAGGACCCTGAGATCATGACCTTGGCTAAAGGCAGACACTTAGACTGAACCACCCAGGCACTCCTGGAATACTTCCTAAAGTACTCCATACTTTACACAAAAATAGATACCAAATGGATTAAAGACCTAAATGTGAGACCTGAAACACAGGAACCTCTTTGACATTGGCTATTGAAACTTCTTTCTAGGTATGTCTCCTGAGGCAAGGGAAACAAAAGCAAAAATAAACTGTTGAGATTACGTCAAAATTAAAAGCTTCTGTACAGTGAATGAAACCATCAACAAAACTAAAAGACAGCCTATGGAATGGTAGAAGTTATTTGTAAATGACATATCTGATAAAGGGTTAGTATCCAAAATACAGAAGGAGCTTATAAAACTCACTCCCCAGGGGCGCCTGGGTGGCTCAGTTAAGCGTCAAAATTTTGATCTCAGCTCAGGTCATAATTTCAGGGTTGTGAGTTCAAGCCCGTCATTGGGCTCCATGTCCAGCATGGAGTCTACTTAAAAAACAAAACAAAACAAAACTCAACACCCCAAAAATGAATAATCCAATTAAAAATGGACAGAAGACATGAACAGACAGTTGACATACAGTTGGTCAAAGGACACACGGAAAGATGCTCAATACCTATTATCATCACGGGAATATTATTCCCACGATTGTAGCTGCCATCTGTCATCCTACAGGCTATTACAATACCAGTGACTATATTCCCGAGACTGTGCCTTTATCTCCATGACTTACTCATTGCATAACTGAAAGCCTCTACCTCCCACTCCCTTTCACCCATGTTGCCCAAGTCTCCACCCCTCCACTTCTGGCAACAATCAATATGTTCTCTGTATTTATGGGTCTGTTTCTGCTTTTTGTTGTTGTTGTTGTTCTTATGTTTTGTTTTCTAAATTCCTCATCTCGTGTGGTATTTATTATATCTTCTTTATCCATTCATCTATGGATGGACACTTGGTATTGTATATAACATCTTCCATCTCTTCCATCTCTTGTAAATAATGCTGCATAAACATGTATCTTTTCAAGTTATCATTTTTGTTTTCTTTGAGTAAATACTGAGTAGTGGAATTACCAGATCATATGGTATTTCTATTTTTAATTTTTGGGGGGAACCTACTGTTTTCCACAGTGGCTGTACCAATTTACAGTCCCATGAACTGTGCATGAGTTCCTTTTCCTCCACATCCTTGCCAACACTTGTGATTTCTTGTCTTTTTGATTCTAGCCATTCCAACAGGTGTAAGAGGATATCTCATTGTAGTTTTGATTTGTATTTCTCTGATGATTAGTGATATTGAACATCTTTTCATGTGTCTCCTAGCTGTCTGTATGTTTTCTTTGGAAAAATGCCTATGCAGGTACTCTGCCCCTTTTTATTAGGATTATTTGTATTTTTGGTGTTGAATTATATGTCTTTATATATTTTGGATAGTAACCCCTGATCAGATACACCATTTGCATATATTTTTTCCCATTCCATATGTTACCGTTTCATTTTATTGGTATTTTCCTTTGCTGCATAAAAGCTTTTTATTTGATGTAGTCCTAATAGTTTATTTTTGATTTTGTTTCCTTTGCCTTATGAGACATATCTAGAAAAATGTCGTGACAGCCAATATTAAATAAATTATTTCCAATGTTTTCTTCTAGTTTTATAGTTTCATGTCCTACATTTAGGTCTGTAATCCATTTTGAGTTTATTTTTGTGTGTGTGTAAGAAAGTTAAGCAGTCCACTTTTATCACTATTTTTATTTTTCAGTTAATCTTTTTAAGCCATTGATCCATTTTTGCAAAATGGAGATATACTATACATACCAGTAATGGTGAAAACACAAATTTAATAGACAACACGCTCATTTGATAGACAAGATGAAATGGCCAACACAGTCTTTCTATGTGTATGTGCAATCTTTGCGGATATCATTAAGAACATACTAATTAAGAAATGAGATGTTTATTAAAAGTGTAGTTAATATTATGTGTCAAATTTGAGGAAACATATACACACACCAAATTATCTTTTTTTTTTTTTAAAGATTTTTTATTTATTTACTAGAGAGAGACTGAGAATGAGAGGGGAGAAGGTCAGAGGGAGAAGCAGACTTTCCCGCAGAGCCGGGAGTCCGATATGGGACTCGATCCCGGGACTCCGGGATCACGACCTGAGCCGAAGGCAGTTGCTCAACCAACTGAGCCACCCAGGCGCCCCCCCAATTATCTTTTTCCCCTCGAGGGCTTGACTTGCAGACCTTTGGGGAGCACCCACGATTTGAGGATCTTACTTGAGAAATAACTGCTGTAGATGACGGGGAGCCATTGAGGAAAGTTAAATGGGAGGTGACAGGTCAGGTCTTAATTTGACCACGTACAAAATAGAGGTGAAGAGATGGTGGAAAGGGACACTGGTTAGTCTATTTCTGTGCCCTAATTAGGACGGCAACAGTGGGAATACAGACTCTAAGGCAAAAAGAGATGAAAACCATCTCTTTGGGAAAAATGTATGGTCAGCATCAGGACTGTTTCCCGGAGCGAGAGAGCAGCTGTCACAAGAACAAGCACAGGGAGCTTATCGTTCCCTGTCCCACTGTCTCATGGTGCCAGAATTTTATTATTATTATTATTTGCATTTCACGACTTTATTTTTTTTTTTAGTTTTTCTTTTTAAAATTTTATTTCTTTTTATTATTGAAGTATAGTTGACATGCAATGTTATATTAGTTTCACATGCACAGCATAGTGATCTGGCAATTCTGTACATTATTCAGTGCTTGCCCTGGTAAGTGTGTAGTTACCATCTCTCACCATACAATGTTATTACAATATTATTGACTGTATTCCTTGTGCTGTACTTTTCACCTTTGTGACTTATTTATTTTATAACTGGAAGTTTGTAGCTCCTGATCCCCTTCCTCTATTTCACCCATCATCTCACCTACCTCCCCTCTGGTAACCATGAGGTTTTTCCAGAATTTATTCTTTTAATCTTTTTATTTTTAGGTTATTGTAGATTCACGTACAGTTGTAAGAAATAATACAAAGTGATCTGGTGTATTCTTCACCCAGTTTCTCCCTATGGCAACATCTTGTGTAATTGTAATAAATATCACATCCAAGAAGTTGTCTTTGGTACTATCCATCAACCTTATCCACCAGTTTTAGATGCGCGCGTGTGTGTGTGTGTGTGTGTGTGTGTGTTTAGCTCTCTGCAGTTTTATCACATGTAGATTCATGAATCTGCCACAACCACAGCCAGCACATGGAATAGTGGTCCCTCATGCTGCCCTGTGATAGCCACTGTCACCGTCCCTACCACATACACACACACACACAAACACACACACACCACCGCCTAAGCTCCTGGCAACCACCAATTTGTTTTCCATATCTGGGATTGTGTAGTTTCCAGAATGTTCTATAAATTGAATCACATAGTGTATAATCTTTAGAGATTGGCTTTTTTCATTCATTGTAATTCCCTTGAGATCCAGCCGAGTTGCTTTGTGTATCAATAGCTTGTCCCTTTTTATTGCTGTATTCCATAGTCTGGATGGATCACAGTGTGTTTAACTGTTCACCTATTGAAGGACATTTGTGTTGTTTCCAGCCTTCAGAATTGATTTTTGAAAATTATTTTAATTTCTTTTTCAAAAACAGTTTTCACTGCAATCAGTGAAAGAATATGTGGAAACAAAATAATCTTCCTCCTGGCTCCCCAGCAATCACTGTTAACAGCTTTGTGCTTATCCTTACACACTTATCTCACACACAAACATGCAAATAAATACTAGAAGATATTTTTTGTTTGTAGAATAATGTGTTTGTATTATATGCTTTACACCACAATTAGCCTTTCTCACTTAACGACACTTTATGACATCCCTCCAGTAATAGATGTAAAAGAACTTCCCATTTGCAGCAACACTGCCTAGGAAATACCGAAATGGGTACAGTAGTGCACCAGGACCTCTGGTCTGGGCAGGACAGGGTAGACTTGCCTCTCCCTGCTCCTCCGTGCAAAGCGCAACTGTTCACTCTGAAAACAGTACAGGCGACAACTAGAGAACTCTGCAAGGTAGAAAGAGAAAGGCCAATTGCTTGGGATGCCAGGGCTGGAGAAACAACACAGAGGGAGGACATTTTACAACCACCCCCTAACCCAGCTGAAGAAAGCAACCTACTCCCAGCATTTTCCAACCCCCAGCCTAGCAGTCGAAGACAGCCCAGGTGGCACAAGAACTCCACCAAGGCCAGGTGAACCAGGCAGCCCCAGCGAAAGATTGATTGGGTACTTGCTGACACCAAGCAGAGGGCAGTCCCGTTTATGTCTAGCACCTGGGGAGATGCTCTCCCTCCCGTCTGGGTCTGAGACCCTCTTCCCCACTGAAAGATACACGGTGACCAGTGAGCACTCTCACACTGAGACACTAGGTGGCTGGAGACACTAGCAAGGGGAATCTCACCATAGTCAACATCTGGCTCAGGAAGCCTCTTTATTCCCACATGCCCAGAGGGACCAGGCAGCCGGCCTGGAAAACTCCTTTAGCCCCCTCAGACAGCACTAGCAGGAACCAGAGGAGCCCCAGTGGCTCCAGATAAATTAAGCATCCCAAAATAACATCACAAAGGCTCTGAAAATTAAATTGTCATTGGAACTACAGCCCGGAAAAGTAGGCCAGGCCCACTTATAAACATTAAACCTGAACAAGGTGACTGCTTGCTGAAATATAAGATTTAAATAGCACCCTGCGCCTCAGAACATAATAGCCGAAATGTTCAGGATACAATAGAAAATCACCTGTCACACCAAGAACCAGGCCAACACAACTTAAATGGAAAAAATAATTGATGCAACACTGCAACGAATAGATGTTAGAATCTCTCGACAAGGATTTTTTTTTGTTTTTTTTTGTTTTGTTTTTTTTTTTTTTTTTCGACAAGGATTTTTTAAAAAAAGATTTTACTTACTTAGTTGTCAGCACAAGCAGGGAGAGCAGCAGGCAGAGGGAGAAGCAGACTCCCCACTGAGCAGGGACCCCGATGCGGGACTCAATCCCAGGACCCTGGGATCATGACCTGAGCAGACACCTAACCTACTGAGCCACCCACATGTCTTATTGACAAGGATTTAAAACAGCCATCGTAAAAAAGCTTCCACAACCAATTACAAATTTTCATGAAACAAAAATATAGAAAAGTCTCAGCAAAGAAATAGAAGTCATAAAAAATAACTAGATGGAAATTATGGAACTGAAAATACAATAGCAAACTTTTAAAACTTGCTGGATGAAGTCAAGAGTAGAATGGAGATGACAGAGAACAGAATTAATGAATTTGAGGATAGAATTTACCAACTTGAACAGAGGAAAGTTGACTGGGGAAAAAAAAGAGATCAGAATCTTAAGGACAATAACAAAAGATATATTTGGACCATCAGAAGAGGACTGGAAGCTTTCAAAAAATAACATTCAGAGAAATAATGGCCAGAAACTTCCCAAATGTAGTGAAAGACATAAAACTCCTGTTCAACTACTTGGGATTTATTTATTTGTGTAAAATTTTTAATTTATTAATGTATCAAAACTGGAAAAACCCAAAAGAAATCCATGTCAAGATATATCATAATTAAACTTCTGAACACAAAGAAAAAAATATTGAAAGCACCAGAGAGAAACCACACGTTATCTCCAAGAGAACACCAATTCAAATGATAAAGTTCTCATCTGATACTCTGGAGGCTTGAAAGAAGTGGACGTTTTCCAAGAGCTGAAAGAGAAGAGCTATTGACCCAGAATTACCTATCCAGCAAAACTATCCTGCAGAATGAAGGGGAAATGAAAAGAATTTGCGATTGCAGACATACCTTAAAAGAATAGCCAGAGGAAGTTTTCAACCAGAAACGAATGGTAGAAGAAGGGATGTTGGAGCATCAGAAAGGAGGAAGGAACCGTGGCAAGAGCAGAAATATGGGTCTGCGTGACAAGAATGAGTTATGTAAATCATGTCCGACAATCGAAACAAGAATTATAACATCATTTGGTACTCAAGACAACGAGATTTAAAAGTGGGGAAGTAAGGGGACCTAAATGGAAGGAAGAGTTCCACACTTCACCCAAGGGGGTAAAACGTTGATACCAGTAGGCTGTCATATCACACGTATATTGTAATACCCAGAACCACCACTAACCAAACTACATAGTGTGATACACCCAGAAACACTGTAAATGTAAAATGGTACAGTCACTGTGGAAAACAGTATGGCGGTTCCTCAAAAAGTTAAAAATAGAATCACTACACAGTTCTATGTGGAATTAATGGCAGTTTCACTTCTGGGTACGTACCCAAACGAATGGAAAGCAAAGGCCCAAAGAGTTATTTGTACAACCATGTTTGTTACAGTGTTAGTCACAACAGCTAAAACATGGAAGCAAGAACCCAAGAGTTCATCATCGGTTGAATGGGTAAGTGAATGTGGTATATTTATATAATGGCATATTATCCAGCCTTGAAAAAGGAAGGAATTCTGCAATATGCTACAAAATGCCTGAACCTGAAGGATGTTATGCTAAGGGAAATAAGCCAGTCATATTATGTATGATTCCACTTACATAAGTGTATGATTCCACTGCCATAAGGTATTTAGAGTCATCAAAATTGTGGAATGGTGGTTGCCTGCAGCTAGGGGCAGGAGGGAATGGGGAGTTATTAATGAGTATAGAGTTTCCAATTTCAAGACGAACAGATTTATGGAGATGGACGGGGTAATGGTTACACAATAATGTAAATATACTTATACACTTAAAAGTGGTTAAAATAATAAATTTTATATTTTGTGTATTTGGTCACAACGGAAAAATTTGAAAGGAGAGAACAATATATACATAAATCAAGATGAGATTCTAAAAATGTTCAAGTAACTACAGGAAGGCAAGACATGAGAAACAGAGGAAATTGGGGTGCCTGGCTCAGTCGGTGGAGCATGACTCTTGGTCTCAGGGTTTAAAGTTCAAGCCCCAAAATAAATAAATAAAATCTTTAAAAAAAAAAAAAAAAGGACCCCTGGGTGGCGCAGTTGGTTGAGCGACTGCCTTCAGCTCAGGTCATGATCCCGGAGTCCCGGGATCGAGTCCCGCATCGGGCTCCCAGCTCCATGGGGAGTCCGCTTCTCACTCTGACCTTCTCCCTTCTCATGCTCTCTCTCACTCTCTCTCTTTCCTAATAAATAAATAAATAAAATCTTTAAAAAAAAAAAAAAGTTCAAGCCCCATTTGGGTGGTAAAGATTACTTAAAAATAAAATCTTAAAAAAAAAAAGGAAACAGAGAAAATCATACCAAAATGGCCACGATTTGTGATAGCCTCCAAATGGTGTTAACCTAGATGTCCTGCAACAAGCGACTGGTCAATGAGAGCACATCTGTACCAGGAACACTACTTGGCAATAACAAGGAGTGAGCCAGTGATACCCATAACCACCTGGATGAGTCTTATGGGAATTATACTGAGTAAAAAAAGCCAATCCCAAAAGATCGCATGAGACATGAGTATGATTCTCATTACATAAGACTCTTGAAATGACAACATTATCAGCGTGGAGAAAAGATTACTGGTTGTCAGGGGGTGGCGGAGGGGTAGGTGGGAAGTATGGCTGTCCAAGGGCAGCACAAGAGATCCTTGTGGCAATGGAGCAGTTGTGTATATTGATTGTGGTGAATACACCCCTACACAGGTGTTAAGTTTCGCAGAATTACATATGAGTAAGTACAGGTAAAATCACAGAAATGTGAATAATCAGTGAATTGCATCAATGTCAATATCCTGGGTGTGACAAGACTTTTGGAGATGTGGATGTTTATTACCTTGATTGTGGCGATGGTATCACAAGTTTATACATAATCCGAACTCATCGTATGTATACATTAAATGTGTGCAATTTTTAAAATATCAATTACAGCTCAATAAAGCTATAAAAAGGGGAGGAAAAAACCCCTGGGTATGATATTGTACTGCTGCCTTGCAGGATGTTGCCTTTGGAGGAAATTGGATGAAAGGTACACAGAATGTCTCTGTATTACTTCTTAAAACTGCGTGTGAATCTATAATTACCTCAAAATTTAATGGTTAAAAAAAATGAAAAGTGAGGGCGCCTGGGTGGCTCAGTTGGTTAAGCAACTGCCTTCGGCTCAGGTCATGATCCCGGAGTCCCGAGATCGAGTCCCACATCGGGCTCCCAGCTCCATGGGGAGTCCGCTTCTCACTCTAACCTCCCTTCTCATGCTCTCTCTCACTCTCTCTCTTTCCTAATAAATAAATAAATAAATAAATAAAATCTTTAAAAAAAAATGAAAAGTGAGACACTGTGATTCACCGCAATTGGTTCTGAGAAACAAGTAGGAACTTTGGGCATCACCTGGGACGTGCTGGACCTTCCCTGGACCTAACTGAAGACTTTCTTGACTAATGATCAGGGGATCTTGTAGCCAGTTGTACAGGGGCTTGTAGACTTCTTCTGTCCAGCCAGGCACAGGGGAGAAAAAATCCATTCCTCCCCCCATCTTAGGTTCTAGTAGCTCATCCAGATTTTAGTCCTTCGACTCTGTTCCCTTATGGTGGTTGTAATTGTTTTCAAGCCACACCTATGGTCTGAAAAGCAGTTAAAACTCCCGGGAGTCGATGACACATGTGGCATCTGCCACCATTTTGAAAATATACAGCTCATTCTGGGAGACTGGTTATTACCTCCCAAACCAGACTTCAGAAATCCCCAGCACTGCCAGCAGGGAAAATGCCTATCTGTGTAGAGGTAAGACCCATGGATAAAATCTTTGAGACTGGACTAACAGAAAAACGGTACGAAAAGTATATTTCTTCTATCACAAAAATCCTTCTTCTGGTAGCATAAATCTGAAAACAATCTTTCATTCCTACCTTTATTTTACTACGTTAAGTCCAGATATAATATAAAGGAAGAGAAAGTGATTAGGTTAAAAATGACCTTTGTTTTGTCATTGAACTCAGCTCTTGGCTGTCACGCTCTGGATTGCCATTCAGGAAAGTATTCTTTCTTACCCTCTGGGGCTTTTGGAAGGTTACAAGTTTGCCAGCACACACTGGGCCAAGCTGGGAGGGACTCTGGCTTAAAGGCCAGGGTCAAGCCAGACATTACTTTCTTCTGTTACTTTCTTAACTTAGAGTACCCTGCAATACTGTGTATTTTCTTCTTTTCCTAATGGAAATCAGAAATGAGAAAAAGATATTTAAAAAAAGAGAGAGAGAAGGGAAGAAAAGAAAGGAAGGAATAAAACCCAACATAGGTGAGTTTTCTTTCCGATCTGGAAAGCATCCCACTAACTAATGTTTTTGCTGGCTTTAAAAGGCTTGGGTCAATCTGTAACTTTAAAGTAATCAAAACTT
Organism: Nasua narica; assembly: GCA_028533885.1. Taxonomy (NCBI): domain Eukaryota; kingdom Metazoa; phylum Chordata; class Mammalia; order Carnivora; family Procyonidae; genus Nasua; species Nasua narica. Next base: position 39,121,142 of record CM052803.1, on the reverse strand, counting down.
TTTTTTTTCCTTCTGTGAACATTTTGGACACATCTGATACAACAGAGTGTAAAGTTTGTGTAGTACAAATAGAGGATATACTGTTTCTTGTTTCTCCACAAAAGGCTCTGATAGAGTTGGAAAATCTGAAGTAGAGAGGGCAGAAAGAGCTCAAGGTATAGTTTTTTTTTTTTTTAAGATTTTATTTATTTGTTTGACAGAGAGAGAGAGATCACAAGTAGGCAGAGAGGCAGGCAGAGAGAGAAGGGGAAGCAGGCTCCCTGCTGAGCAGAGAGCCTGATGCAGGGCTCGATGCGGGGCTCGATGCGGGGCTTAATCCCAGCACCGTGAGATTATGACCTGAGCTGAAAACAGGGGTCATAACCCACTGAGCCACCCAGGCGCCCCTCAAGGTGTAATTTAGAGCCCAGAACTTCTAGAACATTTACATCTTTGAAGCTGAGAAATTATTACCACCAGGTGGCAGCAGAGACCTCGTTCGGAGAATCTGATGGATTCCCTGGTCTGAACAGAGCTTGAGGATAAAGGTTAATCCAGACTAGACTGTACCAGTTAATCTACTTGTGAAATGGAAGATCTGCCTCACCTGTAATTCACCCTAGTTTCATTGATCCAGGAATTGAACAATACCCTCAGAAAAGAAAGGCCGTTTGAAATCCTGTCCCGCACCTTCTTGAGGTTTCTTAAGCACTGAAACTTGAATGTTTCTCAGGCACTGCTAAAATCTGAGCTTTTAACATTGATTTTAAATTGCATTTTTAAATGAGAAACCTAGTTAAAATACAGGTGGTGGGCAAGGTCATTCAGAGGATTCTACCAGTATCAATTCTGAAAGTAAATGAGAAAGGCAGAAACTGAAGTAAGGAGAAAGTAATAATCATGTAAAGCTGATGACAGATATTATGAGTATAATGTAACTCGTCTTACCATATTCTCATTTAGGGAAATAAGTGTGATGAGCCTCTTTGGGTATGAGAGGTGGGCTGTCTCTGGCGCCATCAGAAAAAGATACCAAAAAATAAAGCTTCATTTTTCTGTCTAATAAGGCGAGAGGAATTTCATGCTCCCAGGGAGCTATGGGGAGGAGAGAGACACCTGGCAGAAGGTCTAGCCCTACAGAGGGACATGCTAAGAAATTTGTGGATGTGGGGGAATGGCTGAAATGTTTCTCGGAGTATGTAAGTAATGATGTTTCTCGAGAAAGTATGTTTCTCGGAGTATGGAAGTAATGATACTTCCATTCAACGTTGGATCATTCCCTGTTCTCCGCCATGATTACACTCAAACTACTACCAACCCTTCCGTCCAAGTCGGCCACACTCAGTGTCTTTGCGTCACTGGGTTTGGGGAAAGGAAAGCAGAGGAGTAAGGGTCAGGATGGAGTGACAGGTTAAAGCGGGCAATGAATCTCAGCGCTGAGCTGCAAGCAAATAGGTTGCAGCCCGGACTGCCTGGATCCACATCAGGGTCCAGGAAATCGGTGAGCGCCATAGGGAAGGCAGCCCACAACCCACCTCGCTGTGATATTAAAGAGAAAAGTGACATCGGCGAGATATGGAGGAGTGGGGGGAGGTACCTGGATTACACCAGAGAAGACTTAAACTTTAATTTGTTTAGCAAAAGGCAGTGAGCTCCCCGTCACTGGAAGAATTCTCTTCGTAGCATCTGTCCAGGGTTGTAGGGGGTGTTCTTGCTTTCATTAGGAGGCTCCACAAGAATCCTGTTGAGGGGAAATCACTGCCTTTCCCTCTACCTGCTTCCCGATATCCTTTCACGCGAAGGTCAACCTGCGGGCTTGCAGAAATGTAATGTGCCTCAATGCACTGATACTCAAGGGATTATTTCTTAAAGGATGTTCCACTCATTCTGATTTCACTTTTCCATCCCTTCACTTAGCAAGTATCTGTTGGGTTTCAGGCACTCTGAACTGTTTGTAAGACACACTTGTTAGCTAGACACGAATCCTGCTCTTCTGTGATCTTACATTTTGGCATGCACTATGCTGATTATAAGGAGCGCTTTCTGGGTTCCTGATATGGGGCATTGGGAAGGGCGTCGACAAATCGGAGACCTTTGTTCTCACCCCAGCTTTGCTGGGTGTGGGCAGAGCAAGGACGAGACTCCTATAAATCTTTAATCATCCCTCTGTAAAGCAGAGGTGCCGAACTATTCCAGATGTCACCAACTCTGAAGCCTGTGGCATTCCAGCACGTAACATAAGTACATGAGGCAAGCAGCTGTTATGATTTGTTTCATAATGATACCCTAAGTAGAATTCTCTGGAAAGGCTCTTTACATATTAAGCACACTGTGCCTTTTCCTCTTCCATGAGTCATTGTGTTGTCTTCCATTCTTTTTTTTTTTATTGTGAAAAATGTTAAAATTTATTAATAGTTAACATCACACAGTTAATTCGACTGGCCCTTTATTATACACGACAACATCTTTACTAGACTGAGTGCTCAAAGATTTGAGATTCAATGCATCCCAAAGATGGAGATTTACTGGATTTACGTCAGGCAAAGCAGCATCAGGGAGGAACTGCCTCCTAACTGTGGGAACACAGACATTCAAAATGCATTTTCCTTTTTGGAAACCAACAACATTCTGTTCTTGAAAGCCTCAGCCTTCCAGGTCTTTCCATTTAGCTTCCCACTCTGATAGAGTCCTGGTGTAAGAGGTCTTAGGGGCACACAGCAGACTTTACCACAGCTTTTTGAAGCAGGGAAGAGATTTATGAAAGAGAAGTAAGTCACAGAAACTTGAGGTGGCCTGAGAAATCAGGCCTGGGGGCCCTTTAGCCCAAGAGAAGGCTTCCAGATAAGAGTACAGGATGCTTAGGCAATCTGAATTTCAGCTGGAACATGCTTCTTGTGGTTCATCTGAAGTTCAAATTTTTAAGTGAGTATCTTGTATTTTTGATTGCTAAATCTGGCAACGCTAGCCCAGGGTCATGCTGAAATTATACCCTGGGATGATCCTAGCTGCTGGCACCAACAATGCACCACCCTGAGGTCTTGAAAAAACTTCCATTAGCTAACAAACCAAAGGCAAGATATCCGGTCTCACTAATAGTCTGGGAAATGCAAGTTCAGACTAACAATAGCCTTGGCGAGGCAGCACTCGCAGGGGTAGGAGCCTGGAACCTGGTGCCCAGACTGCATGGACTGCCTCTCAGCTCACTGATGTCCTTGGCATGGTGCCTCAGTTTCCTCCTTTGCAAAGTTTAAGTAACACGACAGTAGTCCCCTTATCTGCACTTCACTACCGTGAAACTACCCACAGTCATCCCTGATCCGGGAGCAGGTGATCCTCCTTCTGACATATGGCCAGAAGGTCAACAGTAGCCTGAAGGTCAACCCCCATGCCTGTGTCCTCACTTCAGGTCGTCACGTAGGCACTTTACCATCTCACACCCTCACACGTGAGGTGAGTTCGGTACAGTGAAGGCATTTTGAAGGAGACCACATTCACATAACTTTTATTACAATGTATTGTTAAAAGTCTTGTGTTTTACGATTATTGTTGGCAATCTCTTGCTGTGTCTGATTTATAAATCGCACTTCAACAGTTTAACATAAACATATTACAGTTTATAAGGTTTGTTTTTTTTCTGCGGTTTCAGGCATCCGCTGGGGGTCTTAGGACATATCCCCTGACAATAAGGGAAGACTACTGTACTTACCCTATTGGGGTTATTCTGAACAGTGTATTTATATATTTCCAGTAGTGCCTCAAGGTTCATTGTACGGTGGTATAGAGTTCTCTCCACTCCCTTGGCAGGGTCTCCTAGAGAATTAGGGGTCTCCTGTCCCCTAATACTCAGCCTTGCCACCACAATGTACTTTGGAAACCCTCAAGACTCAATTCATCCCCATAACCTTGCTTATGTCAACACAGGAAGTTTATAAATGTATTTCACTCAGCCAGGTGATCAAGGTCAAAAGCAACAGTGATTAGTCATGTTGACAGTATGATATGATAGTGGATACGGTGTGATGAACAGGCCACTTTACCTCTGGGGTCTTGCCCCCTCCCCCAAATCTATAAGCCCAGTCTAATCATGAGAAAAACATCAGCCAAATTCCAACTGAGGGACATTCTACAAAACACCTTGCCAGTATGCAAAAGTGTCAAGGTCATCGAAAACAAGGGAAGTCTGAAGAACTGTCACAGCCAAGCGGAACCAAAGAAGGCATGACAGCTAAATGTAACGTGGGATCCTGAGTAGGATCCTGGAGCAGAAAAGTGACAGGAGGGAACAACTACTATCAAGCGTTAATGAAGAGGGGAGACTGAGTGTGAGGCATATGGGGACTGTCTGTACCATGTGTGCAATTCTGTAAATCTAAAACCCTTCTAAAATAAAAAGGATTAGGGGGCGCCTGGGTGGCTCAGTTGCTTAAGCGTCTGCCTTTGGCTGAGGTCATGATTCCAGGGTCCTGGGATCGAGTCCCGCATCAGGTTCCCTGCTGAGCAGGGAGCCTGCTTCTCTCCTGCTTCTGCTCTCCCTGCCTGTGCGGTCTCTCTCTCTCTCAAATAAATAAAGTCTTTTAAAAAAATATTAGCATGAAATGTTGACCTTCACACTGTTTATTCTAGCAGAAAAAAATGAAACAACTTAAATGTTTATCAAGAGGGGCCTGAATAAATAAACTGTGGTATGTCCAGAGGGTGGCATATTATGCACCATTGGAAAAACAGGGACACAGGTTCTATGTGCTGCCGTGTATATTAAGTGAAAGGACACCCAAACTGTGTATATGGTGTGGTCCTATTTCTGCTTTTTTAAAGATTTTATTTATTTATTTATTTATTAGGAAAGAGAGAGAGTGAGAGAGAGCATGAGAAGGGAGAAGGTCAGAGTGAGAAGCGGACTCCCCATGGAGCTGGGAGCCCGATGTGGGACTCAATCCCGGGACTCCGGGATCATGACCTGAGCCGAAGGCAGTCGCTTAACCAACTGCGCCACCCAGGCGCCCTATTTCTGCTTTTTTAAAAGAAAAATAAATGCAGATACATTTATAAGTGCAAGCATACACTAGTCATAGGAATGTTTTCTGGAGAATCAGCCTGGAAGGGTTTGGGGTGAAAAAAAGATTTTTACATTTTATTTTTAATTTTTTAAAATCTTTAAAATTTTTTTATTTATTTGACAGAGAGAGAGAGCACAAACAGGGGGAACGGCAGGCAGAGGGAGAGAGAGAAGCAGACTTCCTGCTGAGGAGGGAGCCCGATGTGGGACTCAATCCCAGGACCCCGAGATCATGACCTGAGCCAAAGGCAGTCGCCTTAACCCACTGAGCCACCCAGGCGCCCCCAGGCATCCTTATTTTTAATTTTTTGAACTGCTTGATTTTTTTGCTATGTTATTTGGACTCTTTAACATAAAAAAGAAACAAGCTAGGTAAATACTATAAGTCTTCCTTGCCAAAAACAAACAAGCAACTTTTTTTAAATATAAAAAGAGAAGATTTTGCTGGCTGCTTAGTGCACGACTGAGAAGAATTTTGTATGTTGGAGACAGCTAGGCTTAAAGCATGTGAGTCCTTCAATTTTGTTTTAAATGGGACAACTTTACCTGAGGAAACATATTTATATGGGTCGAAAAAGCCCACCCCTGAAGAATATGTGCTTGTGATTTAGGGCTCTATTGAAAAGGTTTGTCACTAAATAAATTTCACTGGTGTGTTTTCCATTTCAGATGCACTATCACTTTGGTCTCAAGTAAGCAGACTGTCCTCATCACCTTAAGGTTCATAGCTTAGAAAATAGGTGGTGACAAAAGCACATTTTAAAAGTCCTTCCCTAAAAAGTGCTGGCATTTTGTATATTACATAGTCCCCGGAATAACAATGGTGCCCAAGAAAATGTGACTCCTTATTATTGATTTGTAAGTAGCTCCTGGGCACCTGGGTGGCTCAGTTAGTTAAGCAACTGCCTACGGCTCAGGTCATGCCCCCAGGGTTCTGGGATCGAGTCCCACATCAGGTTCCGTGACCCTGCTTCTTCCTCTGCACCGCCCCCCAGCTTGTGCTCGCTTTCTTTCTCTCTCTTGCAAAAATAAATAAAATCTTAAAAAATAAAAATAGAAGTAGGCTCAGCATCCAGCATGGGGTCCCAAGCAGGGCTTGAACTCATAACCCTGAGATGAAGACCTGTGCCAAGATCAAGAGTCCAGTGCTTAACCGCCCGAGTCACCCAAGCACTCCAGTGACTCTTGTAAAATAGTCTCAAAAGTTGAAAAGAAAGAGTTAAGAAAAAGACAGAGATGTTACGTCAGACAGATGAGCTGAGGTCTGTTCCAAGACCTTTGAATTCAAGAAATCGGGAGCAATTTGGAGCAAAGGATGCTATATTAAGAAAAAGTGAAGAACATTTATTTATGTTAGAATTCCAACTTTGTAAAACAAAAACCTGCACATGGACATATTTAAATATGGAGAAAGGGGGAAAAATAAACATGGAATAAGAATCATTTCCGAGTGGGGTTTATCGGCCCCTCGTCCCCCTCCGAGCAGCTGTGGGCCCTCGGCTGCTGGGTAAAGGGAGGCCACGCGCTCACCCAGCCTCTGGGAAGATGCTTGACCATCAGCTGAAAGGGCCATGCAAGGTGGTTCCAGTGGCTCCCTGGGCGTGGAGGTCTACACCGGCCTCCTTGAGGATCCAAGTCTCTGGGGCCCGTGGAAGCCAAGGAGTTGGACAGGTAGGCTGAGAAGGGACGGTTTCCCAAAAGAAGAGAAGTTGTGGTGGTTGCCCAGAGACACGGGAGATGGAGATCGGGAAGACGATCACTACCTCCACCGTGGGAAGCAGTCATTAATGAGGTTCAATCTGTGAGTATTTGAGGGCAGGGTCTGCTGTTTTTAAAGATTTCAAGAAAAAAAGCTTGTAGGCTAGGATCACCAGGAATCCATCGGTCGGCAAAGAGGCTGGCTTGCTGCCTCCTTGGAGAGGGGCTGAAGGCTCCCCAGGGCCCCCAGGTTCGCTCCCTGAGAGGGTGGGACCTGATTACAGGATCTGCACGGGTGGGAGCTGATTCCACGTGGGTCGGTGGAAGCAAGGATTCGCTCTGGGTTGGATGTTACATTCCTGTAAGAGGCAAGGCTCCTTCTATGATTGGATACCTTACTGAAGGTTACAGGAAGGAGAGCGCAGAGAGGGGTTACAGCTGGTACTGGTAAAGCAGCGGCAGGGGACGCACTCCTTGGCTGGGGGTGGTTGGTGGTACTTTGTGGCTTGCTGGAGTTCAGGTTGAATCTGTTATCCGGCATGAGGGCCCCATGGTCCAGGTTTGGTCTGGCTCCGTCCTCGTCCCAGAGTGGCCCTGTCTGCTGTGGATGCTCAGGAGGGGGACAGCAGGACCTAGCTGGGAGGGCGGCCAGCGGGGGACCGAAAGGGGTGCAGATATGGGGAGGGGGGAGAGGGCCTGCTTTCCTGCCTCAGGCAGGATGACAGCAATTCTCAGGCTAATGCCACTGTCAGTAACAGAGCAAGTTCTTATCTACTAACCCAAATCCTTAACTTCTTGGTAGTTTGAGCCTCAAGGAGTCATTTTATGTTTGTTTTAAACAAATTATACAAGAGCGTTATCACAGTGTTTATCATTCAGTATCTTGATTTCCTCGCCTTAATCTGGGGTCATTTACCTGTCAGATGACCACAAGAAAGTTCCTCAAGTGAACAAAAACACACGATATGATGCTGTGCATTTTCTGTGGGGCGTGAATGTGTCTGTGTTGAAAACATTCTGGGGGCGCCTGGGTGGCTCAGTCGCTTAAGCCTCTGCCTTAGGCTCAGGTCATGATCTCTGGGTCCTGGGATAGAGTCCTCTATTGGGCTCCCTGCTCATTGAGGGGGGTTCTGCTTCTTCTTCTCTCTCTCGCCCTCCCCCTGTTCCTGCTGTCTCAAATGAATACATAAAATCTGAAACAACAACATTCTGGAAACACACGTGTTAAACAGATCCGTGTGGTTCCCTGGAGTGGCAGGCTGACCAAAATAGACAGTGACGCCTCACTTTTTTTTTTTCCTTTTGAGAGAGAGCTTGAGCACAAGCTGGGAGGGGCAGAGGGAGAGGGAGAATCCCAGGCAGCCTCCACGCTGAGTGCAGAGCCCCATGCAGGGCTTGATCTCACGACCCTGACATCATGACCTGAACCAAAACCAGGGGTTGGATGCTCAACCGACTGAGCTACCCAGGTGCCCTAATAGCTCACTTAAAAAAAAGAAGGCTTTATTTTAGTTTCTAGGTTCACAGCAGAGTTGAATGGAAAGTGTCGAGGTCTCCCACATACCCCCTGTGCCTACATATGCACAGCCTTTCCGTTCCCAACATGCTCACCACAGTGGCTCATTTGTTACAACTGATGGACCTACACTGAGACACGGTCATAAGCCCGTGCTTTACCTTAGGCCAATCTTGCTGTCCTGAGTGCTCTGGGTTTAGACAAATGGATAGTGACATGTATCCATCATTACGGTATCACCCAGAAGTTACCGTATCATAACTTAAATACTGCGGGAAATGATTGGTAAATATTTGCTAAGTTGTTCTAACCAGGTGTGATAGTACACTGACCACGCTCTATGTATTTTCCAGTTTTCTAAGTGCTAATTGCATCTTGAAGCTTCTCCCTTCAGGTGTATTTTCGAGCCATTGTGGAATTAAAAAGTGTGAGGCATAAATTTTTCCATTTCCATAATGTTTCTTCCACTTAGCCCCCCATCTGTGGGGAGCTGACCCTCCCCATCTACGTTTCAGTTCCACTCCTGGGAACCTCCAAAACTTTTTGTTGTTGTTGTTACGGCGACTTCAGAGTTCCTAATCTGAGCTGGATGGACCCTGAGGGTTCCGGAGGAGTCTCTGGGTGAATCCAAGGAGGATGTAAACAGATGGGGAAACAATAGCGTGTTTATTTTCACTAAGCTATACTTGAAATGTGTCATTCCTTTCAATTATTATGAAGGCATGCACATTTATACTTGATTGCATCTTAATATTCTGTTTAAAGTTATGCATTTAAGCTTTAGTTTTCCTTAAACACCCCTTTAAAAAAACTTAAAAAAAATTCCAAATATAAAAAAAATTCCAAATACATACAAAGAGCATATGGTATAAAGAACCCTCACACATTTCCCACCCAGCTTCAACACCCATCAGCCCCTGCTCATCTCTAGCCTGGCCCGTTTCCCATCCCATCTTTGTCCTAGGATTGTTTTGAAGTAAATCTGGGACATCATATCATTTCATCTTCACTTCAGTATTTATCATCAGGAGGCCAATATTCTGTGAAACACAGCCATGACACTTAAAACTTCTTTTTTAAGTAAACTCTATGCCCAACGTGGGGCTCGAACTTATGACTGCCCGAGATCAAGAGTCACATGCTCTACAGACTGAGCCAGCCAGGCACCCTGACCCTTAAAACCTTTAGCAATAATTCTTTTTTTTTTAAATTTTTTTATTAACATATAATGTATTATTTACCCCAGGGTACATGTCTGTGAATCATCAGGCTTACACATTTCACAGCATTTGCCATAGCACATACCCTCCCCAATGTCCATATCCCTAACCCCCCCCCTACCTCCCAGCAACCCTTAGTTTGTTTCGTGAGTTTAGGAGTCCCTTATGGTTTGTCTCCTTCCCCATCCCATCTTATTTCATTTCTCTTCCCTACCCCCCCCATAACCCCCTGACCTGCCTCTCAAATTCTTCATATCAGAGCGATCATGTGATAATTGTCTTTCTCTGACTGACTTATTTCCCTTTAGCAATAATTCTTAAATATTCAGTTAATGTTCAAGTTTCCTAAATTGTGCCACAAATGTTTATTCAAACCAGTATCCAGAATCCATATATTATATGAGTTGTTATGCCTTTTAATCTATTTGAATCTAAAAGATCTATAGGTTTCCACTCTTTTCCATTCTTGTAATTTGCCTGTCAAGGAACAAATCATTTTTCTCTTCCACTTAGCAAAAAAAAGGGGCGCCTGGGTGGCTCAGTGGGTTAAAGCCTCTGCCTTCAGCTCAGGTCATGATCTCAGGGTCCTGGGATCAAGCCCTGCATCAGGCTCTCTGGGAGCCTGCTTCCCCCTGTCTCTCTGCCTGTCTCTCTGCCTACTTGTGATCTCTCTCTCTTTATCAAATAAATAAATAAAAATCTCGGGCGCCTGGGTGGCTCAGTTGGTTAAGCAACTGCCTTCGGCTCAGGTCATGATCCCGGAGTCCCGGGATCGAGTCCCATGTCGGGCTCCCGGCTCTGCGGGAGGTCTGCTTCTCCCTCTGACCTTCCCCCCTCTCATTCTTAGTCTCTCTCTCTCTAATAAATAAATTAAAAATCTTTAAAAAAAAAAAAAAAAAAAAAAAAAAAAAAAAAAATCTCTCTAAAAAAAAAACCCAATTAGCAAAAAAAAAAAAAGCAAAAACAAAAAAAACCAAATGCTATTGTTTCTTTGCAGTTTATGTGTTGAAGGACATTTGTCCTATAGAATTTTCTACATTCTACATTTTGCTGATTGCATGCCTATGTATTTCCTGTGAACTGATAGGTAGACCCAGAGTAGGGTTTCTAGAGAAAATACAGGACTCTCAGTGAAGTTTGAATTCCAGCTTAACTGTGAATAATTTTTTTTTTAGGGCAAGAATGCTCCATGCAATATTTGGTCATCTTGTATTTTTATTGGCTAAATTTGGCAACCATAATCTAGATATTTGGTCACATTCAGGTTTGGTTTTTTTGGCAAGAACACATTCAATACTGTGTTGTATTTTTCCATCAGGAGACACATAATAACTGGTTGTTTCTCTTTTTGTGTGTGAAGAAGGATCCCGGATTCAGGTTTTGTCAGATGTATCTGTTGTTAACATGACTCCTCAGCTTTTTACTGCTGGGTTTGGCAGGGGATGGTCATTGCCCAGAATCACTGCTTTATTAAAGTTTGCAGAGAGACGCCTTTCCAAGCCTATCCTTCCTTCTGAATTCATTAGCTGCTATTCTTCTATAAAAAACTTACTCCCCTGTATGGTTTATGTAGGAAGGTTAAGGTCTTTCCTTTCCTTAAATCTGAATTTTGTAGGCACCTAAGAAAAAAGCCCTACAAATCTAATAATAAAATTTTGTTAAGGATTTGGGTAACTTTTATCCAATATATCAAAAAATACATTTAGGAAGATAAAAATATTTTTAAAAGGTTTATTTATTTATTTAAGGGAGGAGGGCAGAGGGAGAAGGAGAGACAGGCAGGCTCCCCACTGAGCAGGAGGCCTGACTGGGGTGGGGGGGCTCGACCCCAGGATCCTGAGGTCGTGACCTGAACCAAATTTGAGAGTCAGATGCTTAACTGACTGAGCCACCCAGGCGCCCCAAGACAAAAATCTTAAAACACTTCTATATTTTAAAAATCAGGGGCGTCTGGGTGGCTCAGTGGGTTAAGCCTCTGCCTTCCGCTTAGGTCGTGATCCCGGGGTCCTGGGATTGAGCCCCACATCAGGCTCTCTGCTCAGCAGGGAGCCTGCTTCCAAAAACAAACAAACAAACAAACAAACAAACAAACAAACAAATATCAAACTTATACATTTAGAAAACCAGAACTCTTCAGCATTAAATGTTGACTGCACAATTAGTTAAATCTTCCTTAGGATTATAATTAAAATTACATGTTAAATTCTCTAGTATACCAGATTGTTTGAAATGTTTCAAACCATTGAAAACTGAATAAAGCCTATACAAAGAAGCACAATGTATACAACTTTTCACACCAGGATTGACAGTTTATTATTTTTTTTACTTCATTTTTTAAAAAAGATTTTATTTATTTATTTGAGAGAGGGAGAGCACGAGCAGGGAGGAGGAATAGAGGCAGAAGGAGAAGCAGACTTCCTGCTCAGCAGGGAGCCTGAGGCGGAACTCGATCTCAGGACCCGGGGATCATGACCTGAGCCAAAGGCGGCCGCTTAACTGACTGAGGCACCCAAGTGCCCACATTCTGGTCATCTTTGACATTTCCTCTGTACCAGTCATTGTTTTCTGAGTAGATGGAGTTTGGTGACCCTTCCTGAGCCCCAACTTGGGCTGCGGCTAATCATCCTGTTAGGAGCTCCATGGATTCTGTCCTCTGAGCTGTGTTTCTGCATCTACCTCGTCAACCCCATTCCACAGCTGTTTGTAGACCAACTGAACTTAGAACTGCAAATCAAACGTGAACGGTGTCCCCTGCCCAAGTTTCTCATTCTCACTGGTATATTTCAGGTAAAGACAGAGCTGCTAAGAAATGAAGCAAATGTCTCCCATGACAAGTTTTCAGCTGAAAAGCCAGGGCTATTGCTTGGGATAACCTTCCCATGATTACTAGGTCAGGAGTGGGCAAGACGTGACCTGGATTCTGTCTTGGGTATTGATCTTGTTAGCTCAGGTGGATGCCCTGTGCTCTTTAGCTTCTTGCCTTCTGCTCTTCCATTTCTTCATGCATGGGTGAGAGATCATTGAAAAAGAAGGAGCTCACAAGCAAAAATAACATGATGCAACAAATTGTGCCATCTGTTTTCCTTGAACACAAAAATATCTTTAATGTCATTGTTCACTCAGTCATATAAAATAATGGCAGCCACTGATTTGTTGAAATGGACCTTGGGGCCTTCAGGTAAAGGTATTATTTAAAGTAACCTGTATTATTCCTTTGACTGTTAAGCAACACATTTCCAATCTTTATTTTTTTTTTAAGATTTTATTTATTTATTTGTCAGAAAGAGAGAGAGAGGGCACAATCAGAGAGAGCAGCAGGCAGAGGGAGAAGCAGACGCCCTGCTAAGCAGGGAGCCCGATGTGGGGCTCAATCCCAGGACCCCAGGATCATGACCTGAGCCGAAGACAGAGGCTTTAACCCACTGAGCCACCCAAGTGTCCCCTCATTTCCAACGTAAAGGTGGAGCTTATTGCTACCTTGCAGTTACTGAGTCCACATTCTCTGTTGATTTGTCCTTATCTTATAGAAACATTTGCAGTTTCTATGACATGTGAAATAACAATCTATTCTAGAAACCCCTAAATGTTAAAAAATGTATATGTATCCTTGTCTAATTCTATACAATAGCTTTAAAAATTCTATGTAGTTCTTTAAAAGTAGAATGCTACTCCTGAAGCCAATATTACGCTATATGTTAACTATATGTTAACTATATATAACATAACTATATATATGTTAACTATATATTACGCTATATATTAACTATATGTTAACTTAGTTAGAGCTTAAGTAGAAACTTGAAACAAACAAACAAAACCAGAATGCAAGATAGAATCTACATTATGGCATTCTAGCTTGAGGCATTATTATTTTCATATGGGAGACAGTTAAAAAGGCTTTTATTTACCTCTCTGATGGCAGTAGGTTCCTTTTTCTCCTGGGCTCTGTTTTTGTTTGTTTGTTTGTTTGTTTGTTTTACACTTTGTCATTGAGAATATTGCTTGAATACAGGGAGTATAGTTGGAAATTTCCCAAAGGAGTAAACGAGCCACGGGACTGATCTTGGCCAGTTCATAGAACAGAGGGCCCCAAAACACCCAGTGCCTCAAGCCTTTTCAAGTGTTATTTACGCAGCTCAACCCTGGAGGGATTGTACCAGCTCTCAGAGGTTCCCATGGGTGGTTAAGTCCGGCTACCGTACGCCAAGTAGGGTAACAAAGGCTGAGCTAATAAAATCAATGCCAGAACTAAAATTCCGTTTTTTGATTCATTTGTAAAAGCAAGATTGAAGGCAGCTCACAGCTTAAAGTCTCCCCGTGGCAGACTTTTTTGGTCTGAAGATTGGTCCCCGAAGGGGTCCCTGAAGACTTTTTTGGTCCCCAAACACGTGCCCAACCTAATTCCAAAACCTGCGAATGTATTCTCTTCCGTGGTGCCTTAGTTTGTTTGGGCTGCTGCAACAAATTTCCATAGACTAGGGGACCCATAAACCACAGAAATGTATTTCTCACAATTCTCGAGGCTGGGAGGTCCAAGATCAAGGTGCTGGCAGATTCAACGTCTGCTGAGAATTTGCTTCCTTGTTCACATATGACTGTCTTCTCACTGTGTCCTCCTACAGCGGGAGGAGTGACAGGGCTCTCGGGGAACTCTTCTAGAAAGGCACGAAACCCATTCATGATGGCTCTACCCTCGTGACCTAATCACCTCCCAAAGGCCCCCAGCACCTAATACCATCACACTGGGCATTAGGTTTCAACATTTGAGTTTTGGGGGACATAAACGTTCAGCCTCTAGCACATGGTCAAAGAGACTTTGCAGGTGTTATGAAAGTAATCCGAAGCATCTTGAAATGGGGACAGTATCCTGGGCTTACCAGGTGGGCCCAATATAGTCACGAGAGTCCTCAGAAGAGGGAGGGAGGAGGGTCAGAAGCAGAGAGGAAACGTGAGGCCGCAGTCAGACGTTGGAGTAGTGTGCTTTGAAGAGGGGATGAGGGGCCACAGCCAAGAAATATGAGTGACCTCCAGAAAAGCAAGGACACAGATTCTCCCCTAGAGTCTCCAGAATAAAGACAGCGCTGCCAAAACATTGACTTTAGCCCCAAAGACCTCTCTGGGACTTTTGACCTCCAGAACTATAAGATAATACCTTTATATAGGGTTAAGCAAAACAAACAAATAATAAACAATAAATAAATAAAAAACACTATGGTAGTTTCTTCCCTTGGCCCAGAAAATACAGGATGAGGTCATAAAGGCAAAGGGAAGAGAGCAAGAGTCCTGAACCCCACAAAGTGAATGTTTTGTTTGACGGCAGCCTGGCCAGCTCTTAGAGAAATTAATGACCAAGGACGTGTGAGACATAGAAAAACTTTCTTTTTTTTTCCCCTAAGATTTTATTTATTTTGAGAGAGAGAGCGAGCGAGCATGAGTGGGGGCGAGGTGGGGAGAGGCAGAGGCAGAAGGAGAGGAAGATGCAGACTCCCTGGTGAGCAGGGAGCCCGACGCAGGGCTCAATCCCAGGACCCCAGGATCACAACCTGAGCCGAACACAGATGCTTAACTGACTGAGTCACTCAGGTGCCCCTAGAAAAACTTCTAAAAGCCACAACTGTGCCAGAGTTGCTCGCCATGCAGATATGCATTTGGTCTTGATAAGGTGAAAGTGATTCTTTTTTTTTTTTTTTTGAAGATTTTATTTATTTATCTGAGAGAGAGAAAGAGCGAGAGCGAGGGAGAGCATGAGAGGTGAGAAGGTCAGAGGGAGACGCGGACTCCCCATGGAGCTGGGAGCCCGATGTGGGACTCGATCCCGGGACTCCGGGATCACGACCTGAGCCGAAGGCAGTCGCTCAACCAACTGAGCCACCCAGGTGCCCCGAAAGTGATTCTTGTCACATCAGAGAATGACTACACTATTACTCAAAATTTACTTTCCTGAGAGAAGAGTAAGTTCTCAGTGATTCTTTCTCTCTCACCCTTGATGGTGCCCTCCAGAGCTTTTTAAGTCAGTCCCTTGACCTAAACACAGGAGGGTTTAAATAAATCTATGAAAAACAATTAATAATAATAAATAAATCTACTATGAGAAGCCATAAGACAAATGGTATCTTAATAACCGAAGGCAATTAGGGACAAATGCTGGACTTTTACTTCTCTCTAAGAGGTAACATGGGTCACCAATTTGTTAGATAACTAGTATCTAGCTAGAAATGCTTTTCCAAAAGAGTCATTAGAAAGAGTGTAGAAAAATGCCTTCTTCTCTTGAGCTGCTCAAGTTCTAAAGATCCCATTAAATGAAGGTTGATTGAATAGTTTTTTAAAAAAGATTTTATTTAGGGGCGCCTGGATGGCTCAGTGGGTTAAGGCCTCTGCCTTCGGCTCAGGTCATGGTCTCAGGGTCCTGGGATCGAGCCCCATATCGGGCTCTCTGCTCTGCAGGGAGCCTGCTTCCCCCTCTCTCTCTGCCTGCCTCTCTGTCTGCTTGTGATCTCTCTCTGTCAAATAAATAAATAAAATCTTTAAAAAAAAAGATTTTATTTATTTATTTGACAGAGAGGAAGAGGAAGATCCTTTTCTTTGATTTATTCTAAGGTGTAAATTTTTGTTTGCTTTATACTCATCGCATGACTCTACTACCAAAGTTTGCAAGCAATGCTCAATCTTGTTTAATGGAAGAGTAAATACTAATAATGTATTTTTCCCTTTTTTCAGTTTTAAAAATTGAGATAGTAGTGACAAATGACAATATTTGTTTCAGGTGTTCACAAAATGATTTGACATATCATGAAATGATTGCCACAACGAGTTCGTTGAGCACCTGTCACCCACACGGTTATATTTTTTTATGTTGAGAACATTTAAGATGGATTCTCTTAGCAACTTTCAGATACAATGTACAACCTTGTAAACTACAGTCACCATGCTGTGCATTACATACCCAAGACTTACTTATAACTGGAAGTGTTTATCTTTTAACCAAGTTCAAAAAGTACAGACTTTTGAGAGGTGGGTGAAATGGGTAAAGGTGGTCAAATGTAATTTTTACGAGTAACCCAAGGAAGATAATGTATAGTCTGTTTCCATTTTTATTCTACTAGAATGCAGAAAGTTACAGGTGATGACCACAGAATATGACAATGGAATTGGGCCATGGAGGGGGTTTTTTGAGCTCTTAAGGGAAGAGTTTCTGGGGAGAAACTGTCGTTCCAAAGTCAAAAGAGGAGAGACCAGTGGAGGGGGGGGGGCGCCGTGGGCTTTCCCTCCTGGCCCCAAGGCGAGATGCCTCCTTACCCACCGCTCCCTGCACTCCCCCCTCCCAGCGTGGTCCTGCCCGTATTGCCTCTGCTTCTCTCCCTAGCCCATAAGATTCCCCGGGACAGGACGAGGACCGCTTTTATCCACCTGCACGTCCTTAGGCCTGGCAGAACCCCAGGCATGTGGTAAGCGGTTTAACAAATGTTGGCTTGAACAAATTAAATGTAAAGGGAAGTCTAAAAATTTTAGAGGAAGAGGAAATGAAAGTAGGAAGGCTGTTTAGGATCAATTTTTTGCTTCTTAAAACCTGATCAGAGGCTGGACACTGAGTTTCAAGGGGTCATATTAGCAGCAAGAAACCCCAATCCACCCCAATTGGTTCTTGAAGCCAAGCATTTCTCAGGGCTTCCAGGGGCAGTTCGTCTGTGTGTGCAGACACGCACGCACACACATGCAGGCAGTCTGGTTGCTGCCCCCCACCCCTCAAATGTGTACAGTTGGTGAACTCTAGAGTTAGGTGAAGGCAACCTCACTAACATTCATCATTCCCCCAGCCCCCAACTAACAGCTGTGCTTGGGAAAAGGAGCAGTCCTGCAGCTGCTCTCACCAGCTCCCCTCAGAGTCCTAGGGATGCATCAAACCCTAGAGATACTCCTGGCCTGAGGCAACGTAGAGGTGTGAGTGCCCACTCTTTTCTTTCTGCTCTCCCAGAAAGCCTGAAGCCAGGCTGCTAGCTCACTGTAGCAAATGGTCCTGCTTAAACCAACCAGATGGGGTGCCTGGGTGGCTCAGTTGGTTAAGTGTCTGCCTTCAGCTCAGGTTATGATCTCAGGGTCCTGGGATTGGGTGCCACGTGGGGCTCCCTGCTCAGCAGGGAGCAAGCTTCTCCCTCTCCCTCTGCTTGTCCCCTTCCCCCTTCCCTTCTGCTCCTGCTCTGTCTCTGGCTTTCTCTCTCTCAAATAAATAAGTAAACTCTTAAAAAAAATAAATCAACCAGATGAATAATTTCCTCCCCTAGGAGGCAGGCATGGGTCTTGAGATTGGGCCAGGGGCACATTTGAAGGCAAGGTGGTTTGCAGTCCAAGGGATGATTGACTTCTGAGACTAAGGCTTTGCTGTTAGGTAAGCATGGAGTTCTTGCTTCCCCTTCCCCCCCAGAGGTAGCCTCCCCCATACACTTCTCAGCTCCTGCACACAGCCAGCCCTTCTCTTCCCCAGATTCTTCCAAGACGGGCCCGACATAGATGAATCTCAGTGGTGAACAAAATTTAGGCTCAAGCTGTCCGTCCCTCCCTTCCCAGCTAGCACTCTAAGTTTGACAGTGAAAATCAGGGATGCATTTTGATTTTTTTGTAGGCTGCTCTTGATAACGGCGACATCTGTTAGGATGGAAGACAGAAGCAACCCTCTTGGTGAACTGAGGTCTTCTTCTTCACAGCGTTATTTTGGACTGTGAGTGCTGGGCTGGCAGTATTCACTTCAGGTATGTTGGCTGTTACTCTTTTTGTGGTTTCTCGGATGTGCATGGGGGCATTACCTCCAAGCTCCTTGGGATGCAGGGAGTGGTTTGCTCAAACATGGCTCAAAAAGGGCTGCTCATGCTGATGAGAACTCGGGGCCAGCATGTGGACCGTGGAGACAAACTGTTTGGGTTCCCAGCTCCGCCACTGTCTGCCTGGGTGACCTGCGTCTCTCTTTCCTCAGGCATAAGAGGGGGACATTCACAGTACCCACTTCATAAGGTGGTTGTGAAGATTAAAATGAGTTATATAATGTCCAGAATAGGCAACTATAGAGACAATAGTAGAGTAAGGGTTTCCAGGGCCTGGAGGACTTGGTGGAAATGGAGGAACAACTACACATGGGCTCAGGGTTTCCTTTTGGGGTGCTTAAGATGTTCTACGATTGGTTGTGATAGTTGCACAACTCTGCGAACATACTAAAAACCATTCAGTTGTATGTATACTTTAAACGGGTCAGTTGTGTGGTATGCGAATGATCTCTCAATAAAGCTGTTATTAAAAAAGAGCCACATAAAATGCTTAGAACAGTGTCTACATGTCATAAATGTAAGGTGTTATTGGGATTATCATCAGAATGTGTCTCTCCTGAGCTTTTTAGAATTTGTTCTGCCATTACTGAAGCCATACACTGTCCTTTTTAAGTGTTTTTTTTTTTAGGGCCCTGGCTTGTGCATCTTGGTTCTTGTATTAGTTTGGGTTCTCCAGAGAAACGGAACCAATAGAATGGAGAGATCTATATCTTTATATCTGTACCTACACCTATATGTCTATATATAAAATATATGTATATAATATACATAAATATATAAAAGATAAAGATTAAAAGTATATAGTATATAAATAATAATTTTACTGTATTATATATAACATAAATATTAATTTTATATATAATATATAATGTGTATGTATATACGTATATATGTGTATGTATATGTACATAGATATTATATAAAATATATACAAATATAACAATACAATCTACACATAATATACATATAATATATACATATATAATATATATAAATAATGTATATTTTATGTTATATAATATACATTATACATAAAATGTATAATATTTTGTGTATAATAATGTATAATGTAAAATATTAAAATATTTGCCTAATACACAGACATTCACCACAGACATAATACAGAGACATTCACAGACATAATACACAGACATTCACCACAAAACAAGAAGGAAATACTCGTGATAATTGCAGTCCTTGTTTCTGTAGCTGGTCACAAGTTCATGGCTGATATTTATAACTTCCCTTCTTCTACTACTCATTCTATATTCCTTTTGTCTTCAGCAAGCACTTCAGCTGACCATGGTTCTTTACTTCTTCTTCTTATTTTCACTGTTAAATAGCTGCCCAGTTTGTGCCTGGCGGTCGGGATCAGTCACAACAGTCAAAACCGTAACTCCCTTCTTTGCCTGTTGATTCATGAGGAGCCCAAAGTGGCTGGGTGGCAAGCTTAACTTCGGATTCAGTGGAGTCATTCTTGTGTCCCCTGATGGAAGCATTCCTACCTCTGGAACAGACCTCTAGACTAGCAGAATATAAAGATGTAGGGACAGGAAGCAAAAATTTTGCTAGTGGGTCACTAGGGGTAATAGTGAGTGGTGCCATTCCCATTTCCACCTCTTGATCCCTGGACCAGTGGATCCAGGTTACCAGATAGAAGCCTGGTCTATTGGACACAGACTTGGAGCATATACAGACTCCGGAGAACCTTGCTAGAGTCCCGCCGCATCGTACTACCTTGTCATTCTGGCAAGTTAGTTGCTTCAGGACGGTGGGGAACATTCTAAGACCAATCAGCATGGATCCTTGCTGCGACTCTTTTGCTGTGAAGTGAGTTTCTTGATCGGAAGTGATGCTGTGTAGAATACCATGGCAGGGGATAGAATATTCTGGAAGTCCATGGGTGGTAGTTTTGCCAGAAGCGTTGCATATAGGGAAGGCAAATCTGTATCTAGAGGAAGTGCCTGTTGCAGGAAAGACAAAACGCTGCCCCTTCCATGATGGCGGAGGTCCAGTGTAATCGACCTGCCCAGATGGCTGGTGCAGCACTCTCAAGAACGGTTCCGTATCAAGGGCCAGGGTTGGTCTCAGTGCTGGCTGATCGGCCGTCCATGGTGGCTGGACCCAGGTCGCCCTTGCCGAGTAGAAGCCCACGTTGCTGGATGCGTGGGTAACCTCCATCCCTGCCACCACGGACACTTTGTTCGTGAGCCCATGGGGCAGTGACGAGAGCGGGATGAGGAAGAAGCCGAGTGGTATCCACAGAACAAGTCATCCTGTTCACTTGATTATTAAAATCTTCCTCTCCTGAGGTCACTCTTTAGTGAACATTCGCATGAGACACAAATATCTTCACATTTTTGGCCTGTTCAGGGAGGTTTATCCACATACTTCTTTCTCCACATTTCTTTGTCACTACTCTTCCAATCATGTTCCTTCCAAGTCCCAGACCATCCATGGCTACACACCACGAATTGGTGCATAATTGCATGTATGGCTATTTCTCCTTCCAAGTGAAGTGCATAACCAGGTGTTCTGCCTGAAGTCCTACCCACTGAGAGGATTCCCCTTCAACATTACCTTTCAGGGGTGTCCCAGAGAGGAGGTGTAGAGCTCTAGCTCTCCGCTTCTGGGCAGGGCCTGTATATCATACAGAACGGTCTGGAAACCAGGCCTGAGTCTTTGTTTTCTCTGTCAACTAATTACAGGGAACTCCCTATAAGGCCATAGGTGCAGCCTGGGAGAGAGATGGCAGTGTAGCAGGAGTAGGGACCTCTGCCATTTGGGCCACCCAATCACGTAGATTTCCTGGGCCTTCAGAACCTGCTCCAGCCTGATCACATATATACCACTTCCATTTGGTGATGGAGCGTTGCCAGCCACACCCAACTTTATGGCTTGGTGTGGCATAGAACAGCCCCCCGCCCCCCACACCCTGTTCACAGGCACTCAGGTTGCATGATAACTTAATGGCCCATCATCAAGTGTTCATTCTCTACTAGGGCCCAGTAGGAGGCTAAGAGCTGTTTCTCAAAAGCAGAACAGTCATCTGTACATAGTGGCAGGGTCTTGCTCCAAAATCTTAAAGACGGTGCTCTGATTCACCCTTCCTCCTCTTTCTTGTTATATTTGGGCCCTCAACATTTCAGGTGATGCTCCCCCACATTGGTAAGGGTTTTCTTCCTGACTCAGTGTACTGATCCAAGTGCTAATTACTTCCAGAAACCCACTCACAGACAGCCAGAAATAATGTTTGGCCAGCTGTCTGAGCATCCTTTAGCTCAGACAAGTTGACACATAAAATTAACCATCCCACATAGTAACTAGCTACATGTAGTTATTTAAATTTAAATTAATTAAAAGAAAAAAGTCAGTCTCTCATTCAAGCTAGCCATGTTTCATACTCTTAATAACTAGACTTAATAGCCAGTGGCGACCATGTTGGACAATGCAGTTAGAGAACTTTCCATCATTGTGGAAGATTCTAGTGGACAGGCAGCTTCAGAGGATCAAAGAAATGAAATGATTGTCTGGTTTGACAGAGATCACAGGACAAGGCAGTGGAACCACGAAGAGAAACGCTCTTCTCTTAAATAATCCCAGAATATTCAATCATGGTAGGATGACAGAGGAGCAGGGAAGGCAGGTAGTGTTTCAAAACGTCAGCCGGTCTCTCTGGACTACCATACTTGGGTATGTGCATAAAATTCCAGTTCCTCTACCCATTTTTCTATGCATTAAATGAGAAACTGGGGAAAAGATAGGAGATATGCTGGCAGTTTATGTCCCTGATTTAGGCAGAGTCACTTACCTGCTTCCAAAGACAAAATTAAAATGACTCTATTTTCTGGAAAGATGTGAATGGATAGAGCCTGTAGGTCTGAGTTTTGTGTATGTGAACAGTGAAACTTCTGGCTAATTCTGGTAGGAGTCCCATGGTCCTCTGTAATAATACTCATTGCTAACATTTATTGGGGTGTTACTGGGACCACACACTATGCCAACTGCTTTGTATACTTTATTTTGTAATCATCCACTGAGGAGATTACTCTTACTTATCTCTCCTTACAAGTGAGGAGGCAACTAGAGGCTAGATGACTGTTCAAGGTCACACAGCTTACATCTAGTGGATCTAAGATTTAACCCCAGCTCAACTGACAGCAAGTTTGTGCTCAGAACTTTGATGTTGTACTTTTTCTTGATCATGTCTCTGGTATCATGTACTGTGTTGGGTTTGCTCACTTGCTGTCAAGTGACAGAAAAATGTCAAGACTTGGGATGTCTTGAGACGCCTGGGTGGCTCAGTTGGTTGGGCGGCTGCCTTCGGCTCGGGTCATGATCCCAGTGTCCTGGGATCGAGTCCCACATCGGGCTTCTCGCTTGGCAGGGAGCCTGCTCCTCTCTCCACCTCTGCCTGCCTCTCTGCCTGCCTCTCTGCCTGCTTGTGTTCTCTCTCTGTTAAATAAATGGATAAAATCTTAAAAAAAAAAAAAAGACTTGGGATGTCTTAAGAGCAAAGAGCAAATGTATAGTTGTTTTTAGCTACCAAGGCCCTTCGCATTTTTTGAGCTCCCTCCTTTCTCTGCCATTGTATAGTTTACTTCCCACTATGGAAGCATAAAAGGACAAGAAACACTCTGTCTCCAGCCACCAGGGCATGGACATGGGACTTGGCTTGGTCAATCACATCTCCCATCCAGAATATTGAACTAATGACACAGAAGATAATGAGATGAGAAGGCCTTGCTCATGGTGTTGGTGGCATCTAGCAGTGACCTGTGGTGGCAGTGGTAGCATTCTAACCAAGTGGTTTCTGCTCAAAAATGGTGGTTGTCTTCCTGCTTATTGGTTCTCCACAGCTGCTCCTTCTCTTGTCCATTTTCCAAGCCCAGTTCTCTTGCTTCCCACCTTTTTCTTCCAGAGTATTCTTTTTTTGTTTGTTTCTGCTACCTACAACCAAGAGTCATAACTAACACAGTCATCTTTGCATACCCAAACGATGGGGTTGGTGTATTAGTAAATGTCCACTGAATGAATGAATGAAATCTCATAAGCCATCAATATACCTTATAGATGGATGGACCAAAGGAAGTAGGATAAGAATGAGTATGTTTTAAGAATTGTGGAAGGTGAGTTTGGGGGTGTAGTTTCCCATTTAAAGTCTTCTGATTTTAATTTTCCTGATGTTATTGTAATGTAGGAGCTCTGACAAAGACGACATATGGGACATGAAGTATCCATTCTTAAAAGTGCAGTTAGAAAGGAAAAATCTGGGGTGCCTGTGTGGCTTAGTTAAGTGTCCAACTCTTGATCTCAGCTCAGGTCTTGACCTCAGGGTTGTGAGTTCAAGGCCCCAAGTTGAGCTCCATGTTGTATGTGGAGTCTACTTAAAATAGAAGAAGAAGGAGAAGGAGGGGAACAGGGAGAGGAAAAAGGAGGAAGAGGAAGAAAAAAATCCCTCTGCTTAAATCTGAAGTGCAAGCCTTCAATTTTCTCTGAAGCTTCCTATAAAATCCACTATGAGTCTCTTCAACAACTGGTTTTCAAACACAGTCACTCTGACTCCTTCACATCTCTGGTTACTCAGCTCACATGGTGACATACTTGCAAGGATGTGCCCTGTTTTTGTTTCCTGCAACTTTGGTGAAGAGCAAGGATTAGTATGGCTTCACCTTTCATGAGTCATACCAAGACATTAAGAAAGGCTTTGAAGGGATTTTGTTCAGACTGCCACCAAGAAGTATTTCATAAAATTAAGCCTCATTAATCAGCACTACAGTACTCCAGAAGGCATCCAAGTTGACATTTGACTTCGTACAAAATGCAGATGAAGAAATGAGCAGTGTGTGCAAAAATGCAGGAAAATTGTTGAAACTTTGTATGGAAAAATGTTCACCTCTGTAGCAATCCATCAAAACAGTTAATTATGAATTACCAGTGCTTTCAAAGTTTTTCTTTCCTTGAATGAGTAATTATCTGATGGTCTAAACCATCTTAGTTTCTTAGTTTGGTTCTACACATTATTTACACTTGTATCAGTCATGCGTCCCCAGGAAACAGGAAGCACCCTCAAGACTTTGCCTCCTATTCATTTTATTTACTGAAGAGAGACAGAGAGAAAGAGAAACAAAGGGAGACAGACATCAGAATCCTGTACCTCTGCCCTTTGAACAGACTCCAAACTCCCAGCTGTGACTTACCAGGCTTTGCAAGACTGTTAGGATCCCTTGTACCTCCAATTTTATCTTCTCATGCTGCGCTTCTGCCTGTTCTTCAAACATCTTTGCTACTGTCTTTGTAGTAAACATATATTTCCTACTGTGTCATTTTAATTCCTTTGTCATTTATTTCTGAGATTTTGTTTTGCTGATTACCCAATGAACCTCTTACCCCATCAGAATCTAGCTCTAACTAATACAACGTGATCTCAGTAATAAGCAAAATCTTTGCTCCTATATAGCTTCATTCTCTTCCCCTCCCTCCTTTGTGCTATTATTGTCATAAAGATTACATCTTTATTAATTAAGTGACATTGACACAGATCTATAATTATTACTTGATTTCAGTTGTCTTTCAAACCAGACAGGAGAATAAAAAGACTTACAAACAAAAATACATGAATACTGTCTTTTATGTTTGCCTATAATCTAGCCTTTACTTTATTTCTTCATGTGAGTTTGGGTTACTGTCTAGTATCATTTCATTTCAACCTGAAGAACTCTGTCTGGTATGTCTTGGAGGGCAAATTTGCTACTAATGAATTCTTTGTTTTTAATTTATCTGAGGATATCTTAATTTCTCCTTCATTGGCAGGATAGTTTTGCCAATATAGAATTCTTGATTGACAATTTTTTTTCTTTTAGCACTCTGAATGTGTTGTCCTATTGCTTCTGACCTCTATGGATTTTTTGAGATATTAGCTATTTATCTTATCAAGGCTCCCTTGAATGTGATGAGTCAGTTCTCTCTTGCTGCTTTTGAGATTCCCTCTTTGTCTTTCAAAGTTTGATTATGGTGTGTCGTGGTGTGGCTCTTTTTCTCTTTGTTCTCTGTGGAGAACAGCTTCCTGGATATGCAGATTAATTTGTTAAGTTGAATTTGGGGATTTTCATTATTCTTCAAATACTTTTTTTTTTAAAGATTTTATTTATTTATTTGACACAGAGAGAGATCACAAGTAGGCAGAGAGGCAGGGGGAAGCAGGCTTCCCACCGAGCAGAGAGCCCAATGCAGGACTCGATCCCAGGACCCTGAGATCATGACCTGAGCTGAAGGCAGAGGCTTAACCCACTGAGCCACCCAGGCGTCCCTCAAATATTCTTTTTGCACCTTTCTCTCTTCTCCTTCTGGGAGTCCTGTTGTACATATGTTGACACACTTAATGATATCTCACAGGTCTCTGAGGCTCTGTTTACTTTTGCCCATTCATTTTTCTTTCTTTCCCTCAGACTGGATAATCTGGACCTCTCTTCAGGTTCTCAGATTCTTTCTTCTGCTTGATAAAATATGTCATTGACCTCCTCTAGTGAATTTTTTATTTCAGTTATTGTGCTTTTCAACTCTAAAATTTGTATTTGGTTCTTTTGAAAATTCCATCTCAATATTTTCTGTTTGGTGAGACATTATTATCAAGCTTTTCTTTAGTTCTTTATAAATGTTTCAGGTAGCTCTTTGAACATATTGAACATAGCTGATTTAAAGTCTGTCTACGGGTGCCTGGATGGCTCAGTGGTTAAAGCTTCTGCCTTCGGCTCAGGTCATGATCTCAGGGTCCTGAGATCAAGCCCTGTGTTAGGCTCTCTGCTCAGCAGGGAGCCTGCCTCCCCCTCTCTCTGTCTTCCTCTTTGCCTACGTATGATCTCTCTCTCACTCGCTTTCAAAATAATAAATAAAATGTTCTTAAAAAATAAAGTATGTGTAATAAGCCCAATGTCTGGGTTTCTTTTAGAGTGGTTTCTATTGATTGCTTTTTTTCCTGTGCACGTTTTATCGAACTTTCTTGACTTACAGTGGGATTGTACCCTGATAAACCAGTTGTAAGTTGAAAATACCATAAGTTAGGGACGCCTGGGTGGCTCAGTTGGTTGAGCGGCTGCCTTCAGCTCAGGTCATGATCCCAGCGTCATGGGATCGAGTCCCGCATCGGACTCCTTGCTCGGCAGGGAGCCTGCTCCTCTCTCTCTGCCTCTGCCTGCCTCTCTGCCTGCTTGTGTTCTCTCTCTGTTAAATGAATAAATAAAATCTTTAAAAAAAAAAAAAAAAGAAAAGAAAATACCATAAGTTAAAAATGGATTTAATACACCTAATCTCATACCTTAGCTTAGCTGACCTTAAATATGCTCAAAACATTTGCATTTGCCTACAGTTGGGCAAAGTCATCTAACACAAAACCTACTTTATAACAAAGTATTGACTAGTTCAAGTAATTCATTGAACACTGTACTGAAAGTGAAAATTAAAATGGTTATATGGGTACAGAATGGTTGTAAATGTATTTGTAGTTTACCCTCATTATCACACGGCTGACTGAGAACTGCCACTATCCAGCATTAACCCAGAATATTGTACCACATATTGCTAGCTTAGGAAAACATCAAAATTCAGAATTCAAAGTACAGTTTCTACTGAATGCATATCACTTTAGCATCATCATAAAGTCAAAAATTGAGAAGTTGAACCACTGTAAGCTAAAGACTGTCTGAACTCTGGTTTGCTTAGTGTCGACTAATGATTGGACAGAGATTCCCTTAAATACCTGGAACCAATAAGTCTTTTCCAGGGGGCTTTGTATGCTTGGGCTTCCTTCCTTCCTTCCTTCTTTCCTTCCTTCCTTCAATTTTGTTTATTTATTTATTTGAGAGAGAGTATGAGCAGGGGGAGGAGCAGAAAGAGGGGGAAAGAATCTCAAGCAGATGCTGCATTGAGCACAGAACCTGATGTGGGGCTCAATACAAGGCTTAGTCTCACAACCCTGAGATCATGACCCTGAGCCAAAGCCAGGAGCTGATGCTTAACTGACTGAGCAACCCAGGCACCCCTGGGGCTCGCTTTCAATACTTAGCCTGGTAGTTGATTATTCCACTTTAGCCTTCACTTCCCACTTGTACAGAGCCTCAAGGTCAGTCAGAGGTAAGAACTTGGGGATTTTTTGTGTCATTCTTGAGCATACACATGACCTGACACACAGATGGCTTCTAAATTCTAAAGGATGTGTCAGACCTTGCGAAAGCCCTATGAAAATCTCATAACCCAGCTTTTCTTTTTAAGCTCTTAAAAAAAATGCCTATTATTTGCCCCAGCTCTTATCCACCACTGTAGGCAACTATGAAATTTAACTAGAATCTCTAAATGTTTTTGACAAATGCTCCTGGGGAAAAGGCTTTTTTCAGGGGATGAGCTCCAAGTCAGGTGAAATAAGAACAGCCCTGCAAGCAAATTTCCAGGGAACTGCAAGTCGGGTCACATCATGAAGATTCTCTGGGAAGGAGGCTTTCAACCCTTTCTGGAGCTCCAACCCAGCCCCCTCTGTGTGCTGCCAGACCACTGGATTGACCCATGGTTTCAAGCTGTCAGTTTTCAAAGCTACCATAGAGGTGGAGAGAAAGGTTAAGGAATAGGGCAAGTTAAAATACCACAATGCTTGCCATTCTTACCAAGATTTGGCCACTTTTCTTTCTTCCTTTTTTTTAGCAAATGAACTTTTTATTTGGCCTACTTACAGAAAACTGTGCAAATTATATGGCAAGTCTTCTTGAATAAATGCTCTCTGATTTGCTGCAAGATTTTGGTTAATTTCTAAAATTCTGACCAAAAAAAATGACTCTGGACATTTTTGTCAATTTCTCATTGTTTTATGGAGGAGAACATTTGGGGAGGCCCTGTAGATTTGTGAGCTCACTCTAAGTAAATTAGATCAACATCTCGGAGGATTGGGACCAAAAGCTGCATTTTTATAAGCAGGTGATTATAATCCCAAGTGATTCTTACCGAACCCTAAAATTTGAGAAATCACCACTTTGAAATCATTGTTTTGTCACCACATTTTAAAAATCAGCCTTACCGAGCAAGCAAAACAGTAGAATTTACCTAACACTAGAAGTTGTAAGGACTTCAGAACCTGCAGGCAATGATCATATTGTTCTTTTCTTGCTTTCTTTAACCACTTTCCCAAGGAGAATAGAAAGTATCCCTAATCTTAGGGAATCCCATGTCCAAATAGTATAGAAATTGCCACCAGAGCTTGATACCCTTGCTTTCCCTAAAATAGCTATTTTTGCAGTACCCTTCATGCTACTGAAGAAGATTGAAGGTGATGTGGTTTGAAAGATCTTAGCCTTTGTGGAAACTACTTAAATCACATTGAAAAACACGGATAAAAGTATAGACAGCCCTATTCTGTTCTGATCGCTGCTTGAAAATCAGCAATCTGCATAACTAGAAATCACCAATCAAATCAATGGATTTGATTGCAAATTTTTGGATTTGATTTGCAAATCAAAGCAAATTACACTCTTGTACTTCTGAAGTAAAGGCAGATAGGTGATTGCACAATTTATACCCTGTTTCTTAATAATGGTTTAAGGAGCCCATGACATTGTGGTGGTGAAAATTTAGTTAGCCAAAATAAACACATATTTATAGCTCAATCTTCATTAATTTAGCCTGAAAAAGTACACAAGTAAACTTATTTTTCAAAAAGACTTATAATAGGAATCTGCTTTGCCAGGTGGGCTTGAGGATTTGGGGGGACAAGGTAGAAGCTATTCATGAAAACAGTTTCTGCCTAAGGCCTCCTGGCCTGGCTCCTTCACTCAGTAGCTATGTGGCTTAGGGCTCATTTCTTAATATGTCTAGTCTTCAGTTACCTTATATGGAAAGTGAGCATAATAATGGCATATATTCACAGGATTGCTCTGAAGATTAAATGCAATAATCCAAGAGAAGCTCTTAGCGCAATGCCTGGCAGGGTGTAAGTATGAAACACGCAGCACAGTCTGATTATAATTGTTCTTATTGTCATGACACGGGTATAAAGTGCTCAGCACAGTGGCTGTTGTGTAGCAGATGTCCTAAATCTGTACTGCTCATTATAGCAGTCACAGGTCACCTGTGGTGACTGAGCTCTAGAAAGTGCCTGGTCTGAATTGAGATGTACTTTGAGTATAAAACTCATACTGAATTTCAAAGACTTAATACCTTTAAAAAATAATAAAATATCTCATTAAATGTTGCTATAACCAGACAAGGACCCCACAGAAAAAGAAAATTATAGGCCAATATCCCTAGTGAACATAGAGGCAGAAATCCCCAATTAAATATTAGCAAACCAAATTCACCAATGCATTAAAAGGATCATACGCCATGATTAAGTGGGATTCATTCCAGGGATGCAAGAATGTTTCAACATATGAAAATCAATCAATGTGATATACCGCATTAGCCAAATAAAGGATAAAATCTCAATAGATGCCGAAAAAGTATTTCCCGATATTCAACAGTCTTTCATGATAAAAACTCTCAACGAACTAGAAATAGAAGGAAATTATCTCAAGATAATAAAGCCCATGGTTAACATCACACTCAATGATGAAAAACTGAAAGCTTGTCCTCTGAGATTAGGAATAAGACAAGGATACCCATTCTCCCCACTTCTATTGAACATATTACTGAAGTCCTGACCATAGAAATTAGGCAGGAAAAATAAATTAAAGGCACCCAAATTGTAAAGGAAGAAGCAAAGGAAGAAAACTGCAAAGGAAGGAAACTGTTACTATTTACAGATGACATGATATAATATATAGAAAATCCTAAGGACTCCACCAAAAAACTGTTAGAACTAATAATTCGGTAAAGTTGCAGGATATAAAATTAATATACAAAAATATATTGCATTTCCAAGTGCTAATAGTGAATTATTGGAAAGAGAAATCAAGAAAATAAGCCCATTTACAATTGTATCAAAAAAGAACAAAATAGGGACACCTGGGTTGTTCCGTTGGTTAAGCCTCTGACTTCAGCTCAGGTTACTATCCCAGGGTCCTGGGATCAAGCCCCATGTCTGGCTCCCTGCTTGTGGTAGAGTCTGCTTCTCCCTCTGCCCCTCCCCCCACTCATACTCTCTCATTTCTCTCTCTCTCTCTAGTAAATAAATGAAATATTGGGGGGGCGGAACACCAAAATAGAGGCCCCTGGGTGGCTCAGTCAGTTTAGTGACTTGATTTCAGCTCAGTTCATGATCTCAGGGTTGTGAGCTCCAGCCCCTATGTTGGGCTCTATACTCAGCGCAGAGACTGCTTGGGATTCTCTCTCTCCCTCTCTCCCATTGTCCCTCCCCCTGCTTGCTCAATAAACAAACAAACAAACAAATAAATAAATAAGTCAATAAGAACAAAATACCTGGGAATAAATTTAATCAAGGAGGTGAACTATAAGACATTGATGAAAGAAACTGAAGACACGAATAAATAGAAAGATATTCCATGCTCATGGATTGGAAGAATTATTGTTAAATACTTGTTAAATATTGTTAAAATGCCCATACTACTTAAAGCAACCTACAGATTCAATGTAACCCCAACAAAATTACAATGTCATTTTACACAGTAGAACAAACAATCCTAATTTTTTTAAATTTAAATTCAATTAATTAACATATAATATAGTATTTGTTTCAGGGGTACAGGTCTGTGATTCATCAGTCTTATATAATACCCACTGCTTATTATATCACATACCCTCTGCAATGTCCGTCACCCATTTATCCTATTCCCCCACCTCTCTCCCCTCCAGCAACCTTCAGTTTGTTTCCTGAGATTAAGAGTCTCTTATGGTTTGTCTTCCTCTCTGTTTTCATCTTGTTTCATTTTTTTCTCTCTTCCCCTATGATCCTCTGCCTTGTTTCTTAAATTCCACATATCAGTGAGATCATATGATAATTTTCTATCTCTGATTGACTTATTTTGCTTAGCATAATACCCTGTGGTTCCATCCATGGTGTTGCAAATGGCAAGATTTCATGCTTTTGTTGACTGAGTAGTATTCCATTCTCTCTCTACACCACATCTTCTTTATCCATTCTTCTCTTGATAGACATCTAGGCTCTTTCCATAGTTTGGCTATTGTGTACATTGCTTCTATAAACATTGGGGTGCATATGCCCCTTCAGATCACTACATTTGTATCTTTGGGGTAAATGCTCAGTGGTGCAATTGCTGGGTCATAGGGTAGCTCTATTTTCAACTTTTTGAGGAACCTCCATACTGTTTTCTAGAGTAGCTGCACCAGCTTGCATTCCCATCACCAGTTTAAGAGGGTTCCCTTTTCTCTGCATCCTTGCCAACATCTGTCATTTCCTAACTTGTTAATTTTAGCCTTTCTAACTGGTGTGAGGTGGTATCTCATTGTGGTTTTGATTTGGATTTCCCTGATGCCAAGTGATGTGGAGCACTTTTTCATATGTCTGTTCATGTCTTCTGCCCATTTCTTGATTGGATTATCTGTCCTTTGGGTGTTGAGTTTGACAAATTCTTTATAGATTTTGGATACTAGCCCTTTATCTGATATGTCATTTGCAAATATCTTCTCCCATTCCGTCAGTTGTCTTTTGGTTTTGTCAACTGTTTCCTTTGCTGTGCAAAAGCTTTTTATCTCAATGAAGTCCCAATAGTTCCTTTTTGCCTTTGTTTCCCTTGCCTTGAGAGACGTGTCTAGCAAGAAGTTGCTGTGGCTGAGGTCGAAGACATTGGTGCCTGCATTCTCCTCAAGGATTGTGATGGATTCCTGTCTCACATTGAGGTCTTTCATCCATTTTGAGTGTATTTTTGTGTATGGCGTAAGGAAATGGTTTGGTTTCATTCTTCTGCATGTGGCTGTCCAATTTTCCCAACACCATTTGTTGAAGAAGACTGTCTTTTTTCCATTGGATATTCTTTCCTGCTTTGTCAAAGATGAGTTGACCATAGAGTTGAGGGTCCATTTCTGGGTCCTCTATTCTGCTCCATTAATCTATGTGTCTGTTTTTGTGCCAGTACCATACTGTCTTGCTGATTATACCTTCGAAATAGTGCTTGAAGTCCAGAATTGTGATGCCACCAGCTTTGGTTTTCTTTTTCAACATTTCTGTGGCTATTTGGTATCTTTTCTGGTTCTACACAAATTTTAGGATGGTTTGTTCCTGCCCTGTGAAAAAAGTTGATAGTATTTTGATAGGGATAGCTTTGAATGTGTAGATTGCTCTAGGTAGCATAGACATTTTAACAATATTTATCCTTCTAATCCACGAGCATGGAACATTTTCCATTTCTTTTGTGTCTTCCTCAATTTCTTTCATGAGTGTTCTGTAGTTTTTTGAGTACCGATCCTTTGCCCCTTTGGTTAGGTTTATTCCTAGGTATCTTACGTTTTTGGGTGCAATTGTAAATGGGATCAACTCCTTAATTTCTCTTTCTTCTGTCTCATTGTTGGTGTATAGAAACGCAACTGACTTCTGTGCATTGATTTCATATCCTGCCACTTTGCTGAATTCCTGTATGAGTTCTAGCAGTTTTAGAGTGGAGTCTTTTGGGTTTTCCACATAGAGTATGATGTGAAGAGTGAGAGTTTGACTTCTTCTTTGCCGATTCAGATGCCTTTTCATTCTTTTTGTCTGATCACTGAGGCTGAGACTTCTAGTACTATGTTGAACAACAGGGGTGAGAGTGGACATCCTTGCCATATTTCTGAGCTTAGGGGAAAAGCTCTCAGTTTTTCCCCATTGAGAATGATATTCACTGTGGGTTTTTCTTTTTTTTTCTTTTTTTTTAAGAGTTTATTTTATTTTATTTTATTTTTATTTTATTTATTTATTTGACAGAAAGAGAGATCACAAGTAGGCAGAGAGGCAGGCAGAGAGCCCTGGGCTCGATCCCAGGACCCCGAGATCATGACCTGAGCCTAAGGTGGAGGCTTAACCCACTGAGCCACACAGATGCCCGCTGTGGGTTTTTCACAGATGGCTTTTATGAGATTGAGGTATGTACCCTCTATCCCTACACTGTGAAGAATTTTAATCAAGAAAGAATGCTGTACATTGTCAATTGCTTTTTCTGCATCTATTGAGAGGATCATATGGTTCTTGTCCTTTCTTTTATTAATATATTGTATCGCATTGATTGATTTGTGGATGTTGAACCGCCCTTGCAGCCCAGGAATAAATCTCACTCGGTCGTGGTGAGTAATCCTTGTACTGTTGGATCCTATTTCCTAGTATTTTTTTTTCTATTTCCTAGTATTTTGGTGAGAATTTTTGCAACCATGTTCATCAAGGATATTGATCTGTAATTCTCCTTTTTGGTGGGGTAATGCTTGCCTCATAAACAGGGTTTGGAAGCTTTCCTTCCATTTCAATATTTTTTTAAAAGATTTTATTTATTTATTTGACAGAGAGAGAGAGATCACAAATAGGCAGAGAGGCAGGGAGAGGGAGGGGGGAAGCAGGCTCCCTGCTGAGCAGAGAGCCCAATGTGGGGTTCGATCCCAGGACCCCAAGATCATGACCTGAGCTGAAGGCAAAGGTTTTAACCCGCTGAGCCACCCAGGTGGCCCCCATTTCAATTTTTTAAAACAGCTTCAAAAGAATAGGTATTAATTCTTCCTTTAATGTTTGGTAGAATTCACTCAGAAGCCATCTGGCCCTGGGCTCTTGTTTGTTGGAAGATTTTTGGTTACTGCTTGAATTTTCTTGCTGGTTATGGTTCTGCTGTTCAGGTTTCTATTTCTTCCTGTTTCACTTTTGGTAGTTTATACCATCCATTTCTTCCAGGTTGTCTGATTTGTTGACTTATAGTTGCTCATAATATATTATTATAATTGTTTGTATTTCTTCGGTGTTGGCTGTGATCTCTCCTCTTTCATTCATGATTTTATTTATTTGGTCCTTTCTCTTTTGTTTTTGATAAGTCTGTCCAGAGGTTTATCAATCTTATTCTTTCAGAGAAGCAACTCCTAGTTTCGTTGATCTGGTCTACTGTTTCTTTGGTTTCTATTTCATTGTTTTCTGCTCTAATCTTTTTTATTTCTCTTCTCCTGCTGGATTTAGGCTTTATTTGCTGCTCCTCCCTCCCTCCCTTTCTCCACCTCTTTAGTTGTAGGGTTAGG
The DNA here is from genome assembly GCA_028533885.1 of Nasua narica. Classification (NCBI taxonomy): domain Eukaryota; kingdom Metazoa; phylum Chordata; class Mammalia; order Carnivora; family Procyonidae; genus Nasua; species Nasua narica. The sequence continues at coordinate 39,086,726 of CM052803.1, read as the reverse complement.
TTGTGTATTTGAGATCTTCCTTGTTTCTTGAGAAAGGCTCGTAGTGCCATATACTTCCCTTTTAGGACTGCCTTGGCTACATTCCAAGACTTTGAACAGTTGTATTTTTATTTTCATTTGTTTCCATGAATTTAAAAAATCTTCTTTAATTTCCTGCTTGATCCATTCATTCTTTAGTAGGATGCTCTCTATTCTCCATGTATTTGAGTTCTTTCCAACTTTCCTCTTGTGATTGAATTCCAGTTTCAGAGGATTGTGTTCCAAAAATATGAAGGGAATGATCCCAGTCTTTTGGTACTGGTTGAAACTTGATTTGTGACCCAAAATGTGATCCATTCTGGAGAATATTGCATATGCACTTGAGAAGAATATCTATTCTGTTGCTTTGGGATGGAATGTTCTGAATAAATCTATGAAGTGTATCTGGTCCAGTGTGTCATTCAAAGCCCTTATTTCCTTGTTGATCTACTTAGATGATCTGTCCATTTCAGCGAGGGGGTTGTTAAAGTCCCCTACTACTACTATAATATTATCAATGTGTTTCTTTGATTTTTATTATTAATTGGCTTACATAATTGGCTGCTCCCATGTTAGGGACATAAATATTTACACTTATTAGATGTTCTTGTTGGATAGACTCTTTAAGTATGATATGGTGTCTTTCCTCCTCTCTTATTACAGTCTTTGGTTTAAAATCTATTTTGCCTGATAAAAGGATTGTTACCCCAGCTTTCTTGTGATGTCCATTAGCATGATGAGTGGTTTTCCAACCCCTCACTTTAAATCTGGAGATGTCTTTGGGTCTCAAATGAGTTTCTTGCAGACAGCTTGTCGATGGGTCTTGCTTTTTTATCCAGTGTGATACCCTGTTTTTTGATTGGGGCATTTAGCCCATTTACAATTCAGGGTAACTATTGAAAAATATGAATTTAGTGCCATTGTATGGCCTGTAAGGTGATTGTTACTGTATATTGTCTGTGTTCCTTTCTGGTCCATGCTGCTTTGGGGCTCTCTCTTTGCTTAGAGGACACCTTTCAATACTTCTTGTAGGGCTGGTATGGTGATCACAAATTACTTTAGTTTGTCCAGGAAGCTTTTTGTCATGCCTTTTATTTTGAATGAGACACTTCCTTCCTCCCTCCCTCCCTCCCTTCCTTCCTTCCACATTGATTTTATATCCTGCCACTTTACTGAATTTCTCTATGAGTTCTAGCAGTTTTGGGGTAGAATCTTTTGGGTTTTCTGCATAGAGTATCATATCATCTACAAAGAACGAGAGTTTGACTTCTTTGCCAATTTGGATGCCTTTTATTTCTTTTTGTTGCCTGATTGCTGAGGTTAGGACTTCTAGTACTATGTTGCAGTGGTCATTGCCCAATGTATTCAAATGTCGAATCACGAGTTTGTACACCTGAAACTAATATAATGCTGTATGTCAATTATACACCAGTTTTTTAAAAAGGTTTCTATGGTGATGGTATATTGTTTTGATAATATTTTGTAGGCGTTAAGTTAAAATATATTATTAAAATTAATTTTACCTGTTTTTATCTTTCTAAAATCTGGCTACTAGAAAATTTAAGTTTTCATAGGTAGCTTGTATTTGTAGCTTCCATATAATTTTCTGTAAAGTGTACTTTATTAGGCTTATGTTTAACCAGTTTATTGAATATCTACTCTGAACGAGGTCAAGCAAAGAGGAATGTGTTAAGCACCATCAGATAACATAGGGAAGAGAACTATGCCCAAGGCATCAGGTAGGCCTTCGTGGAGGAGGTGGTATCCAAGCTGGAGCTCACTCTCTCCAGGGATCAGCAGGAGATTCAAGGGTGCCGACTTGCTGTGGGATTTGCTCTGTTTAGAAGCTTTGCCACATTTTAAAACCTGTGAAAACCTGAAGCCAGACAAGTCTGGTCTGCACGTGGCCTTCTTTCCATGCAGGAAGTCTCCTTTTATGCCATTTATGCCACATCACACATGCCACATTTATGCCACATCACACATGCCCTCACCACAACAAACAGCTTTCTGCTTCCACTCCACACTGGGCATGGAGTTGACTTAAAAAAAAAAAAAGAAGAAGAAGAAGAAGAAAAAAGAAAAAAATTCAGAAATTTTTTATAGTCAAATAATACTCATCCCATTTAGCAGTGAAAGGAAGAGAGGTGGTCATTGGTGTGGTCCTCAAGTAAAGCAAGGCACAAAGGAATCATGATTATGGGTCTACAGTAGAGCCAGCAGGGCAAGAGGAATGGTGCTTCCACACCTACACCCTGAGGTTCAAGTTAGGTCAGGCCTTGTCATTTGTGTTCAGAGTTGGACTGGAGTGCTACTGGTATGGAAGCTTTCTAGAGTTACAAGTCAATCACAGAACAAATCCTCTCTTTAATCCCGAAAGCCTAAAGCCATCCTCAGGCCTGACTTAGTTTTAGAACATTCTAGATGTTCTTCCTAATCCAAATAATTCTTAATCTCTTTCGCACCCCCAGCTTACTCTTGAACTTGATTGGCTCCTTGGGACACATTGCTTAGATGTGCTAGAGTAGGTACTAGCAGGATTAATTAGGTTTCTCCTCCTCCTTCTCCTTCTTCTCCCCCTCCTCCTCCTTCTTTTCCTTCTTCTCCCCCTCCTGCTACCCCTCCTCCTCCTCCTTCTTCTTCGCCTTCTCCTCCTTCTTCTTCAAAGGATTTCTCAGAAACTTTAATATAAAATTTGACACTCTAGGAGGAAAACAAAATTTTCAAAGATTCCCCCCACACACCCAGAGACAAGAGAGGCTGAACTGTTTTACACTCTTCTCTATTAGTCATGGGCCACAGGCTGCCCTTGGAAGGTGGGACATAACTTCCAAAACATCTCCAGGCAAGGCAGCTCTGGCCAAGGCCAAGAGAACAATGTAAGTGTGAGCTCTTGGCTTCTAATAGCCTGGAGCTGGAGAAAAGGAGTACCAGTCCAGTTAGGGAACCTGGCAGGGCACCAACAGATAGATATGCTACAGTCACACTTTGCAAAAACCCACCCCAAGCCTCAATCCTGTCTATCACTACTATCACAAAGAATTCAAGTAGTCTTTGGAATACCTGACATTGTTCACCCGGCCATTCCCACTCCACATCTTCATTATCTCTAAGAAACTATCGTAGTGATAACTTACCAAAAGGAAGGGGAAATTTCATCTAGAAGTTGCAAGACTGTGAAGGACAAAAGGCTCATCGGTGTGAATGCACGTATAGAGTAGAGGAAGTCTCTTAAGGAGATGGGCTTTTAGCCAAAAAATGGACTTTTTTTGGTTTAGAGTGAACAGGTGGGGAGGGTAGAAAAATTCTCATGTTGATGGGAGCTCAGAGCCTGATTCCCAGGGATGCCTGCATTTCTGGAAGCAGAGAAGCCAGAACTATGCGGAGCTCCCGGGTTCATGCGATGAGGGTGGTGTGGTGGTGTGGCCTTTTGAGAGGGCAGAAGGGTGCACAGTTCCCTCGTTGGGAATCCAGATAAAGGAGGAACTCCCAGTTTCTAATATTTAGCTCTTGTCAAACTATCCTCAAGGACAGCACCAGACGATACCACTGTTCTCCTTTTCTCCACTTCCCCTAAACCAGTTCAGAACCCTGCCTGCCCCTGTGCCCCCAGGTGAGTTGGGGCTCTCTGGGCAATCCTGACACCTGAACTGTTTTGGGGTGCCAATGATGTTTACACCTTCATCCTTTTGACTTTATGAACTTTTGCTTATTGGCCTGTAGAGTCTTTTGCAGAGTCTTCAGAGGCTGTTGTTAGGCTTCAATGTATTTGTTTCTAGTAGAAATTTGGGGACCAGAAGTGGGTTTCCTGCCAGAGGAATTGGGCTGGAGCAGATGCTGACCGTCCTAAGGATTTATTTCTGACAATGCTGAGAAACTCAGATGCTCTAAGAAGCATTTAATTGTGAATTTGTGAAGTTGTGTACCTGACCAAAAGAAATGAACAAAGTGGGGGTGGTGGCGGAAGTGGGGACAGAGATAGATGGAAGAATTCTAGACTGCCAGGCATCTGCGGAAGGTTTAGCCAAGCCTTGAGGAGGTTCTTGAGCCAAAGTTGGCTGTCACAGGAGTCCTGGGTCTACTAGGAATGGGTCGGCTGTAGTGTACATGCCATGTGTGGTCAGAGCAGGGAACAGCTCATGGCAGGCATGGCCTCGTCGCAGTCACAGTGGTGGATTTCAGAGCACCACATCTGGGACACTAGTGACTCTGGTGGGTGACATGCAAGTCTGGGCTGCCTGTCTACGTAGCTTACTTTTGTCCTCTGGTTCTTCCTGGACTTGGGTTCAGGTATACCATCTTCCATCCTACGATGGACCCCTCTGGTCTGTGGGACATAAGTCCAATCTACTATCTCACCTCTTCCAACTTACCCTCTGTGCCCTGATTTGCGGTGCTGGGCTGAGACTCTGATGTCCATGTTTTCATTTTGCCAGCTGGCTCCGCATTGAGCTCTGCCAGTTAGGGTGCAAGGGGGAGCAGAAATGCGGGGACAGGGAGGAGGGAGCTGCTCCATCCTGTTTGCTCTCTATTTCTACCAACCTCACCACAGCAGCTGTGCTCCATCCTGACATGCACTTTCTACACCTCCCAAACCAGTTTCATCACTCTCCTTAAAGATAACAGCCAGGCAGTGTCCCCTCCCTTGGAAATCTGGGGCCCAGCTCTGGAGGGTCCATCCCTCAACCTTTGAGATACCACATTAACTTGGTGGGGACGTCCCCCCGGAGGTCTGAGCTGTAGCACCCGGGGCCCCTTCCTCTAATCATCTGCATTCCAATGGACCCAATGTCTCTCCTTTGTTCTCCCAGCCCTTGGAGTGGGGAGCTGCTTCCTGAAGTTACAATGTCTGTGTTATGTCAATATTCCATTTTTGCCTTTTTATTGCTCCAGTACCTGTTGAATTCCCTATACTGAATACTCTCTGTTGAAATAACTAGTGTGGTTGCTGTTTTCTTGGATAGACCCAGACTGACCATCTTGCTAAACAGTGAAACACTTCTTGGAGCTCAGATCAAATGAGATAGATTGGGGCAAAGATCAAAATCAAAGATCAAGGCCACCTTACCTGGGTGGGAGAGGAAATCCTCACCTGGATTGTGGGGAGCATCTGGAAGAATTACTGGTTCTACCTAGTCAAATCCCCTACATGATCTCACAACTCATCTTGTCTCCCCAGCCTCTTCCTAGGCAGCATCCCTACAATCTTGCCCCTGGACCTGTGGAAGGACCTGCCTTGTCCTCCTTTCTGCACTCCTGTGTTATTGTGCATCACCTCTACACTTAGGCCTCAGAAGAATTATGGTCACCACACCAGATAGGCTAGTCCAGTGTGGGGGGCTGCTGGTACTTTATTCATTGTTGTGATGCCACTGACTGGCCCTTTACCCTGTGACTTCTCTTAGTTCATCCCTAGCCTCCCACCAAAAACAATTTCCTTCCAGCAGTTCCTTTCCATGCCCACCACCCATCTGTATGTGACTTATCAGAGAAAATCATTTGCCCCACATTTTTAAATTATCCAGCAGCTGAGACCAGAAACCTACTGGGTCTGGTAGGTCTTTCATTATAAGGCTTATTTTCAACAAGAAGTCCATCAGACACACAAATATTTGCAGCTGGACTGGTGGAGGTGGAAATTGAAATTCAGAATTCTATGAACCTAGGCTTCCATGTCTTTCCCTTTCTTACATACCATCTAACCTTCACTCCTGATTTCCAGAAGTGATTATGAAACATCTTTCAGGTAGGGCTGACCTCATGAGTGTATGACCTATGTGATTGCACAGGGCCTGGCACTTGGTTTAATTCTCTGCCACCCTTGTCTTGAAATTCACAATAATTTTTCTAATGAGGGGTCCTGCATTTTGATTTTGCACTGGGCCCCACAAATTATGTAGCCAGTCCTGGATATAGGGTGTGTGAAGTCCTAGCAAAAAGTGGTGGATACTATCTGAGCGTTGAAACACCAACACAGCTTGGTTCATATAACTGAGTGCCCCTCTGAACTCTTGAGCTTCTGGTTGGGACAGGAAGGCACTCGGAGAGTATCAGGTGTCTGGAGCTGGATCCCTGCAGGATGTAAGAGATTCTCTGGTCCAGGCTCTGGGGACGGATAGCCAGAGCTACCCACAGCACCCCTAGATTATAGCATCCTTTCTCCTATGCATCCGACTGCCTCCTCAACAAGTCTGTGTGGGCCAGGCAGTGGAGGGCAGGAGAGATGGTACGAGGAACCCGAGGCTCATCATGGGCCAGCAGCATCCACCTCTTGGCCAATGGCTTCTTGGAAGTCTAAAGAATTATCATGTCAAAAACTAAATTCTAGGTTGACTTCTCCATTTTTCACCACTTCCACTGCTACCACCCTGGCCAAAGTCACCATTTGGTGACTTTGAAAGAAGATCATTCAAGAGACCACTACAATAATCTAAGCAAGAACGCTCTTGCTCCATTCGCTCTTGCTCAGATTATTGTAGTGGTCTCTTGAATGATCTTCTTCCACCCACCTTTGACCTCCTCTGGTCTTTCTCAGCAAGGCAGCCAGGTGATCCTACTGACGTGACTGTAAGTTATCATCCTCTTTGAGAGGAAAAAGGAGCTCTAGTAATAATTATAATGGTCAACAGGAGTTCGCCCATACTGACTCCAGCAAATCAGAACATGGGATCACCCCGGTTAAAACCTAAGCCAGATCAGGGCACCTGGGTGGTGCAGTTGGTTAAGCCTCTGACTCTTGGTTTCAGTTCAGATCATGATTACAGGGACAATGAGATTGAGCTCTGTGTTGGGTTCCATGCTCAGCATGAGTTGGCTCCAGATTCTCTTTCCCTCTCGCTCTGCCCCTCCTGCTTGTGCTCTCTCGCTCACTCTAAAATATATATTATTTTAAAAAGTGTAAGTGAGATCATGTTTCCTCTCTGCTCAAAATCCTCCACTGGGTCCCTATTTCACACAATCCAACAAAGGGTGGGATGCTTCTCCAGATCTAGTCTCTGGTTACCTCTCCCATCTCATTTCCTATTGTTCTCTCCCTCACTAATCCCTTGCCCTGTGTTAGCTGCATGACTTCCTTCTGGAAGCACGCTGAGCATATTGTTACCTCAGCAGCTTTGCACTGGCTGTTCCCTCTTTCTGAAACACTCTTCCCTCAGATATCCTCTTGGTTCAGTCCTTCCCTCTTTCCTGTCTTGCCTCAAATGTCATTTTCTCAGGGAGGCTTGCTCTGAGCATCCCTACTCCCAAAGAAACCAGGCTCCCCATCACAGCTACCTGGTGACTTACTAAGACCCTGGAGAGTGTCCTGGTCTGCTTTGGGGAGATCTCCCTCATTGTGTCCCTCCCAGTTAGTCCTCTAGATCCAAGTGAGGAAATGGAAATGAAGGGTGGGACTCTGGCTCTGCCCTAATCAGTGGTAAGATACTGGGCACTTACTTTCTCCTGTGTCTCAATGTCTAGAAACTAAATGGGTGTGCCTGGATGATATTTTAGGCTCCTGCCAATCTTCACTTTCTCTAGAAATGTCTCCTGAGACCCTTGCTGGCTTGAACTCTGCCTTTGTCTAGCACTGCTCACAGCCAGCCTCTTGGGGTCAAGGCTGCGGAAGCACTGAGACTGGGGGAGAACAGGAAAATGTTTGACACACACCCACACGGAGAGACGGAGGTGTCCCTGGGCATGATTTAAGGCACTCTGTTTAAATTTCACCCATCCGTACCACCTCTCTTTTCACTAAGGGTTTCTTCACCTTGGGTTTTCAGATAGAAATCATGGAATTCTCGGGGCGCCTGAGCGGCTCAGTGGGTTAAAGCCTCTGCCTTTGGTTCAGGACATGATCTCAGGGTCCTGGGATGGAGCCCAGCATCGGGCTCTCTGCTCTGCGGGGAGCCTTCTTCTTCCTCTCTCTGCCTGCCTCTCTGCCTACTTGTGATCTCTCTGTCAAATAAATAAATAAAATCTTGAGAGAAAGAAAGAAAGAAAGAAAGAAAGAAAGAAAGAAAGAAAGAAAGAAAGAAAGAAAGAAATCATGGAATTCTTAAGCCTGTCTACTAACCTCTACATGGTATTTAGGATTTTCTTCCATTATGGATGTAGGCAGCAGATAAACCATAGTGGTATTAGCAGTACTCAAAGAAATTGGAGACATTTTCATGTCATATTAGTCACCGCAGAGATCTAGAAAAGTCACTTATGCCCACTTTTTCAAAATTCTTATATCTTCTTATTTATTCCTATATATTTTAAGTTTGGAAACATCATTCCGTGAGGGTGGCACAACTTCACCAGGACTTTATAAGGAGTCCAAGCACAAAATGGGTGAAGAATCTCTGATTGGGGGGAAGCCTGGATGGCTCAGGCGGTTGGGCGGCTGCCTTTGGCTCAGGTCATGATCCCAGAGTCCTGGGATCGAGTCCCCATCAGGCTCCTTGTTCAGCAGGGAGCCTGCTTCTCCCTCTGACTGCTTTGCCTACTGCTCCCACTGCCTGTGAGCTCTCTCTCCCACAAATAAATAAAATCTAAAAAAAAAAAAAAGGATCCCTGATTGGGGTCATTTTCATACTCCGGTGCACCAGGTCACTCTAGGATTTTTGTTTGTTTTGTTTTACTTTGTTTTTATTTTCTTCTTGTTTTTATTGGATTATAGGCAGCATACGATGTTAATATTAGCTGCAGGTGTGCAACAAAGTGATTTGACATCGTACATTGTTAGCTTACACATGCGTCCCTACCGTCTGTCCAGTTACATGGGACTTACAATGTCATTGACTGGACCCCTTACGCTCTGCCTCTTGTTGCCCTCTCCCCTTCACCCATTTGGCCCATCCCACTACCTCCCTCCCCTCTAGCGACTGTCATTTTGTTCTCTGTAGTGATAGGTCCGATCCTGCTTTTGTTAGTTAATTCACTGGTAGTTTGTTTTTAGATCCTACTTATGAGTGGAATTACATGGTATTTGTCTTTCTCAGTCTGACTTCTTTCACTCAGCATCATACCCTCCAGATCCATTCCTGGTGTCTGGGATTTGGTTTTGAGGGGCGATGAGACAGACTTCCTCCTGCAGAGCTCCTGGGAGGGTCGGGCAGGGAAGGGGTGTGGCTGTTTCCAGGCTGTCAGTAAGACTCCGCCACCTAGTGGTGAGGAGACGGGAAGGCAGGCACCCTACTGGGAGTCCGCTCCCAGCCTGTTGGTGGTACAGTGGCCCACTCCAGATGGTGACCACCCCCAACACATACCCCCTAGCACACCATTGCAAGGCCCCGAATTTAAACTTTCCCCTCTGCACCTCCTTCAAGGCCTTCCATGCTGAGGCCTTCATATGGAAGCCTCCAATAGCCTTCCATGGGAGGCTCTTCAGATGATGCCCTGCCACCTTGGGCAGGGGTGAGGGCCAGGGGAAGGATGCCCCAGGGAGGGATACAGCTCAAGGTCATGAGGGAGGGAGAGGGCTACATTCCCATCCAGTCTTCTAAACACGAATTTCTCACCTGGTGTGTGTTCAGAAAGCTTTCCTGCCCCAGCAGGCTCTCAGGGGGCTGGGGACACACTTAGGGGTGCTGACACTCACCCAGGGCATACAGAGGCGTTCATCCACAGGGGCCTTCCTTGCTCTTTGAATTCTAAACACAGTCATTACCACCTGATGAATTTTGCCATTGTTATTTAAATATGAGGTAATTTTCATTAACGGACTCACTTTTTTACTGAAAAAAAGTATATAAAAAAAATTCTACACTACTATCACAAATGGAAAGCCCTGTATGTCTTGCCAAAAATATAAAGTAGCTATAGGGGCACCTGGGTGGCTCAGTTGGTTGAAAGTCTGCCTTTAGCTCAGGTGATGATCTTGGGGTCCTGGGATAGGGCCCCAAGTCTACTTCTTCCTCTCCTCCCCCTCCCCCTGCTTGTGCCTTCTCTGGCTCTCTCTTTCAAATAAATAGATAAATAAATCTTTGGAAAAATATAAAGTAGGTATAGAGATAAATACAACAAAAAGAAAACAGTTACCGGATTGTTAATCAGTCCTAGCAAGCTTTCGTTGGCTGCCAAAGATAATCTCTAGCACGGTGTTAAAGATCTAGTAGCATCAAACAGAAGCTTTCTCTTTGACATCATCGGAAGGACTGGGAGAAATTGACGTAAGAATGACTTCCTTGCTGTGGCATTCAATATTATTGCAGTAAAATCATCTTCTCTTTTGGGGATCACGGGGAGCAAAGCAGAGCAGTGGGCGGCACCTCAGCATTTAGCAGCGGAGCCTTGAGGGATTGCCCGTGCAGACCAGGTCCCGGGTTAGGTACGGTGAGAGTTGGAGGAATGGGTTATTTCTAGGCTCTGACTATTGCTTGGCATTTTGGAGAGCTTCTCCTTTTCCCCAAGTAGACCTGCATGTCCATTTCCTGGGCTGAAGCTGAGAAGCCCCCTGGTATGTTCCCTGGATGTGTGGTTGGACTCAGCGAAGCCGTGGAGGTGGGTATGGGAAGGAACTCACTGGGCCTCATCCCCACAAGTTAACTGTATGGACAGTTCCCTTCCTCAGCAGGACCCTGCCGCAGTGTTTGTGTGGGAGTCAGCCCTCAGGACGACACATTGCTTCACTCAAGACTTAGCCACAAGATTTCCAAAGGAGAGGAAGAAGTTCAATATGGGTCTGGTAGAGATTAGGGTGAACTGAGGTACTGAATGAGAATGTATATGTGTGGGCGCAGGTCTGCGTTGAAAACTGCAGAACTCTCGGCATGTAAGGATTCCATTCAATCTTAGCGTGACTTCTGGTATCATGAGGCCATGTCCTAAGGATGACCTCCCTGCTCCTGCCCTGTGAAATACCTGCTGAAGAAAGCTCAAGGCTGCTAGGAAATTTTACAGTTTGTTCCAGACACTTTACACACCTTTCTTGGAGCATTTACTAAAAAGGGCTTATATCAAAACAGTGAATTTTTCCTGTCCTTTTTTTTTAACAAAGCTTTCATTTATTTATTAGACACAGAGAAAGAGACAGCAAGAGAGGGAACACAAGCAGGGGGAGTGGGAGAGGGAGAAGCAGGCTTCCCACGGAGCAAGGAACCCGATGTGGGCTCAATCCCAGGACCCTGGGATCATGACCTGAGCCAAGAGCAGATGCTTAATGACTGAGCCACCCAGGTGCCCCTTTCCTCTGTCCTTTGAGATATGTATGTATGTCCTGCAACTCAGGAGTGTCTTTCTCAAGGACCTGAAGGCCATTCCTATCAGAAAGGATAGGGTCTCTGTCTCCAGGTCTCTGTGGGAAGATGGAGTCCTAACTCCGATCGTTGGCAGCTAACAGAGCTAGCCTAGTCATATTTACACTGACCAATCCTTTGTAATTTTTTACTAGAGCCCCACTTTCTTCTCCTCCGTACTCCCTCATTTTCCCTTTAAAATACCTGGTTGAGGGGCACCTGGGTGGTTGCCCAGGTTGGTTAGGTGTCTGCCTTCAGCTCAGATCATGATCCCAGGGTCTTGGGATCCAGTGCCAAATCGGGTTCCCTGCCCAGCAGGAGCCTGCTTCTCCCTCTCCCTCTGCCTGTCACTCCCCCTGCTGTGCTTTTTCCCTCTGTCAAATAAACAAATAAAATCTTTAAAAAATATTAAATAAAATACCTGTTTATGTGTGCACAAATCAGAGTGGAGCTCAGCCCTTTCCTCTACGATCAGTAATTACTGAATAAATTCTCTTTTCACTGCTCTAATTAATGCTAACTAATGTCCTGCTTTATTATCTTTAATACTGTATATGCCTGTGTAGGCAGATGTTTACAGGCAGATGTTTATACCTATGCCTATACAGTTGATTACAGTTAAGGGGTCAGATTAGCTTAGCTAAGATCTAAGCTAAGATTAGCTTAGATCTGCCCTTATTTTGATTGTGTTTGATTAACATAAGCTGTGTCCCTACTGTGTGCCATAAATTTTGGGTAGAGTATGAGGACAGGTTTCCAGAAAGCTATCCTGGAAATACCTCTCAAAGTCTGTGTTTCCTGATAATCTAACTATGGAACCAGAAAAGACTCTATTAAATAGCCAGAAAAATGTTGAAAAAGCAAAGCAAAGCTGGTGGCATCACAGTTCTGGACTTCAAGCTCTATTTCAAAGCTGTAATCAGTCAGAGAGTATGGTACTAGCACAAAAACAGACAAATAGATCAGTGGAACAGAATTGAGAACCCAGACATGGGCCCTCAAGTCTCTGGTCAACTCATCTTTGACAAAGCAGGAAAGAATATCCAATGCAGGGGCGCCTGGGTGGCTCATTGGTTAAAGCCTCTGCCTTCCGCTCAGGTCATGACCTCAGGGTCCTGGGATCAAGCCCCACGGCAGGCTCTCTACTCGGCGGGGAGCCTGCTTCCCCACTCTCTCTCTGCCTGCCTCTCTGCCTACTTGTGATCTCTCTCTCTGTCAAATAAATAAATAAAATCTTTAAAAAAAAAAAGGAATATCCAATGGAAAAAAGACAGTCTTCTTCAACAAATGGTGTTGGGAAAATTGGACAGCCACATGCAAAAGAATGAAACTGGACCATTTCCTTATGCCATACACAAAAATACACTCAAAATGAATGAAAGACCTCAGTGTGAGACAGGAATCCATCACAATCCTTGAGGAGAATGCAGGCACCAATGTCTTCGACCTCAGCCACAGCAACTTCTTGCTAGACACGTCTCTCAAGGCAAGGGAAACAAAGGCAAAAAGGAACTATTGGGACTTCATTGAGATAAAAAGCTTTTGCACAGCAAAGGAAACAGTTGACAAAACCAAAAGACAACTGGCAGAATGGGAGAATATATTTGCAAATGACATATCAGATAAAGGGCTAGTATCCAAAATCTATAAAGAATTTATCAAACTCAACACCCAAAAAACAAATAATACAATTGAGAAATGGGCAGAAGACATGAACAGACATTTCTTCAGAGAAGATATTCAAATGACCAACAGACACATGAAAAAGTGCTCCACATCACTCGGCATCAGGGAAATCCAAATCAAAACCACAGTGAAATACCACCTCACACCAGTTAGAAAGGCTAAAAGTAACAAGTTAGGAAATGACAGATGTTGTCAAGGATGCAGAGAAAGGGGAACCCTCTTATACTGTTGGTAGGAACACAAGCTGGTGCAGCCACTCTGGAAAACAGTTTGGAGGTTCCTCAAAAAGTTGAAAATAGAGCTACCCTATGACCCAGCAATTGCACTACTGGGTATTTACCCCAAAGGTACAAACATAGTGATCGAAAGAGGTCCATGCACCCCAATGTTTATAGCAGCAATGTCCACAATACCCAAACTATGGAAAGAGTCCAGATGTCCATCAACAGATGAATGGATAAAGAAGATGTGGTGTATATATATACAATGTAATACTACTCAGCCATCAAAAAAATGAAATCTTGCCATTTTCAACAACAGTGGATGGAACTAGAGGGTATCATGCTAAGTGAAATGTTTTCAATTAGCAATAATCGCGCCTCGGATAAACCTCATTGGCTACGATACTGCCACTGCGCAAAGCTCATGCTAAGTGAAATAAGTCAATTAGAGAAAGACAATTATGATCTCACTGATAATGCAGAATTTAAGAAACAAAACAAGATCAAAGGGGAAGGGAGGGAAAAATAAAACTGGACTCTGTTCTATTCATCTTTTATCTAACTTTACTCCCACTATAATGCTGCCTCAACTACTGTACTTTTATAATAAGTCTTGAAATCGGGTAGTGTAAGTTCCCCAAATTGTTCTTTTTATAAGGTCTTTTGCCTATTCTAGGTCCTTTGGGTTTCCATTAAATTTTAGAACCCATTTGTCAATTTCTATAAAAATAGTCTGCTAGATTTTGAGTAGAATTTCATTAAATCTATAGATCAATTTAGGGAGAAGCGACATCTTAACAATATTAAGCACTCCAATTCTTGAACATAGTGTGTCTCCTTTCATTTAATTCTTCATTAATTTCTCTCAGCAATGTTCTGTGGTTCTGAGGGTGCAGGTTTCACATATCTTTTGTCAGATGTATTCCTAACTATGTCCTGTTTCTTGACGCTTTGTAAATAGTATTGCTTTTTAACATCAATCTCTGTTTGTTACTAGTATGTGGAAATAGAATTGATTTCTGTAAATTGACCTTATACTCTGCAAACTTGCTTAACTCACATAGTACTTCTAGTTGCTTTTTTTGTACGTTTCATTAAATTTTCTACAGTCATGTCACCTCTCAATAAAGATAATTTGACTTCTTCCTCTCTAATCTGGAGAACTTTTTTTTTTTTTTAAGATTTTATTTATCTGAGAGAGAGTGAGAGAGAACATGACAGGGGAGGGGCAGACTCCCCATGGAGCGGGGAGCCTGATGCGGGACTCGATCCCGGAACTCAAGGATCATGACCTGAGCCGAAGGCAGTCGCCCAACCAACTGAGCCACCCAGGCGCCCTAATCTGGAGAACTTTTATTTCCTATTGCCCTGGCTATGACCTTTAGCATAATGTTGGATAAAAGTAGTAGGAGTGGAATCCTTGCATTCTTTCTGGTATTAGGAGAAAGTATTCAGTTTTTTGCTGTTAGGTTTTATATTAGTTGTAAGATTTTCAAAGATACCCATTAGGAGGTTGATATTGTTGCCTTCTATTTTTGCTTCGATGAAAGGATATGATAGGATGATAGAAATGGATATTGGTATGCTGTATGCACAAGGGAATATTATTCAGCCTTCGAAAGGAAGGAAATTCTGACATAGGCTATAACATTGATGAAACTTGAGGACATTATACTAAGTGAAATCAACCAGTCATAAAAGGACAACTATATTATTCCACTTACATGAGGTACAGAGTAATCAGAATCATTTAAAGAGTAATGGCGATTGCCTGGGGCTAGGGATGGGAAGGAATGAGTTATTTTTTAACGGATATAGTTTCAGTTTTGCAAGACAGAATTATGAAGATGGATGGTGGCAATTGTACATTTTGAGTGTATTTAGTACCACTGAACTGTACACTTAGAATGGTTAAGATGATAAATTTTACATTTTGTGTGTTTTGCTACAATTTTAAAAATTGAAAAAATGAGAAGTGGTTGTTGGATTTTGTCAGTTGCTTTTTATGCATTTACTGAGATGATCTTATGGTTTTGCACTATTCAGCTTGTTAATACAATGATATTATTGACTGAGTTATTAATGTTAAACTAAGCATGAGTTCCTGATAGACCTCATTTTGATCATGATATATTATCTTTTTAGTGTATTGTTGTGTTTAATTTGCTTACTTTTTTTTAAACTTGATTAAGTTTTGTTAAGAATTTTTGCAATGATGTTGATGGGCGAAGCCGGTCTGTGGTTTTATTTTCTTGTGCTTTTAAAATGTGGTTTTGGTATTACAGTAATGTTGGCCTCAAAGTATAAGTTAATGTATTGCCTCATCTTTAATTTTTGAAAGAGTTTGTGTGGAGTAGTTATTATTTTTCCCTTAAATGTTTAGTAAAATAATCAATGAAGACAGTGTTTGGTATAATTAACCAGTGATGTCTTCTGGGTCTAAACTCTCCTTTGTGAGAAAGTTTTAAACTATAAAGTCTATTTTGTTAATAGCTATAAGGCTATTCATCTGATCTATTTCTTCTTTAATAGGTTTGGTAGTTCATGTCTTTCAAGGAATTAGTCCATTTCATTTAAATTGTCAAATCTGTTGGGGAAAAATTGCAATTAACCCTCATTAACTTTTTAATAGTGGTAGAATTTGTTTTGGGCTCACCTGTCTTATTCCTGATATTGTGGTTTTTTTTATATAAAGATTTTACTCATTTGACAGAGAGAGAGAGATCACAAGTAGGCAGAGAGGCAGGCGGAGAGAGAGGAGGAAGCAGGCTCCCTGCTGAGCAGAGAGCCCAACATGGGGCTCGATCCCAGGACCCTGAGATCATGACCTGAGCTGAAGGCAGCAGCTTAACCAACTGAGCCACCCAGGCACCCCTTATTCCTGATATTGTTAAAGTTGTCTTCTTTTTGCTCCCTTATCAATCTGGCTAGAGATTTATCCATTGTGATGATCTGCCCAAAGAACCAGCTTTGGTTACATTGATTTATTTCATCTTGAATAGAAGAGGATGTCTTCACATCACCTCTTTAGTTTTCTGATTGGTGCTTTTCTCTCTCTGACTTCCTATTTATTTACTGATTTATTTATTGATGGTGTCCCCTAGAATGTAAGCTCCTTCAGAGAGAGAACTTACCTGTTTTCTTCACCAATCTATCCAAAGCCCCTAGAATATGCCAAATTTCTCCAGAATTTTTCATACACCTAATGTTGAGTCATGAACTGAACATGTGGGTATGTTTGTTTAAAAGAAAAATCCTCCTCTGGAGGACTTATTGAGGACTCAATATTTCCTCTCTTCTTCTAGAGAAAGTCATTGGTATAATCTAGTCTGGTTAGGAGGGTGGCTTATGAAGAGATACAATAAATATGAATGGGGGAAATTAGGGTGGATATTTAAGCTGGACCCTGAGATAGAGACAAAAATCAATTCATGGAAAGAGAATAACTGCCATTCCCAAAAGAGGCCACTACCACAATGAGCAAAGCCTCAGAGGCAAAGGAAAGGAGAGGAAAGGAAAGGGAAAGGGGGAAGGAGGGAGAGAAAGGGAAAGGGAAAAGGAGAGGGGAGAAGAAGAGAGAAGAGAAGAGAAGAGAAGAGAAGAGAAGAGAAGAGAAGAGAAGACTTATTTAGGAGTAATGAATCCAGTCTGCTCTTCTATCTGGACAAAAATTGGAGACACAGGGTCGCCTGGGTGGCTCAGTGTGTTAAAGCCTCTGCATTTGGCTCAGGTCATGATCTCAGGGTCCCGGGATCAAGCCCCACATCGGGCTCTCTGCTCAGCAGGGAGCCTGCTTCTCCCTCTCTCTCTGCCTGCCTCTCTGCCTACTTGTGATCTCTCTCTGTCAAATAAATAAATAAAATCTTAAAAAAAATTGGAGACTCAGATGAAAGGTGGATTGAGACAGATGGCAGAAGACATTGCATACTAAAAAGGAGTGTAAGTTATAGTCAGCAAGCTTTAGCAACACACTAAAGGATTTTTAAATTGACAACAGTCCGTATGTAGGTAGTATTTTAAGTGGGATGAGACATGCATCAAGAAGGCTTTCAAAAGATTATGCTGATTCTTACTAAGAAAAATGCAAATTGACTACAAAGTTTCTCCCTTATCAGATGGGCAAGCATTCTAAAGTTTGACCACCCACTGTTGGCTCTCATGTATTACTGGTAGGAGTGCAAAAGTGTGTCTGTGGAATGGGATTTGACCCTATCTAATAAAAGTATAAATTCATTTACCCCCTAACCCAGCAATTTCATTTTTAGGAATTTTCCCTGAAAATATTCATCTAAGTCATATAAAAATAACGTGTCCGTTACAACTCATTCTGGAATAATTTGTAATTGCAGAATACTGATAATTATCTAAATGTACATATACAGAAAGGAGACTGGTTTAATACATTGTGATATGTCCACCCAGTGTAATACTATGAAATTGTAACAGAAAATGAGGAAAATCTCTATGCGTTGATATGGAGTATTTCATATTGTCTTTATTTTTGTTTTAAGTTTATCTCTTTATTTAAGTAGTCTCTATACCCAACCTGGGGCTTGAACTCATGACCCCAAGATCAAGATTCTCATGTTCTGACTGAGCCAGCCAGCTGTTCCCATTTCTAAGCTACGTTATTAGGTAGAAAAAGAAAGGTTCAGAGGTGGAAATAAACTATGTGTCCATCAGTGGATGAATGAATAAAGAAAAGTGTGTGTGTGTGTGTGTGTGTGTGTAATGTTAGGGAAGAAATACAATGGAGTATTATTCAGCTGTAAAAAGAAGGAAGTTCACTATTTGTGACAACATGAATGGACCCTGGAGACATTGAAACTGAAACTAACTGAAATAGGGAAACCAAATATTGTATGATCTCACTTATATGTGGACTCTGAAGAACAAACATAGATCCAGAGAATAGTTTGGTGATTGCGAGAAGCAGGAGAGGGGGGAGTGTGTAAAATGGGTAAAGGTGGTCAATAGGTACAAATTTGCAGTTATAAGATTTTCAAAAAGTCCTGGGGATGTAATGTACAGCATGGTGACTATAGCTAAAAATACTGTACTATATATTTGAAATTTACTAAGAGAATAGATCTTACAAGTTTTTATCACAAGGGAAAAAATGTAATTACGTGTAATGATGGATATTAACTAAACTTATTGTTTCACAATATATACATATGTCAAATCATTATGGCGTGTACCTGAAACTAATGCAAAGTTATATGTCAAGTTTAAAAAGGTGTAGGGGTGGGGACACCTGGGTGGCTCAGTCAGTTAAGCGTCTGCCTTTGGCTCAGGTCATGTTCCCAGCGTCCTGGGATCAAGCCCCATATTGGGCTCACTGCTCAGCAGGGGGTCTGATTCTCCCTCTCCCTCTGCCTGCTGCTCCCCCTGCTTGTTTATCTCTCTCGCTTTCTCTCTCCTAAATAAATAATATCTTTTTTTTTTTTTTTAAGTGTAGGGGCACCTGGGTGGCTCAGTTGGTTAAGCCTCTAACTCTTGATTTCGGGTTGGGTCATGATCTCAGGGTCATGAGAGAGAGCCCCAAGTCAGGATCTGTGCTCAGCAGGGAGTCTACTTGGGATTCTCTCTTTCCCTTTCCCTCTGCCCCTCCTGCACTGTCTCTTTCTCAAATAAATAAATGAATAAAATCTTCAAAACCTGAAAAGAAGTATATGTGGAATAGAAGTGGGAGTGGGGAGAGAACAGGAAGAAACTTTGCCTCATTGTGGACTGTGACCATCTCTTGTGAGGGAAGTAGAATTGGGGGCCTGAGCTGGGGACATGATGACTGAAACAGGGCTTGCCTGACTCAATCTATAAACTTCTATATTATATACCTCTTTCCTTTCAAGTCAGGTATAATCGACATACAGTAAACTTCGCCCCTATTAGGCATACAGTTCTGTGAGTTTTGACAAATACAGTCATGTCACCACCACCAAAACCAAGACTTAGAATTATTTCTCTTGCCCCCAAAAAGGTCTTTCATGATCCTTTATAGTCAGTCCTCTCCCTCAACCCCAGCCCTTAATCTGATTTTTATCCCTTGTAAAAATTTTTTATATAGTAATAACACATCTGTGTTCTACCAGTATAAATAAATACATTAATCTAAGATTATTTTTCCTCAACCTGTGATTCACACATACTCATTTCAGGGGGAAAAAAAAAAGGCAGGAAATATAAACATGGATGTGGGAGGTAACTTCCAAAATCATCCTGGTGCCTGTTCTCACAACTTTCTTTCTTTCTTTTTTTTTTATTCTCACAACTTTCTCAAGTAGATACTCACCTGAACCAACCAGCTTTAATATGTTTGCTTCCTGTGCTCCAGATTGACTCACAGACTTTTGTTTGCCTTGGTAATTGACTAGTTATCCCAACAGTTTTTATTGAATAAGATAATGTGAGGTTCTATGATGGTCCCCGTGAGTGATGTAAGGATCTGTATCCAGACAGTGAAAGTGAGGTGAAGACGAGAGAGACCTCAGAATTAGAATGGACACAATGCAGCAGCTGGTCGGTTTGCATCTTGTGAGAGACGAGAACTAAAAGAGGGTTCTGAGGTCCCTCACTGAGTATTGCAAGTTTCATGATGTCATTGCAGAAATAGGAGAGGCTGGTTTTTTTAGGGGCAAGATAATGGGTTTGGGTTCAGGCATGCAGGAAGCTCACATGGTGACCAGAAATACCTCCCTGGATTTGAGAGAGGGTTAGGGAGGAAGCTATTGATTTAAAATTCAATAATGAGAGAAAGTTGTTGAGCCCAAGGAAGCAGAGGGAAAAGTACAGAGGGAAAAATGGAGACTTAAGGGTGACCTTGTGAAATAGTTCCATCTCAGACTCAGTAGGAAAAAGAAAATATGCTGATGATGGGGAGGGGGGGAAGGAGGGGCCATGACAGGGGCTGATAAGCATTTGGACAGTGAGTGTCAGAGCAGGGGCAAGGAGCCACAAGGAGTTAGAGCCAAAGAGCGAGAGCAGAACAAGAGTCGCCATCTTTAAGATGCTGGTGGACACACTCACATCAACACATTGGGGCCAACGCTGGTCTGCAGAAAGTAACAGTGGGGAGGTTCCCAACCCTCTACAAGGACCTGAGATCCATGGCTCTATTTCCCTTGCTCCCTTTTCATCTTCGATCTGGGAGTCGAGTGTAAGAACATGGAGGTCAGGGGTGTGGAAGGTACTTTCATCTGGTGGACAAGGACGAAAACTTGCACCTCACACACTGTGGCCCAGCAAGTGTGTAGATGTCACAAAAGATTCGAAGGGGCCCCTAGCCCCCAAGCAAGTACCCTGGGATGGATAGAATAATTTGTACCAATCCCAGCCTTCCCTATTCTAACTCACCTGAGCACCCACTGCTTGGGGGAATTTTCTCTTTTGTTTCTCTAAACTCTTGTTTCTCGATGTGTATGTTCTCTCTGCTCTTGGCCCTCAGCACCATAGCAATTCAGATTTTTTTTAAATGGGTTGTTTTTACAAATACTCTGTAGCTTTATGTTCTTTTTCCCTTTTGGGGGGCATATGGATATCTTCCCTTTCCTTGGTATCCTGGCTCATGAGAAAGTGGGCACTTGGCCAACAGAGAGGAATTGAAAGTCACCCTCTGCCCTCCCGATTTGGCTAGTGTAGAGCCACTAAAAGACTTTCTCAATAACCCTATCACTCACTTCCCATCCTACCTGTCTGGAGGCACCCCACGCAGGGGGTTTGTTTAGATGCTATTCTACTCTCCTGTGAATAACTCAGGCCCAACAGCAGTAAGGTCAAATTATGACTCAGAAGCCCAAAGGGAGTTATCATCCTCATAGACAATTGGCCCCTTTGCCCTGATTGCTTTACCTGAAATGGCCAAGAATGGACATCTAGATTCAGCTGTAAGGAGTTGGTTTCCGCCAGGCCTGCAGCCAGCATTGGATGTCATGGAGGGAAGGCTGAGGCCAGAATGGGTAAAACTGTCCAGAAGTGTAACCTTAATACCCACCACCAGCACATTCAAGGGCCCAGCGGCTCATGAGGTGTTTCTTATGTGTTGTTATTTCATTTCACAACAACTCTTAAGGCAACCAGGCCAGGGGGCTTTGTAAATCCCCATTTTACAGAAAAAGAAGTCAAATAGTGAGAGCAGCACCATTCCTAATTGTCAAAAGATGAAATTGTTGCAGATGTCCTTCAACCGATGAATGGATAAACAAGTTGTGGTATATCCGTTCAATGGTGGGGTAATGTTCAGCTTGGAAAAGGAATCAAGTCCTGATAGATGCTACAGATGGAGGAACCTAGAGAAGAGTATACTGAGTAAAAGTAGGGAGACACAAAAGATCTTATGTTGTGTGATTCCATTTATATTAAATATCCAGAAGAGGCCAATCCAAAGAGATAGAGGGTAGATTACTGGTAGCCAGGGCCTAGGGTGGGAGTGGGAGCAGAAGGAAATGGGCATGGGCTTTCCTTTTGGGATGATGAAAATGTTTCGGTAGAGATGATGGTCATACCACATTGTGAACTAAATGCCACTGAATTGCACATGTTAAAATGGTTTAAAATGATACATGTTGTATTATGGGAATTTTAACTCAATTTTTTAAAAAAGAAAAAATAAATCAGTCTTCGGTAGATTTTGAAACTTGCTAATGTCACCGGGGCCAATGTTAGGACTCAAAGTAGATTCAGGTCTTCTGACTCACGAACCAATGCTTCCATCCCCTGGTAATGACAAGTCTGATTTTTTTTTTCCTCTTAGTTTGGGTTTTTGTTTTGTTTTGTTTTGTTTTAGATTCTACGTATAAGTGCAATCATACAGACAGCTTAAACTCACAGCTGTATATAAATTATAGTTCAATAAAGCTAAAAACAAAACAAACAAAAAAAAAAAAACCTGAACTCAGTGCTTCATCAGATATAGCGCTGCCCTTCAGCCAGTCAACCAACCAGACAACCAAAAAATCTAGGGTTTGTCCCAAAACGAGTATGTTTTCAATGACATGTGGAATAAAAAGATATTATCTTCAGATATCCTAGTATTACTGTTCAGATGAGTGCTTAAAATGGGTGTGTGTGTGAGTGTGTGTGTGTGTGTATGGTTTCTGTGCATGCACTTATGCTAGAGGAAAACGCACGTTTATGTTGACTGGCATAATTATTAGCAGATACCTGTTGATTTTTCCCGCGTGCGAAGTGCTGGAGACCCAAGCACGTCTGGTTGAGTTAGGGACTGGGTAACGGTACAGGACACTGTGTGCCAAGGAGGATTCTATGGAGAGGTGGCCCCTGAATCTAGGGGTCTGGCCAGCCAGGTGGAGAGAGAGAAGGATCTCGCCATTTGAAGGATTTTGAGGAGGTCGTTAGGGGCTGTATTCCAGATTGAATTTGTATCTCATTGTTTTTGCAAGAGGGAACCTCTGCCAGGTTCTGAGCAGGGTGATGACATGTGCTCAATCAGATGTCAGTTCTACGATGGTGCTGAGGAGGGACTGGAAGGGGTGGGGCCCAGAGGACGAGAGATGGTCCGGGATGTGGCACTAGTCTCGGCATGAGCAGAACGCCCGAGTTACAGAGAGAAGTTCAATTTCAACAAATACTTAGGAAGCACCTCCAGCGTCAGAGGCTCTCTGAGGAGCCAAGCCACAACCATGGAGGCAGGATGGCTCCTTGAGTTGCTCCCATCTAGTGGCAATAGAAGAATGAACATTAAACTCCAAGTGAGGGAGAACTTGGCTCCCAGCTGTACTTGTCACCAGCGGGACCATCTCAGGGCTCATGTTCATCTATTGGAGGATAAGATTGAGTCATAGTCCTTCTGTTGGGTCACTTTGAACTTTAATGTTTCTAAAATGAAAAGGAAATGAAGGGCACCTGCCTGGCTTAGTCCGAGGAGCGTGCGATGCTCCATCCCTAGGTTGTGAGTTCGAGCCCCACATTGGGTGTAGAGATTAATTAATTAACTAATTAATTCAACTTAAAAAAAATAAAATTAAAAACAAAAGGAAAAGGAAATGAGAGTTACGGAGGAGGCTTTTAAAAGAGGAGGCTGCAGCATAGGTTTTGGGCGAAACTAAGGTTTTGTATATGTGCGAATTAGCGAAGGGGTAGAATCAGGCACAGAAGTCAGGAATTCTGGAAGAGGCTCCTGAACTAAGCAAATGCTGAATTCAACGTTTCCTTTGCAATAGTTTTTTTACACTTTCCAATAGTTTTTTCCTAAATGTTTATTTATTTATTTGAGAGGGAAAAAAGCTAATAGAATTCATAAACCTCTGGCAATCCTGATCAATAAAAAAGAAAAAGGCCAAGTTACCAGTATCAGGAATATTATAATAGCGTAAAAGATTTTAATATTAGCTATTTTTTAATATTAGCTATTATATATTATATTATGTATTATATATTATATAATTTATATAGCTATATATATTAGCTAGTTTACATATATTATATATTATATATGTACCTATATATAGCTACATTGGCTGTCATATATATAACATATATAATAATATATAAAATAGCAAAAAGTAAAAAAAAATAGCAAAAAATACATATACGTGTGTGTGTGTATGTAATGGTATAAAAATATTAATTCCTGGAAATAAATCTAATAGAAGATGTACATGCCTCTGCATGGAAAATTGTAGAAAACACTGAGTTAAGTTAAAGAAGCCTAACATAAATGCAAGGATATACCATATTAACAGATTAGAAGATTCAACAACATAAAATTATTTATTCTCCCCAGCATATAGATTCAATGCAATTCCAAACAAAATCCCACCAGCTTTTTTTTTTTTTAAGTAGGCTCTGCACCCACCATGGAGCCCCCAGCAGGGGCCTTAAACTCATAATCCTGAGATACAGGGTCAGATGCTTAACTGATTGAGCCACCCAAGCACCCTAAAATCCCATCAGTTTATAAGGGGAAAATGAAGAAGCCGATTCTAAGATATACATGGAAACTAAAAGGGCCAGGAACAGCCAAGATAATCTTGAAGAAGAGCAAAGTTGAAGGATTTATCCTACCAGATTTTATAACTTATTAAAAGTATATAGTACTTAAGTAGTATGGTATTGGTTCAAGAAGAGATCAAATATATTAATGGCACAGATTTGGGAACCACGAAACTAATAGCACAGAGAAATGGAGAAAAGACTGTTTTTTTCTTTTTTTTAATTTTATTTATTTATTTTTAAAGATTTTATTTATTTATTAGAGAGAGAGAGACTGAGAATGAGAGGGGAGAAGGTCAGAGGGAGAAGCAGACTTCCCGCAGAGCCGGGAGTCCGATATGGGACTCGATCCTGGGACTCCAGGATCATGACCTGAGCTGAAGGCAGTCGCCCAACCACCTGAGCCACCCAGGCGCCCCAAGACTGTTTTTTTCAATAGCCATTGGTGAACAAATTGAATGTCCATATGGAAAAAAATGAATCTTGACTCATACCTTACACCATCTTCAAAAATCAATTTCAAGTTGATTAGAAATCTAAATATGAAAGGTAGAACAAGAAAGCTTCTAGAAGATAACATAGATGAATATATTTATTATTTGGTGGTAGGCAAATATTTCTTTTTTTAAAAAAAACATTTATTATCTATCCACCAAGTGCCAGGCACCATTTGGGGGATATATAAAGATTTTATTTATTTGACACAGAGAGAGAGAAATCACAAGTAGGCAGAGACGTAGGCAGAGTGGGAGAGGGAAGCAGGCTCCCCGCTGAGCAGAGAGCCCGACACGGGGCTCGATCCCAGGACTCCGGGATCATGACCTGAGCCAAAGGCAGAGGCCTCAACCCACTGAGCCACCCAGGCACCCTATAGGCAAATATTTCTTAAGTAAGACACAAAAAGTTCCCATCATAAAAGACTGATAAGTCAAATTACTTTATGATAAACCAAGACCCATGTCCTTCAAAAGAAGCCATTAAGAAAGAAAAAAGGTAATGGGTATTATATGCAACTGATGAATCACTAAATTCTACCCCTGAAACCAATAATACACTATATGTTAACTAACTTGAATATAAATAAAATCTAGAAAGAAAGCCAGCCAGTCACACTTGGTAGAAACTATGTGCAATACACATAGCTGACAAAGAACTCCTATTTAGAGTAAAAGAGACTCATACGTAAGGAGGGAAGGTCAGAATAAGAGACTCACATAATTAATTTGTTAAAGATGCAGAATTCAGTAGAAAAATGGGCTATAGGGATAACCAATAAAATTTAATTTAAGTTCAATCTCATTGTTTCTGAGGAAATACAAATTTAAATCACGGTGAAAGACCAATATATACCCACCAGAATAACTAAATAAAAACATTTTTAAAAGAGGAATAATACCAAGTGTGGCCAGGATGTGGAGAAATTGCAATTGGGGGGGGGGGCGTGTAATTTGGTGTTTCTGGAAAACCGATCGGCGGTATCCGCTGAGGCTGAACACACTCAAGTATCTACCCTGCTGGGTATCTACCTGACAGAAGTGCACTGAAATGCTGATGAGAAGATATGTACAAGAATGTTCATAGTTGGGGACGCCTGGGTGGCTCAGTTGGTTGAGCAGCTGCCTTTGGCTCAGGTCATGATCCCAGTGTCCTGGGATCGAGTCCCACATCGGGCTCCTTGCTCGACAGGGAGCCTGCTCCTCTCTCTGCCTCTGCCTGCCTCTCTGCCTGCTTGTGATCTCTCTCTGTTAAAATAAATATACAAAATCTTTAAAAAAAAAAAAAAAGAATGTTCATAGCTGTATTATTCTTAGTACCCACAAGCTGGGAGCATCCCAAATAGAGATCTGTGACAGAATGTCGAAGTGTGGCAGTTTCACATAGTGGAATAGTATACAGCAATAGGAATGTACAAATGATTACCATACCCCGAAACATGAGTGACTCTCACAAACGTAATGGGAATAAAAGGAGGTAGTTACAGAAGAGCACACTCTATGTGATTCCATATGTGTCTGGGTGGCTCAGTCGGTTAAGCATCTGCCTTTGGCTCAGGTCACAATCCCAGGGTACTGGGATCAAGTCCTGCATTGGGCTCTCTGCTCAGTGGGAAGCCTGCTTCTCTCTCCCTCTGACCCTCCCCCTGCTGTGCTCTCTCTCTTTCTCTCTCTCCCTCTGCTGCTGCCTCTGCTCATACTTTCTCTCTTTCTCTCTCTATGTATATATATATAAATGAATAAAATCCTTTAAAAAAATATGAAGTCCAAAAGTAGACAAAACAAATGCCATTTTTGAAAACCATACAGTGATTTTCTTTGGGGAAGAAAGTAGGTTGTAACTGTCAAAAAAGGCGTGAGACAAAGCAAACTAAGGGTTGCTGGGAGGTGGGGGGGTAGGGATATGGACATTGGGGAGGGTATGTGCTATGGCAAATGCTGTGAAGTGTGTAAGCCTGATGATTCACAGACTTGTACCCTGGGGTAAATAATACATTATATGTTAATAAAAAAATTAAAAAAAAAAAAAAAGAAATGAGGATAGGATGAACACACTTCTGGTATTCAATAAAAATTAATTGCCCACAAAAAAAAAAAATATATATATATATATACCTCTTTCTACGGATGCCTTACTTTAACCAAAAACTTACTTTAAAAAGAAGTCATTTACAATAGCAAAAAAGAAAAAAAAGAATCCTATAAGGTATACTTAGGAATTAATTTGCATATATGTGCAAGTCCTATATGCAAAAACCTTAAACTTTATGGGCCAATATTGCATATGACCTGAATAAGTAGAGATTTATTGTCTCCAAATTGTTTCCAAACATATTGTCTCCAAATTAATCTATAGATTCAATGCAATTCCTTTCATAATCCCAGTAGACTTTTTCATGGACATTGACAAACTGATTCTAAAGTTTATTTGAAAAAAATCCAAGATAAGGGGCACCTGGGTGGCTCAGTGGGTTAAAGCCTCTGCCTTTGGCTCAGGTCATGATCTCAGGGTCCTGGGATCGAGCCCCGCATTGCTTCCCCCACTCTCTGCCTGCTTCTGCCTACTTGTGATCTCTCTCTCTCTCTTTGTCAAATAAATAAATAAAATCTTTTTTAAAAAATCCAAGAAAAAAAAAAATCCAAGATAAAACAAGACGCTCTTCAAGGAGAAACAGGGTATGGATAGTAGCCTTCCCAGATAACAGGATGCATTGTGAAGCTATAGTAATAAAGACAGGGTGATATTGACAAAGGGTGAAGCAAACCTGATCATTACAACAATACAGAAGATCCTCAAATTCATATATGTTACAAAAGGCCAAGTTTTATTGTATATAAATTATGTCTCCATAAAAGAGCAAAATGACCTTATATGTTTGGATCTATTTTTGGACTTTTTTTGTTCCATTGGTCTATTTGTTTTTCTACCCCATCTTAAATATGTAGTTTTAAGTCTCAAAGTCAGGAAGTGTAAGTTCTGCAACTTTGTTCTTTCTCAGTGTTGCTCTGGATATTTTAGGTCTTTTATATTGCCACATGCATTTTAGAATTAGTTTATCAGTGTATCAGTTTTTTCCTTTTACTTTCCTTTTTTAAAAAGATTTTATTTATTTATTTGTCAGAGAGAGAGCGAGCAAGCACAAGCAGGGAGAGCGGCAGGCAGTGGGAGAAGCACACTCCCCATTGAGCAGGGAGCCCAGTAGGGATGAGATCCCAGGACCCCAGGATCATGACCTGAGCTGAAGATAGATGCTTACTAACTGAGCCACCCAGGAGTCCCTTCCTTTTATTTTCTTGTTATTTATTTATTTATTTGGTGAGAACACTTAAGTTCTATTCTCTTAGGAAATTTCAGTTATATAATAGTTTATCAATTTCTAGAAAAAAAAAACCAACTGGTGGGAATATGATCGAAACTGTGTTGAATGTTTAGAACAGTTGAAGGAGGGGCGCCTGGGTGGCTCAGTGGGTTAAAGCTCTGCCTTGAGCTCAGGTCATGATCTCAGGGTGTCTGCTCAGCGGAGAGACTGCTTCCCCTTTTCTCTCTGCCTGCCTCTCTGCCTACTTGTGATCTCTCTCTCTCTCTCTGTCAAACAAATAAATAAATAATCTTTTAAAAAAAAGAACAGTTGAAGGATTTGAGATCTTTAAAGATTTTATTTATTCATTTGACAGATAGAGAAATCACAAGTAGGCAGAGAGGCAGGCAAAGAGAGAGGGAAGCAGGCTCCCCGCTGAGCAGAGAGCCCGATGCAGGACTCGATCCCAGGACCCTGAGATCATGACCTGAGCTGAAGGCAGAGGCTTTAACCCACTGAGCCACCCAGGCGCCCCAGGATTTGGAATCTTAATAGTGACTCTCTCAGCTCATGAACTTGGAACTTGTTATATCTGTGAACACTTTCCTTTCTTTGAGCGGTGTTTTGTGGTCTTCAGTTAGAGGCCTTAGATTTACTTGTTGTTGTTGTCTAATTTATTATTATATATTTTGTGCTTGTTGACATTATTATAAATGGGATTTTAAAATTTCATTTTGCCATTGTTTGCTGCCAGTAATTAAAACACATTGATTTTTGTATTTTGACCTTGGATCCTGTGAACTTGCTAAATCCACTTATTTGTTCTAGTTGCTTTGTGAATTAGTTGACATTTTCAATGTAAACAATGTTATCTACAAGTAGAAAGATTTTTGAGCCATCATCTCTGCTCTTTATGCCTTTTGTTTCTCTCCTTTCTCTCCCTCTCTTCCTTCCTTCCTTCCTTCTTTCCTTTCTCTTTCTTCCTTCCTTTTTCTTTTTCTTTATCTCTCTCTTTTCTCCCTTTCCCCTCTCTCTCTCCCTTTCTCCCCTCTCTTTCTCCCTTTCTCCCTCTCTCTCTCTTTCTCTCTCTCTTTCTTTCTTTCTCTCTCTTTCCTTCCTTCCTTCCTTCCTTCCTTCCTTCCTTTCTTCCTTCCTTCCTTCCCAAATCACTATCTAGGTCCCCTAACACAATGTTGAATATAAGTGATGTCCTTGGCTGATTCTGAGACTTAAGGCTAGGGATTTTCATGTCTTTCATGGGGATGTAAAATAGTATAGTCACTTAGAAGTTAATTTATATTATCTTGTAAATTTGAAAACTTGCATGCCCTATGACCTAGCACCTGCATCCGTAGCTACAGAGGCTATAGAAACTCTTACCTGTATATACAAGAATGCTCATAACAGAAAAGAAAAAAAAAACTCAAGTAAAAAAAAATGGGTAAATAAATTCATATAGTGGAATATGACCCTGGACTGAAAATTGGTGAGCTATAGTGACCCTCAGCAACACAGATAAATCTTAAAATGATATTGAGTCAAACATGCAAGGCCACATGAAGCAAAATATAGTATCGGGGGATTTTCATAAAACTCAAAACAAAGCTTACCTAAATAACATATTGTATAGGCATATACATAGATGTAATAAAAATATTAAAAATAAAAAGCAAAGGAAGGATAGGCACAAAAATCAGGACAGTGATTATCTCTTGGGAGGAGGTAGAGAGCTGGAGGTTTTGGAGTACAGAGGCAGGTGCGAGTTTTTGTAATGTTCCAGCCCTTGGATTGGGAGGCAAATTCATTGAGCTGATTGTACTATTTTTTTCTTTGAAACTTACAAAGGCTCTTTTGTTTGCATTCAAATATTTTTAAATATTAAAGAATTGAAAATAGCAAAATAATTGTTAGCATACCATACACAGTTGTTGTTTTCCACTTATAGTGTCCTGGAGATGATTTCCTATCAGTACACACAGATCTACCTCGTTCTTCCTAATGGCCGCATAGCACTGCACTGTCTGTGAATGCACCCTCAGTTAGTTATTTAGTAAGTACTCCCTTATGATGAACATTTGGTTTGGTTCAGTCTATAAACAGTGTTGCAATTAATGTCATTACATGTACATCCCTATACAATATATCCGTAAAGTCACATTTTTTAGAATTAGAATTACTGTGGCAAGAAATATGTTATGATTCTGAATAGATACCTTAAGCTACTTGTTCTACTTCACATAATAGTTTAAGGCAATAGTGAGAAATGCAGATGGGTTTCCCTGAAGATATTGTCAGCAAGGAGTACTTGAAGACACCTGTGAGTGCGTGCCTGACTGCCTTTGCACATGCAAGGCATTTGGAACACAGATGGTGTGGAAATGAGGTGAGGGAGACAATGCATTCACCACTTGTGAAAAGCATCATTCATGACCTAAGGCCTCCAGGCCTGTTGGACAGGGGTTCCTTCCAGACCCATAAACTCAGCCCAACTCTTGCCTACTCCCTGAAGATGTGACAGGAGAGGCCTGGAAGCAGGAGAAAGAAAGGACAACAATCCTAAACTTGGGTACATCTATTGTCGGGTGGCCTCTGAGGCATCCAGCCCAGGCTTTCTCCCAGCGCTGGCTGGGCAGAGGTGCCCAGTCCCAGAACATAAACAACACTGACCTTGAAAATAACTTTTCCTGAGAGAGACAGAGCCCAGCTGGATTCTCCATTCTCCCCTTGGGGTCCTTGCCCAGGGCAAGATTAGAGTTTTGCAAGGGAGGCAGTCATTCAGGGTGCAAAATTTACACCCATGCCAAAAAAGCTTCATAATCAAGATAAAGAATATTTTAATGCAGTATTTAATTCAAAATTAATGCAAAAAAGAACAATACCAAAATTTTAAATATTAAAGACAAGATCCAACCCTGCACTTTACCACCTTGCTTCTCACTAGCCCTATTCCAATAAAGCTTTATTTACAAAAATATGATTTTTAAAAATTCTTTATTATAGGGGCACCTGGGCGGCTTAGTTGGTTGAGCCTTCAATGGGGTCAGGTCATGATTTTGAGCCCCAGTCAGGCCCGTGCTGGGCAGGGAGCCTGCTTCGGATTTTCTCTTCCCTTCTCCCTCTGCCCCTCCCCTGCTCCCGCCCTCTCTCTCTGTCAAAACAAACAAACAAACAACAAACAACTCTATTGTATATTGTGATAACTATTATAGTTATTGTGATAAAATGTTTCTAAAATTTACCGTTTTAACCATTTTTAAGTGTACAGTGACTGGCCTTAAGTACATTCGTGGCTGTTGTGTCACGGTAAGATTTTTAAAGTATCATATTAAAATATTATAGATTGTGATTACGGAGTTTGGGGGCGCCCGAGCCAAGAGCCTCACTCGCCTTACTCTTGTCCTCGCCCTGCCTCCCTCACTCCTCGCCCCCTCCTGGAGCCTCTTGAAAATCGAAAACTGCAAGTTTTTCCCAACAGGCCAACGGGCTAGAGTTATTCCAAAAGCGATCAGGCCACAGAGGATGTCGGTCCATACAGCCACCTGAGACAGGAAGAGTTGCTCCTCCTGCCTCTGCTCGTCCCCTTCGCTCTCCTCTTGCGACGGGACACACCTGGCGGGCGCGCCCTCTACCTGCCTAGGGCCACCTGGCTGGCTGCCCGCAGCTGTGGCCCGCCCAGCTAGGGTCGCCCGGGCTTCCCCTCGGCCAATGAGGAAGAGGGAGCCTCCGGGCTCCGGCAGCGTCCGGCCGAGCGGCCAATGGGAGCGCGGCATGCAAATGAGCAGGTGCGGTGGCGGACGGCCCGTCAAGGCGGCCGCGGCTCCGGGGATGTTAGAGGAGAGCTGGGCTGCCGCCGAGCAGAAGTCTGGGCTTCCAGCTGCGAGCTCCGGTCTCCCGCCATGGCCCCCGCTCCGCCCCCCGCCGTGTCCTTCTCACCCGCCGAGGTCCAGCGGCGCCTGGCGGCCGGCGCCTGCTGGGTCCGCTGCGGGGCCCGCCTCTACGACCTCACTGGCTTCGTGCGGCACCACCCGGGGGGCGAGCAGCTGCTGCGGGCGCGGGCTGGCGAGGATGTTAGCGCCGACCTGGACGGGCCGCCGCACCGGCACTCGGCCAACGCGCGCCGCTGGCTGGAGCAGTACTACGTGGGCGAGCTGCAAGGAGACCCTCAGGTACATCCCAGCCCCGGGGTCACACCCTCCCTCTTGCTCCCCTTCTTCCCTCCCCCACTGTCCACGCACCGGCCAGCCCAGTCCACCTGCCCTCTAGGAGGACCCAAGGTGACAGCCTCCGCTCTCACCTTCGCTTCCCCCTTCTCTCCAGGTAACAGGTCACTACCCGCCCCCCTCACCAGGACTTGTCCTTCCTCTCCAATCTTGCTCCTGATCTGACCCTCTTCTACCTGCTACTTCTACCACCACCTCCCAAGTTACTCCCTCCTTCCTAGTTGTTCCTTCTGCAGCCTCTGCCATCGGACAATTTGGATCACCTTTTTACCAGCCCCTCACGCTCCCGATCTTTCCTTCCTGATTCCACATCAGCCTCTCCCTCTTCGCATCTGTTCTTCATTTCTGTTGAATAATAGCTTCCAGCCTCAGCTGCCCTCCCCTCCCCATCTCACCCTCCTGCTGCTTCCAAAAGTCACAGAGCACTTATCCTTCTCAGCCAGTTTGGATTTCCTGGTGCAGCCCAAGTCTCCACTAGGGTTTCTCTTGGGTAGGTGGAGAGGTTGGGGCGTTTTCTTGGGGGGACTCTGTCCTGCCATCCCTCAGACCTCTCTTTGTTTCTTGTCTCGCATGCTGGCATGGGCATCCAAAGGAGCGAAATGACAGGGGTAACCCAGTGTTTGGGAGGGGGGAGCAGGGATTACCACTGTACCTCTCGCTGCCCTGCAGGACAGCCTCGTGATACTATTTAAGCCTCCGACTGATCCTGGAGTAGGTTGTTTTTTTGTTTTTTTGTTTTTATTTGAGACAGAGAGAGAGAGAGCATGAGAGGGGAGTGGTCAGAGGGAGAAGCAGGCTCCCCGCAGAGCAGGGAGCCCAATGTGGGACTCGATCCCGGGACTCCAGGATCATGACCTGAGCCGAAGGCAGTTGCTCAACCAACTGAGCCACCCAGGCACACTGGAGTAGGTTGTTTTATCCCCATTTTAGGATGTGGAAACTGAGGCTTAGGGAGGCTCTATAATTTTTCCAAGGTTAAAGAGCTAGTTAGTGGGAAAGCCAAATGTACCCAACTCCAAAATCGTTGCTATCTCCATCCCTTGGGATATGGGGATATGGGGGATTGCCTCCATCCACAGGGCCCCAGGTACACTGAGCCACAAACTGACTCCAGGAGCGGCTGTAGGACTGGTGACAGTGGGACCATCATGCTTGGGCATTAAGCCAAGAGTTGTTGCTTGCTTCTACCTCTTGTTTTTAGAGTGGCCCCAGCAAGTGCCTTTAGATCTTTGGATAAAAGGACACGCTTCTCACCGCTCCTGGTGGCTCTGCATGGGACTGTCTAGTCTAATACATCAGTCATTTATTCGCTCACTCACTTGGTCCTTGAATGATTGTCGGCACTGAGCTAGGCACTAAGGAGGTGCCAATGGATGGAACCAATACAGTCTTCTCGGAGCTAACAGGCCATAATAGCCATACATAGTATAGTATGTATACATAGTATAGTATGTATTATGTAGCCATAATAGTATGGCTATTGTGCCATACTAATGGCACAATAATTATTTCGTTATCTGGTACCATCAGAATGTGGATTTGGAGGTGATGAGTTCAAGGGCAGTTTTCTTGAGAAAATGACATTTGCACTGAGAGCTAATTGATGGGTTGGGTGTTCGCCTGGTCAAGTGTGGTAGGATAAGCATTCCAGAAAGAGGGAACAGCATGTATGAAGAAGGCCCTGAGGGGTAAGGACTTGGCACAGTCAAGGGACAAATAAAACCAATGTGGCTAGAGGCTGGTGGGCAAGGAGAGAGAAGGGGGAGGAAGCCAGAGATCAGCGGGGACTACATCATGCTGGGCATAGGCAGGATTTGGGACCTGATTCTAAGAAAGACAGGAAATCAGGGAAGGGATTCAATCAAGCAAGGGTGTGGTGTGGTCAGATTTGCATCTTTGGAAGAACACCCTGGCTGCAGGGCCAAGAAGGAATAGAGGGAGCTCAGGTGGGTGTGAGGAGACCAGGCAGGAGGCTCCCGTCTAGCCTGGGCAAGAGGTGACAGTGGCTTGCACGATGGGGACGGTGACCAAGGGGAGAAGGGGGTTGAATTTGGGAGATTTCATAAGTAAAATGCCAGGGCTCAGCCTTCTAGAGCAGCAGCTCATCTGAATCCTGGAAGCTGGTGTTTCGTGTCGAGTCATGCCGAAGGGGCAGAGATGTTTAGCTGTAGTTACAACTCCAGCTGAGAGCAGGAAATGAGCTGCTGGAATCAAAACACAGAGAGTTCGAGATTTGTGATGGCTAATGGGAGCCATCCTACATTGTAACTGTGTCCTATAAACAGGAGGCTTAGGGTGAGGCTTCTCTTCCCAGATAGCAAAGATCACCCCAGGGCAGCTGCCCTCGATGACTCCACCTCCCATCTCTGCTAACCACCCAACACGGTGGTGGTTTGCTTTTCCTTCTTTTCACTTCGCTTTGCCTCAGGAAGGACTCAGCGACTACGGAAACCAAATTTGCTTCCTACCCCTGCACTCACCTGTTACCCCAGGAGTCCCAGTGTGGCCATGTTGCAGGCATCCTTATATCTGGGCCCCAGTCTGAGGATGTGGGAAAAAAACTAAAAACTAACAACACACTTACAGACCCATGGCTCAAACTTGACCAGTAGCCATACTAATCCAATACTCCAGTCGCCTGTCAGCTTCTGGCCTCTTCTTATGGCCTGAATGGAGACATCTTTGTCCTTCTTTCTGGCTAAGCCCTTCAAGCAACCTTCATACTGCTTTCTTCCTCTCCCTTCTCTCCTCCTACTAGACCAGAGATGCTAACTTGTGCAGAGCTCCCATAACGTGAGGACCAGGAGGAGTGATGGGGAAGGGGAATGTCATGAACCAGCTCCATTTGTTTGCAGTTCATTTCTTTTTCCTTTTTCTTTTCTTTTTTAAAGATTTTATTTATTTATTTGAGAGAGAGAGGGAGCATGAGCAGGGCAGGGAGGGGACGAGGGAGAACCAGCCTCCCTGCTGAGCAGGGAGCCCAATACAGGGCTCAATCCCAGGACCCTGGGATCATGACCTGAGCCAAAGGCAGATGCTTCACTGACTGAGCCACCCAGGCTCCCCTGAAGTTCATTTCTGAATGGTGCTCCTTCTAGCGGTCCTTCTTCCCCAGTGTAGTCCTTGGAGGGACGTGTCCTGGAACTCCACTGTGAAATTCTCAGGAAGAAGGCCTGGTCTCTTTAGTTTCCCCTGTTCTCCATTTTGCCACACCTCACACACCCCTAGGTACTCTAACACACATTCACACTCACACAAAGACATACACACACACACACACACACACACACACACACACACACACACACATAAAACAGGTCAAACTCGTTTGAACCGACATACAATCGGGATGAAACAAGGTCTGCTGTGGCCATGGTCTTGCACTTGAAGAAGCCAAGCTGCTCACCTAGAGTGAGTGACAGGGCTATGGCTGACCAGAGAAGTCAAGCCCTCTTATCATCCTGACCCTCCGGGGCAGGGGGATGGGGGGGTGGCCAGGCTCCTCATGGCAAGCTCCAGGAAGAGCAGTGTTCTTCCAGCTGTAGCTCATGTCCTTAGTGGGGCATGAGGTCCATTTATCAAGCTGCAACCAGCATTTATTTATTTATTTATTTTAAGATTTTATTTATTATCTATTTTTTAAAGGTTTTATTTAGACACAGCAAGAGAGGGAACACAAGCAGGGGGGGTGGGAGAGGGAGGAACAGGCAGGAGCCCAGCGTGGGGCTTGGTCCCAGGACCCTGGGATCACAACCTGAGCTGAAGGCAGACGCTTAATGACCGAGCCACCAGGCACCCTTTTATTTATCTATTTTAGTGAGACAGAAAGAGGGAGAAAGAAAGAGAGCATGCAACCAGGGGGAGGGGTGGAGGAAGAGAATCCCAAACAGACTCCCCACTGAGCACAGAACCCAATGTGGGGTGCCATCTCACAACCCTGAGATCACAACCCGAGCTGAAACCAAGAGTTGGACACCTAACCAGGTGCCCCTGAGCTGTAGTCCACATTTAAAAGGAATAAATAGGAAAGGAAAGAGCCTTGGGGTCAAAACTTTCCCATGGTCATAGATACTGTGTTTCCCAGACTTGGGTCATCCATGAATCACTGTCAAGTTTTTTTTTTTTTCTGAATTGGTATACCACTGGAACTATTATACTTAATATTTATATTTAGGTAGACTCACTTTCTATTTTCACACTTACTCACCCTAGGCAATAATATCAGTGACATCTTGAGTTTTAACATGTCCTTGAAAATAGATAGAGAGCTATTCAGATAAGAAATGCTCATCCCTTGTATCTCCTAAAATCACCTCAGGTCCCATCAGTGAAGTAAACTTCATACTTTGGAAAACATACAAAGTGGAGCTTCTTTTTTTTTTTTTTTAAGATTTTATTTATTTATTTGAGAGACAGAGAAAGTGAGAGAGAGCATGAGAGGAGAGAAGGTTAGAGGAAGAAGCAGACTCCCCACGGAGCTGGGAGCCCGATGTGGGACTCGATCCCGGAACCCAAGGATCATGACCTGAGCCGAAGGCAGTTGCTCAACCAACTGAGCCACCCAGGCACCCCCAAAGTGGAGCTTCTTAATCCGGTGTTCTGTGGATCCTTTTCTGGGATTGGTGAATGGGGTTGTGCATTTTTCTAGTGAGAGAGTGACAGCTTTTTTCATAGTCCAACCAGAATCCTCCCCTCACTCCAATCCTGCCACCAAGAGGCTAATAACTGTGAAAAGGTGGCTCGTACTACCCCCCACCGCCACGCACACGTGTGGACCTTGGGAGGTCCTCCCAGGGGCAAACATCTGACCATGCCTCTGGATAGAAGGTCCTCTGTTGGAGAAGACCCTGGAGGAGGGCAAACCTCCCCTCCACTGCTCTTGGCGTAACTCTGATGTCCAAATGAGTCTGGGCACCGGGCCCTCATCCCACAGGGTGCGTCCCTCTCCAAGTGGCTGAGAAGGCCGCAGTATCTGCCATGTGTGTTTCTGCCAGCCTTTGGGGGTCTGGCCATGCAGAGCCTCAGGGCTTGAGTAATTCAATGGCATAGGACACCTAAGTGCAGGAAGACTCAGAGTGGCCCCCCTCCCCGCCGCTAAGACTCCGCTCGCCAGGGTCATCGGGACCTTTGCCTGCGTGGCCACCAGTTCGCACCTTACCTCATGTGGTCTGGAAGCAACTCTTGACGCAGTCACCACTCCTCTTCATTGATACACTTTCTTCACTTGGCTTCCGGAGCCCACATCCTTTAGTTCTCTGCCCGCAGGAGTTTTCTGTGGCTGCTCTTCCAGATCGCCATGAACTCAGTGACTTCAAGCAACGCAAAGGTATTCTGTTATGGTTCCAGAGTTCACAGGTCAGAGATGAGTCAGCAGGGCAGCCTTCCTTCTGAAGGTTCTAAGGAAGAATCCATTTTCTTGCCTTTTCCAGCGTGCATTTGTTTGTTTGTTTGTTTTAACGATGGTTTTTATTTACTTATTTCTTAAGTAGGCTCCACACCCAGCATCGAGCCCAGCATGGCCCTTGAACTCACAACGTTGAGATCAAGAGCCAGATACCTAACTGACTGAGCCAGCCAGGCACCCCCTTTTCCAGCTTTTAGAAAGTGCTGGTATACTTGGCTTCCTCAGCCAGCAATTGCATCTCTCCAACCTTTGCTCCCACATCTCTTCTTCTCTGACTCTCCTGCCTTCACAGTTCACTTCTAAGGTCCCTTGTGATTACACTAAGCCCACCAGGATCATCCAGGATCATCTCCCCATCGCAAAGTCCTAAACTTAATCACATTGGCAAAATCCCTTTTGCCAGGTCAGATAACATGTTCCCGGGTCCCAGGTGTGAGGACATAGAGCACGGGGCAGGTGTGTGCATGACTCCATCTACCTCACCACCTGGAGCCCTGGGGATTAGTTCTCAGTCTTCTTTGCTAGTTTCTCTTGCTCCTCATCTCACAGAGAACTTTGCAAAGTTTAGCTGGAACCATATAACATGTACTCGGCTGGATAGCTGCTTCTGTTCAGTACTATGTCTAGGAGATTATCTGTGTTTTCCTTACTTTTTTTTTTTAAGATTTTATTTATTTATTTGAGAGAGAGAGAAAGTGAGGGAGAGCATGAGAGGAGAGAAGGTCAGAGGGAGGAGCAGACTCCCTGCGGAGCCGGGAGCCCGATGTGGGACTTGATCCCGGAACTCCAGGATCATGACCTGAGCCGAAGGCAGTTGCTTAACCAACTGAGCCACTCAGGCACCCTCCTTACTTTTTTTTTAATAAAAAATTTATTTGAGAGAGAGAGAGAGAGCAGGAGTGGGAAGGGGGAGGGGCAGGAAGCAGACTCCTCGCTGAGCAAGGAGCTCGATGCGGGGCTCTATCCCAAGACCCCGAGATCATGACCTAAGCTGAAGGCAGACCCTTAACCGGTTGAGTCACCCCGGCGCCCCTTCTTTACTCTTGATGGCAACTGTGTGCACTGTGTGCTCTGTCCTCGAGAAGCCAGAGGCTGTAGAAAGGAAAAAATGGAGAATGACTGGCAGACAAAGTGGCTGGCTTGCGCAGGTCACGCACTAATCCCCATGAGCATCCTCAGTTTTCCTTCCGGGGTGTCTCCCCACTGCCGCCCGCCCCACCGCCCCACTCTGGCCAGCACCCCCCTAAGCTCATTCTTGTAATAGCCTCCAGGCAGGTCTCTCCCGCACCTCCACGCCTGCGATCTTTCCTAAAGAGCATTTTGTCATGTCCCAGCAGTATTCCCGGGCCTTTAGGGCCTCCCCACTGCCTCACCCGTTCGGTCGGGCTCCAGTGCCCACTTCTTTCATACAGCTTCCCGCCCTTCGCCTGCACCTGCGTGACAGAGTTCATAATGTTCTTCCTTATTTGCTGTGTTTTCACTATGTGTCCAATCTTCTCAACTAAACCATAAACTCTCTGAAGCCTGGAACTGTCTGATTCATCTGGGTTCCTCTGGGACACACTAGCACACCGGCGTATGCCAACAGGAACTAATCAATGTTTGAATCAGTGAATGAGTGAGCAGCTTGGAAAACTGAGACCTACGCGTAATTGAAAAGGAAAGTGGTAATCTGAGCACACACAAGATACTTCAAGAATTACAAAGTTAAAAAAAAAACACACAACTCCAGTTCCTCTTTCTTGGCTAAAAGGGATGGGAGTTTGGTGAAAAGGATGGAGGGCTATCAAGGGAGTCACTCATTTCTGCCTTTGTCCCCAGTTAGTCTCAGCCAGAGAGTTGGCCAGCATCTTGCATACCAGGCTACTGCCCTTTGTGCATGCCCAGGAGTCCCCTATGGCGGTAGGCATGAAGTCAACCATAGAAGATCCCAGTCGGGAGCCCTCATTGCTCTCAGGGCTGCAACCAGCCCCGTGTGGTTTTAAGTGCCTGCATGATGTGCACAGGCAGGACCCAGGATGCTGAGATTTCCAGTTCTGTTTACTCTTTCCTGTGTCTTTTCATGCAAATTTCTCTAAAGCGTATGGTCTCGGAACTGCGGTTCTCCATCTTCTCTAATCGCCGCTCATCTAGGAGGATACGATATATAAACTTCATATTCAAGATTTTTTGATGCGAGGCATAATTCTCCAAATATTTTGTTTTCCTGCCTTGGTAGTATATTGCAAAGTATTTAAA
Source organism: Nasua narica (assembly GCA_028533885.1). Taxonomy (NCBI): domain Eukaryota; kingdom Metazoa; phylum Chordata; class Mammalia; order Carnivora; family Procyonidae; genus Nasua; species Nasua narica. The sequence goes on along the minus strand of CM052803.1, from coordinate 39,046,992 downwards.
TAGTGGTACCAGATAAGCAAATTTGGGGAACTGTGATGCATATAAATATGTCGTCAAGTCCTGTCATAGGAAAACTAACAGCCAGAAATTCTGTTGATACAAGAACCCATGACAACACAGGTCATCTTTGCAATCTACAACAGACTTGGTTGATAATTACGTGAAGTAGTCTTAATTTCTCCTTTAAAGGGAATAGAATTTAAAAGTTGGTCTATTTCTCTACATTCTTCTGTGCCCCGTAGAACCTTCTCAACGGTGCTTCGCTCAGATTTCCCACTGGAGTGTAGATCTCAAGTAATAGTTTTAGTTTTATAAGTTCCAAGTGTCAGTGGTCCATAATAACCAACTTAGTTGTTAAGCTCTAGTCTTTTATTTTATTTTATTTTATTTATTTATTTGACAGAGCGTACTCATGTACAAGCAAGCAGAGTGTCTGACATGGGGCTCGATCCCAAGATGGTGGGATCATGACCTGAGCTGAAGGCAGACGTTTAGCTGAGTCACCCAGGTGCCCCTTGTCCTTAGTCTTCTATAATAACATAAGTCTATGAAACGGGCATCATTTATCCACAGAGATGAAAAACAGACCTCAACATTTTTTTTTAAAGATCTTATTTATTTATTTATTTGATAGAGAGAGAGATCACAAGTAGGCAGAGAGGCAGGCAGAGGGAGAGGGGGAAGCAGGCTCCCTGCTGAGCAGAGAGCCCAATGCGGGGCTCGATCCCAGGACCCTGAGATCAGGACCTGAGCTGAAGGTAGAGGCTTTAGCCTACTGAGCCACCCAGGAGCCCCAGACCTCAACATTTTTTAAGTCAGTTCAAGGCCCCACACTTTGAGACTGATTCCCATGGAGGAATAAAGGACATCTGCACTGGGCTGCCTGAAGACGGCTTCCATGATCCTATATACCACTCCCCGCAAGCCAGGGACAAGGCTAGACTAGTCTGATTCAGTGGTTGTTTTCTTTTATCCCAGGGAAGACCCATTGGCATGCAAGTGTAATGGCTTTTGCATGTTGCAAATAGGGTGCCATAAAAAACTCAGTTGGGGGCACCTGGGTGGCTCAGTGGGTTAAAGCCTCGGCCTTGGACGCGGGTCATGATCTCAGGGTCCTGGGATCGAGCCCCGCGTTGGGCTCTCTGCTCGGCGGGGAGCCTTCCCTGCCCGCCCCCGTCCCCCCCCCCCCTCCGCCTGCCTCTCTGCCTGCTTGTGATCTCTCTCTCTCTCTCTCTCTGTCAAATAAATAAATAAATAAATATCTTTTTTTTTAAAAAAAAGAATGTATTTGCCTGAAGGGTCTTAAATGCAGCAAATATTAAGCCATGTGGGTTTCATGCACATGAGTAGTTTTTCTGGCAAAACTGTATGAAAGCACGATGTGGCATTCCAGACTTCATATTGGCTTTTCACAGCATGATCATAAAGAGTCTCTTTGCAGGAGTATTTAAGACCTGGGGATCTGTCTTGATCCTTTGGTAAACAGGTCATTCATTCTCTTTGGAAGAGCCTCATCCTTTGCTGGTTGCCTGTGTTTCAGTGTTAAACAGCCTAACTTTGCAGATCCTTATTTTGCAGGGGAATTGTGAACGATTTTCTATTAGTTTCATTGAATTCATGAAACTTTTTTATTTTGGCATTTATTTTCAATTTCACTTTGTTGTGGGTTTGCATTTTGTTACATTGTATGTTGTCAGATGATGGCAACCCCAACCATCACTTTGCCCAGGTAAACTGTGGGGATTTGGGGGATGCAAGGGTCAATGTTTAAGCAGGAACTAAACTCGTAAACGGTCAGTTGGCTTGCGGATAGTTGCTCATTAAGGTGATTTTTGCTGTTCTTTGCAACTTGAATTTCCAGACCTCCAGACTCAGATAAAGAACACTTGGATAATAATGATCCTTCTAGAACTAATAGTTTGTATTTATTAAAAAATACCTTTTCCTAGGTATCTCTCATAGATTTCTCTTTGAACCCTTCATGTAGGTAGGGTAGATGTCAGTTCTCCCATCTCATAGATGAGAAACATGTAGTTTAAAGAGATCCTGGAATGTGGCGGGTCTCAAGGTGCCCGGTATTTCCACTGCATATACATAGGGACAAATCTTAAGCATGTGCTTAAACCAAAGGGGATCTTTTTCTTATTGATTTATAATCACTCCTTATATATAAAGGATATTAGCCCATTTCTATCATATGTATTACTATTTGTCCTTCAGTTTTCATTTGTCTTTTGACTTAATGTTTTTTCTCCACTTAAACCTTTCAAATTTCCATGTTGTAAAACATGTTGTTTTATCATTCTTAGAAAGACCACCCCTACTTGAAGATTTTATACATAAAAAATATTTTAGGGGTGCCTGGGTTGTTCAGTCACTTAGGCAGCTGTCTTCTGCTCAGATCATGGTCCCAGGGTCCTGGGATCAAGTCCCGTATCGGACTCCCTGCTCAGCAGGAAGCCTGCTTCTCCCTCTCCCTATGCCTGCCACTCCCCCCTGCTTGTGCTGTCTCTCTCTGTCAAATAAATAAAATCTTTAAAAAATATATGTTAGCATCAGGGAGCCTGGGTAGCTCAGTCAGTTAAGCATCTGACTCTTGGTTTTGGCTCAGGTCATGATCTCAGGGTGCTGGGATTGAGCTTCATGTAGGGCTCCACACTCAGCAGGGAGTCTCCTTGAGATTCTCTCTTTCTCTCCCTCTCCCTCCCCCTCTGCTCCTCCCCTTGCTCACAGGTATTTGCACCCATGTTTTCTCTCTCTCTAAAATAAATAAAATCAAATATTTTAGTATCTTGCTAATGATGTTATGCCTAATGTTTTTGTTATTGTTTGTTTTTTCTTGAATTTATTATCTACCTGAAATTTTTTTGGTATAAGGAACAAAATAGAGATTATTTTAGGTTTATATTTTTCCAAATGACCAACTGGTTATCCCAGTAGATTTATGGAATAATTGCTTTTCCCACTGGTTTAAAAAACACCTTTATCATACATCAACCACTCAGAGATATAGTCTGGTCTATTTGGGGACTTTATTCTGTACTATTGAAATCACTCATTTTTTATTAGGTTTCAGCCTTTAGTTTTTTCATTGTTTTTTTCTTTTTTTCTCTCTGTCTTCCTTCTATTCCATTCCAGCCAGGATTCTGCCCCCACCTGCTCCATTAGAGAAAGCAAAGGGCAGGACAGGGGCTGAGCATCATTTCTGGGCCATGTTGCTGGCCTTAGGGAAACAGTGTGACCTTCAGGGGCTGGGGCTGTCTCGCATGCCCTGGATGCTGAGGTCACGTGACCAGAGCAGAGAAGAAGCAGCGCAAGGAGACCCGTGCAGGCAACAGGCCCCAACACCAAGACTGGAAGGGAGGGGGGCATCCAAAGTGGGTGTCCAAGCGGTCATGGAATGGTAAAGATTTCAGCAGGGAATGCAGGGATGGGGAAGGGTGTGGAGAGAGTGCCTGGAAGCAGGCTTATGGCTAGAAGTCTGAACATGGGTGGGTGTGGGCGCCTTCCCTGCATTGTGTCCAAGCCTATGGTTAGAGGCTGGAAGATCAGTGAGGCAGCCGTGTTTGCTGACAGGGAATCTAGTATCCTTCTTGCAAAGCACTGTAAATCTCACACTTCTTGTCCCTCTGGCCAAGGGAACTGGATGCTTATCCCGCTACCTTCCTTCTTCAAAACCAAAAGAGGAGCCCCTTAAAAATATATTCCTGGGTGTTCCTGGAATGATGGAAATGTTCTATATCTTGTTTTAGACATTGGCTATAAGGAAGCGTATGACTGTCAAAACTTACCAAGCCATACACTTAAGATTGGTAATCTTTGGGTCGCCCGGGTGGCTCAGTCAGTTAGGCATCTGCCTTTGGCTCAAGTCATGTTCCCAGGGTCCTGGGATCGAGTCCCCATGTCCGGCTCCAGCTGGCTCCAGGAGACTGCTTGTTCCTCTCCCTCTGCCCCTCTCCTTGGCTTGTGCTCTCTCATTTGCTCTCTCTCACAAATAAATAAAATCTTAAAAAAAAATAAGATAGGTCATCTGTTACTCTATGAAAATTAGACCAAAAAATTTTAAAGGGGAGCAAATAAATTTAACACTTATATAGTAATCACGCCTTTGGATATGGCCTCATGATTACAAGTCTTAGATGTTGATGTATACAAACCTTTAAAGATTGCTTTTAAAAGGAACCCGTAGGAGGTAAATAAATGGTAGGACTTAGATAGTGGGGATACACGTGTTCACGGTGAGGTTCTTTCAGCTTGACTGCAGTTTAAAATTTTTTAGTAATAAAACATTGGGAAAAAACTAGTCACATGACAGACATCACAGAGAAATATATGTTCTTAAATGATGAGTGGAAAAATAAAGCAACAGCACTTAAATGGTTACATGCAAGAAAGCATCACATTTCTAGTAAGATTGTACTACTTTGCCAGAGCAGTCATAACAAAGTACCTCAGATGAGGTGGCTTAAAATGAGTGAAATGTATCATCTCAGTTCCAGAGACTGGAAGTCTGAAATCAGGGTACCTGCAGAGTCGCTTCCTTCCGGAGGCTCTGCAGAAGAATCTGCTTGCCTCTTTCCTGGTTTCTTGGCTTGTATGTCCATCCCTTTGATCTCTGCCTCCATCCGCACAAATGCATTTTTCTGTACCTTTGCATGCCCAAATTTCCCCTCCTCCTTTGAGGACACGAGTCATATCGGAGTTACAGCCCACCTTAATCCAGTATGACCTTAAAGTAATTGGATTACACCTGCAAATACCCTATCTCCAAATAGAATCACATTCACGGGTTCCAAGTGAACATGAATTTGGTCTGGGTGATAGAAGGGGGGTGGAGACACCAGTAAACCACTCTGCCACTCAGACAACCTAGATGGACGTGGCTCAGTCAGTTAAGTTGTCCAACTCTTGATTTTGGCTCCGGTCATGATCTTGGGGTCGTGGGATCGAGCCCTGTGTCAGGCTCTGTGCTCAGCAGGGAGTCTGCTTGAGATTTTTCTCTCTCCCTGTCTGCCCCTCCCCCCTCCAATAACTAAATACATCTTTAAAGAAAAAAGACTCCCTGGAGGCAAAAACCAGAAATCTGTTTTAAACAAGCACCCCGTGGTGGCTCAGAAGCTCCGTCAAGTTTGCTGCCCTCTGTCCTAGAAGGCTAAAGGCGGAGGGAAAATGGGATGGGAAACTGGCAGTGTGAAAGTTGCTCAATGGGCAGATCTCTTGGGGTTACTTAAGAATTGGCATCTGCAAGCTCCGAGCAGGGGGCTTGGCACAGAGCAGCTGTGCAGACTGGCCACCCTCTCTCCCACCCAGCCAGAAAGAGCAGGGGACTGGGGTCTGCAGCCCAAAACCCGTGCTGTCGTCCGGCTGTGTGACACTAGGAGTCACTTGAACTCTCCCAGTCTTGGTTCCCTTATTCCCTGCATCCCTACAGGGTTTGATCACGGGACATCTGCAAGACTAAACATGTAGGCTAGACGGAATCAGGATGATCGCAACCCCCACAGCCCCAGCTTCTGCTAAGAAAAGGTAGATTCCTGTTGAGAGATGGATGTCTTCAAAACCTGAGAGACTGTGTGCTCAGACCCTCTTGGGCAAAGCCACCCATCCCCGGGGGAGCTGGAGAGTGGTGACATTCTGGTCCCTCGCTGTCCTCCCTTCCCCCAGCTAGGACCTGGGGGACAGTTCTGACCTGCTGCCCTCATTCCATCTTCACCTGGACAAGGGCAGGGCTGGACTGCCCCAGTCAGGGATGGACAGTCCCCAAAGATAAGACTGCCAAAGTCCCCAAGGGGCTCCCAGGGGTGTGCAGAGCTGCCTTGTTCTCCCCATGTCTTCGTGCTCTATACAAGCGCAAACACAATAGTCTCAGACTGAGCTCGGGGCTTGGGATAAAAAGACAACTTGTAACTGCCCTGTTGGGGCGTGCCTGCCGGTGGAGGGAGGGAAACAAATAGGACAATTGTAGGTGATTGATAAGAGCTACAACAGGATCTTTTATATATATCTTTTTATAGAGGTATATATATAGTAGTCTGTATGTGTATCTGTATTATACAATAGAATAGATAATATATTTCAGAATAGGGGCTACAAACGAGTGACAGCTGCAACTTCTGATGGGAGGAGTCTAGGGTGTTCTCTGAAGAGCTGATATCTGATGGATGACAAGGAGTCATCATAAAGGAGAACTAGTAAAAAAAAAAAAATCCAAGCAGAGGGAATAGTAAGTGCAAAGGTCCTGGAGTATGATAAGATTTGGTGGCATTATATATGGAAAAGAAGCCTCTTTGTTTTTTTAAAAGATTTTATTTATTTATTTATTTATTTATTTATTTGGCAGAGAGAGAGAGAGAGAGAGATCACAAGTAGGGAGAGAGAGGGGGAAGCAGGCTCCCTGCTGAGCAGAGAGCCCGATGCGGGGCTCGATCCCAGGACCCTGAGATCATGTCCTGAGCTGAAGGCAGAGGCTTTAACCCACTGAGCCCCTCAGGTGCCCTCTGAAAGGAGGCTCTGGTGCTGCTAGAGCATTGCAGGTGAGGGGGGAGTGTGGCACGGGCGAAGGGGACGGGGGGGGAAGCAGGAGTCTTATCTCTGAAGAGCTCATGGTCATCATTAGGGGGTTTAGATTTTATCCTGAGAACAGTGGGCTGGAAGATTTTAAGTGGAAGACGGACAGAGTTGGTCTGTATTTTACCAGGTTGTTCTGGCTGCCATGCAGAGGGTAGGTGGAAGGGGCTCAAGAGTGCAAGCAGAAGGGAAGCTGAGAGGACATCGCTGGTGTTGGCAGAGCCGCCGCTGAGACAGAAGGCAGTGGAGAGGGCCTGGAAATGTCTTGGAGGTGGAAGCCCTATAACTTGCTGATGGATTACATGCTGGGAGTGAGGGAAAGAACTGAGGATGATCCCAAGGTGACTGGAGCCACTGGGTGGTTCAATGTACGGAAACAGTGAATCCTGGGGTGGAGGCCCAGGTTAGGGGTGAGGTAATCAGAGTCCACTGGGGCCACATTAGGTATGAAATGCCAAGGAAATAGACAGGTAGAGATTTCAAATAGCTGTTGAATGTATGAGTCCAGAGCTATGCTATCCAATATGGTAGTCACTTACTACATGTGGCTATTTAATTTAAAATTAAATAAAATTAAAACTCAGTACTTCAGTTACATGAGGCACATTTCATTTTATTTTTTTTAAGATTTTATTTATTTATTTGACAGAGAGAAAGAGATCACAAATAGGCAGAGAGGCAGGCAGAGAGAGAGGGGGAAGCAGGCTCCCTGCTGAGCAGAAAGCCTGATGCGGGGCTCGATCCCAGGACCCTGAGATCACAACCTGAGCCGAAGGCAGAGGCCCCAACCCACTGAGCCACCCAGGCGCCCCTTTGAGGCACATTTTCAAGTGCTCAGTAGAAATATGGGGCTAGTAGCTGCTCTGTTGGACAGCACAGATCTAGAACATTTCCATCAGTGCAGAAAATTCTATGGGGCAGTATTGGTCTAGAGCCATGGTCCAGAGTTGAAAGGTATTTCTTTCTAGGATCGTGACATCCTAAACTGGTGACTCTGGTCCAGGAAGCTAGTCTCCCCATGTTGTTCACAAATAGCTTCTTCTTGTCCTTGACCACACCAGATTGTGTATGCAAGTGGCGTCCCTGTGTGGTAGCTTTATCAGAGAGGCCCTGACCACCCTCAGGACAGCCGGAAGGACAGCTCGCCCTGGGGCCCTTCAAGGACTTCATCCCCTGGGGCTGACACCTTACAGTGCCAAGTATAAACCTAGTGTTTGATGAGCATAAAACAGGGAGCATAGATCATCACTCCCCAGGAGACCCTAGTTCTTGGGTTAACAGTGCTGATTCTGCTGGTTGAAGAGATGTGCGGTGGGTTTGGAATTCGGTTAAATGAGAGTGGAAATGAAGACACAGGCTCAGAGCCCAACAGTCTTGTGTTCTAGAATTAACTGCCGCCGGAGACAAGCCAGTCGAGCCCTCTGAACGTAGACAGCCTCAAGAAGATTCCAGGTCCAGGTGCGGCGAGAGGGAATTGTTCGAATCGGTAGGTTGGAATCCGTGAGAAGTAGCCGGTGTGAGGCAGGTCGATTTTGAAGGCGGTGGTTCTGTTTTGCTCACAAAACTGTTCAGTGCTTTCTCGTGTTTTTGGCAATATAATCATTTGTCATTTTGTAACTGATGATGAGAACGAGGGATCGCTCTTTAACTAATAGATTATAAAAGGAAAATTTAGGAATATTGTTTCTGCGATAGTGATATATGGAGTCATTTGTAAACGGTGGTTTTGTTTCTCTTTTTAAAAACAGCAAAAATAAGGGCACCTGTGTGGCTCAGTGGGTTAAAACCTCTTCCTTCGGCTCAGGTCATGATCTCTGGGTCCTGGGGATCAAGCCCTATGTTGGGCTTCCTGCTCAGCGGGGAGTCTGCTTCTCCCTCTCCCTCTGCCTCTCCCCTCTGCTCCTCCTTGCTCTCTGTTTCTGTCTCTCTCAAATAAATAAAATCTTTAAAAAATAAAAACAGCAGAATATAGTCTTTTGAGGATAATCCGTATAGATTGGAGTGTTACATGATAAACCAAAATGTATTTTAACATAGAAGTTGGGCCAGTGAGGCAATAATATATTTTAGATGGTTTAAATGTATTTCCCTCGTGCATAGCACATTCTGTATGCCTGCCCTGAGGTGCCTTGAGGTCTAGGTTTTGAGGGACTACAATCTAGAAACATCCTTTATCAAATCCACAAAAGGGATTCTGAAGAACTCATTGCCTGCAGGCTGTTGAGGCTGCTTCTCAGAGTCGAAACCCCGGGGCCGGGAGCCCGGCAGGATTTTGTACAGCAGGACTGAGGAGGAGAGCCTCAGAGGGCTCCTCCCGACCACCCTGACCAAGCCCAGGTCACCCCTCCCCCGCCCCGCCCAACCCCCAGCTCCCAACTGCTCCAAATCCCAGAGTCAGGCTTTCATTGGAAAAAAAACCACACGTCCACTTGACTCTTGGTGCCTTTCTAGAAATGGGGCCATAATCTGAGGTCAGAGGCTAGAAAGGACAGGCTCCCCGTGGATGCAGACAGTCTGTGGCAGGGGCTAGAAGAGAATCACGTTAACAGCCCGAAAACTTGTGGGTGTACTCCGGAGAGATTTGAGGAGAAATTTAGTAATTTTAATCCACTGGCCTTCTGATGGCCTGGATTGCCCGCTGAGACCGGCCTCCGCTTCCGGGGATGAGGTTGCTGGTGACATCCTCCAAGGGGGACCGCAGCCTGAGGAGAAGCAACACCAGGCGGACCCATGTCAGGGACCCAGGAGGCCCACCTCCTGAGCAGAAGCTGGGCGCACACCTCAGGCACACGCTTCCCACTCGATTTCTCTTCCCCTTTCTTATTCCTGTCACGAATACAGGGACAGCCGCCGGCAGGGCTCATCTCCTTGCAGCCGTCGTGGGCGGGTGAGAAGTGGGGGTGCTTTTGGAATGCCTTGTCACTTGCCATGTATCCTTATTGTTTTCCTGGGTTTCGTACAGAAAGGCTGTATTTTAAACGTTTTAAGGACAGGCCTGGCTTCTGATTTGGACCTAGTTGGGCAGAGGGCCTCTTATTAGAAATGTAAGCGAGTAGATCCTGCTGCCTTCATTTTTTTTTTTTTAAAGATTTTATTTATTTATTTGACAGAGAGAAGAGATCGCAAGTAGGCAGAGAGGCAGGCAGAAGAGAGGGGGAAGCAGGCTCCCTGGCTGAGCAGAGAGTCCGATGTGGAGCTCAATCCCAGGACCTGAGATCATGACCTGAGCCGAAGGCAGAGGCTTTAACCCACTGAGCCACCCAGGCGCCCCTGCCTTCATTCTTACTCCCAAATTTCTAGCTTCTGAAAGCAACCAGTGGTTCCTGGACGCCTTGGGGGTGGGCTTGTTAAGGCAGAAGGAAGACTCTGGGCGCCGCTGTGGCCGGGGCACTGTCCTTCTCCCCCAGGCCTGCCCTCTCCTACCTGCCCAGGACCGTGTGCTCCCCAGGCAAATGGGATGCCTGGAGCCCCCGCCTTCCTTTGGGTCTTCCTTTGGGCCTGAGGCTGAGGGGTGGCTGGACACAGGGCCTGGGCACCATCTCATTTCAGAGAAAGGGTTTTCAGGCCAAACCCAGGCTGCAGGATAAAAGGCCATCTGTCCATCCCCGGGTGCCCAGCCCCGGCTTTCCTGAACAACATTCCTTTATGCCAACCCGGCCCCCCCCACCCCGCCTCCCGCGCCCCCGCCCTCCGCACAGGGCTGCCTTTCACCACCTCTGGGCCGGCTTGTTTGTTTGTCTCGAAGAGTGCAGGCCAGGGGCTTGGGGGCCCCCCAGGGAGTGCTCCCAGAGGAGGCAGGGAGGGGCGAGAAGAACCTTTGAGAGACAGCCCTGGAAGTGGTTCCCTGTTTTGCTGTCCCAGCCACCATGTGAGACTCCTTGAAGCAGTGATTTGGGGCCTCTGTGCCCCTCACTTCCCCCCTCTATGGACACCTCCTGCCTGCCTCTCAGGGAGAATTGTGGGGATACCATTGAGATGCCAGCCCCCCATGCGGAGGGGGAAGGGCCAAGTAGGCCAAGGGTTCTACTAAAGATGGTGGCAGGTTGCCTGACCCCCTCCCTCCACCCGGGCCCCGCTCCCAGTGCCTCTGAAAACTGAGTGACGAGAACCGAGGAGTGACCGAGGGCAGCCCTGGCGGCCAGGACAGCAGAGGGAGGGAGGGGGCACAGCCTGCGTGTCTCCCTCTCAGGGGGCTCTCTGTGTGGGCTGCCGCGGCGGATCTGGTAGGAAGGCTGCGTGGATGACAAGACCCCGGTTTCTGCTGTCTCCTCGGGGAGGATGAGATGCAGACTCTTTGTCCACATGTCCCCGGATGCCTCTGCCTGTTGTTTTCACTCCTGGTTGAATTCCTTCTCCTTCTGCGGCCCCAACTTGAGCCCAAAGGGAACTGGCTCAGGCCTGGTGTGAGCTGGCTGGGCTTGCAGAGCCCCATGAACCGGGGCGGCTTAGGTGGCAGAGATCGGTGGCCGCAGGGTTCCGGCGGCTGGACGTCCTAGATCAAGGTGTCGGGTCGGTAGGGTTGGTTTCCTCTCGGGCTGAGAAGAAGAATGGGGTCCAGGCCTCTCCCTAGCTTCTGGGGCTGTTTCTTGGTTCCTAGATGCTTCACCTTCACCTCTGCCTTCATTTTCACTCAGTATCCTCCCTGAGTGTGCGTCTGTCTCCAAATTTCACCTTTTTCTAGGGACACAAATCATACAGGACTAAGGCCCACTCTAAGGACCTCATTTTAACTAGTGCCATCGACAATGGCCCTACCTCCAAATAAGGTCACATTTTGAGACACGGAGGGGCCGGCATTTCAACATAAGACTTTGGGGTGGGGTAGACAGGTCATAGTTCAACCCCGAACAGGCCTCTGTACCGGAAAGTGAGCCCTGAAGGTAACAACCTTGGCGCGTGGCCTGTGTCTCCACTGTGATTCCTTCCCCATCACAGACTTTTGTCTCCTTTCTAGTCACACAAGGGGAAAGAGAACCAGGAGAAATCAGTATCTACCATCACTTCTGCTTCCTCTTGAAGCCAATTCTCTCTGCCTGGCTGGAGGGAGGAGGAGGCTGAGGTTGACCCCTCACTGAACCTTGCTGGAGCTCTGGCACCCCACCCACCCAGGGCCTCGGTACAGCTGACCCTGTAGGCGCAACCCAGGCTCCCCCCTAGACCCCTTGTTCTGGGCACGAGAACCCTGGCCCAGCCTGCCCGAGCGTGTCCTTCTCCAAGGCTGTCCCGTGAGGCAGGAGGCCTGTGGCTCCCTCGGACCTTTCAGACCCGCGCACCAAGGACCGCGTTTGTGTCCGGACGGGTTGGTTTGGCCCACGTCTTTTGTTTGTTTGCTTGTTTTAAATGCAAAGCAAATTTTAAAATCTGGAGATTTCCCATAAAAAGCTGGTTTCCCACCTTTTCTTAGAAACTGGCAAGTCTACAGCCCCGAGTTCCTGCCTCACCTGACCTGGACCTGAGTCAGGGTTGCCCCCTCGGGCTCACCGCGGTCCACTCTGTTCAAGACCAAGGGGCAGTGACCTTCCATTACTGCTCTCAGACATTTCCTTTCTTCCTTTCTTTCATCTCTCGCAAAAGGGTGCCTCATGGTTTTGTTTTGTTCTGTGGTACCTCATGTTTCCAAAATGAGAGAGAGCATCTTTCCTTGTGGAGGCGAAGGATATGCCTCCATGTTTATTATGCAAACAAACTGCGTCTGCATTATGAACCACACCCCGCCTGCTTCACTCATTGCTGTTACCTGCCCGACCTCTGAGGACAGAGCGGGAGCTCGGGGTGCCCTGTCAGGGATAAGCAGTTTCTTGTTCCGAGGGTCACATAGCACGTTGAGAATGGAGCCTGATCTCGAACCAGGTCCTTTAGTCTGGAGGTGAACCTGAAGCCTCTCAAACTAGAGGCTGGCCCCAGATTCTTCCCCCGACCCCCCTCTGCCCCCAAGGGCTGCCTCCTTGAGGGTCAGGTGTGCGGAGGACACTGGCGGAAATAACTCCCGTGTCATCTGTGAATTTGGGTCTGAGAGTGCTGAACTCAGTGTGAGAGAAGGCGGAGGATGGAGCCCAGGGGAGGGGGCAGGGGTGTCCAGGAGACAGGAGCCGTGGCTTGGGCAGACCCAAGAAGATACAGTGCCTCACGAGCAGCTGGGAACTGGCATTGCCCTGGAGGGAGCGAGGGCTGGCACTGCTGTCCCACTGGCTTCCCTCGCTGCAGCTCCGCACTGCGGCTGGAGGACCCAGGAGATCAGAATGCCCTCCTTGCTGTCCCCACCGAATTGCCCAACACGATCGGTGGTTCTCACCTCAGAATGGGTGGTGCCTGCCCACCCCGTGTCCTGGGCAGTGCACGTCGGCCATCCTTGGGCACCCTGACCTTCTCTCGCCAAGTACGCACAGGCTTTGGAAGGCTTTGGGCAGCCCTCTTTCTACCTGCCCCACCCCCACTTCGGTGGCCTCTGCAGGCCTGGGCCCCAGAGCCTCCACAGGCCATCACAGACTCACTATCGTATCATTCAGTAAGCCCTAGATGCCGATCCCGTGCCGGCTACCTGGGCCCCGGTGGTGAGCGGGACAGCGGGATCTCCACCCCGTGTTGCGGCTTGGGAGACAGTCACAGGGAAATGCACGAGGAGAGCAAGGTGCTTTCAGCCCCAGCATTGCCCTGCTGCACTCGGCAGGCTTCTCCCAGGCAGCCTGGGGCCCCACCACAAAGGTGCTTCTAGGTGTGGCGCCCGCCCCCACCCCCGCCTGCCTTCCCCAGGCGGAAAGGGCAGGAGGCTCCGGGATGACCGGATGGGTCTTCAGCTCCGTTCCTGCTGTCCCAGGACCACCTATGTCCCTCCGGCGGGCCCTCTAAGGAAGCTATCACCATCCACGGGTGGGTTACACACCCTGAGTCAAGCCACATTCATTCACATGCGGGCTGACCATTCTCGAAAAAGCCAGTGAGAGCCTGCGTCCCCAGCGCTCACTTCCCTTACCCCGATACTGAACCACGTTCACCCAGAAGGCAGAACAATTGCCAAATACTGGAAAAGAACGCACGTGTTCTTCGCTTTCTGACACTCTTTTGGTTTTTAAAGCTCTCTTGGGCGTGCTTCCAGAATCAGGAGAGTCTTTTAAATAATGCATTGTGGAAGTTTCCAAGACACTTTAAAAAAAAAAAAAAAAAAACTTTTAAAGCCTGAGTTATAGCCTAGTTCCCAGGAGTGACCTTTACACACTTCTGATTCATGGATGGTGTTTGCCTGTGGAATTCAAGGGTGAGCCCAGCTCAACTATAAAATAAACACGGGGGCATGGAAGCCTGGAAAACGCGGCCCAGATCAGTGTGTGCAGTGCAGGGGCTCCTGGGAGGACTCATTCTTGGGACCCGTCCCCCCCACCCCCCAGCCCGTGCCCCGCCGCACCCGGGGTCAGACGGGGCACCCACCGGAGTGGGAATGCGAGCCCATCTTCGGGAGGGGCTTCGTCCTGTTTGTGCGTGGAGAAGCCTTTTAGAGCTTCTGAACTCTCACAGTAGACTCGAGGAAAAGAGTCAATGAAAGACACACTAGGGGACACTTCCTGGTGCCTGAGCGTGTCTGCTCCCGGCCGTACCACTCTGCTTCGCCCTCACTCTCCTTGAGGTCTCCCAGACCAGAGGTGTGGACAGCCTCGTGGTTAATAACCTGGGCTTCTGCCAGGGAGAGGTGTGGTCCCGATGAGGCCACCCGGGGAGCACCTCGCGTCTATGGTCCCTCTGGAATGTATCTGCCGGGAGCCAATCACCCACGACGTTGCTACCTGGTGGCTCCAGCTCTCTGGAGTTGAGATTAAGCTGGGACGGCAGAAGGAGGGAAGAGAAGGACAGGAGGAAGTGGAGCCTGCCTCCTTCCCTGCCCCCCCGTCCGCCTCATCCTCCGTGTGCACGCGCGGGCGGTGCACCCCCGTGCCAGCCATGGCGTGTGGGCGTGGCTCTCTCCCACGCCCCTCCTCTCACCTGGAATATTTCCAGAGGAACGAAAAAAAGTGAGAGTTCTGTTTCCTTTTGAAGCCAACACCTGTCCGTGAAACTGGGTTTTTAGTAATTTTTAAGAAAACTTTAGGAGCAAGGCGCCTGGGTGGCTCAGTGGTTTGAGCATCGGAGTCTCGGTGTCAGCCCAGGCCGTGTTCTCGGGGTCACGGGATTGAGCCCCGCCTGGGGCTCCACGCTCAGCGTGGAGTCGGCTTGGAGAGTCTCTCTGTCTGCCCCTCCCCCGCTCCCTCTCTCAAATAAATGCATAAATCCTTTTAAAAAGCAAGCAAGAAAAAAACCCGAGAACTGGAATAAGTGAACATTTGCTCTACTTTCTGTTACTCAGTCTCTAGGGCCCCACACCAGCTACTTTGAACCAAGAAAATAATTAAAAACAAAATTTTTGGTTGTGATTTTTCTGCATTAAAAAGTATTTACAAGTAGGACCCATTAAAAAAAAAAAAAAGAAATGTCAGTGTAAAGTTGCCAAATGTCCTTTCTTAGAAGAAACTGCCCTTTATTCTGGAAATATGCGTTTCCTACCTATTTGGTCTGGAAATTTCCTTTCATTTATGAAATGCTGCTGAGGGTAATTTTTAAAAATATATTCATTTGGCAAAATAAAAGCCTAGCGCTCCTGCATCCGTCTGAGGCAGTTTTCGTCCTGCTTATCTGTTGTCCTATCCCGAGTGGCATTTTAAGATGGTGTGTCCAGTGTCCTGGGGCCACTTCTCTCGTCAAAGCAATTTGGTTTTCATTTCCAAGAAGCAGGAACCCTGCAGAACCCCAGGGCTTTCTCCCCAGCAGCCAAGCCCACCGTCCTGCAGGACCTTGGGGAACCCTGGCCAGTTCGCAGAGAACATTGACACATGGCCCACTCAAGAAATAATGAGTGAGGCATTTAATATTTTGGGGAGCCCATCCTAGGCACCCTAAGAAAGAGGAAACCTATCCTGCCCTATTAGAATCTATAACACCATTGGCCAAACACGATAATTGGCCAAACATACCAAAAAAAAACAACAAGGGGCAGGAAATTATAGATAACCAATCGGGGCAGTGGGACACATGGAAAGTATGATTTTTTTTAAAACGTTGGAAAATGAAGAGGTCACACAGTTGTTCATAGAGTTCCTAGCACGATGACAGGCTGGGTCCGTAGTAAGCGTTTGTGAATGTTAACCTTTGTCATCATTCTGGAAGGAAGACATTTGAGAAGGAAAATACTGGCTACAGGGGAAAATTAGAGTTCATCCAAGGGCATAACAGCAGAGGAGTTTGGAAATAGAAGGGAAAGATTTTAAATATAGGGAGGCCAACCAGAAGCTGACTTACAGGGGAAGTGTAGGAAGTGACGTCAGAGGGGACCGAGGGGCTTTGGGGCCAGACTATGATGTGGTCAGTTGGGAACATTCTCTAGAGGCAAGGAGTGGGGCCAGGGTCAGAGAGAGTGTCTTCTGAGCTAGTGCTCTGGCACATCGTGGGTGCTCAATAATGCGTGATGGACGAAGGGAGGAAAGCCGTGTGGGAGGGGCGAGCTGGGAGAAGCGGCAGGGGGCCACAGTGATATTGCACGGAGACCATCAGCCCCGAAGAGGAACCTGATATGGCGCCAAGGCTTCCTGTCCCTGCAGACTTCCCATCTCAGACCTCATTTCCAGGCTCTCTCTGTTTTCCACTGCCCACCCCTCCACCGCCTTCATCACTGTTCTGGGTGTCTAGTCATCACCCACCTTTTGGGGCCCTGCAGTGAACAGGCGTGCGGGTCCAAATCACCTCCTGGCCCCACATCAGCTCTGCACACAATGCCAGCAGCTGCAGCCCATACAAAAGGCTTCAGGTGGCCATAAGCTAAGTGAATGAATTCACAGGATGGCCGCCCAAAGGGCCAGTGGGAGCTCAGTTCTCCTGATACTCCATGCCAGGGAGGCGCGAGCCCTGCTGGGTTCTGTACTGGTCCCACCACATCTGCCATGGAAGAGGTTCAGGGGGCCAATCCTGATGCTTAGAGACCCTGTTGCATCCTCAGAGGTCTTGGGCAAAAGCAGGTGGCAGGGGCTGGGTTGTTGACTGTCCTCAAATATGTGTCAGACTGGCAGGTGACATAGAAAAAGTGTGCACAGTCCTAGAGGGAAGGAACCAGGAGCAATCCCTGGAAAACCGGGGGCAGCCAGGTGGGCAGAAGGAGGAGTTTTCCAGGGACTGGAACTCTCAGAGAACAGTCTGGACTTGAGTGAGCAGAAACACGGGCTGGATGGATGAAGGCTCTGTGCCCCGTGCCGTGAGGTTGTTCAGCTGGATGGGCCCCCAAACAGATGTGTGTCTGCCATTCAGGGGAGTCTGAAAAGCCTAGCACAAAAACATGAAATGCCCATCGGTGTGATGTCCCCTCCCCTGTTTGGGATGGGGGGTGGGGAGTGGGTGCAGAGAAGGATCCGGTGACCCTACTTAAGAAAGGATTTGGGGTGCCCAGGAGAAAATGACTATCCAGGAGGGAGGGAGAATCAATACCTCAGTGACTGGGGGCACTCTGGGGAATTTTGAGGCTAGAACAGATCTAGAAGGGACAGGTGTATTAGAGGACATTTATTTCAGACACTTAGGGAGTTTCACTGTATGTTATGCTATAAACCCCACTCTTCTCTGTCTGTAAGAGGTCATCTGAGACACTTTTTTAAAGAATTCACATTTCGGCATGGCAGCCCAGACTGAGATACTGAGCTATCCACCCCAAGACAGGAAGCCTAATTTTACTTGGGTTAATACGGGTTTCCCCCAGAAAATGCCAGCATCACTGTCACCACCAGGTTCTCTTGGATCATTTGGAAGCGAAACTGTAAGGATTGTGCCAGTAGAAACCCCAACGGGCTCCTCAGTTCTTGCCAGCACCCTGCTTCCAAGGGCCCTGCCATGGCCACCAGCACCACGGTTCCCTTTAGTCCCCAGCAGGCCTCCCCTCCCCAAGGGCTCTCCCCACCTTTCCTGCAGAGAGACGTGAGTTTCACCTACACACCGGCCTGACCTCTCCACCCTCACCCCGGCTGACGTCAGGCCCAGCTGCAGCCATGTGACCTTCCGGTACATTCCATTTCCTTCTGACTTGGCCTCTTGGCGACTTTGGTTTCACCTTGAGCCCATCTGGGCACCTTGCCTCCAGTTCCGCCCCACGTACAGCTGCTGACCCACGTGTGGGAGTTCCTGGAGGAACACTCCCTCTCTCTATTGCCTTTCTGATGGGCGTGCGGTCCTAGGTGGCTCAGCTCGGGCTGTGGCATTATCTCACCAGGCAGAGAGGGAGCTGGGATAGTCATCAATATGACACAGTGAGGCTGCCAGGTCCCCGGGGTGCCACCCTGTGACTCCCTCGGCCTGACACCTGCCAGGGACCTAGAGAGAGAAGCTGGCAGGGGCCCCCTTGCCCACCGCATACCCATGGATGGTTCTCACTTCCCTGCAGCCTCTCTGCCAGCTTCTTTTCTTTCCCATACTTTCTGAAAAGTACAGAGAATAACACAATCAGCGTCTACCTATTTTCAAAGGCACTCAGTGTCCTTGATTTCCAGCCTACCCGCCACTCCCCTGCCCCACCCCAGCACGGGGCTCTCACCACTCGGGCTGCCTTGCTGTGGGGCAGCTCCCTGCTCTCTTGTCTCCCAACCCCCCACCCCCACCCAGCGCTGTAGGTAATCACCTGTATCATCTCTCCCCAGGGCTCCGTGGAAAATGGGACTGTGACCTCTGCGAACACTCAGAAGACAGACCCTTGGATGGAGCCAAAGCTCAAAGAGGTGGATTGGGACAAGGTAGCTGGCACGGGGCAGGGCGGGGGGATGACCCGGGGCTCTGGGGGCCAAGGCCAGAGTGTGTGGAGCACAAGGCTGTGGTTATTCATAACATTTTCCCAAGAGGGATGAGCATGGGGAAGCAGGTGCTCACAGCTCATGGGCATGAGCTGGGGCAGCAAACCCCAGCCGAGGTGGCGGTGGGTGTGGGGAAGCTGGGCCCAGGGAGGTCTGTGCAGACCCCGACCCCTAACACTCCAGAGGACGGTCTCCCACAGGGACCTGGAGCTGAGACGGGCATGATAACAGGTTCAGAAGGTCCAGACTTACCCACCTTGACCAGGACGCAGGGCAGAGCGGCCCCTGGGGACCAACAATCACTCCCAGGAGTCACCAGCCCGTATGGGAGCCTGCCGAGGCCAGGGGAGATGGGGCTGGAGCCATTTACAACATTTGTCTGCCTGGGAGACCGGGGCCAGGGGGTTTCCTGGGAGAAATCTGGGAGATCGGCAGGGGCCAGTGGGGGGAACCAGCCTTCAGAGCCATTTCCCTCCAACCCGGGTTGTGGGACTGTCCCAGTCCTGGACTAGATCTCACTGTGCACGTCCATAAATGTAGCCTACCTGTGTTGGACGGTGGGGACAAGAGAAAGACAGGACAGCCCCCAGGGAGCTCACCCCCACCCACGGATATTCCCACATGGGCCGATGTGAGCACCACACCCAGGAACACAGGTGGCCCGAGGTGGGGAGGACTCCACAAAAGCTGACTGTTTCCTGGGCCCCTTTGGCCGGGACCCCAGGAACTCGGAGACAGGATCTGTGATGTGGAAACTGCCACTGCCTCTCAGGAAGCCCATCAGCCCATGGTGAAGACACCTTGGGGTACACCACTAGAGAGCTGCCAACAGATTGTTCTGGGGCCCATCCCCCTCAGGGAGGCATGAAAACCGAAAGGGAAATGGGCCAGCGGGAGG
>CM052803.1:39001366-39027181 GCA_028533885.1 Nasua narica | reverse complement strand
TCAGCTTGAGCTGGGCACCCTTGAGTGAGTCACTTGCTGTCTCTGAGCACCAGGCTCCACACCTGTAGAAAGAGGTATTGGGAAGGTAGCTACAGGAGCCCCTGGGTGCCTGGGAACCAGAGGTGTGGTCAGTGGTCTCTTCTCCCCTCCTTTCCCTACTCAGCCTCATACAGAAGCCACAGGCCTCTGCCCATGTGTTCCATGTGTCCCAGAGCCTGAGGAGATAGGGGTGGGAAGGTCCAGGACCAGGTGCTGGGAGGAGGAGGAAGAGAGCCATTTGTTTGGAAGGACTAAGGAGCCAAGGGATCATGAGCCAGGGTGAAGAAAAAGTAAAATTTATTTGGATTTTCATCTTCCCATCTCATGGGATTCTGAGCTGTCCTCTCTCACCATCTGCCTTCTCAAGAGCAGTTCCCAGGCAGCTGCCATGTTGGAAATGCCGTAGTGAGTGAGAGGTGCTGGACGTAGTATACCCAGCTGAGACTTTCTCTGTCAGTGATCAGACTTGAAGAGAATTGAGAAAAGACCTCATTGGTGTGTGTACTATCTAAACCAAGGTTGAGCATACGGCGTGAATGTCCCATCCCCCAGGAGACTGTGTGGAGGGAAGACTGGGGGCGGGGGTTGGGGGGAACTCCCGCTCCAAGACCAACCGATACCATCTCAAGAGTCACTTGTCCCCTCTGGACCCCAATGTTCCTCCTGCATAAAATGGGGAGGAGGTCAGCAGGCTTGGCTTTCTGTACTTGGATGGAAGTCTCACTTTATTTCCCCTGGAATAGTGGGCTAAGGCTCCAGTAGTGGAAATACAGGTGTTGGCCACTGAGAACTAAGGGGGATGTTTGCAGAGGGGAGAGTGAGCCTTCTTGGGATTCTTCCAGGGTGATGCTTCAGCCCCCAGAGTGAAGTAGAGGGCCACCTCACAGAAACACACCATGGACTAGACATGGAGTCAGGTTTGAGGCCCTCCAAGGCCAGTGAGCTGGTCAGAGGCAGCCTTGTAACCAACTCTAGACAGCAAGTCGGCCATTCCTACAGTGGCCAGTGACCATTGGTCTACCCAGGGTGGGATCAAAGTCATCTCCAAAGACCAGATGGGCCATGGGACATCTAACAAGAGACCCCTGTGTTCAAGGTGGTGGGGGGCTAAGGGGGCTGGCCCTGTCCACCACACCTGAAAGCAACCAGCCCTCTGTATCTGCCGTCCTATTGTTCTGTGCCCTTTGCCATAGGCTGTAAGATTCAGGCTAGAATCCCGTTTTGCAGCTCACCTAGATGTTCTTCCTGTGTCGCAACTGAATCAAGCTTGTAAATCCTATGCTGTTTTCTACTCATTTTATGAACTAAGGGCAAAATGAATTAATAGGTAAAAATCTGCCCAAACCTTTGCTAGGCTGAGAGAGGGGCCTACCCAGCCATACCGCTATTTTATAGCTAGAAACATTCTAAGGTAGCTAAGTCTGAATTACGTGTACAAATGAAAAAAGACACTGAGTATTGTATGTAACATGCAAAAATAGAACATATACAATCCAGGGATTTCATTCAGGATAGATGGTGATAAGTTAAGGATGCATATTATCATCCTTAGAGTAGCAACTGTGGGAAAAATACAAAAGGGCATAGCTAAAAAGCCAATAGAGATTATAGTATAGAATATTTCAGGACGCCTGGGTGGCTCAGTCTGTTAAGCATCTGCCATTGGCTCAGGTCATGATCTCCAGGTCCTGGGATCAACCCCTTCATCGGGCTTCCTCCTCAGCAAGGAGTCCATCTCTCTCTCTCTCTCTCTCTTCCCCTCCCTATCACTCCTTCTCTATCTCTCTCAAATAAATAATACAAAATCTATTTTTTAAAAAATAATATTTCTGAATACTTGATTGATGCAAACAAGACAAGAAAGGAAGGTGGAGGAAACAAGTAGAAAACAAACAGCAAGATGGTAGACCTACCCCAGCATTAAATGTAAATGGACTAAACATTCCAATTAAAAGGCAGAAATTATCTGACTAGATCAAAAAAGCAAGACCCAACTCTATGCTGTCTTCAAGAGATGCAGTTTAAACGTAAAGGTATACTGAAGAGGAGAGTACAAGGGTGGGAAAAGATAGACCATGCAAACACCAAGCATAAAAAAGCCCATAGTGGCTCCATTAAAATCAGATGAGGTGGGCTTCAGGACAAGGAATTTTACCAGGGACCAAGATAGCTATTACCCAATGATAAAGGAGCCAATTCATCAAAGAGACAAAACTGGGCAACCCCGAGCAAGTTACCCAACCTCATTTCCCATCTGCAAAATAACAATAACAACAATACCTGCCTAGTTAGGGGTATGACAAGGATCAAATTATTTAATCCCTTCTTTTTCTTTTTCTTTCTTTTTTACTGAAATTATTTAATTCATGCAACATGTTTAGGACCATGCTTAGCACATGACAAATGCTCTGCGAATGTTAGTTCTCAAAGTTATTGCATTTGGGACAAAGCCTCAAGCTCTCACCATGACCCTGGCTTTGCTTCCTCTGAGGTGGGGCTCTGCAGGCTGCTGTAAGATAAGGCTGCTGTAAGATAAGGCCACTAGCTGGTTCCTCCAGTTTTTTTTTCCTGGTAGTGGTGGTGCTTTGTGCTTGCATGTGTAGAGACAGGAGGCAGAGGAATGGAAAGAATGAGACAGCATGCACCCAATGAATCTGTTTGCTGTGAGACCCAAGGGAGAAACTCAAGGAGGTGTGGGGCCTGGGGCCAGGAAGGGAGCAGGCACCAGGTGGTGCTGAATGGGATGGCTCCAGGCTGACCTGGGTCATTTCCTAACCTGAGAAGCAGGAAGGCAGCCCCTACATGGGAATTACCAAGTTCACATGGCAGGAACCACAAAGATCTTTGGGCCCTTCTCCCGGTCATGGGAACAGAAAGAATACCCAGTGAATTCCCCACTTGCCCCGAGGCCCTTCTGCCCTTGCTCCAAGGCAGTGATAGTGGGGCTGTTTTCACTTGTGACAGGGCTTGGAGATCTAACGCTATGCCAGCTTTGGCATGGAGGTCTGGGCAAGGATGACGTTCCGGCCAGGGATGCGGGAAGACAGGTCTCTGGATCACTGTTGACTCCTTCTCCCAGGCTCGAGGGCTCTCCCTCCATGTACACTTTCTTTTCCTCTCCTTTACTCTTCCGACACTACCTCCCTTCTCACCTTCAGTGGCTGCTGCCTACCTCCCTTATATTGGAGATTTATTGACACCCACCATGCACTGGGCACATCTCAGCCTCTCTCCTATTGTGCGCGGTAGGTCAGAGCGCACCAGCTTTATAGATGTGAGAGCGGAGGAGCTCCAAGAGGTAAAGGCACTTGCCCACTTCTGATAAATGGCAGAGTCTGGCTTTCAAGATGGTCCCTCACTACAAATTCATTGTTCTTTACTGGTTTTTGTTTTGTTTTTTATTTTTTTTTTAAGATTTTTATTTATTTATTAGAGAGAGAGAGACTGAGAATGAGAGGGGAGAAGGTCAGAGGGAGAAGCAGACTTCCCGCAGAGCTGGGAGTCCGATATGGGACTCGATCCCGGGACTCCGGGATCATGACCTGAGCCGAAGGCAGTTGCTCAACCAACTGAGCCACCCAGGCGCCCTGTTTTGTTTTTTAAAGATTTTATTTATCCATTTGACAGAGAGAGAGATCACAAGTAGGCAGAGAGGCAGGCGGGGGCGGGGGGGAGCAGGCTTCCTGCTGAGCAGAGAGCCCAATGCGGGGCTCGATCCCAGGACCCTGGGATCATGACCTGAGCCGAAGGCAGAGGCTTCAACCCACTGAGCCACCCAGGCACCCCTGTTCTTTACCGGTTTTAGTTTACTGATTTTGGTCCAGATTAATCTTCTTCAATACGCAGACTCATCAGAAATCTTTAAGAGTCTCCCATTGCCCAGAGCTACAGCTTCCAAATCTTTTTGACCTTGTATCCCTATGAGTAAAAGAGTGAGAGTGCATTCTCCCATTGTATGTCCATTTTAATTATGTATAAATTATTTGCATGTGTTAATGTACTCTTGTATTATGTATATTAGAAAATATTCATATGTGGTTTAAAGATGAGATAAATATATCACAAATAGAAGGAGTCTCTAATATCCTGTCCCTGCACCTGTGGATCCGCCTGGGAGTACCCCTAGGATATGTATACATCCCTACCTTGAAAATAGTTGGCTTGGGGAAAGAAGTGCCAAGTTGTGGGCCTGGGACAGGGTGTTCTGACATCTGAAGGTGTCAGCAGATTTCTTCCTACTGCCTTGCAGATCAGTGTTAAGGTACCAAATGGGCCACAGTCATTCTCAACTCCACGGCTCCCTCTACACCCTTCCCCTCTCTTCCTTCCCGAGTCCTCCATGTTGTGTGAGCTCTAGCCCAACCCCTGGATTTTCTGCAGTCTTTCTCTTTGACCCTGGACTCAGGCGTTTGTACCAGTCATTCTGCCTCCTGATCTCAGCCTGCCTGCATCACCACTAAAGAAATCTTGCCTGGCATGTTTCATGTTGCCAAGCACTTTAGGCAGATACTATTGTTATTACTTCCATCTCATGCCTGGGGAAGCTGAAGCTCAGAGAGGTTGGGTAATTTGCCCAAGGTCACACAGTAAGTGATGGGGCCTGGATTTGTACCTGATCCTGACTCTAGAGTCTACTCTGATTAAGCACTAAGCTAGATAAAGCAAAGATGGTCATTTATGTTACTGTTTATTTTTCTCAGCAGCTTGCATAAAAATACATACATGAAATATCAAGCAAATTTTTGAATGAATGAATGACTCACTCAGGCCAACATCAAGAAGAAAGCCCACGGTGAAAGGGAAAAGGCCTCTTTTATTATCAGTACGGAATGTATTGGCTCCTGTACCTAACGAGTCCTGAGAAGGACTTCAGGCTTCAGGAGTGGCTGAATCTGGGCACGCAGGTGTCATCATTCAGATTCAGTGTCCCCAGCTCCTGGTTTGGCTATCCTCTGTGTTGACCAAGTCCTTGAGTAGGCTCTACTAGCCATTCCAGGGTCGTGCCCTGCCAACTTAGCATCTCCAGCAAGAAGAATGAAAGAAAGCTGTGTCTGACGGCTCATTGCAGCCGCTCGGGTCATGGGCCTGTCCTAGATCACATTTCTGTGACGGGGGCTGAGACGAGCAGCTTGGTCAGTTCTGGGATCTGGGATCACTGAAGTGGAAGGGTGGGTAGCGCCCTACAGACCACGTGAGCTGAGGTGGAGGATGTGGATCGGGATATTGGAAGGATGGGTGTGCACAGGTATGAATATCAAGTCCACCTGACTTTGTCTCTTGCAGGATTTGGTAGACTGGCGGAAGCCCCTTCTGTGGCAGGTAGGCCACTTGGGAGAGAAGTATGATGAGTGGGTCCACCAGCCAGTGATCAGGCCCATCCGCCTCTTCCACTCTGACCTCATCGAGGCCCTCTCCAAGAGTGTCTGGTGAGCCCTGCGCTGGGCCCATGGTGGGCTGTCCCTCTCTCCTGATGCTGCCAGCCAGATATAGAGGGGGAAGGGGCAATTGGGGCACTGCCCAGAGCCCTGAGCTGTACTATAAGCTCTTGGGAATCGTAGAACATGCCATAGGCATAATCCGTTCCTCTGCATGGCTTGTTCACTGAGTGAGTGGCAACATAACGTGTAGCCAGGAACCACCTTCAATGTCACCCCTGTTCTAGTCCAGAGTCTTTGGAGGATTTTGCAGCTTCTAAAGCCCACAGGAATAACTTTGCCTGCAATTGGCTCCTTTGCCACAAGAGGTCAGCATCCATTCAGCTGCACAGTCTAGCCGCAAGGATGCAGTTCTTTTCTGCCAATAACTTATCTTAGAGACAGAAGCAGAGAGACTGTAAGTTTCTCCTCCCCACTCCCAAAGCAGTGTCCCTTTGGCCCTGTGTCTCCGTATGCTTTCTGTATAGGCTTTGGGCTCATTTATCGCTTCCTCTAGTTGAGAGATGCATCTCTGGGGAGGCTGGCCGCAGTCGAGCCCCAGTGCATGTATCTCTCTTACCCCGATGGCTCTCCCGCAGGTACAATGTCCCCATCATCTGGATGCCCCTGATGCTGTACTTCAGTTGGTCCCACTACCAAACTCTCGCTCAGGGCAACGTTCGGCTCTTCGAGTCCTTCAGCACAGGTAACGTTGGTTCCTTCCCGGAGGCAGGAGATTCCAGTGCTGTCTCTGGTCCTGAGTTTCGAAGAACCTAGAACCCCCAGCCACATCATAGACATTTGTGGAGGAGACCTATCTCTAGCAATAGACTCCCAAAGAACAATGTCAGGCTCCCCCCCCCAACCCCAACTCCAAATGGATAAAGGAAAAAAACAAAAAAACAAAAAACCAGCCACATGTTAGCAGAAACTAAATGAAATAATTTCATAGCAATAAAGGAGAGGGCTTCTTGCTGAGTCTAGTGCTGTAAAAATGTGACTTGGGAGCTCAAGAAACAGAATGAAATCATTTCACTGGATGCACAGCTGGGAGCTAGACTCACAATGCTCTGTGAACGAAGCACAGATTAGAACCTGGGAGAGAAAGATGTGGGGGTACCTGCTGTGTTCCCTGGGCAAAGGGCCATGCAGCAGAACCCCTGACCTGGAGTACCAACCCCACCAACCACCGTGAGCACTTAGCACGTGCCAGGCCGGCTGCTCTCCAGGGCCCATCTCCCTCAGCCCTCCCAGCACTCCCATGAGAGTGGGACTGTCACCGTGCCCTTTGAGAGATGAGGAGATGGTGCCTTAGCACTCAGGCGAGTGCTTCAGGGCACGTGGCTAGGACGGGCTTGGGTGTGGCACTTCCGCCAGCCCACCTCCCAAACGTACTGCCCTCCTTGTGCCTCTAGGAACAAGCCGCCTGCCCAGATGGGCTCCTGTCCTAGCACAGCCGGCCTCAGGAGGTGCTAGCCCCCGGGGTGTGGCTCAGACCGAGGTGAGGTTGGGGAACAGGCAGTAGAAGGCTCTGGGGGGTCATTGAGGTGGGCTTTCCTCTCCTGATTGGCCGTCTTGTTCTTGACTGTAAACCTTCAGAGGCCCCCCTCTCTCTGCCGGACATAGGCTCCTTCTCCCCACACTCTAAGGCTTCGTTCCTGCCCACCTCTGCCGGGAGTGGCAAGTTGAGGGCCTGAATGGCTTAGGCAAGAGGGGCCAGGAGGCCGCAGTGAGGAGAGCCTCAGTTTTCCCAGCTGGCCCTGGGTGGGGTGGGAGATGGACAAGCTGCAGGAAGTCCCCCAGCACCCGGAACTGCTCCCGCGCTCCACGGGTTAACACGCCTCCCCTGCTAGCCAAGGTTACCCTTTTCTGCCCACGCTGAATAGCTCAGGCACAGCACAGGGCTTGTTGCTCAGAAGGCCTGCTCACTGAATCGCCCACTGTCCACCCGGCGCTCCCCTAACAATCACCAACAGTGGTAGGGCCGCCAAGCCTGGCAGCCGGAGGGGGAAGGGGATGCCGGAGCTTTGGCTGAAGTCCCTCTGCAGGATTCCTCCAGAGATGCCACTCCGTACCAGCTCCGGCTGGATGGGCCGACAGGGGTGATGCTGGGGTGAGGGGGCGGGCAGAGACTTGACCTATAGGAGGGGACTCTTCTGTGTGGCAGGGAGGGTGATTTGAGGGCTGGGTCTGGAGGCAGGCCACTGCAGAGAGCTGGACTATGCTGTCTGATAGAGGTCCAGTGTAGAGTCTGGGACCACAAGGCCAGGAATGATGGCATGAGAGAGATGTGTCCACAGCCCTCTCTCATCCCCTAGCTCATCAGGCGAGGCACAGGCCACAGGCAGAGAGGATAAGAGCCACAGAGGTGAGGGGACGCTCAGCGGGGTCCTAGTACAGCTGCTGGACAGAGCATACATGGGAATAAAGGCAGAAAAGTCAGGGTGCCATGGAGCTGTGGAAGCTGAACGGAGATGCCAGTTCAATGCTGAAATTCCCAGACGCACGTGTGAAAATGTCTGGAAAGGCAGAGGGGTTCTGCAAATTTAGGATGGCTTCTGGAGCGGTTCCTGGGAGCACATGAGAGTGAGCACCACGCCAGAAACCTGGCCAGGCAGCACCCTAGGGATGCAGGCCGCGGCTGCCGGGACTCTGTGATGGGAGCCCGAGCAAAGGTCAAGACCAAAGTCTGCGGCCAGGGAATGTTCCTGCATGTCCAGTCCTTTCCCTGCTGTCAAGAGAGCTAAGCAGTGAGGTAGGGCTCCTGCACTGTGGGCAGGGGGAGGCAGGGGGCTGGGCTGGGCAGCTCCTCCTTCAACCGGGGGCCCTCCAGAATTCTACAAGGAAAATCAAGACCAGGTGGGCACAAGTTAGGACTTGGATGTATTTTGGCCTCATACTTAAATTTAAGTGGTCCCATTCGAAAATTATAGTCGCTACTGGTTATATACGAGGAGCATTATATTATTATCAGTATTAATATATAATAATATATTAGTCTTATAGTATATATCCTTATTATATAATCAGGTGTTCTGTTTCCTCCATCTGAACAACAGCCTTTCATGGTAGGTACGATATTTTACTGTTGAGAAAACACCGAGGTGGTGCACAGCCAGGATCTGAACCCAGGTGTCCAAATCCAAAGGCTGTGCTCTGTGTACTTGGCCAGAGTGTTCTGAAGGACCCCAGAAGTGTCAGAGCTTCCCCGGAAGGAGGGCTTTCTTGCCTACCCGCGCAGCCCCGCCGAGGTCAGACGGCCACTCACACAAAGCCGTTAGGCAGGTATATTGTACCAAGTGTGGACACAGCTTAGGTTGACATCCTGATGAGTTTCCACCCACTGAGCTCCCCACCGTGGGACAGTCACCTGCAGAGCTGCAGGTGAGGAACAAACGGACTGAGGAAGAAGCCAGCCTCAGGGGGCCACTTCCTAGGGATTTGGCTGTAAATCACTGCTCCAGGGCCCGTAGGCCCTGGGTGGGAGAGGGGTTGCAGAAGGCCCCTGCTCCCTCCCCTCCACCCCACTGGGTCCGCAGTCAGCAGTATGGTCCCATTTGAGAAGGCTTCAAGGCTCCCTTATGGTTACTGCTCACCCTTTCCCCCACACCTCATCCAGAAAATGGGGATAGAGGGTAAAACAGCAGCCACACTGCAGCATGAGAAGGGTGATGTGAAGGGCGGGCAGGAGCTCCAAAACCAGCCCAGTTGGGGATGAAGGGCATCTGTGGAGGCTTCTCAAAGCAGACACCTGGGCTGAATCTCCAAGGATAAGGGGGCAGCGAGGGAAGTAAAGAAAATATGAGCAAAATTAGGGACGCAGTGAGAGCAGGGAGGAAGGAGGATGAGGTACATCTAGGACTCTCGTTTGGCCCCAGGACAGGTGGACAGGGGATCGAGGCAAGATGGGGCCGGCAGCACGGACCGCAGGGGACTTTGAGGGCCCTGCTGGGGGTCTGCACTTGATCCAAAGGTCATGAGGCACCATGGAAGAGTTGGGACAGCACACAGACACGGGGGAGTGGGGTGGGAGGCAGATGCCTCATTGGGCAAGAGGGGGTAAGGTGGCCAGGGATTAAAACCAGAGATTTTTTTTTAAATTGAGGTGAGATCCCATAACATAAAATCAGCCATTTTAAAGGGAGCAATTCAGCGGCATTTAGTACCTGTGCAATGGGGTACAACCACCACCTCTGCCTAGCTCCAAAACATCTTCACCATCCCAAAAGGAAACCCCATACCCATTGGGCAGTCACTCCCCATTTGCCCTTCCCCCGGCCTCTGGTAACCGCCAAATATGCCTTCTGCCTCCGTACATTTGCCAATTCTGGACATTCCATACAGGTGGGATCGTACAACATGTGGACCTTTGGATCTGGCTTCTTTTACTTTGCCAAGAGCTGTTAAAGAGGGAGAACCCACAGGGCCTGGTGCCTGGATGGATGCGGGAGGGAGGGATAAGTTAAGCCTTTGGTCATGCGTGGATGTTGGAACCCCTGGCTGCAGAAGGGTGACAGGATGGGCAGGAAGATGCCAATGATTGGCCTCACTTGACAGCTGTTGACTTTGGGCGCCTGTGGACAGGCGTATGGAGGTGCCCTGTGGCCAGTGGCTGTCCAGGACCAGGGTGGAGGTGGAGGTCTGGGGGGAGGCGGGGGGCTAGCCAGTGAGCCTGGCCGAATTCCAGGATCCAGCAGAGAATGTGTGAGAGTAGAGGCTCAAAGTTTTGACTCTGGGGACGGAGGCAGCATTTCCATGATGGTACCTGGTGAGGGGCATCTAGAGAAGAGGAGAAAAGCCAAGTGACCCAGCAGCAGGGAGAGGAGACTGAAAACATGCCCACACAAAAACCTGTACTGGAGTGCTCATGGGAGCGTTATCTGGAATAGCCCCAAAGTAGAAACAGCCCAGATATCCATCAACCGAGGAACCAATAAACGGAGGTGGTACATCCATACCAATGGAAAAATACTCAGCCTTGAAAAGGAATGGAGTCCAGACACATGCTATAACATGGACGATCCTTGAAAACAGCATATGTAAAAGACCACGTATGGCAGGATTCTGTTTATATGGAAATGTCCAGAATAGGCAAATCCATAGACAGAAAGCAGATTTGTGGTTTCCAGGGTCTGGGAAAGAGCAGGGGTGGGGAGGAATGGGGAGTGACTGCTACCGGAGACAGAGTTTCTTTCTGGGTGCTAGAAATGTTCTAGAATTGACTGGTGATTGGTTGCACAATACTAAATATACCGAAGAAACCACTGAACTGTACACTTTAAGGGGGTGAATGGTAGGATATGTGGATTTATTTCAAGAAAGCTGTTAGTTTTCAAAAGGGAGAGGAAGTATGGCCAAAGCAATGGATTGTGGAAGAAAGTACCACACTCAGTGAGAATAGGCGTGGAGAAAACAGTGACCAGAGTTGGTGTCCCCATGAAGCCAAGAATGAGTGGGGATAAGAAATGAGAGCTTCCAAGACTGTGGGCTGTCATCAGAGGGTTGGGGGTGGGGAACCTCACACTTGACAAGTCCATCTCTCTGGTCTTCTGGTCTCCAGGCAAATCATCTTGAGGTTTTTCACATCTTCCTTGCACACTGTGATTTCAAGTCTTGTCTGTTAAGATATCTCTAGTTGGGTTTTTCCCCCTCCTCCCCCTCCCTCCCTCATCCCTTGTTAACATTTTTCTCAAATAATCCCCTGGCTCTACTGGCTTAGTTGGTGGTCATCCCTCCCTCTCCCCAGTGCCATTAAAGCAAGGTCACCCTTCCCAGGTACGTCAGCCATTCGGACTGCTTTAACAAAACATCACAGACTGGGTGGCTTATAAAAAACAGAAATTGATTACTCACAGTTCCAAAGACTGAAAGTCCAAGATCAGGATGCCAGCCTGGCCCAGCTAGGGGCCCCGTCGCTGGTCTCAGACTTCTTGTTGTATCCTCACAAGGGGAGGAGCTCAGTGGGGTCTCTTCTCTGAGGGCGCTAGTCCTGTTCCTGACCGCTCCACCCTCATGACCTAAGCGCCCCCAAAGGCCCCACCTCCCAACACCCTCCCATTGGCTGTGAGGTTTCAGTTCACATAAGAACTGGGGTGGGGGGGACACTCTGACCACAGCACCAGGGAAAGTTTCAGCGCTGGCCACAGCTGCTCCTCTTAGTCCCCCTCAGGAAGGTCTCAGACCTCCAGCCGGCAGCACCATCATTCCCTGAGAGGACCCTCCTCCCAGTCCAGCGCAGAGCCTCACGGCCTCATTTTGACCCAAGAGCCCCATCGAATATGGTCCGGCGGCCCCGTAGCTGCTGGTTGGAGGGCAGCCGCTCCCCAGACCACGGCACCGGAAGACGGGATGCCTGGAGCCGCCAGCCATCACTGCGCCCTGGGGCCGTGCGCCCTGACCCGGCCCCTCTCTCTCCTGCCGCTCTGCAGAGTACTCGGTAGCCATGCCGGAGTCCGTGTTCCCGGGCCTCTTCATGACGGGGCTGTTCCTCTGGAGCCTGCTGGAGTACCTCATCCACCGCTTCCTGTTCCACATGAAGCCCCCCAGGGACAGCCATTACCTCATCATGCTGCACTTCGTCCTGCACGGCCAGCACCACAAGGTGAGCGGGGCAGACTCCCGCCAGGGCCTGGCAGCTGTCCCCAGCGCCTGTGGGGTGCTGCGGGTCTCTGTGGGAGGCAGCCGGGGAGCAGGAGGCAATCAGGGCCCTCGGTGTTGGTCGGAGGGGGGACCCGTTCCTCCTGGGACCGGGGCGTGGGCGTCGTGAGCGTGCGTCGTGAGCGCGCGTCCTGCCTGCGCGCCGTCCTCATTCCCGCGGGCATGCTGCCGGTCCGTTTCATAGATCTCCTTGAATCCTCACAGCAACCAGCCCTCCTGGGCTACATTCATTCATTCAACAAACGCGCTCCCTCCCCCGCCCCCGCCCAGTGCTCACCACGTGCAGGCACTGTTCTAGACACCGTTGGACAAAACAGTAAAAACAGTTTCCTTCTGAAGATGGTGCTACAGTTCTCCCCGTTCCGCAGAGCCGCACACCGAGGCTTGGAGAAATTACAAAATGAAGGAACTTGCCCTAAGTCACACCCAGGAGGTTGTGTCCCATTCTGTGAACTCGAGTCTGGGCGCTCAATCCTCCACCACCCTGGGGCTCTTCAGGGACAGACAGTACGTCATCCAGAAGCTGGAAGCAAAACCAGGGCTGCTGGAGGGGAGGCTGCAGTCCCCAGCCCCCCTTCTCAGCGCTCTTCTCGGCCTCTCCCAGGGCATGTGATGTGGGTGGGACACTCCCTCCACATCTTTTCTCCCTCCGTGCTTCCTTCCCTTCCCACCTTCTTCTTCAAGGAGCTGGTCCTGGGGGGAGGCCCACATCAGCACATGGCTCTGTGGCTGTCACCAGCTTTCTCTGGCCCCCAGCCCAGAGAGGGTCTGTCTCTTCCCAGAATACTCACCAAGGCGTATCTGAAATCGTACCTCTATGCCCGGCCCTTGGCTTTTGATACTCCAGAGCCCAAGCCTTGGCTCTTTGGTCTGGTTCACCATGACCATACCCTCTTGGAACCAAGAAGGGCTCCCCTTAGGATGTGGGGATGGGGAGAACGTATCCATGAACACTTCCAGTACTGTTCTTCCCTGCGAGCGTGTGTTGACCTCAGCTTGCCGGGGTGCTGTGCTCCCGGACAACATCAGCCTCAGGCCAGGGACCCCCCGTGCAGCGTCTGGTGGTGGGACTCCTCTCTAGCGCTTTACAAATTCCAGAGCCAAAGTGATCTCAGGAGCAGAAAGCAGGACTCTGAGCCGTGAGCGTCCCACCCACATCACATCCACCACCATGTTCCGGGACAGGCTTCCAGGTCATATCCTGACTTGGAAATTGGGAGCAGGACAGGCTCTCAAAGGGTCTCAAGCATGGCGGCCTGCCCTCCCTAAAACCAAGGGTGCCAGCCCCCCCCCCCATGCATGGCAGGTTGCTGCCACCTCGCTGGAATGTGCGGGCTACTCTGCCTCCGTCCTCTGCTGTTGGGGGGCTGTACAGGCGGGCTGGCCTGGCTGTCTTCTGACACATGAGCCTCTCCATCCACAGGCACCCTTCGATGAATCCCGCCTGGTCTTCCCCCCCGTGCCGGCTTCTCTGGGCATTGCCTTCATCTATGTCATTTTACGGCTTCTCCTGCCAGAGGCAGTGGGGGGCACAATGTTTGCGGGGGGCCTCCTGGGCTACATCATCTACGACATGATCCATTACTACCTGCACTTCGGCTCGCCACACAAGGGCTCCTACTTGTACAACATGAAGGCCCACCACGCCAAGCATCACTTTGCACATCAGAAGTCAGGTGAGGCCCACATATCCCTGCCTCCCCCATTTGCTTACTCATTAATTTGCCGGTCACCACTGAGGCCCTAGTAAGGGCCAGGCACTATTCTGGGTACGGGGGAATCCACGGCAAGGCAAGTCAGGGGCTCTGACCCTGCTCACTGGAAGAAGACAAAACAGGAAATCAATAAATTAGCAAAGATAATTTTAGGCGGTGTTAAGGGCCACAGAGAAAGGAAACCAACAGGATGTGGGGGAAGGTCCAGCTCTGTCTAACAAAATATAATGTGAGTCACAGATGTGATTTTCGATTTTCTAATAGCTACATTGACAAGTAAAATTAAACATATAATTAGTTTTTTCTAAGTTTTTTAAAGATTTTTATTTATTTGAGAGAGAAGAAGCATGAGCAGGGGGGGCGGCAGAGGGAGAAGTAGGCTCCCCGCTGAGCAGAAAGCCTGATACAGGACTCGATGGCAGGACCCATAGGATCATGACCTGAGCCAAAGGCAGATGCCCGACCGACTGAGCCACCCAGGCACCCCAGATATAATTAGTTTTAATGATATATTTTATTAAGCCAAATACAACCAAAATATCATCATGTCAGTCTGTAACCAATATAAAAAATCGCTAGTAAGATAGATATATTACATTCTCTCTTATATTAAGTCTTCGCCATCGGATGTGTACTTTGCACTTAGAGCACATCTCAATTTAAGTGCTAAGTCTTCATTAGAAATAATTGATCTATATTTAGAGTTTATAAAATTGACTATAAAAATGGCCAAAAAAGTAGATTCATACATGTGAGTTGTCATTAATGTGCTTAAAAGTTTTCCAGTAACTCAATCAACTCTGTCTTCAAACTGAAATTTAAGTCAATCAAAAATAAAATGACATTAGGAATCTAATGCCTCCATAGCTCTAGCCACGTGGTTGGTGCCCAGCAGACACACGGGCCAGGGGCTCCCGCCTCTGACAGCACAGCCCTAGGTCAAATGGCCCAAGAAGGTGTCCGTGCAGAGCTGTCTTTGTAGCTGAGGTGTCCGCTAAGAGGAGCCAGCATCCATTGTCCGGGGAAAGAGCATCCCAGGAGCAACAGGTGCAAAGCCTCAGTTCCAGCCTCGGAAGCAGCAATGAACTTGGCATCTCCAAAGACAAGGAAGAGGCTGAAGTGTGAGAGAGATGGGAAGTGTCAGGCAGGGGCCAGGCTCTCCCCGGAACTCAGGACTGATAAGGGACTTGGGTTCATTCCAGTGGAATCCTCAGGCGACTCGAAACACAAGTACCAGGCTCTCGACTTCTGCCAGGATGGCCCTGAGAGTTGGGAAGGCTAATGGGGACAGATGTTCAAACCTTGCCTGCGTGCTGGCCCTCCCTCCACAGGCTCCCTTCCCGAGGAAATCTCTTACACGTCTTCACCAGTGCCTCATCTTCTCCCCATTTGTCTTCCTCCCTAGGATATGGCATCAGCAGTAAATTATGGGATCACTTCTTCCATACCCTTATACCGGAAGAACCCCACCTGAAGATGCAGTGACAACTCCCAGTCCCAGTGTCCTGCCCTCAGCCCGGCCGTGGCCCCTGCCCCACCCCCACTCCCTGTCCAGACTCTGCAAAGAAGGTTTGCTTGTCCAGGCAGGACAGGCTTTGGCAGGCCTTTGTGCTTGGTGAGGGTGCTGGGGAGACCAGGAAGACTGGGGCTGACCCTGAGACGGTTCTCCTGACCCACCAAGTAGCTCTCAGGGACAAGTTCTTTCCTGGAGCATCTCGGCCTCTCCACTAGCATCCCTGCCCTGAGCCTTAGCCCAGGGGACTGCTTCAGGACCTGGCCAACGGGGAATTTCCCAAGGGGAATGAAGGAAACTGATCTCTGAGGCCAAGCTTGTGTCCCCACCTGTGTCTTACACCTTGGACTCCCTAGGACACCCCTCTCCCCGTGGTGGAGCTGCAAAGAACGGGTCTGCAGGGCCTGTGGCCCTCGTCTTCCTAACCCTCCTTTTCTGGGGAGGTTTTGGTGGCTCTTGCTGTTCTCCCGATGAGTGGAGAACACTGAGGTGGATGAAGGGCTCTCACAAGAAGAGACGACATGAAGCCTCCACAGGCCACCTCCAGTTCCAGGGGCAATGCCTTTGTCCCGCACCAATCACACATGCCAGCTGTAGGGCCAGACGCCCCGGGCTGCAGCTCCTCCAGCACACACACCGATGGCCCTCACCTGCCTCTGCAGATGGGCCGGGGGTTGCCGGCGTGGCCTGCAAGCTGATGGGAGCCCAGGCCCTTTTCTTTAGGAACCAGCAGCTTCTCTAGCCGGTCACCCCCGCCGCCCCCCCCCCCACCTGCCTGCAGAATCACAAAGCTTTTCCCCAAGGAAGGCTAAAGAGGCCTCTCTGTGGGTAGGAGCCCCACCCCATATCCAGCCATTCTTGACCTCCACCTGGCATAGGTGGGCCTCAACCCCCCTCACTCAGGACCCTCCCAGCTAGTGCCTCCTTACACCAAGAAGGAGCCTTCATGCGGTGCCTTATCTCCCCTGACTTTTGCTTCCCTGCACCTCCCCCAGCAGATGAGGTTCCCGCCCCTTCTTCCTCATAACCAAAATCCTCACTGCTCCTAAGAGAGTCTTATTTATAAACCATATAATGCCCTTTGTCCCCAGACCAAGTAGCTGCTCAGACTGCCCTATCTAATCCTACATGTCAGGCTTATGTAAAAAAATTTTGTCCTGTTCTTGTTCCCTTCTTACCCACAAACCGTTACTACTTGAAATTTTCTGAAAAGTCGCTGAGTGTAAAGGCTAAAGAGAAGCATTGTGAGGGATCCTGTGATTTGTACTGTTTACTGTGGAGTTATTTAAAGATTTCAGAATAAATATGCAAACTACAATTGTGAAACAAAGGTGTAAATAAATTGTATATTTTGAAAAATAAAAACGTTGAAAAAGAAAATCAAGAAAGGTTTGTTGCTCTTGTTGATGGTGCCTCGCCAGACGTCGTGGCTGGGGAAGGGAGAGACTGGTCCAGCAAGGAGGCAACATTTATTTTATCACTGACCAGGCTGGTTAGACTTGCGGGAGCATCGTGATGATAAAAAGCTAACCAACTCTTACCCTCTGATTCAGTCTTATTACTGTTTTAAAATTCTCTGCAGACCACATCGCCCCTCCCTGCTGGCACCTAGGGTGGAGGTTGGAGGGTTGTCGTTCCCACCAACCGCCTGGACACAACACTGCGGGGATTCTTCTGCGATTTCTCAGACCCCAGCTGAGCTCCCAATGGACTTTCCTAAAACAAAGGGCGAAGGCTGTAACAACAAAAGGCCCACAGTGGGAACTTCAGGCTAGGTCAGTGAGATAAAAGAGTTTCTCAAGAGGTCTTCCAACCCACATCCGTTCCCACCTGGAGAACCTGTCCTCAACACTGGGTGTCTAGGGACGCCTAGGTGGTTCAGTCAGTTAAGCGTCTGCCTTTGGCTCAGGTCGCGATCGTGGGATCGAGTCCCACATCCGGCTCCTTGCTCAGCGGGGAGCCTGCTACTCCCTCTGCCTACCGTTCTCTCTGACAAATAAAAAATAGATAATAAACAAATAAATAAAGATTTTAAAAAACAAAACACTTAAAAAAAAAAAACAACACTTGGTGTCTAATTTAATCCGTTTGGTGGCGATGGACCCGATTTCCCCGCCCCCCAAAACCGGAAGTAGAACCGGAAGAGGAAGGAAGCCAGTAAGCTAATGTCGATGAGGCCCTGGAAAAGGGAAGGAGTCCCGGAGTCTGCCGCCTGTCGGTGTTCCAGCAGCCACCCAGGCTTCCAGCCTGAAGGTACGTGTGATCTGTCTGAGCCACCCATCCCACAGACTCCTGGAATCTGGCCCCCGCAAGCGGCAGAAATCACCACCTCCACTTCCTAGGTGGTGCGGGAGACCTGACCACGGAGCATCACCCCCAACGGAGAGCAAGAAACAAAAAGGAGCAATGGAAGAGATTCACTAGGTGTAACTGGGCAAGTTCACCAAAGTCTAAGATGAGCAAGTTTGAGGGAAAAAAAATTTTTTTTAATAAATAAATAAATTTAATTGGGGAAAAAAACCACCTTATATAAAAAGATCGAAACAGAAGTAGTAGGAAACGCCAAAATCCAAGTGAGTTTATAGTATGGTAAGAAGATTTAGGGGAAAAAATAGTGAAACCAAGCCAACCTGTTAATAAAAATTTCTACTGAGTGAACATTGGACAGATTTCCCCCAGGGCTTCTTCTTGTGCCCACTAAAACTTTCCAGGGGGTTAGGAATTTCCACAGAGCCTTTGGAAGACAGTCAGCCTCACTGTACAGAAAAGAATGTAAGTGCCACGAGGCCATTAATGTCAAGCAAGTTGGCACTCACAGTGCATTCCCTACTCGGGAACCATTTGGTAGAGTTGGGGGATTTTATTACCAAGTGCAAGAGATATAAGTAAGAGTCAAAGATGTGATCAAAATGCCAGCCCAGCTAGCATGATGGGAAAGCCTGAAACTCATGGCACATAACTATGTTTCTTTTTTGTTTGTTTGTGTGTGTGTGTGGGGGGGGTTTGTTAAGATTTACATATTTCCGGGGCCCCTGGGTGGCTCAGTTGGTTGGGCAACTGCCTTCGGCTCAGGTCATGATCCCCGAGTCCCGCATCGGCTCCCGGCTCCAGGGGGAGTCTGCTTCTCCCTCTGACCTTCTCCCCTCTCATGCTCTCTCACTTTCTCTCTCTCACTCTCAAATAAAAAAAAGATTTATTGGGACGCCTGGGTGGCTCAGTTGGTTGAGCAGCTGCCTTTGGCTCAGGTCATGATCCCAGCGTCTTGGGATCCAGTCCCGCATCAGGCTCCTTGCTCCGCGGGGAGCCTGCTCCTCTCTCTGCCTCTGCCTGCCTCTCTGCCTGCTTGTGTTCTCTCTCTGTTAAATAAATAAATAAAACCTTAAAAAAAAAGATTTATTTATTTCTTTTTGGAGAGAGGGAGTCTGTGGGTGCATGGGGGAGGGGCAGAGGGACAGGGAAAGGAAGAGAAGCAGACTCCCCACTGATTGGGGAGCCTAATGCAGAGTTCCATCTCCTGATCTCACGACCCTGAGACCATGACCTGAGCTGAAATCAAGAGCCGGACGCTCAACTGACTGAGCCACCCAGGCACCCCTGATTATGTTTTATTTCTATAGTGAGAGAAGACTCACAAATCATCAAGAAAGTTTAATGTTTGCTCAGGCAAAGGGCCATTTAAATTCTGATTGGTGTAAACATCCAGGCTGACTGACTCTCAGGGATCCTGGAAATTTAGCCCCCTTGATTCTGTAGCAACAGTCCAGCTGCCTGGCAGAGGACAGATCCGTAGCCATTACATTTATTTCTGGCACTGTGCTTGTACTTCCAGATATGCTGTCTTTGGGCGTTTCTTGGCTGGCTT
Organism: Nasua narica; assembly: GCA_028533885.1. Taxonomy (NCBI): domain Eukaryota; kingdom Metazoa; phylum Chordata; class Mammalia; order Carnivora; family Procyonidae; genus Nasua; species Nasua narica. The sequence continues at coordinate 39,007,981 of CM052803.1, read as the reverse complement.
GAAGAACTGCCCTCTTAACTCCACTCTGTTCCATTCCTCATTGGCTCTGGCTTCTGATCTCTGCCTTTGAACTTTGTACCATTTCTTATTGTTCCCAGCACAATGCCCAACTTGTAACAGGCCTCAATAAATGTTAGTTTTGTCTCTGTCAGATCTCTGGTTACATGGTTACATGGTTTGATCGATGCTTCTCCACCTGTTCCCTGGCCTCTGCTGCCCTCTGGTGACAGCATGAGGCTCTGCCCCTTACGGCTACCCTCACAGTGACTGTTTTGGAATCAGGTGTCTGTGGTTGTAAAATTCCAGCACTTTTCCACTTTACCTGTTCTCTTTGCTTACTGTTTTGTCTTGTTGACTGTTTTTGAGGGAAATCTGGAACTACGTGTATGAATTTCCGGTTCTAATTTTCCAGGAAGATATGATGGCTGCAGAAATTCAACTGACGCTTTCATTACAGTGAGTTGATGATAGCACAATGAATAAATTTTATCTACTAAGGATGCTCTAAGTTGAATGTGAAACTTGGAAAATGCCAGAACTCTCATTTTCGTTCCATCTCAAATGCTTTATAAGCTCGTAGTAGGGAGAAAGAAGAAATTATTTAAAAATAAGGAAGAGAAGGAGGAAAAGGAGGGGGAGGAGGAAGAGAAGAAGAAAATGAAGAAGAGGAGGAAGGGGGAGAGGGAGGAGGGGGAAGAAGAAGAAGGAGGGGAGGAAGAGAAGAAGAAGGGGAGAAGGAAGAGGAAGGAGGAAAAGAAAAGAAGAATAAATCTCGTTTTGGCAAAAGCATAAAGGTGGGATCCTATTGTCATTTAGGTTGACCCTAAAATGAAAACATAGATGTAGTAGTTAATTTGAGAGGCGACTGCAGAAATGGTGAGAAATTGGGAAGGATTGGAAAGGGAAAGTCGGGGGGCATATAGGGATGAGTATGTGAGGTTCTTATGCAGATTCTGCAGGGGCATCTTGAGAAGCAGACAGAATACTTGCCAGGATTGTCCACCTAAAAGACAAGAGCCTAGAACATTTATCCACCAGCTTCCTCTCCTTTTGGTTGAGGATTATAGTCAGGAGTGTCAACTTCCTCCTCACATATGAGCTGTCCTGACACGTAAGCCAACCAGATTCTTTGGCTTTGACAAAGTCCTGGAGCAAAAGCAGAAAGATGGATATGTGCACTTGAAGTGGGGTACAGGTAGTATAAATTGAGTAAGAGCTTGCTAGGAAATATCCACTAGAACTGTGGCTGAAGTCAAAGCTGAGACCGTGTTCGAACAGAACCTTCCACCACAACTGAAGTGAAGACCAGAGTTGGGCAGAAGGAATATGACAAGGCTCACCATGTGTATCTAACACAGAACCCAAAGGACGGTATCGTCAATGTAAGAGTGAACCAGCAATAAACCCACCTTCCCAGGGCACTGCCTGTGTGGCAAGGAGAAAGGAGAATACGGAACCACAGGCATAGCCCTTATGGAGGTCTGAAGCCTGAATTTATGCAAACCGTGTGTCCCAAACACCTCAAGTCAAAAATGTAGTGTAAAGTATGCCTGGCTGGTAAAACCTCAAGGCTCTCAGAAGAAGGATTTACAAATTTCTGCAGAGAAATGCAATGTCAATCAGGCTTCAAAAAAACTCCCACAGATAAAATTCCAAGGGCTATAAACTCACAGTAAAAACAAAACAAAACACACAAGGGAAAAAGTCACCATGAGTAAAAGCTGATAGAAACAAAATGCAACAGAAACACACTCACAGGGCACCTGGGTGGTTCAGTTGGTTGAGCGACTGCCTTCAGCTCGGGTCATGATCCTTGAGTTCCGGGATCGAGTCCCACATCAGGCTCCCAGCTCCACGGGGAGTCTGTTTCTTCCTCTAACCTTCTCTCCTCTCATGTTCTCTCTCACTTTCTCTGTCTCTCAAATAAGTAAATAAAATCTTTAAAAAAAAAAAAAAAGAAACACATTCACAAAGACATCAAACATGGGAATTATGAGATGTGCTAGTTATTTTCCATTTATTCTCCAGATTGACCCTGCATCTTTCCTCAACCCACTCTGTATCCTAGGCGAACCGCATTGGTGTGTTCTTTTGCTTACTGGGTGCAAATAGAGATACCTGAAAAGATTGGCAGGATGGAGAGGAGTGGAGCCAGATATTCATTCCTACAGCTCTTTCATTTTTTTCAGCAATGCTTTGTACTTTTCAGTGTATGAGTTTATTCACCTTCTTGGTCACGTTTAGGCCCAGATGTTTTATTCTTTTGGCTGGTATTGTAAATGAAATTTTCTTAATTTCCTTTTTGTATTTTCCATGACCAATTTATAGAAATAACTGATTTGTGTGTCAGTCTTGTATCTTGCAACTCTGCTAAATTCATTATTAGCACTGGTAAAACAGATTTTATGGATTCTTTGAGTTTTTTTGTGCAAGATTTTGTCATTTGTGAACAAAGATAGTTTTACATCTCCTTATCCTATCTGGATGTCTTTATTTTTTTCGTGACTAATTGCTCTGGGTTGCACTAGTAAAATGTTGAATAGCGGTGGTGAGAATGAGTGTCCTTGTCTTGTTCCTGATCTTGGGGGGAAAGCATCTAGTCTTTCACTATTAGGTATGATGTCAGCTATGGGTTTTTCATAAATGTCCTTTATCATATTGAGGAAGTTCCCTTCTATTCCTGGTCTGCTGAGTGTTTCTACCATGAAAGGGTCTTGAGTTTTGTCAAATATTTTTTTCTTCCTCAACCGAGATGATCCTGTGGATTTTCTTCCCTTTGTTCTATTAACGTAGTGTATTCCATTGATTTTATGTGTTGAACCAGCCTTGTGTTTCTGGAATAAATCCCATTTGGTCACAGTGTATAACCCTTTAATATGTTCCGGAATTCAGTTTTCTAAATTTTGTTGAAGAGTTTTGCATCTGTATCCATCAATGATATTGGTTTGTAGTTTTCTTTCTTGTATCTTTGTCTAGCTTTGCTATCAGGGTAAGACTGGCCTCCTAAAATGGGTTAGAAAGTATATTCTCCTTTTCTGTTTTTGGAAGAGTTTGAGAAGGATTGCTGTTAATTCATTTTTTAAAAGATTTATTTTATTTATTCGAGAGAGAGAATGCAAATAGGGTGAGGGGCAGAGGGAGTAGGAGAGAGAATCACAAGTGGACTTTAATAACTTTAAGAGTTTATTTATTTATTTGACAGAGAGAGACACAGCGAGAGAGGGAACACAAGCAGGGGAAGTGGGAGAGAAAGAAGCAGATTTCCTGTCGAGGAGGGAGCCTGATGTGGGGCTCAATCCGAGGATCCTGGGATCATGACCTGAGCTGAAGACAGGCGCTTAACCAACTGAGCCACCCAGGTGTCCCAAGGTCTTCTCTGTCTTTATACCACATTCATAACATACAGACCAGAGTCAGGATTGCAGTAGTTGTTGAATACTTGTAGACTGAATGAAAGAGTGAATGAATGAATGGTATGCCTAATGATGGAGGAAAATTAATTGCTTCCCCAGAGTCTGAGGATAAGGCTTTTCCTCAAGTATAAAACTTTCTTTGGCACCTTTTGTCTAACCTTGATGATTCTTTCAAATTTTGCATTTTAAATTATACATGCAGGTTCTAATTACTATTACGCAGTATAGGACTCATTAGTCATATCCTTTGGTGAAGAAAAAGAAAAAGACATCCATCAAACAACTTTCTGTGAAGTGATTCTTAGTGCATTTATTTTTTAGTCTTTTCACAAATGAGCCAATAGACACATTGGTATTGAAGTAATCACTCATAAAGGTGGGAATGTTACCCCTAAAATGGAACACAGCCAACACCTTTCCCTCTAGCTTATATATAACTTTTGGAAGTTGGAGACCAGACTATAAATTTCTGGACTGTGTCTGTATTCTGTTTCTCTCCTAGCTGGTAAACTGGGCCATTAGGTTTGATCATGAATGAATATCAGAATCATTTAGAAACATTCTGTAGGGCACCTGGGTGGCTCAGTGGGTTAAAGCCTCTGCCTTCAGCTCAGGTCATGATCTCAGGGTCCTGGGATCAAGCCCCACATCGGGCTCTCTGCTCAGCAGGGAGCTTGCTTCCTCCCACCCCCGCCTGCCTCTCTGCCTAATTATGATCTCTCTCTGTCAAATAAATAAAATATCTTAAAAAAAAGAAAAGAAACATTCTATATACTTCTCACCAAGTAGCCCTTCCTGTTGTCCATTTTTTTTTACCGAGCATGATATTTTGCCTATATTTATTTAAATTCCCTTCAAATGGTCACTCGGTATTTGATAATGTGCCTATGCATGCATTGGCATGGAAAGCAATTCAATATATATTTTAAGATTAAAACACTGTATTTAGGTAGATGAAGATTTTAAGCAAAGTTAATGACTTCTCTGGATAGAGACAATTTTTCTTTTTTGCTTCTTTGCATCCTCCAATTTTTCTATATTGAACATGTAGGTTTTATATAAGAGTACAGACGTCTTTCACATTATTCCATAACATACTTGTTTGTTTACAAAAGAAAGTTTCGTTTTTCCTATTAGTCATGCTTTGGCTCAATAGCATGTCCCTTAGATGGCAGGAAAAGAAGAAAAAGTACAACTGCTAATAGTGATTTTGGTAACAGGTTCAGAGGAGAAAATATTTGGATTACCCATGACTCAATTATTTATGCCATCAATTCCACTGAAAATTGACAGTTGAGTAAATAAAATGTTGGCAATGTGCCATCTCTGCCTGAGGTTTAGATTTTCTAGGTCTTCCTCCTAGAAGTTTAGACCTCCTAGAACTAAACCTAGAAGGTTTAGATTTTCTAGGTCTTTCTCACTTTCAGTGAAATTCTTCAAAAATGTTTGCTGTCAAGTAATGTGACGATAGTTACAGCAGCAGGTAATTTATTGCAATGGTTTGGGATTAAAGAGATGGTGTAGGCAAGTTCTTCTGGATGAACTCTTCAACCTCAACAGAATATATATAGGAACGCGATTGTCCCACGCCTCAGACTCCAGAAAGATACGAGATATGTTTTTCGTACTTTTCTCCCGCCAGAAAGTTCAAATAAAGAGCGGTGAAACGCTAGTTCTCTTTTTCTCCTTGTGGGCTGGGCACGAGGTGACTGGCGAAGGTTTCTACCAATTGTAGGAGGCCTCCTGCGCGTGGTCCCGCCTAGTCAGTGTCGAAGGATCAGCCAACGAGAGAGCTGCTTTTTCAATCCGGGCGACCAGAAGAAGAAGAAGCCAGATTATTGGCCGCCGTCTAAGACTGCTGCCCAATAGGAGCAGGCCGCTCCCGCAACTCAGGCGGGCAGCTTGAGGGACTCGGAAAGTGGTTGTTGGCCCGCGTCTGTGCGAGTTCTTCCGAAAAAACGGCCGCGAGCGCGGCGACTTTGCAAGTCCACGGCGTCCTCCCGGCTTCTGGTAAGGCGGGCGCTTCCTCTGCGCAGGCCTCGGGCCTCTGGCTCCGGGATAACTTCCGGGGCTTGATCCCTGGCTTCGGGGCCTGGGGACATCAGACGAGGGGAGTTGCGGGCGGGCACGGAACCTGGCGGCCTGGGGAGGTTCGGTCGCTCCGGGTTGCCCCAACCGTCCGGCCCGAGGCGCCCGAACCCGGGCGAGCGGCGAGGGCGGAGACCGGAGCCGACTTCGCGGCGGGCGGGCCTGTGGAGAGCCGAGCTTCCAACTCTTCATGTGCAAATAGAAGTGCTCTCCCGCTGAGCGCCCTCACCCAGGAACCTGGTGTTTGTTCTTAACCAGCTTTATCTCACAGCGGCACTGTGACGTAAATATTTTAATATCCCGGTTTTAGGAGGGAACAAGTTGAACAGAGAGGCTAGGAAGCCCGCCTTCGGTGCCGCAGGTAGTACGCGACAGAGCGGGGATTTGAACCGAGGTCGCCTCGACTCGGTGCTGCGGTCCCTTATCCTAGTGATTGGCGGCCGTCGTCCCGCTTCGTGCCGGCTTTGATCTGAGTAACAAAACTTGGAGAGATGACAAGTGGGAGGTTAACGTTTGAAGCGCCCTGTCTCGTGTCACACGAAGAAGATAGCGTTTGTATGGCACGCCGAGGTCAAGGACAAGGCTGCTCCAGACTTGGGGTGCCCAGCCAACAGTCTTTATGGCTCTGATCACTCCTGGCTAGCCTAGGGGCTGGAGGATATGTATTTCCCCGCGTGGATCCGGAAGCTCCGCTCTAGACCGCGCTGTTTCGTAGAACTAACTTTCTGCCAGGATGAAAACGTTCTCTGTCTCCTAGATCTCGCACTTAATCCGTTGCTATTATGTTCTTAGATGTTGTGGGGTGGGTGGGTGGTTTGGTTTTGGTTTCTTTTTTTAGGTGTATGGTGGATAATTCTGTAGATATTCAAGCACCTGCTGTGTACTTGTTGCTATGGAGGATACCGAGATGAATCGATTGGATTCGGCTGTCTGCCTTATTGTTCTAATCAGAACTGACCTATGACGGGGAAGAAATTTCCTTTCTAATATTTAACCATACGAAAAGTACAGAGAATGATTAATAGGGAAGAAAAAGACCTGTGCACTCACTGTCTAGATCTAACAAATCTTGGCCTTAACTTTTTGCTATAATTATAATTGCATCCTTTTTTTT
>CM052803.1:38961751-39000866 GCA_028533885.1 Nasua narica | reverse complement strand
GGGATATGTGTCTTGTTCATGGGTTTTCAGGAATGGAGAAAGAAAGATAATTGTGCTTGATCCACCATGTTTATTGGAATGCCCTTTATTTACTCACCCAACTCCAGTCTAGCCTCTGGGCCCATCACTTCAGGGAAGCCGCTGTTTTCTAGGCTGTGTGTCATCTCCGTGTTGTTAAATGTAGCGAGCACTCTTCTGTACTAGAGACACTTGACCATTCCATTCCTGAAACATTCTTCCAAGACCCTGTGCTTGCCCAGTTTTCCTCCTCCTTCATAGTCTTTGTTCTGGGTGCTCTTCCTGTTAACTCTTGGCCTTTTATAATGTGTGTTTCAGCATTGATTGCTTGACCCACTTTTCTTCTGTCTCTGTTCCATAGGTAGTTTAATCTATCCTGTGATTTTAAGTAAGATGTCTTTGCTTCAGGTTCTTAAACCTCCTACTTTCCATCTCCTGCTACTACTCTGGGCAAGCCTCTGTGACCACTGGTTTACACCTCCACAAGGAGCCTGTGCACTGGTTGGCTTGCTGCCGTCTTGCTCCCCCTGCATTCCATTCTGAATGCAGAAGAAACTCCTTACTGAAGCCTTTCGTATTAGCATTCTGCCTCCTGAACCTCATCCCATACTTCCACTTGTCCTGTGCTCATCGCGTCTTCCTCATTTCTCGGTCTCACCAAACCCATGCTCATCAGGGACCTTATCAGTACTGTACTGATTTCCTACTGAAACTCTTCCTTGGCTCTTCATATGGCCACCTTCTTTTAATCCTTCATGCCTGGGCTCAATTTTCACTCTTTTTGAAAGAGTATCTAAAATGGTGCTCCTCGAGACACCTCGGTGGCTCAGTAGGTTAAGCATCTGCTTTCAGCGCAGGTCATGATCCCAGCACCCTGCTCAGTGGGGAGTCTGCTTCTCCCTCTGTGCGCACGCTCTCTCTCTCCCCCTCGCTCTCAAATAAATAAATAAATAAATAAATCTTAAAAATAAAATAAAATGATGCTCCTAGACTCCTATTCCCAAGACCAAATATCACAATGAATAATGTCCACATTTATTTATTTTCCCTTTTGCTAGAATGTAAAATCTGTTACACAGTTTTATCCTGTCATCTCTGTGGGGTATCTGCTTAATAGGTGCTTAATAAATATTTCTTCAGTGGATTAACATCATGGAATTGGAGACAAGAAACGATGAAGGGCACATGCGGGGTGCTTGATAAATGTCTATTAAATAGCATTAGAGATGGGAAACAAAAATACCGAAAAGGATAGAGCAAATAAAGTTTGGTCAGTCTTTTGGAGAAGTTAGGTAAATTTCCATTTTGAGTTAGTATTGAGTAAATTCTGCAACTGTAAAAACGTCCTTTCTTTGTTTCTCCTTTGTAACTTGGTGCTGTGAAAGATGAATATTGTCTACACCTACTAAAGTCACGTATAGAGTATATTTTGGTAAATATCTGTATTTGGGTCACAACAAAGAACTGCTAGAGGTCTGGAAAATCACTTTCAGACACAAAAGTTTAGTCCCCTTGCTTCATAGATTGTTCTGTTTTATTTTATTTTAAGATTTTATGTATTTGACAGAGAGATCACAAGTAGGCAGAGAGGCAGGCAGAGAGAGAGGGAAGCAGGCTCCCTGCTGAGCAGAGAGCCCGATGCGGGGCTCTATCTCAGGACCCTGAGATCATGACCTGAGCTGAAGGCAGAGGCTTTAACCCACTGAGCCACCCAGGCGCCCCTAGATCATTTTGTTTTAGAAGATAGCACTATGATCACAGGCCTTCATGTTTTCAAAGGGCACATTGGAAAACTAGTTCTAAGTACTGTTATGGAGAAAAAAGTTACTGATTACCACAAACACTTCTGACTTACAGAGAAGGTATTAGTTACTTATTTTAAGATTCTCAGTTTTGCCAAGAATGATCTTAAACAGAACTTCTAGAAGACTTAGATATGATTGTATCAGCTATGTGGCATGTTTTATCTATTTTTACTGATACTTTTTATAAATCTTACTTCTCCAGAGATGGCTCAGGAAGCAATGGAATATCATCTTGATGGGCAGTTAGAGCTTCATGTGGAAGAACAGCCTGTTCCTGCTGAAGTGGTCAGCGGCCAAGGGAGGCCACCCCTGTTCCAGCCTCTACCTACCGATGTGGTCAGCGGCCGGGGGGGGTCACGCCTGTTCCAGCCTCTACCTACCGATGTGGTCAGCAGCCAAGGGGGGCCGCCCCTGTTCCAGCCTCTACCTACCGATGTGGTCAGCAGCCAAGGGGGGCCGCCCCTGTTCCAGCCTCTACCTACCGACGTGGTCAGCAGCCAAGGGGGGCCGCCCCTGCTCCAGCCTGCTCCTAATTTAGGGACCAGCAGCCAGGTGGGACTGCACCTGCTCCCGCCTGCTCCGCGCATGTCTGTCGACCTGACAGAAGAAGTGGAGCTGTTGGGAGAAGATCGTGTGGAGAACATTAATCCAGGGGCTTCAGAGGAACACACGCAGCAATCTGGTGTTAACCGCCCCATCCCAGTGTCTTCATTGGATTCAATGAACAGCTTCATCAGTGGGCTGCAGAGACTTCATGGCATGCTGGAATTCCTGAGACCCCCTTCAGACCACAGTGTGGGACCAGTGAGATCGAGGAGGAGGAGGGGGCCTGCGTCACGCAGGTCAAGAACCGCCGGGTCTCAGAGGATAGACAATACCAGGTAAAAATATGTTAAAATCTTAGGATTGGTGCCAGGTGGGGAATTATGAACCCTGGTTATGCCCACAGTGCTGCTGAGACTTGACACTATGACTTTTGGTCAAAGTCAGGTAGCCTTTCTGAACCTAATTCCTCACAAGTCAGATGAAAATGAAAGTGCTTGCCTTATTTACTTTAGAGTCATTGAAGGAGTAAGTTACACTGATGTGCTTTGAAAACTAGCTGGTAGTTTGTTGGCAGTGGTTTCTGTAGGAGCTGGCTTTTCTTTAAATCATTTGCATATCAAAAAAGTATTTCTTTTAACTTGAAAGTCCACACTCCACCTACCCAGTATCCATCGTTCATTGGTACCCCATGTAATGGTGCGGTAGACTTTTTGAAAGACAGGCAGGCTGGATTTAGAGAAGGCTTGTGAAAAGTAAAATGTGAATTAATTTAGAGCTTCTCTGACTAAGTGGGAAAACATTCCTGCCCTCCTCACCTGAGAATGTGTTGCAGAGTTGAAAATAATTTTTTTTCATAGTTTTTCATTTGAACTTGCCTCTTGAAGAACTTAGTGTCAAGTGTTGACAGAGTTACTATGAAAAATAACTACTGGTTATGCCTTGCCTGTTTTTTAACTTCCTCCTGCTTTATTTGAAATATTTTATTTCACATTGGCCTTCTAAATGTTTTCATAATGTCTAAAGAGATTGAATTCAACATCTTCATTTTATATATGAAGGAAACTTAGACCCTAAGAAAGGGTTTTGTTTGGGGCTCTCATAGCTACAGCGGAGGACAAGATTGAGTTGGTATTGAAACCTGGATCTGACTCATTTTCTATCCAGGCAGAGAGAGGAAGCTTCAGCCACATCCATTTGTTTCCTCAACATTACGAAAATAATGAAATGATAGAAAAAGCAATAGCTAGGCCATCTATTGACTATATTTTACAAATGAGGAAGCTGTTGCAATAATTTGTGCTCTGACTAGGGTAACTCTGGAATGGAGATTGTGCCTTCTGATCCTGGATTCGGCATCCTTTTCCATGGATTCTGCTGATTACGGTTGGGGGGGGGGGTTGCTTCTATTCCTGTGGATCTAGTCTCTAGCCTAGTCTTTTCTAGATGTGACCTGTCAGGGATGATGTGCTTAGTTTTGTGTTAACAAGAGTTTCAGATGCATGTTACTCTTATTTTAAGGTGTCATTCCCTCTGATTATGAAAGCAGAATAAGATTTCATGTTTGTGTCATAGGCAGAGACAACCTGTAGTGCAGTTTGGGAACCCTTTCAGAGTCTGTGGGCTGAGAGTTGAAAGTGATGTCCCCCAGGATCTGGCTGACTGCCAGGAGACCTCACAGTAATCCTCAGCCTTGGTTGTTCATATATTCATTCGGGGGAGGGGAGTAGAGGCAGATTTGATTGCTTTCAGTAGGAGACTCTTGTGTTAACCCAACTCACAGAGAGGGACATTTAAAACCAGATGCCAGTTTACAGAGAGAAATAGAAATGTCACAGAGACCAGAGTCTCTTGCTGGCACAGTCAGCATGATTCTCCTAAAAGAAATTTACACACAGAAGCTAAACTCTAATCAGAAAACTGCTTGACGTATGTAGAATCTGTGCTCAGGGACTGTTTTCCAGAATTTAGGTGGGAAAGGATATCAGCTGAGCTCTTTGACTGACAATTGTGTTTGTTTCTACAAAGGGAATAAACCTAAAGGGACGGGGATTGTGCAATTTAGTGGAGAAAGCATGGATTCTGGAGCCAAGTAAATGTGGTATTAAAACTTTTGTTCCCTAAATACTGTGTTGGAAGCAAATTCCACGCTAAATTCACATAAAAATAGGAGCTTTTCTAGGACTGCTTGCTTATTATACCTTCTGGATTTCTTAACACGAATGTCATATTACGGTGTTTGGCATTTACTCACCTGACAGACTATCTCTGGGTCAGGTGTTGAGAGCCTGGGCGAGGGTGAGCAGCTTTTGCCTCAGACTCCACCCAGAAGCCAAAGTTGGGGGAAGGTGAGTTATGAGGTATTTTTCCCAACAGGCTTCTCAGCCAAGGTCACAAACTCCTTTCCTGTTTCTTTGTTTGAGGCTGCTTGATTCTGGCTGTCAGCGTCGTCACTCATTCATCAAATATTTCTAATACTCAACTATGTGAGAGACTGAACTTGGCCTTGGAGATACATTGTGAACAGGACAGATCAGGGTACCTGTTCTCATGGAGCTTATGGAATCTAGGACTACAGAGGGTAAGCAAGGGTCAAGAACTTATTACACTGTTATTTATTTCAGAGATGATCAGTGCAGGGAAAGAGGAGGATTTCTTGGGTTTCAAGGTTGAACTCTCAAAGAGAAACCCTAGCACTGCCTCCTGATGACGGCAGCTCCCCTTTCCTTTGTCCCCATCTGACCTTGGAAATGCCTTTTGCTATATTAAAGCAATGTTGATGAATGGGGTTTTTTTAATCACTTAATTTTTTTACCAGTTTCTATGCAGCATGCTCAATATGCATGCCAGTAGCCTAACTATTAGCCTAACTTTAGTGTGGATTTCATTTGATTAAAATGGTCTTAGGAGATACTGTTCTTCTATGACTATTCTCATGGTGGCTGTAGCTCTATTAGCACACAATTGCCAAAATTAGTTGATAAACTTGCTTGTTAGCATTTTTAATAAAGAAAACCTGAGTGATATAAAAAATGGCGGAGTAAGGACCTCCAAAACAACTGGCAAAATTTATCAGAATTAACTTTCAGGACTGTGGAAATTAAGCACATGCTTAAAGCAATTCAGGGAGTGAGTGTTAAAAAAACAGCTGAACATCAGAGTAAGTAAGCCTCATGGCATTTCCTGTTCCATATCCCTCTTCAGCTCGATGGTAATGGTGAAACCAAGTACCTGCAATCACAGTGAAAACCAGCAGCCTGACAGCCACTAGAGGGAGTGGACTGGGATTGGAGCTCCTTCAAAGCTTCATTCCCAGAGAATTCTTTCTTTCTCCTGTTTGGTGGTTTCCTAGAAGAAGCTGAAAGCCTTTTCCCCCAGAGGCTGCCTGGGGTGGTGCATACCTATGGGGGAAACTAAACTAACTAAAAAGCTTAAAAGGAAAAGCGGAGGAATGAGATCTTCATAGGGGTTTTGAAAAGCTGTGACATATTCTTGGAAATCTAGAAGGTGACACACATGCCTCGGGCAGTGTACGGCTGTGCTCATCCTGGGAAAGACCTAAGAAGGTACTAATTTCTCAATTCTGGCTGACCTGGAGGCTCCACACAATCAAGAAGAATTGTCACTTACCTGGCTGATTCCTGGAGGTGTCCCCCCAACATACACACACAGTCACACACTCAACAAAGACTAGGAGACTTACTGATCCTGGGTGTTTAAACAAATCCCCATCCAGGCATGAACTAACCCCTAAACTAACCACATAGACTAATGGCCACATGTAACAAAGAAAGCAGATCTTACAGAATCACTTCAGAAAAGTCAGAAAGTAACAAGTATAAGAAATAGCAATAACAGGGACGCTTGGGTGGCTCAGTTGTTGGTTAAGCAGCTGCCTTTGGCTCAGGTCATGATCCCAGCATCTTGGGATCGAGTCCCGCATCGGGCTCCTTGCTCCGCAGGGAGCCTTCTCCTCTCTCTGCCTCTGCCTGCCTCTCTGTCTGCTTGTGTTCTCTCTCTGTTAAATGAATAAATAAAATCTTTAAAAAAAAAAAGAAATAGCAATAACAACAAACCCTGAAAACAGGAAAAATCTGATTTCCAGAGTTACTACATTGTAGTATTTGAAATGTCCAGTTTTTAAGAAAAAATTACATGACGTGGAAAGAAAGTATGGCCCACACATATGAAAAAAAGAAAAAATAGAAACTACATGAAGAAGCCAAGATGTTGGGCTTACCAGACAGACTTTAAATCTGCTTCTTAAATATGTTTAGAGAATTAAAACAAAGTATAAAACAGTGTGTCACCAAATAGAGGATTTCAATAAAGAGATTGAAGTTATAGAAATGGTGGAGTTGACAAGTAAAATAAATGAAAAAAATCACTAGAGGGCTCATCAAGTTTGAACAGGCAAAAGAAAGAATTGGCTTTGAAGAGTCAAGAAGCAAAATTGAAGATAGGTGAATTGAGGCTATCTGGCCTAGATAACGGGAAAAAATGAAGAGTAATGAACAGCCTCAGAGACCTGTAGAACATCATCAAGTATATGCCAACATATGCGTAATGGAAGTCCTTGTAGGGGAGGAGAGAGAGAGAGAGGGACAGAAACAATGTTTGAAGAAATGACAAAAACTTGCCAAATTTGATGAAAAACATTAATCTACAAGAAGCTTAATAAGCTCTACACAATAAATTCAAAGAGATCCACAGCTATGTAGATCATAATCAGACTGCTAACACTGAATCTTGAAAATCAGCAATAAAGAAGTGACTGACTCGCCATGTACAAAGGATATTCTATAAAGTTGATCGCTGATTTATCATCACAAACAACGGAGGTCAGAATGCAGTTAAATTACCTGTTCAGAGGTTTGTTTGATTGGATTTTTTTAGAGAGAGTGCATGTATGGACAGTATAATTTATACTTTATACATCCAGCATGGAGTCAGATGCAGGGCTTAAGATCACGACCTGAGCCAAAATCAAGAGTCAGATGCTTAACTGACTGAGCCACCCAGGCACCCCTGACCTATTCAGAGTATTAAAAGAAAAAAACTCAAGTAAGAATTGTATGTCAAGCAGAACTATCCCTCAAAAATGAAGGAACAATGAGGCATTCTAGGATTTAAAACAAAACAATTTCTTTAGAGGAAACCTGTCCTACAAGAATTACTAAAGAGGGTCCTTCAGACTGAAATTAAAGAAACCCCCCCCAAAAAAATACCAGACATAAATAAATTGAATCCACAAGGAACAATAAAGAGCACTAGCAAAGATAACTACATAGGTAAATATAATAGAAAATGCACATATATTTTTTATTTATAATTCTTTTTATCTTTCTCATTTAGAAAAAGGCATAAAGAAATAACTGAATCTGGGGACGCCTGGGTGGTTCAGTTGGTTAAGCGACTGCCTTTGGCTCAGGTCATGATCCCAGCGTCCTAGGATCGAGTCCCACATCGGGCTCCTTGCTCCGCAGGGAGCCTGCTCCTCGCTCTGCCTCTGCCTGCCTCTCTGCCTGCTTGTGTTCTCTCTCTGTTAAATGAATAAATAAGATCTTTAAAAAAAAAAAAAGAAAGAACTGAATCTGGGGCGCCTGGGTGGCTCAGTGGGTTAAGGCCTCTGCCTTCGGCTCAGGTCGTGATCTCGGGGACCTGGGATCGAGCCCTGCATCAGGCTCTCTGCTCAGCAGGGAGCCTGCTTCCCCATCTCTCTCTGTCTGCCTCTCTGCCTACTTGTGATCTCTCTCTGTGTCAAATAAATAAATTTAAAAAAAAAATCTTTAAAAAGAATAACTGAATCTGTGTTGATGGACATAAAATCATCAGCAAAAGTGGGGAGGGAATAGAAGTATAACTAAAAAGATGTGGTAAAAGGAATGAGAGAATTAAAACGGCGCACTTGAAAATAATGCAAAAGAAGGCAATAATGGAGAAATAAACATTCTTAAAGAATTTTTTTAAGTACTCTCTACACCTTCTGTGAGGCTCCAGCTCATAACCCGAGATCAGTAATCACATGCTCCACCGACTGAGCCAGCCAGGTACCCCTAAACATTTCTATTATGAGAATTTGGAATAGACATTCCTAGATGAACAAAAAAGACAGGTATATAGAAAACAGCAAAATAGTAGGTAGAAATCCTGCCTTAAATTCAATACAAATGGTTTAAACACTCTAATCAAAAGGCATAGATCAGCACAGATTTTTTTTTTAATCCAACTATATACTGTCTGCAAGATACACAAATTAGATTCAAAGGCATTAATAGTTCAAAAGTAAAAGGATGGAATAAAGTAGGCCATGCAAACAGTAACCACAAGAGAACAGGAGTTGCTGTACTAGTATCAGACAAAATAGACTTTCAGACAAAGATTGTTATAAGAATCAAAGAAGGACATTTTATAATAATAAAAAGGCTAATGCATCTAGAAGATGTAATAATTATAACCCTGTATATACCTGCAACAGTGCCCCCAAATGCATGAAGCAAAAACTGTCATAATTGATGGAAGAAATAAGACAGTGCATCATTAATGGTAGGAGATATCAGTACCCCATTTTCAACAATGAGGATAACTAGACAAATGGTCAACAAGGAACTAGAAAACTTGAAAAACACTATAAACCTA
Source organism: Nasua narica (assembly GCA_028533885.1). Lineage (NCBI taxonomy): Eukaryota > Metazoa > Chordata > Mammalia > Carnivora > Procyonidae > Nasua > Nasua narica. The sequence continues at coordinate 38,991,861 of CM052803.1, read as the reverse complement.
CTAGAGCTAGTAGACATCTATAGGACATTCCACTCAACAGCAGAACATACTTATTTCTCAAGTACACATGGAACATTTCCCAGGACAGATCATATGTTAGAGCTAACATACGGGTATAAAACAAGGCTCAATAAACTTAAAGTATTGAAATCCTACAAAGTATGTTCTGGACATTAGTAACAGAAAGAATTTGGGGGGAAATTCACAAGTATGTAGAAATTATACAACTCTTTAATAACCAATAGACCAAAGAAGAAATCCCAAGAAAAATTAGAAGATACTTTGAGATGAATGAGAAGGAAAACATACTCAAACTTATAGGATGCAGCTAAAGCAGTGGTTAGAGGGAAATTAATAGTTGTTAAACGCCACACTAAAAAAGAAAGTAGAGGCACCTGGCTGGGTCAGTCCGTAGGGTGTCTGACTCTATCTCAGGGTCATGAGTTTGAGCTCCTCACTAGGTGTAGAAATCACATAAATAAATAAAAGTTTTAAAAAGAAGAAGAAGGTACTCAAGTCAATAACCTAGCTTAAGGAATTAGAAAAAGAAAGGAAGAAAGTCCAAAAATCCAAAATTCAAAGCAAGTGGAAAGAAGGAAATGCATTAGAGCAGAAATAGAACCTAGAAAAGCAAGAGAGAAAACCAACTAATCCAAAAGTTGGTTTTTCTGAAAAATCAACAGAATCGATAAACTTCTTTTTTTTTTTTTTTAAAGATTTTTATTTATTCATTTAACAGAAAGAGAACACAAGCAGGCAGAGAGGCAGGCAGAGGCAGAGAAAGGAGCAGGCTCCCTGTGGAGCAAGGAGCCGGATGTGGGACTCGATCCCAAGATGCTGGGATCATGACCTGAGCCAAAGGCAGTTGCCCAACCAACTGAGCCACCCAGGCGTCCCCAGAATCGATAAACTTCTAAGTAGACTGACCAAGATATAGAGAGAAGACTCAAAGTAATAAAATCAGAAATGAAAGAACACTACTGTTGGTCTCATAAAAGAAAGCAGTATTATAAGGAAATACTGTGAACAGTTTTATACAAGAAATTAGATGACGTAGGTGAAATTGACTATTTTTTATTTTTTTAAGATTTATTTATTTGAGAGAGAGCACGAGCCGGGTGAGAGGCAGAGTGAGAAGCAGGCTCTCTCCTGAGCAGGGAGCCTGACACGGGTCTCGATCATGACCTGAGTTGAAGGCAAACGCTCACCTGATGCCCCTAAATTAAGAAATTTCTTTTTTTTTAAAAGATTTTATTTATTTATTTGACAGAGAGAGACACAGCAAGTGAGGGAACACAAGCAGGGGGAGTGGGAGAGGAAGAAGCAGGCTCCCCATTGAGCAAGGAGCCCGGTGCGGGGCTCGATCCCAGGACCCTGAGATCATGGCCTGAGCCTAAGGCAGACGCTTGCTGAGCCCCCCAGGTACCCCAATTGAGAAATTTCTAAGAAGACACTGGTTATCAGTATTCTTTCAAGAAGAGAAAGAAAACGTGGATAGATGATTAACAAATGCAGGCATTTAGTAAAAAACAAAACTTCTCACACAGAAGAGCCCAGAACTAGATGGCTTCCCTCGTGAATTCTACTAAATGTTTAAAGATGAAATGAATAGGGGACGCCTGGGTGGCTCAATTGGTTAAGTTTCTGCCTTTGGCTCAAGTCATGATTCCAGGGTCCTAGGATTGAAGTTCCTGGGATCGAGTCCTGCAGTAGGCTCCTTGCTCAGCGGAGCCTGCTTCTCCCTCTACCACCATTACCCCTGCTGTGTGTTTTATCTTTCTTTCCCTATGACTAACAAAATCTTAAAAATCTTAAAAAAAAAAAAAAAAAGGATGAAGGCAGTGGATAAGGATGAAGCCACCAGATGGCTTCAGTGCTTTCCTTTTTTCAGACAGCCAGGGAAATAGTGGACATTCAGACAGCATGCCTACCAAAAGCAGCCAACCATCTTTTTTTTTTTTTTTTAAGATTTTATTTATTTATTTGACAGAGAGAAAGAGATCACAAGAAGGCACAGAGGCAGGCAGAAGGAGGGGAGGAAGCAGGCTCCCTGCTGAGCAGAGAGCCTGATGTGGGGCTCAATCCCAGGACCCTGAGATCATGACCTGAGCCAAAGGCAGAGGCTTAACCCACTGAGCCACCCAGGTGCCCCCGCCAACCATCTTTCAAAATAAGAAGAGGTTTCCGCTTCAAGGATCTGGCAAGGAGAAGCTCCCACAATACTACAAAAACATTGGTCTGGGCTTTAAGACACCCAAGGAAGAATTGAGGGCACCTATATTGATAAAGGCCCCTTTACTGGTAATGTCTCCATCCAAAGGCAGATTCTGTCTGGTGTGGTGACCAAGATGAAGATTCAGAGGACCGTTGTCATCTGCCACGACTACCTCCACTACAGCCGGAAATACAACCACTAAGAAATGCCACAAGAACACGTCCATGCCCCTGTTCCTCCTGCGTCAGGGATATCCAGATGGGCGACATTGTAATAGTGGGGGAGTGCTGGCCATTGAATTTTGACTGTGTGATTCAACATGCCCAAAGTCACGAAGGTCGCTAGTACCAAGAAGCAATTCCACAAGTTCTAGGAGTAGACATCTGCCCACACACCTGAAGAAAATAAAGTTATTTTCCCAGTCAAAAAAAAAAAAAAAAAAAGATAAAATAAATAACACTAGTACTTTATAAACTTTTCCAAAAAATGGAAGCGGGGGAATAGAGAATACTTCTGATTCTGTAAGGCCAGTATTACTCCGATACCAAAACCATATAAAGACATCACAAGATAGCTATAGGACAATATCATTTATGAATATAGATATAAAAATTCTCAACAAAGTACTAGCAAACTGAATCCAACAACATATGAAAAAGATTATATGCTATAACCAAATAGGGTTTGTTCTAGGAAAGCAAGGCTGATTCAGTATATAAAAAAAAGGTCAATGAGATATACCATATTAATACAATAAAGGGGAAAAACATAACATCTCAGTAGATAGAGAAGAAGCATTTGAGGGGCACTTGGGTGGCTCCGTTGGTTAAGCATCTGCCTTTGACTCAGGTCATGATTTCCAATTCCTGAGATGGAGCCCTACATTGGGCTTCCTGCTCAGTGGGGAGTCTGCTTCTCTTGCCCTCTGCCCCTCCCCACTATCTCTCTCTCTCAAATAAATATCTTCAAAAAAAAAAAAGGCATTTGACAAAACCCTTTAATGATTTAAGAAAACACTCAACAAATAGGAGTGGAAGGGAACTTGCTCAACTTGATAAAGACCATCAATGAAAAACTCTCTACTAACACATAAATGGACAAAGACTAAAAGCTTTACTCCTAAGATAAGAACAAGACAAAGATGACTGTTTTTGCCAGGTCTGTTCACCATTGTACTGAAGTTCTAGCCAGAGCAATTAGGCAAAAAAATAAAAATAAATAAGAAAGGCATTCCAATTAGAAAGGGTGAAATAAAACTATAGCTATTCACATATGACATGGTCCTTGTATATATCATGAAGTTATGAAAGAGGTCAGACCCAAAAAGGCTATATATTAAATGATTGCATTCGGGCGCCTGGGTGGCTCAGTGGGTTAAAGCCTCTGCCTTCAGCTCAGGTCATGGTCTCAGGGTCCTAGGATCGAGCCCTGCATCGGGCTCTCTGCTCAGCAGGGAGCCTGCTCCCCCTCTCTCTCTGCCTGCCTCTCTGCTCTTTGCCTACTTGTGATCTCTCTCTCTCTCTGTCAAATAAATAAATAATCTTTTAATGAATGAGTGAGTGAATGAATAAATAAATAAATAATTGCATTCCTGTGAAATGTCCAGAATAGGCAAGTCCGTGGAGACCAAAGGTTGGGGAAAGGGGAAAAAGAGGAAAGACTGCTTATATGGGTATGGGGTTCCTTTTAGGTGTGGTGAAAATATTTTGGAATAATAGTGTGGTGACAGTTGCATAACCTATGGTTATGCTAAAAACCACCGAATTGTACACTTGAATTGTGAATCTAAAAGGATTCACAATTGCTACTTTTCGTTTCTATTTATTCACATTTCTTTTTTTCTTTTTTTAAAAGATTTTATTTATTTGACAGAGAGAAAGAGATCACAAGTAGGCACAGAGGCAGGCAGGAGAAGGGGAAGCAGGCTCCCTGCTGAGCAGAGAGCCCAATGTGGGGCTCGATCCCAGGACCCTGAGATCGTGACCTGAGCTGAAGGCAGAGTCTTTAACCCACTGAGCCACCCAGGCGCCCCCCCCCCTTTTTTTTTTACAAATGTGAATCTTATAACTGTTGAATTGAGTACCAAATAACATTTGTTTTGTTCTATCATCATTTTTTAATTGAAAGCACTGATTTGCCAAAATTGCAGCCAAACTATGAGAAATCAAATTTTTTCTGTATGAGCAGTCTCTAGCAGTGTTTCTGGGGGAATAATATATCTTAATGTTATAAAGACAGTTATTAAAACTTAAAAGTAGATCACTTTTCAGCAGTACTTTGTGATTAGTAGTCCTAAAGTACAGGATACCTTTTTGGTTTTTAATATTGAAGGTCATTCCGTACAGGAAGTAGGGTGTGGTTTGTTGGCTTGGATGCTAAGGTAGCGGCAAAACGGTAGTGGGTGTTGTTAAAACTCCACCGGCCAGCAGCAATTGAAGTGTTAAAATCTGCTCCCAGCTCTTCTGAGTTTATTTTTGGATATCATGCTATGTTTTTAACTTTAAAGTGACATTGGTGACATTATTTAAACTTAAAAAGAAAAATATTTTAAAGTAAGAAGTAAAGCAATGGTGACTGAAGCCAGACTTCATTTTTACCCTGAAACGCGGTGGTCTGCGCTGTTGATGAACACAGCCCTTTTTCTTCTTGCCCACTCTCTTTCAGCCCCCTGATACCAGTGGAGAAATTGCTGCATTGCATCCTTTAAAAGATACTGACATGGCCAAAAGCCAGTAAAGTAGAATTTACTTTTAGCAAAAGTCTACCTCCAGTGTGGCGAATGTAATAACTGTGTGGAAAAGAGAATATCCAGGCCAGCCAACATCTACCTAAAAGTGCTATTTCTGCTTCAGTGATCAAAGGCAGCATTTAACGGCCTGGAGATGGGTTGAAATGACTAGGATTTACCTTCAGATTACTGTGCAGTTTTCTTGTGATGATGGGGCATTGTACGTCTTGTCTCTCTGCACACATAGGTCGAGGGCACCATTGGATGCCTACTTTCAAGTGAGCCGGACCCAGCCTCCTTTGCCAAGCACCTCTCAGGACTCAGAGACCAGGAATCCTGTCTCTGAAGACTTGCAGGTCTCAAGTAGTTCCAGTTCTGACAGTGAGAGCTCCACAGAGGCCGAAGATGTTGCCCAGGCAGAGGAAACTAGAGCTGTCGTTTTAGAAGGTGAGTATCTTATTCAGTTTTGGATTCACAAGGCTAGCACCCAGGAAGCTTAGCCTCCAGAAAGCTAGGAACTCTCCATTTGTGTTTTGATATTTTCTCTATTCCCTACCCAAAATGCCAGAGATTCCTGCTTTATTTAGTACAGAGCTTTCACAGGCCATAAGCCTATATAGAAGATTTGATTGAACTTGAAATTTAATGTGATTTGTGACCCAGTAAGTTGGTCACTTCGTAATGACATTTTATATCCTCTTTCATTTTGTTTGACATCTGAGAAGGAAGTAGCTTCTTTATGTAAAAGAAAAGCTTTGTAAATTCGGTACCCTGTCTAGTCTGCCACTTTTGAAGTCCTACTGTAATGTTACATATTGTGCAAGTAAGACTTTGTTTAGCAGCAGTGGGCAGAGACCCCTAGAGCATATGTCCTGCTTACCCTCTGATACCCTGGCCTGTGGTCTTTTCCCATTTAAAAGAACCAGGGCTTCTTGGAGAAATGGCTTTCCAAGCCTGGGATAAGAGGTAAACAAGGTAAGCCTAGGGCATTTGATTGTGCTAGAAAGTAAGGAAGCCATCTCTCATGGAGTCATCATGTCCCTAGGTATGGGAGCAACCTTAAAAGGGCTCCTTGTGGCTTAAGATGGGACGATTTAAACATCAAAATGAATAATGAATGTATTCTTAGATTATGGATTGATATGTAGGTTAAAATACATCAAATTTGGGCGCCTGAGTGGCTCAGTGGGTTAAGCCTCTGCCTTCAGCTCAGGTCATGATCTCAGGGTCCTGGGATTGAGCCCCGCTTTGGGCTCTCTGCTCAGCACGGAGCCTGCTTCCCCCTCTCTCTCTGCCTGCCTCTCTGCCTACCTGTGATCTCTCTCTCTCTCTCTGTGTCAAATAAATAAAATCTTTAAAAAATAATAAAATACATCAAATTTGTGGAAAATATATAAATTCATAATTAAGTACTTTTTAAGACGTTATCAGCATCCTAAGTTATTAGAGCTTTGAATCATTACTCTGAAAATGGTAAATAAAGGATTAAGCATTTATCCTGTTTTTCCTATGTGAACTATATTTAGCAAAACCAAATAGTCGATGAAGGAGGTTTGTTGATTATTTATTTATTTTGGCTAAGACTTTTTTTTTTTTAAGAGTGATTTAGGGTTCACAACAAAACTGAGAAGGCTCAGAGGTTTCCCACGTGCCTGTCTCTACACATGCATTGCCTCCTCATATCAGTAGCTGTCAGCAGAATGGTGATTTATTACTCAGCCTAATCACTCAAAGTACATAGTCCACCTTAGGATTCACCTTTAGGTTATACATTTTATGGGTTTGGACAAATATATAATGACATAGCCATCATTATGTAGATGTTTTCACTGCCCTAAAAATTCTCTTTGCTTTGGCTCTCATTCCTCCACCTACCACTGGGTAAATTTTTTTAAATGAAAAATTCCAGCTAGTATTAGAGCAGGAATGATAAGAAAAAGTCATGATTTCCTGACTCCTAATGAAATTATGTAACTAGGCAAAGATCACCAGTGGATCCTAAAACCATTAGGTTGAAAAGTTAGTGGGATTCCTTTTAATAGAAGGACCGGGCTGGCACCACCAGACCTTATATGCATTTTGATGTGTTGGTAATCTGAAATACCCGAAGGGGTGCCTGACCAGCTCAGTCAGTGGAGCATGCACCTCCTGATCTCAGAGTTGTAAGTTCGAGCCCCATGTTGGATGTAGAGATTACTTCAAAATAAAATTAAAAAAAAAAAGAAAAATATCCATAGCACTAAGGAAGTACTATTGCTACCCCACAAAAAACCTGAATCTACTTAAGACTCTAGATATAACAACCAGGTTGCACAGTGTACAGGAAGTAGAGGAACAAGATAAAAATTACTTGAAAGACACAACCATTCAAATCTAAAATGTAGGATGTTCTATAATGGAACATCTAGAAAATTATCTAAATGTATATGAAAATTTAATATAGTGGTGCCTGGGTGGCTCAGTCGGTTGAGCATCTGCCTTCAGCTCAGGTCATGATCCCAGGATCCTGGGGTCGAGCCCCACATCTGGCTCCCTGCTCAGCAGGGAGTCTGCTTCTCTCTCTCTGCCCCTCACCCCATTCATGTACTTTCTCTCTCTCTCTCTCTCTCTAATAAAATCTTAGAAAAGAAAATCTAGTATATTGTAAAGGGAATATTTCAAATCAGTGGGGGAAAGTTGGACTTATATTATTTTTTAAATATTTTTTTAAAGATTTTGTTTATTTATTTGACAGAGAAAGAGAGATCACAAGTAGGCAGAAAAGCAGGCAGAGAGAGGAGGAAGCAGGCTCCCTGCTGAGCAGAGAGCCCAATGCCGGGCTCGATCCCAGGACCCTGGGATCATGACCTGAGCCGAAGGCAGAGGCTTTAACCCACTGAGCCACCCAGGTGCCCCAAAAGTTGGACCTTTAAATTAGTACTATTGTAAAAATTAGATTGCTGACTGGAAAACAATAAAACTAGATTCATGCCTCATACTAAAAAATAAGATATTACTGGATCAGAGACCTAGTGTAAAACAAGAAACCATCCTAGTATTAGGAGAATGCATAAGTGACAAAACCCAGAAGTAAGGAGTACTTTGAAATTTAGAGGCAATACAAGAAAATTGCATTAGAAAATTCATTTTTAGGAACGCCTGGGTGGCTCAGTTGGTTGGGCGGCTGCCTTCGGCTCAGGTCATGATCCCAGGGTCCTCGTATCGAGTCCCCCATCGGGCTCCTTGCTCAGCGGGGAGCCTGCTTCTGCCTCTGCCTGCCACTCTGCCAGCTTGTGCTCTCTCTCCCTCTCTCTCTCTCTGACAAATAAATAAATAAAATCTTTAAAAAAAGAAAAGAAAAAAAGAAAATTCATTTTTAGTTTATGAAAGTGAGCCAGTGTAGATACTTTATGATACCACTTAAATACAATGGCTAGGAAAGGCAAATCTATTATAGAGAAAAAGTAGATTAGTGGTTGCCTGTGGCTGCTGGTGCAGATGGGAAATGATTCTAAATTGGCTTGGGAAATGTTTAGGGGATGATAGAAATGTTTTAAAATTGGATTGTGGTAATAGTTGTACAACTCTGTAAATTTACTGTACATAAAAGTTAATATCATGAAGCAATCCGTCAAATCCAGGATATAGATATTTTACAGGACAAATGACCATATTTCTCAAACAAATCAAGGACAGATATGGTGAACTTCAATTTAGAACTTGTGTTCATCAACAGACATCATTAGAAGAGTGAAATCAGAACCGATTGACTGGAGAAGACATTCATAATACATGTATCTAGAATAGGGCTTATATCTAGTTTATATAAATAACTTTTATCGTCAAGAGCGCCTGAGTGGCTCAGTTGGTTAAGCGACAGCCTTCGGCTCAGGTCATGATCCCAGAGTCCTGGGATCGAGTCCCACATCGGGCTCCCAGCTCCACGGCGAGTCTGCTTCTCCCTCTGACCTTCTCCCCTCTCATGCTCTCTCTCACTGTCTCTATCTCAAATAAATAAATTCTTTAAAAATAATAATAATAACTTTTATAGTCTAACAGAAAAATGGGCAGAAGTTTTTAAAGAGTACTTCCAAAGAAGGGTAGCCAAATGGCCACTAAATATATAAAAAAGACTTCATTAGTCATCAGGGAAATGGAAATTAAAACCACAGTGTGGTAACTAATGGGCATCCACCACTAGGGCTAAAATTTAAGACTGACAATATTGAGTTTTGGAAAGAATGTAGAGCAACCAGACCTCTCATGCACTGCTGGTGGGAGTGTAAATTGGTACTGACGTTCAGGTGGTATCTTTACAAACTCATCTGCATATGTAAAACCTATGGCTCAGCATTTCTACTTCTAGGTATGTAACCAAAGGAGTACATGTGTTCAATAGAAATGTACAAGAATGTAAGCATTGTTTGTAATGGCAAGAAACTGGAAACTACCCAAATAGCCATCAGCAATAGAATGGATAAATGTGATTTATTTACACAATAAAACACTATATAGCAATGAAAATAAATGAACTACAACTCCACATGTTAGTATGCAAGAATGTTACAAACAAGTAGAGTGAAATTAGCAGACACAGAAAAGTTGGATAACTCTGACATGCTTTTTATATACAGAAACAGGCAAAAATCAGTAGATGGTCCTAGAATTTAAGGTGGTTAGCTTTGGTGGGGGCAGATCATGTCCCCTCTACCACCAAGAAGTAAGGAGGACATAAGGTATAAAACGCACTCTTGGGGTTTTTGGTGACATCCTGGTGTACAGTTCAGTTTGTGAGAATTCACTGAATGGAATACTGAGGATACACTTCTCTGTATATATATTCCACTTCAATAAAGGTTTATGGGGCTTTTTGTTTTTGTTCTTTTAAGAGCCAGTTTAAAGGGGCTCCCACAGGCTTATGATGGGATCATTTGAGCCTCAAAAAGCAAGATGACTAAGAATTAAAAATCACCTCCTTGACAGTTACACGGAGATTTTGAAAGGTTGATGAGGAACCTGATAATCGGGCTAGGAGTCAGACTGATACCACCCCACCCAGTAGGAGCCTCCTCGTGGGCTGCAATCAGAAACAAACAACCAAAGACATATTCTTGCTGCTCCTCTTGCCAAACAACAAAATTGAATCTACCGAAGCCTCCAGATTTAACTACCAGTTTATAGGAAACATACGTAATAGAACAACTAAAGTAAGCAGTTCCTCAAGGAAGCAGTCCATCAAATGTGGGATGTAGGATATTTCATAAGACAAATGACCAGATATCCTCCAACAAATCAGTGACAAGGAAGGGATAAAAATGAATGGAGAGGTGCCTGCATGGCTCAGTCAGTTAAGCGTCTGCCATTGGCTCAGGTCATGATCCCGGAGTCCTGGGATCGAGTCCCACATCGGGCTCCTTGCCTAGTGGGGAGCCTGCTTCTCCCTCTGCCTGCCCTTCCTGCCGCTCCCTCTGCTTATGCACTCACTCGCTTGCTCTCTCTCTCTGACAAATAAATAAATAAAATCTTTTTTTTAATAAATAAATAAATAATGCACTGTAAAGAACAACTTGAAAACAACTGGGAAATTTTGAGTATGAACTGCGTGGATATTAGACAATATTAAGGGATCATTTTTATTTTCGTTAGCTATGATAATGATAGTATTTATGTAAAAGAATCCTTATCAGTTAGTATTACAAAAATTTATATAAGTGAAATGACATTTTAGAGTGTTATTAAGCATTGCAAAAGAAAATAACGTGGGTGGGGGCTTAGAACAGGATGGACAAAATATTGATTTGTTTTGAAATTGGGTGATGAGTACTTATATATTAATTATAATGTTCTACTTTTCATGTATATTTGTTTTTTTTGTTTTTGTTTTTTTTTAAAGATTTTATTTATTTATTTGACAGAGAGAGAGAGATATCACAAGTAGGCAGAGAGACAGGCAGAGAGAGGAGGAAGCAGGCTCCCCGCCAAGCAGAGAGCCCAATGTGGGGCTCGATCCCAGGACCCCGAGATCACGACCCGAGCTGAAGGCAGAGGCTTTAACCAACTGAGCCACTCGGGCACCCCTACTTTTCATGTGTATTTGAAAGTATCCAAAAAAAGTTAAAAAATAAATTCACTGTTACTGCTTGAGGAAATTTACAGCATTACTACCAATTAGAAATGGAAAGCTGTGGTGAGCTAGGCTCTCCTGCTAGCCTCTCATACCTGACTTCTGTCTTCTTTTGTGCATTACCTGTCTTACTGTTCCTGGAAATGACTTGGGCACAGAGCAAGTAGGAGGTGCCTCAGCAGAGCAAGAAGTTACATATATCAGTGGAGGAGAGACCCTCCCCAAACAGGTAATATGAACATCCTTTTAAATGAAATGTTTGGATTTGCATTTAGAGAAGAGGCTGTGGACTAAAGAGGAAAGCTTGCAGATGTCGTCGTCGGCAGGAGGTCAGGGTGTGAGTCCAGTCCATCTTACTCAGTTGTGTGACTCCTTCCTCTCATGGGTTTAGAAAAGCAGGGATAGAGGTGAGGATCATTTGTCTTGCCTACATAACAAAGTCAAGTTTTGATTAAAATAGTGGATATGAATGCAGTTTATGAAATATCTGGTAGAATATGATTGCTATGTGTTAAACAATTTTTATTTACAATGATAACACGTAGTCCTTACTATGAGTTATTTACATCAACCGTGGACTCTTCCAATCTCAAGACGTCATTGACCCACTTTTTCCACATTTCTATATGGCCTCCGTGTTTTTATTTTTTTCTTCTAGAAAAATTTTGTGTGCATGTAAATTTATTTGTGTACATAAATATTCTGGTTTTTTTTTACATTAAATACATCTTTATATTCTATTTTTTTAATTTACACAAAAGGAAATCTCATTCTTACTAATCACTGTGTGGTGTTCAATCATAAATAAATTTTTAGTTAACTCTTATTTTGTCGTGTACACTGTAATTGTTCCCATTCCTCTCTCCCTCCCTCCCTTCCTTCCTTCTCCTGGTACAAATCATGCTGCACTAAGCATCTTTGTACAGTTGTCTTAGAAGTATTTGTGACTATTCATAGATATATTTCTAGCAGAGAGATTGCTCTGTGAAAGGAAAAATAGTTCTGATAGATAATGCCAAATTGTCCTCTGGAAAATTTGTGTCACTTTCTACCTGCAGCAACAATAGGGAAGTATGCCTATTTCTTCCTTAACCCTCAACATTGCTTGGTGTCATCAGACATCAGTTTATACTACCTAATAAATAAATAAATGGTTTCTTACCTTAATTTGCATTTTTTAATTATAAATGAACACTTTTGAACCATTTGTATTCTTTTTGTAAGCTGTTTATATCCTCTGTTTTTCTGGGTTTCCTTTATGTATTTTCTATTCAAGTATTTTATAACTATTTGACTCGATTATGAACCTAACTTTGAATGTATAACAACCTACTCTTCCCTTTGTTGATTATCCAGGTAACTACTAGATTTTTTTTTTTAGATTTTTTTTTTATGTCTTTGTAAAGATAGCTCCTTTTCTTCATTTGAATGAGAAAAAATCTCAAGAATTTCATAGGCAGTAATATTTTCATCTCGTGGCTTATATGAAACATTTGACCAGATTGCATTTTACAAAGAATGACAGGTGATTCAGAGGTGTTGCAGTTTTTCTATAGTGTTTTCAATTGGGTTTGTATTGGTTTTGTGTGGTTTTGATTTGATAGAGTTGCACATCCTCTTCAAGACTGATTCTATATTTTCTCTAATTTAATTGTATTCTGGTTTCCATTCAGTCTCCCCAGAAGACCAACCCTCTTCTACCTTCTGTTTCTATGGATGATGAAGAAGGGGACACTTGCACAATATGTTTTGAACATTGGACCAATGCTGGGGATCATCGACTCTCGGCATTACGCTGTGGGCACCTCTTTGGGTACAAGTGCATTTCTAAGTGGCTCAAGGGCCAGGCACGAAAATGTCCCCAGGTAAGAACCATAGATAAGGACTGAGTGTGTGCACAATCAACATGTTAAGTCAGGAGGATTCCTAGAACCACACTAATTGTATCTTATTGGGCTCTTTAGTGCAACAAGAAAGCCAAGCACAGTGACATCGTTGTTCTTTATGCCCGAACACTGAGAGCTCTGGACACTAGTGAACAGGAGCGCATGAAAAGGTAGGTGGCAAGAATCTACCTACTTGGCAGATCTGGAAAAGGAGGTATGAGTCACTCTTAATGCGGTTCTAAGGCTTTACTTGGATTGTGACAGGGCATCTCTGGGACATCACTGGCAATCTGTCTCACATTGTGATTTATAATACATGTCTGATATCTTCTGAAGGAGGTCTACATGGTTTGTTGCTCTCCATATAGCACTAAAAATGAGGTTTTGGAGTAACAAATAATTGTGACTTCAGCTAACTCACTGAATGTGGGCCCCCAGGCTTATCGAATGTGTGTTTTCTTAGGTATAGAATGGGGAGCCTACCTAACAGTGAAGTGGATGCACAAGAAAGCAGAGCTGAGAAGTAGAGAAAGAGAAATTCCTGGCCTTTGGTTCAGCCATGCCTGAAGTTAGACTTGAGTGGATTTCTCAGTTATATAAGTCAATACATTGGTTTTCAATTTTAGTTTGCCAGCTTAAATAAAGTTTCTGTCATATAATCTAGGGAGTGTTGACCCATGTTTCATCACATAACATTTTCATTCTGGGAAGACTGACACCTGGGTCATGAAAAACTCATTCCTTGAAAGGAGGGGAAGATAAAAGAATGACAGGTGGCAGACTGTGCCAGTTACTCCTTTTTGTCTTCTGTGCCTCATATAAGGCCTCATATAAGCCTCTGCTTTCAAAGCTTGAGTGCTGTGTGCTGATTGGAACAGGCAGATTCAGATAGAATAGAGCAGCTTTTCCTTCTGCAAGAGCACTTAGCTATCCCCACAAACTTAGAATCAGCTCTGGTAGTTAAGCTGGCAGTAACATGACCAAGGGAAGCCAAGACCATGGTGTCGTAAGCCCTCCCCAAGTCCAAAGTCACAGAGAAACCTACAGGCCTCCAGTAATTCCTCACACCTGGTGTGGGCTGCAGACCCAAGCAGAGAGGTTCTCTGGAATTTTTGTAGCTTATTCAGATTCTTCCGTAGGGATTACATTTACTGCCTGCCTCTGCTTCTAAATACCATGAACGTTTAATCAGGGATTCCTTATTTTACTCTTTGTAGACAATTTATAGCTACTTGGAACATTTTCCAAGTCTTAGTCTCCTCTTCTCAACAATAGGCTTAATGATACCTTAAACAAAACAAAAAAGAGGATCTGACACATTACTTAAGTGTTGCTACATTTTGCTGCTTATGTCCCTAAAGCCCTCCCACAACAGCACTCTACACAGAAGATTCTTAAGTGAATCTTTGCTCATGTCGTGCAATGTAAGAAATTATCAGGATTTTGGAAGCCCAAGAACAATTGCTAATAACACTGCTTAAAATAAACTTTTAAGAACATTAAAAAATAAAAATACCCACCGAGAGAGTGCAGAGATACGGGTTTTCTCATAATGGTGCTGGTAGGAATGTACACTGACACAACTATTTAGAGAGACCCTTGGCCTTATGCTTCAAAAGCATTTAAAAGTAATTCTGCTTGAGACATTTATTCTAAAGCAATGACTTATAAAGAAATATGTGCAAATATTTATTAATAGGAGGCACCTGTCTGGCTCAGTTGGTGGAGCATGCAATTCTGGATCTCAGGATTGTAAGTTCAAGGCCCATATTGGATGTAGAGATTACTTGAAAGTAAAATACTTGGGAATACATGGGTCAAGAGATCAAACCCCCACTTCAGGCTCTGCACTCAGCAGGAGTCTGCTTGAGATTCTCTCCCTCTGCCCCTCTCTCGCGTGAGCTCGTTCTCTCTCAAATGAATAAATAAATCTTTTTTAAAATAAATAGAGATGCCTGTGTGGCTCAGTTGGTTAAGTGTTTGCCTTTCACTCAGGTCATGATCCCAGAGTCCTGGGATCGACCTTGCATCAGGCTTGCTGCTCCAAAGGGAGTTTGCTTCTCTCTCTGCCGCTCTGCCCCTCCCTCAGCTCATGCTCTCTTCTCTCGCTCGCTCCCTCTCAAATTAATAAATAAAAAAATAAAATCTTTAAAAATAAGTAAATAAATGAAATCATTTTTTTAAATAAAAAGACTTACTTCCTGAGACTTCTCATTGAAGCGCTATTAATCCAAACCAAGAAAATTAATTGGTTGAGTAAACTCTGGCATGGCCATATGATGGAATACTGCATGTTTATTTAAACTGATGTTAAAGTGCATGTAATATTTTATCATGTGAAAGCACATCATGGTGATTATATTTTTGCGAAGTAGAAAAAATACTACACGTAGTCACTGAGTAGTGGAATTACAGATGATTTTAATTTTCTTCTTTATTTTTTCTTGTCTGGTCCAACAAATACTTCTTTGGTCCAGTAAATATTTAATGTTTTTACATAGCAGCTGTGTGAGGAGGGTAATTTTGTTGAAAAAGCTAAATTTGTAGGCATAGTTGTTAATGTATGATTATATTTAAAACTTTGCTGATTACTGAAAAAACTCCCAACAAGCAGAAGTCCAGGACCAGTTGGCTTTACAGATGAATTCTAGCAAAAATTTAAAGAAGAGTTAATACCTAATCCTTTTGGGTTTTTTTGTTTTTTGTTTTTAAGATTTATTTATTTATTTTAGGGAGGTGGGCAGAGGAAGAGAGAATCCTGAAGCAGACTCCCTGCTGAGTGTGGAGCCCATCACAGGGCCTAATCTCAGGACCCCAAGATCATGCCTTAAGCCCAAATCAAGATTCGACTGCTTAACCAACTAAGCCACTCAGGTGCCCCAATACCTAATTCTTCTCAAACTTTTTCAAAAAATAGAAGAGGAAGGGAAACTTCCAAATTCATTCTATGAGTCAAGTGTCACCCTAATATCAAAACCAGATAAAGATACCACAAAGGGGCACCTGAGTGGCTCAGTGGGTTAAAGCCTCTGCCTTTGGCTCAGGTCATGATCCCAGGGTCCTGGGATGGAGCCCCGCATCTTGCTCTCTGCCCAGCGGGGAGCCTGCTTCCCCCTCTCCCTCTTCCTGCCTCTCTGCCTACTTGTGATCTCTTTCTCTCTGTCAAATAAACAAAATCTTTAAAAAAAAAAAAAGACACCGCATAAAAAGGGACCTACCGGCCAATATCTCTGATGAATATAGGTGCAGAAATCCTCAACAAAGTATTAGCAAACCAAATCCAACAGTACATTAAAAAAAAAATCATTCACCATGATCAAGTGGGATTTATTCTCAGGATGCAAGGGTGGTTCTTTATTAGTAAATTAATGAGATACATCATGTCAGTAAGAGAAAGAATAAAAGCGATGTAATCATTTCAATAGATGAGAAAAAGCATTTGACAAAGTGCAGCATCCATTCATGATAAAAACTCAACAAAGTAGGTTTAGAGGGAACATACCTCAACATAATAAAGCCCTTATATGAAAAACCCCACAGCTAAATCATCTTTAATGAGGGAAGAGTGGGAGCTTTTCACCTAAGGTCAGGAACAAGACAAGGATGTCCACTCTCACCATAGCGATCAGACAAGAGAAATGAAAGGCATCCAAATTGGTAAGGAGGAAGTAAAACTTTCACTATTTGCTGATGGTATGATACTGTATGTAGAGAACCCAAAGACTCTACCAAAAAACTGCTAGAACTGGTAAATGAATGCAATAAATTTTTAGAATGAAAAGTCAATGTACAGAACTCCATTCCATTTTTATACACTAATAATGAAGCAGAAGAAAGGGAAATTAAGTAAACCCATTTACATTTGCACTAAAAACAATAAAATACCAAGGAATAAACTTATGAGAAAGATCTGTACCCAGAAAACTATAAAATATTGATGAAAGAAATTGAAGATGACACAAATGGAGAGACATTCCATGCTCATGGATTGGCAGAACAAATATTGTTTAAATGTCTGTGCTACGCAGAGTAATCTACACAGTTAATGCAATCCCTATCAAAGTACCACAGCATTTTTCACAGAACTAGAACAAACAATCCTAAAATTTGTATGGAATTGTAAAAGAAAAAAAAAAAAACTGGAGGTATCACAATTCCAGACTTCAAGTGATACTACAAAGCTGTATGGTCCTGGCTTAAAAACAGACACACAGTTCAATGGAACAGAATAGAAAACCAGAAATGAATCTACAGAAATGAATGATCAATTAATCTTTGATGTACAGGAAAGAATATGCAGGGGGGAAAGAGATAGTCTCTTCCAACAACAAATGGTGTTGGGAAAACTGGACAGCAACATACAAAAAAATGAAACTGGATCACTTTCTTACACTGGACATAAGAATAAACTCTAAGTGGATTGAGGATCAGAATGTGAGACCTGAAACCGTAGAAACCTTGGAAGAGAGCACAGGCAGTAATTATTCTGACATCAGCAGTAGCAGCATCTTTCTAGATATGTCTCCTGAGGCAAGGGAAACAAAAGCAAAAATAAACTATTGGGACTACATCAAAATAAAAAGCTTCTGTACAGCAAAGGGAACACCAACAAAACAAAAAATCAGCCTATTGAATGGGAGAAGATAATTTGCAAATGACATATCCAATAAAGGGTCAGTATCCAAAATATATAAAGACTTTATACAACTCAACACCCTAAAAACAAATAATCCAATTTAAAAAAATGGGCAGACGACGTGAACAAAGGTATTTGTATATCTTTCTCCAAAGAAGACATCCAGATGGCCGGCAAATGAAAAGATGTTCAATATTACTCATCCTTGGGGAAATGCAAATCCAAGCTATAATGAGAGAACCCCTCACAGCTGTCAGAATGGCTAAAAATCAAAAACAAGAAACAACAGGTGTTGGCGAGGATGTGGAGAAAAAGGAACCCTCACACGCTCTTGGTAGGAATGCGCACTGAAGCGGCCACTGTGGAAGACAGTATGGAGATTCGCAGAAAATTAAAAATGGAACTACCCTATGATCCAGTAGTCACACTACAATTTATCCATAGAATACAGAAACACTAATTCAAAGGGACGTATAGCACCCCTATGTTGTAGTAGCATTATTTTACCAAAGCCAAACTATGGAAGCACCCCAGGATGGATAAAGAAGAGGTGGTATACATAAATACAGACATAAAATAGAATATTACTCAGCCACAAAAAAGAATGAAATCTTACCTTTTATGACAACATGGATGGAATAGAGTATGTAATACTAAGTGAAATAAGCCAGTCAGAGAAAGACATACCCAATGATTTCATGCCTGTGTGGAATTTAAAAAACAAATGAGCAAAGGGGGGAAAAAGAGAAACAAATCAAAAAGCCGACTTAGGTATAGGGAACAAACATGATTACCAGAGGTGGGTGTGGGGGTGGGTGAGATAGGTGAAGGGAATGAGGAGTGCACTTACCTTGATGAGCACTGTAATATGTGCAAGTGTTGAATCACGGTATTGTACACCCGAAACTAATAAAACACTATGTTAACTACACAGGAATTAAAGTTAAAAATAAACTACTGATTACTGTAATCAATCCCTATCCTCTTTAGAAAATGTGAACATTTTGAAAATGCCAATAAATACAGAGACTTAATAAAATGAACACCTTGTGCTTGACTTTACCAGATCTTAACAAATTGACATATTTGTTGTAGGCCTTAAAAAAAAAAAATCATTATAGGTAAACCAGAAGCTTACTTGTGAACTACATTCTCCTTAATTCCATCTCTTTCCCCAGAGTACCTGTAATCATAAATCATACGTAGTATGATTTACAGAGTTTTGACTTTATGCAAATGTTATTAGATTATAATTTTCCTCTGTAACTTGTTTTTTTGTTTAGAATTGTGTTTGGAGAACTTATTCCAGTTAGGATACATCTAGCTTATTCATTCTTACTGCTTAAAATGTTCTAGTTCTCTAATTTAAAATTTCCCTATGCGTGTTTTGTATTGGTGGACACTTAAGGCAGTTTTCAGTTTTTGTTAATATAAGCCGTGGTGCAGAGAGATGGGCAAGAGTGTCTTTAGGCCTAGAAATGGAATTACTTTATGATAGGTCACATGTAATTTCAGTTTTACTAGACACTGTCAAATTGCTCTTCCAAGAAGCTGTTTCCAATTTATACTCCAGCAAATTTAAGATTTCTCTTTTTTGTCATACCCGTGTCCACTTTATATTATCAGACTTAATTTTTGACAGTCTCATGGAGTCGAGTAGTAGTTAACTTAATTTGTATATCCTCAATTATTAATGAAGTTGGACATACTCTTCTATGAATTTTGTTTATATCTTTTGTTCATCTATATTGAGCAAAATATATTTGTTGATTTCTTACTGGTTTATAGTTCATTGTGTTTTCCTTATACAGTTGACCCAGGATAGAGGTACCAAACTCTCACACAGTCAAAAATCCACACATAACTTTTAACTCCCCAAAACCTTAACCTCAGTAGCCTGCTGTTGACTAGAAACCTTAATGGTAACATAAACAGGTGATTAACATACATTTTATATGTTACGTGTATTATGTTCTGTAGCCTTATAGTAACACCTGACTGTTTCTTAATTTTTTCCACATTTTTAGGCTACATGGCTACACCTTTCTAGGTTTATCTATGAGTTTTTTTAAATTGTTGCTAATCTCCAAAAAATTATCCAATGTATTTTTTGAAAAAAATCCACAGTAAGTGGGCCAGTGCAGCTCAAACCCATATTGTTCAGGGGTCACCTGTTCTGATTCTTTGCTGGTTGTGTACATTGCAAATCACATCCCCCAGTCTGTGGCTTGCCTCTTTAACTTGTTTATGTTATCTTTTGCTGAACATGAATTTTTAATTTTAATGCAGTCATTTATCTCTTGTTTCTTGTTTTTTTTTTTTTTTTGTCCACTGCTTCAAGGTCATAAAGACATAACTTCTTCTAAAAGTTCTTTAAAAATTTTACTTTTTATGTAGGTTTTAAATATTTTTTTAAATCTAGTTTTATGGATAACCAGGTGTTATAGTGTAATTATTAATATGTTCTTCCTGTATAAGTTTTCATTGCTGCCTGTATCCTAGATTAAGTTTTTGTATATGAATGGACTACTTTTAGGTTCCATGGTCTCTTTGTTAATTCCAGCCCCAGTATTCTGAAATTATAATTTATTGTAACTTTAAAATACCTCCTCCCACCTTGTTCTTCAAATTGACTTTGATACTCTTGGCATTTTGCTCTTAATTTTAAAATTAGTTTCCTAAGTTAAATTTAATGCAATTTCAATGAAGATTTCAAAGGGAATTTTTCCCTTTAACTTTAACTTTATTCCTAGGTTGCTCTTGTTAGAATTGCTTTTGTGAATGATTTTTTTCATTACATTTACTAATCAGTTATCTAGCATATGGAAAATGCTGCTGATCTGGCTGTTTTTGTTTTTGTTTTTAGTTCATTTATTTTTTCATTATTCTGTATACCCACCATAGGGTTTGAACTCAATGACCCTGAGATCAAGAGTCACATTTTTCTCTGACTGAGCCAGCCAGGGGCCTCAGTCTAATTTTCTTGATCTTAATTCCAGCACCTTGCTGAATAGTTTGTGGGTTCTCTTGAACTTTCCATGAAGGTAAATAGGGTGGCTTTATCCCTTCCTTTTGAGTTTTCACCTTTTTTCTATCCTGTCTTACTGAGTGGAAATCTTTTTTTTTTTTTTGAAAGGGTCTTTAGGTACATGCAAATTTATAACTTTTATTCTTGGTGAATGTATTTTTTTTATTATGCATTGTTCCTCTTTATGCCTATTCATACTTTTTAATTCTAACTGGTCTTAGCATTTTCCCAGTATATACCTTCTATCTTTTTTAACTTCAGCCTCGTTTTTGTAGTATTATTTAATTTCAGTATCTGATGAAGAACTGGTAACTTACTATTTTCTTTTAATCCACCAGATAACCTTGGTCTTTTAACATTGTCATTTTAGTCTTATAATTTGGCCCTTAATCGAGCAGTGTGCTTGGCTGTGTTCCGTCATCTGGCATTTTTGCATTTTTAGTCTCATTCCCTAGTAAGACCCAAATCCCTGGTCGTCACTGCCAGCATTAACGCTAAATCCCAGTGACTCATGAGTTCACCCTGCATGCTACTTGTCTAGTGTTTCTGGATGTGAGAGATTTTTTCTTTCGTTATATTTTATCCACCATCATGACGTATTTGCAGCAAAGTGTGTGTATCATAGCATGAACTTAATCTGACATCTTGTTAGGAGGTCTTCTGTGGCCTTCCTTATCTTCCCCTGTTCCTGACTTCCCCTTCTAGTTCCTTGCTGAAGGAGCAGATGCTGAGGAAACAGGCTGAGTTAGAATCAGCGCAGTGCCGCCTCCAACTTCAAGTCCTCACTGACGAATGCAGTAAGCTTCATAGTCGGGTCCAGGTAGGTTTGCTCGGCCTCATCCAGAGAACTTCGGGGATAGGAATGGAGAAGGAATCTAAATAGAACTTCAGTTCATCTCAGGTACAAATAAGGATTTACCAAGTTTTTCACAAGGTAAACAAGACCACCCCCTTATTCTTCTTTTGAGTAGGGCATTTGTCGCAAGTGTCCTCACTTTTGGATGAATTCTGCAGTTTGAACTTTGAACAAATAGCAGTCTGATAATTCAAATTTTAAGTCATTTTACCTCCCTGAACCTACCAATAAAATGAGGGGTTTAGCCGAGAAGACTAGTGAAGACTTCCAGCCATCATATTTTCTGATCTGTGCTCTTCGTTGGCTCAGTTGCTGGTTGAAATACCGGGAGAACGGCAGTGGGACTCTGGGACTCATGTCAGCATTTCCATATGACGCATAAGAAATGTCCCTATCTTAAATGGAGGAAGTGTGCAGGAGGAGAGCATCAGATGAAAAGGCTTCACACTTAAAACATGGTTTTCATTTTAGGACTTGCAGAAACTTATTGTGCAGCATCAGGATCAGATTTCACAGCCCCCCAGGGGCTCCCAAGCACGTCCTCTGCACTGCCTGCCCTCCAGCCAGAACCAGCACAAGTACCGTTTCCAGAAGACCTTCACGGTGTCTCAGACAGGAAACTGCCGCATCATGGCGTACTGTGACGCTCTGAGCTGCCTGGTGGTGTCACAGCCATCTCCTGAGGCCTCCTTCCTGCCAGGTGAGCGGTCAAGCACCTCAGCCTTCGTGTTCATTATTGGACTTCACTTCTCTCTATTTGCAGAATCCAGGACTCACTAGTGGGTGAATGCTGACCACAGCCCACCAGATCACCTTCCCTAGTCTGTTGATGCAGATACACTTAAGGGGGTGCAGAGATACCTGTCCATTGGCTTCATTCTGTACATTTATTCACCAAGAGCTCAGAAATGCTAATTAATGCCTGTGATAAAGTACGAGCATATAGGGTACTTGGAAGCATGGGTTACTGGCATAGTCCAGGGAGAAGAACCACACTCCCTGTCTGTCCCGTTAAAGGCACAGATTCATGGGGCCACCTAATTGGCTCAGCCAAGAGAGTCGGAGACTTGAATTTAAGGTTTTATTTTTTTTAAGTAATTTCTTCACCCAACGTGGGGTTCAAACTTAGAACCCTGACATCGAGAGTCACATGCTCTACCAACTGAGTCAGACATGTGCCCCTAGACTGGAAATAGTTTTACAAACACTATCCCAGGAGTGCCTGGGTGGCTTATTCGGTGCAGCATCCCCCTCCTGATTTTGGCTCAGGTCGTTATCTCAGTGTCATGGGATCATGGGATCGAGCCCCAGGTTGGGCTTCATGCTCAGCAGGGAATCTGCTTGGGTTTCTCACCCTATCCCTCTGCCTTACCTCTTGCTTGTTCCTGCTTTCTCTCACTCGCTCTCTGTCTCTCTACTCTAAAATAAATAAATAAATCTTTAAAAACAAACAAAAAATACTATCCCAAGGGCTAATTCAAGTTGAAACAAGATTTAATACTTATTTTCAGTAGTATTCAAATAGACAAATTCTGAATAAAAGAATTTGAAAGTACATTGATTAATATTGATAGTAATATAATAAATAGTAAATATTCTCATATTTTTGCTTTTTCAAAAGCTTAATTTTAGGTTGTCTTAATGTTGAAAACCAAATCTCCTCACATGCCCAGTTAAATCACTCCTAATTGTAGTAGATATTTCTTTCCACAGTCTTAGCATGTGATTTCTCCCAGCTGTCAGGTCCTTTACTTCAGCCTGATTTCCTGTTTATCCACTTATAAATTTCATTCAAATGCTTCACAACTGTGTCCCCCTAAACTTAGGGGAGATTAGTTTAGAGGTAGAATTCCTACATTGCATATTTTTCTATTCATTGATAGCTGGGACTTGAGAGTAGGTCCTAAAGTTAAGGGGAGCATTAAAGGATTGTTTATAGTGTTCCTATAACCCATCCACATCTTTAAAAAAATATTTATCTATAAAAGCCTTCCCTACAACTGGGAAAATACTTATTTCTTTGAATTATTCCCCCAACAATGGAAGGGGTATGATCTGTCCCTTTTTCCTTAATGCATCTATCCCACACAGCACAGCCAGCTCTTGATAGCCTCTTGGTGCTAATTTCTCTTTGTTTCCCTTGAACTAGGCCAGTATTCGTGTTCCCTGTTCATTTAAAGCCTGTAGTTTCCCTGTTTGTCTCTATGGCTCTCCTAATTCTGTTTCAGGAGAAAACACAATGGGCTTTTCCCACTTGGTTCCCCAGAGAAGCTGAAGTGTGACTTGAGGCTGTCCTGAATCTAGGATTTGATAAGTTCTATCTGTGGATAACTTGGATAATAATAGATACTTAGTAAAAATAAATATGTTATCAAAGCCTAGGAAGAGAACAGAGTATCAATAAATTAAAAAGGACAAGTTTGGGGGGGGCGGTTTTCCTCTTCTGGAATGATGCAAATTGATTAGAATACTTGAAGTGTCATCTGTTTTTATTCCATTCAGACAAATATAGTATATCTTTTTCTTTTTGCCATCATTTCTTCAAATATAGTATATCTTGACCACCTGACATAAAAATCACCCATCTCCATTCTTTATTGTTCACTCTTTCTGCATCTTCACTATCTGTGGATCTCTATTAATAGCTTTATTGAAATTTGACTGACATATACTAAATTGCACATGTTGAAAGTATAGTTGGATGAATTTTGATATATGTCTACACCCCTGAAACCATCCCCACAATCAAGATAATAAACCCATCTTTTGCCCCAGAGTATTCTCATGCCCTTTATAATCCATCTCCCATCTGCCCCTCCCTCCTCTCCTCATCCCTAGGCAGCCACTCATCTACTTTCTGTCAATATACATCAGTTTGCATTTCCTAGAATTTTACATAATTGAAATCATACAGTATTATCTTTTTTGTCTGGTTTCTTTCAGCATAAAATTGTGGAGATTCATCCATATTATTGTGCTATCACTAGTACATTTCCTTGTATTGCTGGCTAGTATTCTGTGTATGTGTATATATATAGTGGTTTATCCATTCACCTGTTGTTGGACATTTTGAGTGGAATATACTTTTTTAAATAATTAAAACCGGGCGTGTGGGTGGCTTAGTCGTTAGTGTCTGCCTTTGGCTCAGGTCATGATCCCAGTGTCCTGGGATCGAGCCCCGCATCAGGCTCCTTGCTCGGCGGGAAGCCTGCTTCTCCCTCTCTCCTTCCCCCTGCTTGTGTTCCCTCTCTCGCTTTCACTCTCTGTCAAATAAGTAAAATCTTAAAAAAAAATTTAAATAATTAAAACCCTGGGGAATTTTTCTTTTCTTTGTCTGACCAGCTGTTTTCCAGGGATTTATATGCCAGGAAAGCTGAACAAAGGAGCTACTTGAAAAGGTAGTTTCCTTTGCCTTAAATTGACTTCCAGTGATTTCACGCTCTCTTGTCTTTGGCAGGCTTTGGTGTTAAGATGTTGAGTACTGCCAACATGAAAAGCAGTCAGTACATTGCCATGCATGGCAAACAGATCCGCGGACTGGCTTTCAGCAGTCGGTCCAAAGGCTTACTGCTCTCGGCTTCCCTAGACAGCACTGTTAAACTGACCAGGTAGGTGCTTCGGGGAGGAGGTTGGAGCCTGGGCTGGTTAGTGTTGAACAGTGTGGAAATTAGTATCCGTGTTAGGATGGCCTTATCTCACTTTTTTTTTTTTTCTGGTCTGAAAAAAGTGTCTTCTGAGATCCAGGTTCATTGAATTTAAAATGTATTGCTTTTCAAAGTAGATAAGATAGACTCCACAACAGTATGTGCAATGCCCTGTTTCTTTAAATATTATCTGTGTTACAAAATACATCTTAAGCCGGGCAGATGAGAGAAATACCCTCAAGCTGGTTGAATGACAATATGGAGGGAGCCTTGGTACCGGGCACCGTGGAGTTACTGTACCAGCTTGGACCTGCTTATTCCTCGTCTCTTACTAGGGTCATCCTACTGAACAAAAATGCTTTCCAGGAGCTCATTCTCCATACTTCTCTCGTCAGTAACTCTCAGTTACTGCATTTTATCCCTCATGTGCCTGCAATTGCTGTGAACCAGATCTGAACACTCTCAGGGCCTTCGTCTGAGAGAGTAGTTCTGATCAGACGTCTGATAGTTGGCTTCCTGCTCGATGGTTAAATTTGAGGGACATCATGATATCACTATCAGGCCTGATAAGCCTATGATTTCTCAAGAATGCTTCCACTCGATTAGCCCCAAAACTCAATGTAGCGTTGTTTTATATGTTTGTATAAAAGGATATTATTTCCTAGTTGTGTTAAAAAATAGGTGAAAAAAGAGCTGGTTCAAGACCAAAGTGTTATTAATGACTCCCTCTGGGTGGTTGGAGCGTTAGTTTTTGTTTTTCTCATAGGTATATTCTAATTTTTCAGGATTGAATATTGATTACCTATATAATAGATAATTATGGAGAATTGGGGTAGAATGAGGAACGTACTGTTTAAATTCCTCTTGAACTTATTGTTTTATTTTCCTTACATTTCAAGAGGAAAGCCCACATGTGTCCCCCAAACCAAATACTTTGGAATTGAAAGGAGTTACCTGGGCAGTCTCTACAGGAAATTGGGAATCCCAAATAGTTAGGGTGTGTGGGTATGTTCTTAAAGATTATCACAGAAATGATCATCTTTACATTTTTGTTATCTTTTGAGTTTCTTAATCCATCATTGTAAAAGTCTTCTATCTCCACAGCCTGGAGACGAATACAGTGGTCCAGACTTACAATGCCGGACGTCCTGTCTGGAGCTGCTGCTGGTGTCTTGATGAAAGCAATCACATCTATGCTGGACTGGTCAACGGCTCGATCCTCGTGTATGACCTTCGAAACACGAGCTCTCATATCCAGGAGTTAGTACCCCAGAAAGCCAGGTAAGGGGCCACTTAGTTTTTCCCTATAGATTTCAGCTTTCTCTTAGACTGTCATATGAATCGTCTCTTTTGGAAGTGTTTCATGTTTGGTCAGAATTCCTCCCAGAGGACAGTTCTCTGCGTGCAGTGATAAGTGTTCTCGCTTTGGACTCAGTAAGATCCTTCCTGTGTGTTCACGCTGTTTCTATATGGTAGAAAGCCCTGACGCCAAGGACAGCCAGGTTCATACAGTCACTCATCACCCAACGTGGCAAAATGAAGTCAGATCTGTGTTCCAGATCCGGCTCCGCTGCATAGGAGCTGTGTGACCTTGGTCACAGTTCCTCGCTTTAATAGCCACATGTCGAACGCACAGAAGAGATCAGTAGAGGGTAGGCCTAGAAAAAACGACTGAAAATTTCCCTAACCTCCAGCTAAACCAGGTTGGTCTGATGCCACGTTACGATGACGTACCCTTCATAATCCTGTCACAGAGTTGGCTGGCTTACAGAGTCAGCCCGAATTCTGAGGGGCGTGGCCAGCAGCACCGCTGTGACTTCAGAATGTGTTGAGTCCATTTGCGCCTAATACGCTCCTGAAGGCATAAAATTCTCAAAATGAGAAGTGGAGTCTGACCTAGACCAAAATGAGAAGTATCTTAAAAGAGAATTTCCATTTCCAGTGTAACTATATATTAGAAAGGGGACATAGGGATTCAAACAGAAAGATATCACCATAGTAATGATAGAGTAATGGTTACTAAACCTAGGCTCAACATTCTGGGGTCCTCTCATTCAGGTGGGGAGACTTATGCTTCAGGTATGTGGTCTGTGGGCCTGAAGGTGACAGATGTGAGCTCCCGGCCAGCATGGGGCCTGCCCTTGATATCGATGGATACAGGCAATAAAATAGAGCAAACGGCCAAGAAAGTATTCATATGGAGTGCTCACTGCTGCTTCCGTTTGCTTCACTGTGACCAGGCAATGAAAGAAAGCAGGCAAAGCGACCGCTTTGGCAAGTGCAGCAGAAACAAAGTTCATCGGAACAGAGTCGGCAGGCTAATACTTCTGAGAGAACTCTTGGCATACGATTCTGGTCATGTACTTATCGAAAGAGATTGAGAAAATTTCTAAAGAAACAGTCTTGTTTCTGCATTAAAATGTGGTTGCTTCAGGGGTGCCTGGTTGGCTCCGTCAGAAGAGCGTGTGACTCTTGATCTCAGGGTCACGAGTTTGAACTCCACGTTGGGTATGGAGATGACTTAAATTTTTAAAAAAATGGAGTTGCTTCAGGCTGTATTTTAATTGAAGTGTCTTTCAGTTCCAGCTTGGAGGCTTTATCAGATGTGTAAGTTGTGTTTCCTTTTGGACTTACTTTGTATATGTGGCTAACCCCATTACTAGAAACTTCACACCAATCTTCCTTGTATTTGTGATTTTGTACTATTAAATTTCCTGGTCCTTTTTTTTTCTTTTTTTTTTTTTTTTTTTACTCTTTTTTAAACATGTGATATCCCCTCTGAAATTGGATGCAGAGATTATAGGTATACTCTTTTGTTTCTACAGAGTGGGTTGGGTTTTATCTAATGTCAAAGGACAGTGGCGCACAGAAGGTCTTTGACCTCTTCTGTGGAGGTAGGACTGTGCTTGGGCTCCTGGCAGTGGGGTCTGGAGCAGTACAGGTATTGGAATGTGAAACATGGTTTCCTTTCTTCCCCTTCAGATGCCCGCTGGTATCCTTATCATACATACCGAGAGCTGCCTCAGCTGCATTTCCATATGGTGGAGTGTTGGCTGGAACCTTGGAGAACGCTTCCTTCTGGGAGCTCAAAATGGGCTTTTCTCACTGGCCTCATGTGTTGCCCGTGGAGCCAGGGGGCTGCATAGACTTTCAGACGGAGAGCAGCACCCGGCACTGTCTTGTGACCTACAGGCCTGGTGAGTGTGGGGATGTCCTTGTGGGACCTCCTGTGGTTTGTCTGGGAGCAGATCGGTTCAGGGGAGGAAAGGAGAGCTTGCCCTGCCCTTCAGGTGGCACTGGGGAGCCTGTCACAGGCTAAGGGCTCCTGCTACTACATGGTGGCCCCACACTCCTCCCTAGAGCCTGCCTCTGCTTCTCACTTGTCTCAGGATTCTGCCAGGTACTCCTTGGAGTGAGTCAGCCACTTGAGGAGCCCCTGCAATTTACAACAATAACGGAATGAGGAGGCCTGGAATTGAGGCTAGTGAGTCACCTTGAGTGCAGTTTCGTGTCTTCTGCTTGCCCTTAAGGAAGATAAAAAACTGAGCCGGGGTCTGGCAGAATACAGTGATTTTACTAAAAATTGTTGCCCTCATAGGGAAAAATCTATTGTAGATACCTTGCTTTATCTTAGCCTAGGGTTCTGAATTTCATTGTCCATTTCTGAATATCATTTTGCTGTTATTATGGTTGCTTTGTAGCTATTCTTAATGGTTTAATGAATTGTGGCTCTTCCACTCAGGTAGTTTGTAAGCAGCTGAGGTTCAGGTACTTCATTAATTTCTTTGGGTCATCCCCATGGAGCAACATTGATTTCTCTGTCCCGTAGATAAAAATCACAACACTTTACGAAGTGTGCTGATGGAGATGTCCTACAAGCTGGATGATGCTGGAGAGCCGGTCTGTTCCTGCCATCCTGTACAGACATTCCTGGGGGGACCCACTTGCAAACTACTGACCAAAAGTGCCATTTTCCAAAACCCACAGAATGATGGCAGCATCCTGGTGTGTACTGGGGATGAAGCATCAAATTCTGCCCTGGTGAGCCTATTATTTTTTTTATATACTGAAGTGTGTAGAGCAAAAAGCCAAAGTTCTCCATAATTGCGCATCTGTGTGTGTGTGTGTGTGTGTGTGTGTGTGTGTGTGTGTGTACGGTTGTTTATTTTTACACAAGTCACACTTTACATACTGCTCTGTAATTTGCTCCTCTTCCATTTAACTTCCTAGCTTGGATATCTTTCCATTTCAATATCTTGGATATCTTTCCATTCAAAAGAATGAGATCCACCTCATTCTTTTTTATATCAGCTGTATGTAGTGTCCCGTAGGCCATCTTGTGAATCTTTAAAAGAAAGGGGGGGGACTACTGAAACCCCTATAAAATAATTGATTCAGGGGTGCCTGGGGGGCTCACTCAGTTAAACATCTGCCTTCCACTCGGGTCATGATCTCAGGGTCCTGGGATTGAACCCCACATGGGGCTCCTGCATGGTGGGGAGCCTGCTTCTCTCTCTCCCCCTGCTTGTGCTCTCTCTCTCTCTCTCTCTCTGTCAAATGAATAAATAAAATCTTTTAAAATAAGTAGATAGATAGAATAAGTAATTCAGGTAACAGTTCCATGAGTTCTGAGTGAAACCAACAAATGAATGGTTGATGGGGAGTTGTATAACGGAGGGATGAGTCTGTTACGATCTGGACACATTGATCAACCTTAACATCACTGTAAGTGGGCTGACAAATAATTTGTGTCATAATGTAAGACAATATGAAGCACATGGCACCTTCTATGAGATGCCCTTGAACCTAAATCAAGCGTTGAAGTGTTGCTGACCAGTATAGTTGCACTAGCCACAGAAGCACTTGAAATGTGATTAGTGTGAATGAAGAACTTAATTTTTTAATTTTTATTTAATTTTAATTTAAATAGCCATATGTGGCTAGTGGTTACCATATTAGGTAGCACCACTATAGAGTAAGGGTAAAATGACATAAATTAAGAAGAAAAAAAACA
>CM052803.1:38932462-38961651 GCA_028533885.1 Nasua narica | reverse complement strand
TTTTTTTTGTAGTAAAAAGTTTGTGAAGAGGAAAAGAAAGCACTAGTTAGAAGATTTCATGAGGGCAAAGACAGGGACTTTTTGTCTTATTGAGTCTCTGTCCCTTGATGGAAGGACTTGATGGAAAGGCTGGATGCTGGCTTGGTTTTCAGGTGCACTCAAACAGCTTAGCCAGGTGGCAGAGGCCACACCTGAATTGTGTTGTGTATCCTGGCTTTGTGACGGTTAGGGACAGTCTGTTTTGCTCCCCAGGGAGTGTTCTCTCTGCAGCTTTTTCAGACTTGTCTGGTGCCTTAAGGAGGGCACTTGTGATGAGCACCCGGTGTTGTATGGAACTATTGAACCACTTTATTGTACGCCAGAAACTAATATTACAGTGTGTGTTAACTAACTAGAATTTAAATAAAAACTTAACAAAAGGGCACCTGGTGGCTCAGTCAGTTAAGCATCTGCCTTCAGCTCAGGTCATGATTCCAGGGTCCTGGGATTGAGCCCCACATCAAGGTTAGGGGCTGCTTCTCCCTCTTACTCTCCCTCTTTTCTCCCCATCTCACTCTCTAATAAATAAATAAAATATTTTCCTAAAACCCCACAAAGTTGTCTGATGGTCAAGCAAGCAGGTCCCCCAGCTGGACTGAATGACTCCTGACCCTCCTCTCTGTCCTCTGTAGCTGTGGGACGCTGGCAGTGGCTCATTGCTGCAGGACCTGCAGGCTGATCAGCCTGTCTTGGACATCTGCCCGTTTGAGGTGAACCACAGCAGCTACCTGGCTACCTTAACCGAGAAGATGGTCCACGTCTATAGGTGGGAGTGACTGTGTCTGGAAACTGGCAGGCCTGCTGCTGGTTTACGTTAGATGTTTGCTTGCAGCCCTGAGCCAGGTCCCTGCTTACTGTCTGTGGCCTCGAACTTTTGGGATCATGATTCTTTTGGGTTGATGTGACTGGAAGACTCCGGGTCACCGAAACACTACAGACTGTATTTGCAGTGTCCATCGGAAGACTAAGTGACTGGTACTCCCATCTACATTATTCATGTCTGGGGTTAAAATCCTTCAGGAATCTGTTGAGAATCTCTTTCTGATCAGGCATTCTGCTGGACCTCAGAGGATATCCCTCAAGCAGTCATTTAAACAAAACACCAAGCATTTTCGGAAGGATGTGACCCCGCCTAAGCGGTCTTGTCACTTGAGCTCTGTGACTTGGGATGAATGCTTCTGTCCCAGAAGGGACTAACCGTCTTCCAGTTGCTTGGATGCCGCGTGGGTGCAGGAGAGTCTTCAGTCGAACACAAGAGGGCACCATACAACCTGGTGAAGGATTTGATCTACTTCTGACCTTGTGTGTTGACAGCCGTTTAGGAACTCGGTCTCATCCCCACAGAAGTGTGTGGTAGAGCACATCTGGTCTGCTTTGTGGCAGCACCAGAACGTTCCAGGTGTGCAGGGCTGGGATACTGGCAAGCCCCGAGATGGAGGCGCCTGCCGAGCTGCTGACCCGTGCCTACCGTTGTGGGAGCCAAGGACGGAGACCAGTTGTTCGAGCAGTGGGGAAGCCTCCTTTTTTCTAGCTAGCTTGGGATCTCAGGCTTGGGTTTCTAGAAGCCAGTGCTCTGAAAACCGCTCCTTTTCCCTCACACTAGCAAAAGATGAGTATAGTGAAAGCTCTTACTTGACTCTCCCCCAGTAAGATCAAGAGCAAGTGGCTAACCGAGAGAGGCTTACAAAAGAGAAGCTCCTCAGACCGCTGCTGAAAACAAGAGAAATGCTTGTCTTTTCCATTTTGAAAGTGTTCCTGTCCGAATAAAGCCAAGCTCTCAGAGTGAGGGGGTTCTTCTTGAGTGTATTTAGAGTCCCCAGGAAAAGCCTTCCTCACGTGAAACTGATGTTTGACTTCAACTTCTGCTGATAGGCCTCCTTCCTAACCTTTTTTTAAAAGCTGTTAGAAAAATAGTTGCTCTCAGGAAGGGAATAGTGGTTGGAGACCTGTGTGATTTGCAGGGAGAAGCCCACTGGCTTTTGTTCCGACCGTGGGTTGCCCAACATGGCAAGCTGCACTTCTGTCCAGTAGAGGGTTCAGTTTGTGTCTCTTTGCTTTGCCTGAGGCTGTGCTGCTGAACCGCAGTCCACGACAGAATGTGTCTCAGGCCTGGGTGGCCAGGACCCTGTTCTTAGAAGCAGGGTGGCCAGCAGTGTGACTTTCTGAAGTAATTGTTCTGGAAATGTTATTATTTTTATTTTAAAACAGTTCTGGCCTGACAAGTCCTGAGCTGTTTCCAGCATTTCTCACCAGCAAGGGGTTATTGCAACAGATTTCCCCAGAGTTCCAAGTTCTTGTTGTGCCTTTTAAAGAGTGGCCTCCTTCTATTTTAGTACATCTTTCAAGAAAGCGAGTTTCCAGAGCCTGGGAAAGAGCCCCCTTTTCTCAGAGGAGATACTCCTTTATGTCGATGATTCAGAAGGACTGCCTGGGCCTAGGGCATCAGTGGCAGGAAGGGATTCGAACTGAGAATCAGAACTCTTCTGGTTTCAGCAGATTCCCAGAGAGGATGCAGTTGGGCAGGCCCTGGCTGCCTTTGTCTTTGGCAGGGATGAACCTGGAGCAGGGTTAGGATTTGACTAGGGCTGAAAGTACACTCAGCTAATGCTGATTGACCTACACCCCCGCCCCGGAACCCCCGCCCCCCGCCCCCGGCCCCAAGCTTAGGAACCAAGGGAGATTGGGTGAATCTCAGGTCTTGCCAGTTCTTGCATTCCTCCAGTAAATTTAAATGCTTCAGAAACAAATCTGTAACTTTAACTGCTCCCAAGGAAAAGACTTTGCCCTCAGACACCCTTCCCCAGCCCCCCCTCAGCCCGATGGAGATTCCATCCGTGGGGACCCAGGTCCAGGCTCTCATGCAGCACTGGGCTCTGCCCTGCATGTCCCCTCACCCCTGTCTCTAAGATAGTTCTCCCATTTGAGGGTTTGGAGTTACACAGACTCAAAACATCTCGTCGATGTATATATCCTTGTACCTGCTTTGACAAACAGGGCAGGGGGCTCTCTGTTCATGTTCTGTGTTTTAATGTTTGTGTTAATGTTAATATGAAAATAAAGCGTTTGCCGTGTGTACCAGCTCCTGGTGTCTTTTGTCCTTTTGATTGCCAGAGAAAGAGCATGTGTGCCTCTTGGGAAAGTGGTACGGTCTTAGCCTGGTGGATTTCTACATTTCCTGCAGTCCTGGGTCTGAATTACACAGGATGGTCTCTGGATCTGAAGCAAACATCTTATTTAAGTTGATGAGGTGATTTAACCAGCAGTTGCTTAATGGGAAGCTGTGTGTTTGCTTCGAAAGACCTTCCTACACTGGTTATTTGTTTGTGCTCAGATCCAAGGGGCCTAATTTTGAAAACTAAACTTCCCAGATTCCCTTTGCCCACTAGCTTCCTTGGTATTTTCTTTGAATCCAGAAAACCATAATGTGGAAGGACGGGAGTGGAAGAGAAGACTTATCCTTTTATTTCTTTTAGTCTTTGGCAGCCCTCGGACAGCGACAGCAGCTCTGGGCAAGTGTGGACTCTGGGTTCCTGCTCAGCACAGTTCTGGCATCTTGCCTCAGTGTCTTTTGTTCTGTTTAGTTCAGGAATTTCTGTTGCCATAAATCATGGTTCTGGGATTAGAGTGGAAAGGCTGAAAATGTTTTCCAACTGAACAGCAAATGGATTATATTAGACCCCAGCAGGACTGGATCCCTAGGTAGAAGCTTGCTGTTGTCAGGGAGCCTCGTGCTCTAACAGTAGAGGACAGAGGTCCTGGGGTGGAAGGAACCCCCGCATTACCAAGGAATTCAACGCCATTTTTTTCTCTTCCACAGTACTCGTTTCCCGTCTCCAGTTGGCTGTCAAGTGAAATTCTGGAAAGAGACGTTTGTATGTCCTTGTCTTTTAATGAGTCAACTTTGGTGTGTTGGTAACAATTGCTTCTATTTATGCCTTTAGAGTTAACAAAGTCCCTTCCTAATCTTTTGATTAATTTTTAAACAGTGTTACGGAATAAGTGTTGTTATTCCAATTTACAGGGAAAGAAGCAGTTAACAATCCTTTTAAAGGAAAATGACATTAGACAGCATTTAATTAAATTTTTTTTTAAAGATTTTATTCATTTATTTGAGAGACAGAGAGAGCGAGAAAGAGCATGAGAGGAGAGAAGATTAGAGGAAGAAGCAGACTCCCCGCGGAGCCAGGAGCCCAACGCGGGACTCAATCCCGGAACTCAAGGATCACGACCCGAGCTGAAGGCAGTTGCTCAACCAACTGAGCCACCCAGGCGCCCCCTAATTAAATTTTTATTTATTTTAAAATACATACCTTAAAAAAAAGATCCTCATACTACATCCTATACTTCCCATTACTGACCGCTAAGCGGGAGCTGGGAAGCGGGTGGAAGCTGACTTTGACTCTTGACATCTCCATCTCCAGAACAGCCTAGGCTGATTCCCCACAACTTACTCCTCCTACACTTAGAATGAAAGTAAAGCGGACTGTTGTGAATATTACCGTGATCCTTTTACACCCTGGTGGGTGCCGAGGCTGGGAACACCGCTGCCCGGTGCAAGAGTCCATGTCACGTGGCCAGAACCGCTCAGCTCAGCGCTCATCACAGGTCACCTGAAGCGGGAAAGGATGCGGTGGACCTGCGCCGTCTGCCAGAGAAAGCAGGGCGCGGGGCTGGATGAGGAACCTGCCGTGCAGATGGCGTGTGAGGAGGGATGCCGTGAATGCTCACTCGCCCCTAAAAAGTAACAGCTTTATCCGTATACAGCTACACTTAGCAGAAGGGCTCACCTAGAAGCCGGACCTGAGCCGAAACTAACAATATCTGGATCTGGTTAAAAGGAAATGTTATCCATTGAGAGGAAAACAAAGGGAGGTCAGAACTTCACTGAACAGATAACTGGGTAAAAAGACCTGGAGATTCTGTTTCTTAAGTTAAGTTCTGTGTGTGAGCTGCCAACGGTCGGATGGACTGTGGGTTAATCAAAGTGGGGGCTCGGCAGACCACTTGTTCCTGGAATGAAGGAGGGAATGTGTGCCTATGGATAAATACCCTGCCGTCTGCTCAAAATACCACCACTAGGGGAAAAAGTAAAATAAAATAAAATGCCATTATTAGGGTAAAGCGTGCTTCCAAGAAAGTCTAGTCAATTCCTAGGCTTGAGCTATGGTAGGAGTGGATGTTGGTGTGGCTCAGTTGTTTCTCTTAAATGTGGTATTGAAAATTAGTTATTAATCAAGAGGTCCTTGGTTCATATCCGGGCGCCCCATGCCCCCTCAAAAACATGAAAAAAAAATTGTTAGATTAGCCAGCAACCGATAGGAAGGAATGAGAGCCTAACTTAACAAAGAGTGTTGAGGTCAGGAGAGGAGTAATTGTTCTGGAAGGTTAAGCCCTTTGAAGTGCTAACACCTGACTTGTACCCCATTGGAAGCTCTAGAATTGGCCCTGACACCAGGCCCCCTCCTGAGGATGGTATCCTGGCCATTGAGACAGTGACAGCCTGCACTAGGCAGAAAATATGCCCCTTCCCTCAGCTCACCTGAGTCACTTGCAACCTGAGTCAGGGAAAAGAAATAGACGTTATCAGATGCTGACATTCATGTCTCTGATTAAGACCCCTACCCTTCCCAAAAAAGGCATGAAATCCCTTAATAGTAGGGACCACATTTTGTGCAATGTAGCAAGTTGTTTTAAGGGAGGTAGGCCATCCCAACACTACAATTTTCGGCCTAGATAATCATTCATGTTTCTGTGACAGACATGTTCAGGTCCTTTGGCTGCATAATTTGGGGGTGCCTGGAAGCATGTTAGGACATTTTTCATCCCCTAAGTCCTAAAGGTGTGGTACAGCTTTTATATGAAAGGAATGCTCAGAGAAG
The DNA here is from genome assembly GCA_028533885.1 of Nasua narica. Classification (NCBI taxonomy): domain Eukaryota; kingdom Metazoa; phylum Chordata; class Mammalia; order Carnivora; family Procyonidae; genus Nasua; species Nasua narica. Next base: position 38,955,733 of record CM052803.1, on the reverse strand, counting down.
TTACAGAATTTGCCCACGTGTGGTGGCCTTGAAAACGAGCCCCTCAGAACTCGTAACGATGGGGAGCATATCTGACTGCTACTGCAGGTCCAGCTGCTAAACCCTAAAATCCATTAGTGCCACCACAGCAAGACCTCCTCCCCTTCCCGAGGCTTGCTCCAGCCAGTGACTGACGACAGCAGGGGTACTGAGGCAGGCTCCCCCCTGAGCGCAGAGCCTACACTGGGCTCCATCCCATGACCCTGAGATCATGAACTGAGCTGAAATCAAGAGTCGGATGCTTAACCGACCGAACCACCCAGGTGCCACTTTAGCCAAACCTTGAGAGTTGAAGTGCAGTCTAAGTTCAGTCTAACTTGTTTCCACCCATCCATCCTTCCCGACCTATTCCGCACAGGATCAGACCTGTGTCGTGTTTAATGGCTCTTTCACTCACCCAATTTTTCCCCCAGTTGTTGCCCCTAATAAATTCTTTACATGGCTAATTCCCCTTCCTTTTCAGCCAATTTTTTTTTTTTTTATGGTGGTAAAATGCACCCTTACTTACTTATTTAAAGTAAACTCTGCAACCAACATGGAGCTTGAACTCACAACCCCGAGTTCAAGGGTTGCATGCTCTACGGGCTGAGCCAGCCAGGCATCCCACCCTCTTAGACATTTTTAAGGACAGTGCATCATATTAAGTACATAATGGCTTAAGTACAGTTCCGTGTAGTAAGTTCATATTGTTGTACATCCGTGTCCGTAATTTCTCATCTTCTAAAACCGAAACTTTATACCCATTAAATAGTAACACCTCATTCTTATTCACCTCCTCCCAGACCCTGGCAACCACCATTCTACTTTCTGTCTCGTGTATTTGCTCTAATCCTCTCATATAAGGAGAATCATACAATATTTGTCTTTTCGTGACTGGCTTATTTCACTGAGCACAGTTTCCTCAAGGTTCACCCACGTGGTAGAATATGTCAGAATTTCCTTTTTTAAGACTGAATAATATTCTATTGTAGAAGTGGACCATCTTTTGCTTCTCCATTCGTCTGTCAGTGGGTACGTACTTGGACTGCTTCTACATTGTAGCTGTCGGGAGTAATATTGCTATGAACATGGGTGTACACATACCTCTTTGAGACCACGCTTTCAGGTTTTTTTTTCACGCAGAAGTGGAATTGCTGGATTGCGGTAATTCTGTTTATAATTTTTCGAGGAACTGCCGTACTTTTTTTCCATAGCTGCTGTACCATTTTACATTTCCATCACCAGTGCACGAGGGTTTCAATTTCTCCGCATCCTCTCCCATTTTTGTTGTTGTTGTTGTTATTTTCTGGAGTTTTTTTTTTTTTTTTTTTTTTAAGATTTCATTTATTTGACAGAGAGAGAGAGATCACAAGTAAGCAGAGAGGCAGGCAGAGAGAGAGGGGGAAGCAGGCCCCCCACCGAGCAGAGAGCCCGATGTGGGGCTCGATCCCAGGACCCTGAGATCATGACCCGAGCCGAAGGCAGAGGCTTAACCCACTGAGCCACCCAGGCGCCCCTTTTCTGGAGTTTTTTAAAGTTCATTTTTTATTTAAGTAATCTCTCCACCCGTATGGGGCTTAACCCACAACCCCGAGATCAAGAGAAGCATGTTCTTCCAACTGAGTCAGCCACACTCCCTTATTTTCTGGGGTTTTTTGTATGGTAACCATCCTACTGGGTGTGAGGTGGTATGCCATTGTAGTTTTGATTTGCATTTCCCTTATTAATGTTGAGCATTTTTTAGATACTGTCGAGCACACTTTCATGTGCTTATTGACTCTTTTGTATCTTGTTTGGAGAAATGTTTATTCATGTCTTTTGCCCATTTTTAAATTTGGATTGTTTGGTTTTTTTGTTGATGGCTAATTCCCTTTTATTGTCTGCTTCCCGGCAAACCTAGACTAATAGAAGTAGTGCTGGGAGTGTTCCAGAAAATAGGTAGTAAGATGGGGATGATGGGATCCCAGAATAATGAAGACTGGGTTGCTGACTTAACTGCCAGAAGCCAGGAGGCTGCAATTATCATTATTCCCAGGAAGACTGAAGAGGCAACCAAGGTGCCAATCAACAGGGAGAGGTTTGGAGAGGGTTCATAAAAGATAAGCAAAAGAGACTCAGTCAACAAGGGTGATTTTTAACATCCATAACCAAACAAAAAAACCCAGAAGAATGGAGGAACAGGAGGTTAAGGGTAGCCAACCCCAGTAAGTCATGCTCCCATGCTCAGTTTCTAGACCTGAGCCAATTTTCAGATCCAGAACCCGTTGATTAATCAGGAGCTGGAAGCCTAGAAGCAGAGACCCTGCACCAACGTGTCAAATATATACCTCAACAATGATTCTCTCTGTTCTTCCCCCAAAGATTCATGGCCATCTACTTGGGTGACCGTACACTGACACAAGGGAAATAACCAAGCATGTTGAGGACTGTTGGACACTTGGTCTGAGTTGACACTGACACTCAGAGACCAAAAGCATCTGGCCTCTAGGGGGTCAGTAATAAATGGAGTCCTGGCTAAGGTATGGCTCATAGTGGCCCCACTGGATATGTGGGCATATCTAATGATCATTTTCCCAGTCCTCAAATATATAACTGGAAATCTAGAATAATACCACATTGTGTTTCTGGCCTGTGCGGTTAAGAATTGTGACAGGAGGGGCGCCTGAGTGGCTTAGTTGGTTGAGCATCTGCCTTTGGTTCAGGTCATGATTCCGGGGTCCTGGGATTGAGCCCCATGAGCCCCGAGCTCCTTGCTTGGCAGGGAGCCTGCTTCTCCCTCTGCCTCAGCCTGCCATTCCCCCTGCTTGTGTTCTCTCTCTGTCTCTGGTAAATAAATAAGGAAAATCTTAAAAAAAAAAAAAAAATCGTAACAGGAAAAGCTAAATGTGAACCTTGGAAACTGCTTGCATCACTGGCCATGGTGTGTCTTATTGGGGGATGGAGAATGGTGGCGATTAGTGCCACCATTAAGGACCGGAAGGATGCAAGTGTGACCCTGAAAGAGGCAGGGTGAAAGATATTCCTAAGGAGGGTAGCTGCAAACTGTGCCCTTGGCTTTCCACTTTGTATGGAAGGACGGGTGGTCCAAGGTGAGATGATATACAGGTTCCTGGGCAGGGTTCAGTGGCTAGTGAGTGTGGATGAATTATATGGAAGAAGGTACAACACGTAATTTTTATCAGGTGACAACGCCCACCAGAAAGCCTCCACCATGGAAGAGGCACTGAAGAACTAAGCAGGCAAAATGACTAGGTCAGTTCACATCAGGCAGTCTTCAGCCCCTGCAGGCTTGACAGGCTGGGCACATGAACAGAGTGGCCATGGGGACAGAGATGGAGGCAACATATGGACCCAAAGTCCATATGGAAGAGTGGGCTCCCGTTTACCAAGACTGCCTCTGGATGTCCACCCTGTCAGGAATAGAGATCAACACTGGGTCTCTGACAGGCTCTATTCCTAGGGAAGACCAAGCAGCTTTGTGCTGTTAAGTCAGCTACAATGTGCTCCCTCTTTCCGAAAAGGCCAGCAATTCATCCTTACAGGGCTAGATATCTATTCTGGATTTGGATTTGCCGTTCTTGCTCTCAGAGCTTCAGCCAGCAGAATGCCTGATTGGGCACAGATTGCCACATGGTGTAACATCTCACACAGGGACCCACTTTACAGTGAAGGGATTGCGGAAGTGAGCCCATGACCGTGGGATGTGCTGGTCGTATCATGTACTACACCATCCAGAAGCAGCCAGCTAATGGAATACTGGTAATGACCTAAAGGCACAGCTGAAGCACTAGCTGAGAAGAAACACTCCAAGAATGGGGTCCCATTCTTCAGGATGCAGTATTAAATAAGAGACCTCTATATGGTGCTATAACCCCAATAGAGGGAATACATGGGTCCAGGAACCAATATGGAGAAACAGGAGTGACCCCACTTACCACCACTCTCAATGACCTGGGTAATTCTGTGCTTCCCATCCCAGCGACTCTGGGCTCCATGTGGTTGAAGTTCCTGTGTCCCTACAGGGGGTGCACCTTGCCAGAGGACACAGCAAAGGTCCTCCTGAACTACAAGTTATGACTGCTTTCGGGACTTTGTGCCCAGGGACCACAGGTGAGAAGAGGAATCACCATACTCGCAGTGGAGACTAACCCTGATCAATAGGAGGAAGTAGGGCTGCTTGTACATAATGGGGGCGGGGGAGGAAGTACCCAGGTGGTTCAGTTGGGTGCCTTCTGGTTCCCCTTTGATCCTCTGTAGCTGTAAACCGACATGTGCAACAATACCACACCAGACTGACAAGTCTATGATGACCAAGTTCAGACACCACTACCAACAACAACGACCCAGGAGTGAAGGGTGGGGTTGCATTACCAGGTAATCCACTAAGACTTCTGAGATGCTAGCTGAGGGTGAAAGAAATTCAGAATGGAGGAAGAAGAGGGCGACTACTAGTTGCAGCCCTGAGATCATTTGCAATGATAGATGTTAGTGCATCCCACTAATCTCCCTCATTGGAGTTTTTCCCTCAGAGAGAGAGATCCTTTGAAACTATGGAGTATGTGTTCAGCAAATAACAAGAGATATTAATCTGTGGGACCCAAAGTGTGGAACTTGGTGGTCATGAAAATTTGCCTCTCAGGTCTCCAGCGGTGGGAGTGCAAGTGACCAGTTTTCCCAGGTGCTGTGCTCTGAGATCCACTGCGTTCACTTGGAAACCACATTCCCCCAGGGTTACTCCCAGCCAATGACCGAGCATGGCAAAGAAGCTAAAGCCCACTCATTCCTGGGAGGCTTCCATCCTAGTAATTCTAATCCTAGAATTCTAATTCTAATTACTCATCTTAGTAATTCTAATCCTAGAATTAGCCATGGAAGAGGGGGAAAAATGAATGCTTTTTTTTTTTAATTATTTAAGTAATCTCTGGGTCCAATGTGGGGCTCAAACTCACGATCCCAAGATCAAGAGTCACATGTTCTTTGGACCGACCTAGCCGGGCATCCCTGGAGATGGGTTCTCCTAGAACCCAGAATAAGCCAGCAGTAGGCAAATGGTGGAGTAGGTTATGAAACCCAGGCAGCCTAGTCCGGCTCTCCTAACCCACAGTTCTATTCCTAAGGCACGAAATAGGAGGCATTCAGACATAATTACTGTATAAATGAATGAATATAAAAATGATATGTTGACAAGGGGTTAATTTTCCCAGGGAGGCTTTAAAAACATTGAGACTTTTGAGACAAGCATTGAGGGATAAGAAAAAAAAATTAGGATGAAAGTGTTAGAACTTCATGCGTCAATGTTACTTCTATATGATATTGAAATCTTGGATACTGGCAAAGGTCGGGAAGTTGCCTGGGGAAAGGGAGACCACCCGTGCCATCCTACACAACAGCAGTTGTTGCCAGAGACACGCGGGGATCAGTGCTGGCTTAGTTGTTGGGAATAACGTATTCCTGGATACCGGATACCATGATCATAAATGTTTGAAAACCACTCCAGGTGATTCAGCTGCACCGTCAAGTTTAGGAAAGTATTGCTGAACTCTGGGAGCTGCCATAGTCCTTAAATCAGAGTAAGAAGGGGCAGGGGGACTGCTCTGCCCAGTCACCTCCTTTTACCTTGCTTGCCCAAACAACAGGTAAGAGAGGCACTGGAGGACTTCCTGGAGGTGGGGACCTTTCAGCCATTCAGCAATGGGAGAAGCAGCTTGGCCTTATCGGTATCAGTAAGTCTTCACTGATTGCCCTCTGTGTGCTCAACACCAAGCTGAGCACTTTGAGGGTAGTTGTGAGGGGGTTAAGACTCCACGTTTCATAGCTCTTACTTGACGATTAAATCATACCCCTGCGGAAAACCCTCCAAGAGCACTTGAATTTAACTGGACTTAAACTTCATGCAATTGTTTTTTTATGTACCCCATGTGTTCTTCGTTACTTTATTCCCACATTTTTGGTCTTCTTTTGGATTAATCATGTACTTTTTATTCCAGTGGGGTTTTTTGTTTGTTTGTTTCTTCTATTACCTTTACACATAAACATTCTTGTTGTGTTCTTAGTGTGCACCCTAGACGCTAGGGCCTAGAAAGTACAGTCTGTGTCCTTGATTATATACTATGGGAGTCATAGTTCACTGTTACATCTGGTATAAATCTCTCAATTATTGTTGCTTAAAGCAGTAGTAACTGTCCACATACTGACTCTTTCAGCACTCTTTATTCCTTCCTGAACTCTTTATTGCTTGCATTCTCCCTCAGCCTGTAGTCTGAGGTCTCTCTGGCAATTGCAGGTCTCTCTGGCAATGAGTTCTATACCTCAGCTTCAGCTTGTCTGAAAATGTCTTTAGCCTTTTTTAAAATGGGTCCAATTGTATTTAACATTTGCTTTTATTGGGGTAAAATTCACATAACATAAAATTCACTACTTTAACCATTAAGTGTACCATTCGGTGTTTTTTTGTTTTGTTTTGTTTTTAAAGATTTTTTTTTTTTTATTTATTCATTTAACAGAGAGAGAACACAAGCAGGCAGAGAGGCAGGCAGAGGCAGAGAGAGGAGCAGGCTCCCTGCGGAGCAAGGAGCCTGATGCGGGACTCGATCCCAAGACGCTGGGATCATGACCTGAGCCAAAGGCAGTTGCTCAACCAACTGAGCCACCCAGGCGTCCCCCATTCGGTGTTTTTTAGGATATCCACAATGTCACGCAACCATCACCACTATCTGATTCCAGAATATTTCCGTCACCCCCAAAAGAAACTCCGTACTTTTCAATTCTCCCCTCCCTCCATCTCCTGGAAACCATTAATCTACCTTATAGCTCTATGGATTTGTCTATTCTGGATATTTCATATAAATGCAATCATACAGGTGAACCTGCCTTCCATAGTTTCTACTGAAGAGTCAGATATTAGTGTTAGTGCTCCTTTGAAGATAACATGTCTTTGTCTGCTTTTAAGATTTTATCTTTCTTTTTGATTTTCAGCAATTTTGTGGTGATGTGGTATTCTTTGTGTTTATCCGCTTAGGGTTCCTGGAACTTCTTGAATCTACAAGTTGATATCTTTCATCAACTGGGGGAAATTCAAAGCATTTCTCTTCAATATTGAGCTGTACCATTGTCTTTCTCCTCTCCTTTTGGGATTCTAGTTATATATATGTTAGAACTTTTGACTATGGCCCATGTATCTCTTAACTCTCTGTTATTTTTTAAAATATTTTTTTCTTAAAAGAAAATAAAGTCTTTTTTTCTTTCTATGCTTCCTTTTGGATATTTTCTTTTTTTCTAATTTTATTTATTTATTTATTTATTCATTTGTTTGTTTATTTGTAAGGATTTTTTTTTAAAGATTTTATTCATTTATTTGACAGAGAGAGAGAGAGAGATCACAAGTAGGCAGAGAAGCAGGCAGAGAGAGAGGGGGTAGCAGGCTCCCTGCTGAGCAGAGAGCCCAACGCGGGGCTCGATCCCAGGACCCTGAGACCATGACCCGAGCCGAAGGCGAGGCTTTAACCCACTGAGCCACCCAGGCACCCCTATTTGTAAGGATTTTATTTGGGATGCCTGGGTGGCTCAGTTGGTTAAGTGTCTGCCTTCGGCTCAGGTCAGGATCTCAGGGCCCTGGGATTGAGCCCCACATTGGGCTCCTTGCTCAGCAGGGGGTATGCTTCTCCCTCTCCCCCTGCCCCTCACCCCACTCATTCTCTCTCTCTCAAATAAATAAAATCATTTTTATTTATTTCTCAAATAAATAAAATCATTTTTATTTATTTATTTGAGAGAGAGAGTGTGAGCTGAGGGAGGAGCAGAGAGGAAGGGAGAGGGACAAGCAGACCCTACATTGAATGCAGAGCCCATCGGGAACCCCCACCCTCCCATCCCCCTCAGATCATGACCTGAGCTGAAACCAAGATTCACTTGCTTAACTGAGTCACCCAAGTACCCCAAAGATAGTCTACTTTATACTGAAAAGTCACTGAGGTTGGGAGACCCAAGTTAGGTCAACCCTCTTCCCACTGGCTTAGGGATTTGTACCTTATATAAAGTCTGGACTTGCCTGACACAGCCTGAGCTGGCAAGGTTCCCAGATTTCTCTGGGTTTCTTGCTTGCTGGTCATTGTGATTTTAAGATAGGCACATAGACTCCTCCCTATCTCCAGAGACAATCTGTGGCTGGTCTAGTGTTTCCTCAGTGCAGGCTGAGAGATAGGCAACTGCTGGCTTCTCAATTCCTAGCCTTAAACTAGTTTATTTAAAACTTTTTAAAAAAAAACGTTTTATTTATTTAAGTAATCTCTACACACGATGTGGGGCTCAAACTCATGACCCCGAGATCAAGAATGCATGCTCTTCCCACTGAAATAGCCAGGCCCTCTTAGCCTTAAACTAGTTTATTTATTTATTTAAAGATTTCATTTATTTATCTTAGAGAGAGTGAGAGAGAGAGAGAGAGAAAGAGAACAGGGGAGGAGCAGAGGAAGAGGGGAGAATCTCCAGTACACTTCGTTCTGAGCGCAGAGCCTGATCCTAGGACCCTGAGATGATGACCTGAGTCAAAACCAGAAGTCAGCGGCTCAACCAACTGAGCCACCCGGGCACCCCCTTAAACTACTTTAAAATAATCTCCCACTTGTTGTCTGAGCACATGCAGACTCATTACTGAAAATTAATGGCCCCTAGTGACTTTTCAAGAACTTCTCCAGCCTGCTGACGGACAACTTATCTATGCCGCTTATCTGGTCTACCGTAGGCGGCCTTAGTCAATGCTAAAGCTTGGCAGCAGCCTCAGGACCATTGTATGGCAGTAGCCGGGGGGAGTGTTGGCAGAGATGCCAACACACCCTCATTCCCAGAGACAGAGACCCGCTGTCAGCCATTGTTAGGGGTTTGTACGCCCAGAATATTCTCAGTCTCAGGGGTTCCTTATGTGCTCTCTGAGTCCCTACCTGACTACTTCTTCTTCTTCTTTTTTTAAGATTTATTTATTTCAGGGGTGCCTGGGTGGCTGTCAGTTAAGCATCTGCCTTTGGCTCAGGTCATGATCCAGCCCTGCCTCTAGCTCCCTGCTGACCGAGGGGTCTGCTTTTCCCTCTTTCTCAGCCCCTCTTCCGAATGTGTCCCCTCTCTTAAATAAATAAATAAAATCTCTAAAAAAAAGATTGCTCTTAGAGAGCCTGCGAGAGTGTGCAGGTGGGGGGGAGGGGCAGAAGGAGAGGTTTTCAAGCAGACTCCCAGCTGAGCACCAGCCTGAGGTGGGGCTTGATCTCACAACCCATGAGATCATGACCTAAGATGAAATCGATGAGTGTGACACTTAACCTACTGAGCCACCCAGCACTGCACCCACCCCCCCACCCGGACTTCTTAAAGTCTAGTTATGTCTGATCTTCACTGCTCATTTGTGGGTCAGCATAGAAGTTGGGTTTTTGAACACGTATCATTAGTTGGGATCCTATGCCCCTAGCTGTCCTTATTCCTCAATATGCTGTATTGGTCGAGTGGAATAAAACTGCACCAGGGCAGTGGGAAGCCCCACAGATCCTAGTCCCAGGCTGGCCAGCTTCACCCTGGGCAGGTCATTTAACCCTGCTAAGCAGAACTTGTTACCATCTCTGTGCCATTCCTCCGTTGAATTAGAATCCAACCCAGGCCTGATACAAAGCTCAAATGACAATGGATGTGAAGACCTTTGAGAAGGTCATCTCTCCTAAGGAGAGGAGGGGACACGGCTGTGAAATGAAACAACCAAACCCTGCCTAATGTGCTGAAGATGCTGCGCGCAGGTCAGCAGAAACAGTTCCCCAAGGCACAGACTTAACCTAAGGCTTCAAAGACCTGTTTTGTTATTTTCTTCTTCCCCTTTAAACACAAAGTTAAGTTTTGGTCTCCAATCAGGAATCCCGCACAAAAGCCTTCCCAGTTTATTAACAATGTTGGTCATAACTTTTTTTTTTAATTTTTTTTTTTTTTTTACTTATTTATTAGAGACCGAGAGACTGAGAATGAGAGGGGAGAAGGTCAGAGGGAGAAGCAGACTTCCCGCAGAGCCGGGAGTCCGATATGGGACTCGATTCCGGGACTCCGGGATCATGACCCGAGCCAAAGGCAGTTGCTTAACCAACTGAGCCACCCAGGCGCCCCTGGTCATAACTTTTTGAGTTCTATGTTGTGGGCCAGGCACTTTCCTTATTATTTTTTTCTAATCTTCTCAATTATATAACACATTAGCGCTCCTCCTCTTCTTCATGGGATGAGAAGAATGAGGCTCAGGAAGTTAAAGGACTTGTCTAGTCTGCAGGGGAGCAAAAATTATAACCGGGTCTCTTCTTATCCTGGAACCTGTGCTCGTTAGCATTATTCATGGCTGCCTTTTTCCCTGTGTAAGAAAGATTCTGAGGTAGGTAGAAGGCAGCAGGGAAAGATGCAAGAAGAGGCTCTTAGATTAAGGAATACACCTGATCGTGTATAGTTCACCTCCACACACAAAGTTTTTTTTTTCTTTTTTTTTTTAAGATTTTATTTATTTGACAGGGATATCACAAGTAGGCAGAGAGGCAGGCAGAGAGAGGAGGAAGTAGGCTCTCTGCTGAGAGAGAGCAGAGAGCCCCATGCAGGGCTCAATTCCAGGACCACGAGATCATGACCTGAGCTGAAGGCAGAGGCTTTAACCCACTGAGCCACCCAGGCGCCCCTACACACAAAGTTTTTTGTTTTTGTTCCCCCCTCCCCCACCGTCACTGAACAGGCGACATGCTCTACCGGCCATCTTGGTTGTGGCAATCCCAATTCCTCTTTATTTTTCTGTGACGACAACCAAGGGAATGAGGCAAAGCCGTCCAGCCAGGCTTTTTAAGGAGCTCCAGCAATTCCCCCGGCAAAGAGCCTCCCGGGCCCAGGGCGTGGGCCGTTCCAAACGCAGCCTCTTCCAGGGCTCCGCTCCCGGATCGCTGGTCCGCGCCGGTCGGGGAGGGGCTCGGGCTGGCCCCACTGGGCCCCGCCCGCGGCCCCGCCCCCTAATTTAAATACGCGGCGCCGGCGGGTGCGTCGAGCTCGCCGCGGACCCAAGATGGCGGCGTGTGGACGTGTACGGAGGATGTTCCGCTTGTCGGCGGCGCTGCAGCTGCTGCTGCTCGCGGCGGCCGGGGCCCAGAAACTCCAGGGCCAGGGCGGCCACAGCCAGGGCCAGGGCCCGGGGGCCAACTTTCCGTCCTTTGTAGGGCAGACTGGAGGCGGCGGGCCGGCAGGTCAGCCGCTGCTCCAGCTGCCTCAGTCATCTCAGCTCCAGCACCAGCAGCAGCAGCCGCAGCAACCGCCTCAGCCGCCGCAGCCGCCTTTCCCGGCGGGTGGGCCTCCGGCCCGGCGGGGCGGAGCGGGGCCTGGCGGGGCTGGCGGGGGCTGGAAGCTGGCAGAGGAAGAGTCCTGCAGGGAGGACGTGACCCGTGTGTGTCCCAAGCACACCTGGAGCAACAACCTGGCGGTGCTCGAGTGCCTGCAGGACGTGAGGGAGGTGAGGAGGCGGGACGGGGCCGGGAGGGCCAGGCCTGGTGCGGGCCCGAGGGTGTTGCCGGCCTTGGAAGCGGCTGACGCCGGTCGGCTGCTTCTCTCTCTTCCTCTGTGGTGCTCTCGCTCCTTCCCTCCCGGTCTCCAACTAGCTCCCCAGCGCATTCCGAGCAGAGGACCCCACCCCCACCCCTCCTTCCCTCCCTGGTGCGGGGGTCTGGGACTCAGACCCTGGCTCCTGGCCGCTGTCTGCGAAGGCCCAGAGCGTGTTTATGTTTGCTCCGGTCTTTTGTGTGATGCACAGTGGCTCCTCGCCGAAGACCTGCTTAGAATTTGGCTATTTGTTTCGACTTGGACAGTTCGTAGCAGCCCTTTTGAACATGAAAAAAATGATTGGCGTACTTCAGCTGTTAAGAAATGATCTGTTTATTGGCAGTAGATAACGTTTGCTTAGGTAACTCAGGTTCTGTTCTGATGTGTATTGTAATCAATACCGAATTCACTGTCTCTACCCCATTCTTTTGTAATTTAGCAAATTCCCGTTATCAGATACGGTGTTGAAACTAATGTATCTGGGTTTTTTTCCTTCATTTCTTTTGGTTAATTCGTGGTGAATCTCAAGCTATCACTCCAAGTAAATTAGAGTCCCAAAGCTTGAAAAGTTGGGACAGCAGTCGAAGCTGTAATACCTATACAGTATTTGCGATTGGGTTATGGGATCTTGCTTTTCTGACGTCTGAATAGGATTTTAGTAGTACCTTTTAATGAAATCTAGATTTGATATTCAATAATGTGAGTCAGTTAACTGACATGTCTTCTCTAGATTTAATGCTGCAGACATATCTGACAATTCTCAAAGTTTGGGAGCAACTCTGGTAGGGTTGTGGGGGGTTTTTGTTTGTTTTAAGGTTTAGGTGTATAGAATTAGATCTAAAGGTTAACAAATAGAATGAAACTGCTGCTTGATAGAGTTTTGTTTGGGAAATTGTATCATCAGAATTGCCTAAGGTGTTCATGATCATGGGAAGATCACTGGTTTGTAGAAAATTGCTAGTCTTGGCAGTACTCCCCCCATTCCCTCCCCCCACTGTGATACCTGCTCTAGTATTCTATACAGAGTAATTGACAAGGGGAAAAGACATACATAATCTGAAGACAGAAACAAAATTTCCTGAGCCAACAGAAATGTGGGGCTGCAGATGACTTCTCATATATAACTTGAAGACTAGGATTATTCATTGTTATTCTTTATTCTTCAGCTACTTCTCTATTAGATACAGCTGAGATTCTTAACTGTCAGACTTTTTGGAATTTTCTGTTTGGTCTTTGGGGATATATAATCGATGTTGTTCTCTCAGAGTAAGATCCAAATATCGGTGACCAAACACTTTGTCACTTTGTCTTGATTTGTGGCAAGAGTAGGATGTTATTAGGCAAAGTGGCAAAAAGTGGCCCATGCTTGGAGTACATGTCTCTTTCTTTGTGTGCATTAGGGACATTTGGAAACCTTCACTTACAGGAGCAGGCTTCCTTTGTCATGCAGTAGAAGTGTGTAGCACCATATGTAATCCATAAATAACAGATTTGACCACTTTTGGAGTCTTTAATTTTGTGGGTACTGTCTTGGATTACTTTAGTGCAAAGAAACTGGCTTGAAAATGGAGTCCCTGCTCCACATTTGATTGTAAGATTCTCAGCAAAGATATTGTCTCAGTAACTACATTTTTCCTCCTTTATGGAGATGATGTATAAACTATTTGAGGCTAGTTACTAGGTCTTATATTTCCTTTGTAACTTTCCAGAGTACCTAATTCAGTGCTGAGATTCAGTAAATATTGCCAACAGATTGAGGATGAATAAACTAATGAAGTCAGTTTTATGCTCCACAGGAAGAAAGTGTCATGTAAATTGGAGGTGGGGGGGCGCCGGGGTGGCTCAGTGGGTTAAAGCCTCTGCCTTTGGCTCAGGTCATGATCTCAGGGTCCTGGGATCCAGCCCCGCGTCTCATTGGGCTCTATGCTCGGTGAGGAGCCTGCTTCCCCCTCTCTCTGCCTGCCTCTGCCTACTTGTGATCGCTCTCTCTGCCAAATAAATAAATAAAATCTTAAAAAAAAATCTTTTAAATTGGAGGTGGGGGTATTTTGGGAGCAGGACTTTCCAAATTTATAGTTTAGTTAATTTTCCTCTAATTTTAGATATATAAAAGTTGAAAAAAGAGTACCATGAACGATTGTGTATATTCTTCAGGAGGTGGAACTATTTTCTTTTCTTCCTTCCTTCCTTCCTTCCTTCCTTTCTTTCTAGGCTCCATACCCAAGGGGCTCGAACTCAAAACCCTGAGATCAAGAGTTGCATCCTCTAGGAACTGAGCCTGCCAAGCTTCTGGAGGTGTAGCTATTTTTAAACTACTTTTTTTTCTTTAAAGACAGCAAAAGAACATTTAAATCCACTTACTCTGAGAATTAGTTAAATCGATTTATGTGTTTGAAAGAACATACCTGAATTAAAGAAAGAAACTGCCTAGGCACATTCGAAGTGAAATTATTGAACATGTTTTGTATTTGCTTTTTTGGTAAGTAGTACTATTTAATAGGGAATTTGATATAATTTACTTCTTTATCCCTTTGGGTTTTCTTTGTTTTTTTGTTTCCTTTTTTATCCCTTTGGATCCTAAGACTGTTCTCTGTGTACGTGCTATTAGAATTAGGGAGAGGCAAAGCATGTGAGTGTTCAAATGGTAGTAAACATTTTTATTTTGAAACAACATGGGGGTATATTATGTTAGGTTAAGTCTTGAGCTCAAATGCTTTAAGATTCTCTCTACTGTAGTGTTCAAAGTTATGTAGTAATTCACTTACAAACTTTATTTGAAGGTATTTATGGCTACCTTTAAATAATTACAACTGATAATTTCAGTTTGTCTAATGTATCATATTAAATTAAAAATCTGTGTGTAACTACAGTAAACCCGCATAGGGACTATAGTTCACAGCTTTTTCTCAGTCACTTTGGCTGCTGTTTTGAAGGTTATGCGTTACAGGAGGGATTTTTTTTTTGAACCCTTTCAGATGAGTCGTACTTTTTAAAAGGTCAAGTATACCCAATGGGTCCACTATTAAATAATAGATGTAATAATAGTAATGATGGGATAGTAGTCCTGGTTATATGTATATGTTACATGTGTTATGTATATACATGTATACATATATATGTTAGGTTACATACATGTATATACATATAGAACTAGTAGTAGTGCTAGTCATAAAAAAAATAACAAGAATGATAAAGGGCTGGGCGCCTGGGTAGCTCAGTTGGTTAGGTGGCTCAGGTCATGATCCCAGGGTCCTGGCAGGGAGCCCTTCATTGGGCCTGTTTCTCCTTCTGCCTGCTGCTCCCCCTGCTCATGCTCTCTCTCTCACTCACTGTCAGATAAATAAATAAAATCTTTAAAAATAAACAAGTGAAAAGAATGTATAAAGGGGAAAAAGGAAAAATATACCCTGGACTATTCTACCAGGTGGAGGAATAACAATACGAAAGAAAGAGAAGGTACTTCTATGTAGTTAGTACTTAATAAAGAGGGAAGACATGCTTTTTTTTTTTAATATTTATTTATTTGACAGAAAGAGAGAGACAGGGAGAAAGGGAACACAAGTGGGGGAAGTGGGAGAGGGAGAAGCAGGCTTTCCACCAAGCAGGGAGCCAAGCAGGAAGCCTGATGCGGGGCTCGATCCCAGGACCCTGAGATCAACCTGAGTTGAAGGCAGGCACTTAACAACTGAGCCAGCCCAGCACCCTTGTTTTTGTTAGGTTTTAAAACAAAAAACTTTCTAATATAGAAAATTTCAAGTATGCACAGAAGTCGAATAGTATAGTGATTCTCCATGTATGCATCACCCAGCTTCAACTATTTCTACGTTTTTTTTGTTCATTTGGCATAGGCGTTGGGAGACTGGCATATTTTAAAGCAAGTCCCAGATACATGTCATTTCACTTTCTTTTTTTTTTCCATTTCACTTTCTAACTACTTCAGTGTGTATCTTTGATAAGGACTTAAAGAAATAAAACTGAGTGTAGATATTTAAGATGTACTATTTTATGTATTGAATAAGAATTAACATTTAACATTACAAATTTTAAACCCAGTTTCAAACTCACAGACGAACATTTTTACTACTCTCTTCTTTAAAATTTTTTTTTTGAAGATTTTTATTTTTCAGTAATCACTACACCCGATGTGAGGCTGAAACTTACAACCCCAAGATCAAGAGTCTCACACATTGTCAATTGAGCCAGCCAGGTGCTTCTGCTCTTTTCTTAACCTTTCATTTAACAGTATCCTAAGATCATGCTTTGCACTGTCTGTGTTATCTCATTTAATATTTTTGATAGTCCTGTGAGGTGAATGTCACGTTATCTTAGTTGAGAAATAGGCTCAGAGAAATGAAGTAATTTGTCTGATGTTATTATGTCCTAAGTTGTAGACCTGGTATTCAGGAAGTTCTCTTTGACTTCAAAGTCAGACACTTTGCAATCTACTGCGGATGGTTGCAGCTAGAGAAATTGGTATGAGACTGTTGAGAATGCCAGTGCCAATGCCACTGTTGAGAATTGAGAATTCTGAAGGGGTTCAGAAATGGACACAAAAAATGAGAAGAGTTCCCTGAAATTAGAATCCTCTTTTCTCTACTACTGAGAACAATTGGGTAGCAACAACTCCTATGCACTCGAATATCGTAGATTTCTCAAGGAGATAGACCAGCGTTATTAGACAAAACTAATTTAATTTCTAGCTTGAGCCCATCATGAGCAGAATTTCTGCTTCATGAAAAGATTTTCAAATCCCATCTTACCTGAGGCAGGATTTGTACTAGTATATAATGGAAGAATCTAGATATATTTCCATACTGTTTGTGTTGAATCCATGGAACAGCACAAAGAGTGAATTAGGACTAGAGCTGACGCTGACATTAGCTAACCATATGACTGTGGGCAAGTCTTTTTACTACTTTGAGTTCTGGTTTCCTCATGTATTTAATGAGAGGTTTGGGTAATAGTATAATTGCTAAGATCCCTGTTATTTTTTTAAAGGTTTATTTATTAGCGGGAGAGAGAGCATGTGCGTAATTGGGCGGGGGAAAAAGGAGCAAAGGGAGAGAGAGTCTTAAGCCAACTTTGCTCTGAGCACAGAGGCCGACATGGGGCTCAATCTCATGATCCTGAGATCATGACCTGACTGAGCCAAAACCAAGAGTTGGATGCTTAACCTACTGTACGACCCAGGCACCCAGTAAGGTCCCTGGTTTTTTTTGGTTTTTTTTGTTTTTTTTTATTTGACACAGAGAGAGAGAGAGAGAGAGAGAGAGATCACAAGTAGACAGAAAGGCAGGCAGAGGAAGAGGGGGAAGCAGGCTCCCTGCCAAGCAGAGAGCCCAATGTGGGGCTTGATCCCAGAACCCTGAGATCATGACCTGAGCCAAAGGCAGAGGCTTTAACCCACTGAGCCACCCAGGTGCCCCAAGGTCCCTGTTATATAACCAGTACAAATTTCCTATATTCTATGTATATGTTGTGTAGTTTTTAGGATTTATAGGTATACCATCTCCTGATTCCTTGTTCATTCATGGGAGGAAATAGTGATGTGAAAAATGCAAATGGCAGTTAATCCAAACATTGCTTAGCTTTAGGATATGGTACGATTGTTTTGTTTGAGCTAATGTGGAATTTCCTCCAATGCTAACTCCCAGTGGTTGGAAGCAATCTAACCACAAAATCAAGGCGTTATTGATCTCTTATTATGAAAGAACACTAGTGCTTTAAGAACACCACTGCTTACAGTTGGTTTGATAAGTGAGATGGTGATCGAGAAACAGTTACGTAAGAAAGTGTTAATTTCGGGACGCCTGGGTGGCTCAGTTGGTTAAGCAGCTGCCTTCGGCTCAGGTCATGATCCCAGCGTCCTGGGATCGAGTCCCACATCGGGCTCCTTGCTCAGCGGGGAGCCTGCTCCTCTCACTGCCTCTGCCTGCCTCTCTGCCTGCTTGTGTTCTCTCTCTGTTAAATGAATAAATAAAATCTTAAAAAAAAAAAAAAAAAAAGAAAGTGTTAATTTCTTGATGCCATACAGACAGTAAATTGTCTAGGGCAATGAAAAGAGGACAAAATTAGGGTTTACACTTGAGTGGAATCCAGCTCTGCTACTCTTAGCTTAAAAGGTTTTTCTCCCTTAAGTTGTGACTGTTGAGCCACGTCACAAGTGAAGGTATACATGAATTCTTGAGTTTGATGTGTTACTTACATTTTTCTAATATACATTAAACAAAATATATGACCATTTAAGTATACAATAGTAACAACATCAGAAATTATCTTTCTTACCTTCTGTGGTACCTGCTTTGGAAAATACCAAGACTGGATTATCTCTTAAGATCCTTCTAGCTCTGATACTCTGATTCTGTGATATGTAAGAATATAATTATGTACAAGAGAATGAAAAATTAAAAGCACAGGTAAAAGGGGAGATAGTTTAATACATTTAGGGGTTTGTACTGACTAAAATAAAGTCTGAGGATTTTTTCAGAGTCCATATTATAAAGGGTCTTGGATAGACCACTGGCTCGTTCTCCAAGTAAAGCCCAGAAATGGGATGCGTTTTTATTCCAACCTGAGATAAAAAAAATTTTTTTTAAAGATTTTATTTTTATTTTTTTTAAAGATTTTATTTATTTGGCAGAGAGATCACAAGTAGGCAGAGAGACAGGGAAAGGGGGCAGCAGGCTCCCCGCTGAGCAGAGAGCCCGATGCGATGCGGGGTTCGATCCCAGGACCCTGAGATCATGACCCGAGTTGAAGGCAGAGGCTCTAACCCACTGAGCCACCCAGGCACCCCAAAGATTTTATTTTTATTTATTTATTTGACAGAGAGAGACACAGCAAGAGAGGGAACACAAGCAAGGGGAATGGGAGAGGGAGAAGCAGGCTTCCTGTTGAACAGGGAGCCCCATGCGGGGCTTGATCCCTTTGTTCACTGAGATAAAAAGATTCTTGCAGATAATTGGGAATTACCTGTAAAATTCCACTGTCATTGATGAGAAATACTTTTCTAAGAAGTCTCTTAGTAGAGTGCTTAATCGTGTATAATTGCTTAATAATTCATTGTTCTTTGGAAGAAAATAAAAATACTTGAACAATCCAAATGATGAAATGGTACATTTCTCTTCTGTACACTTCTCCTAATGTGTCCAAAACCAATTTAGTCAGCAACAGTCCAAAAAAAATAAATAAATAAAATTCACCTGTTTCTATAAGATCTTTATATAGTTGAAAAATAAGCAATTAAAATGGCTTATAGGGTGTCATGCAAATTAACTTTTCTTTCTTCAGCAAACATTTATTGAATACCTACCATTTGTAAGACATGTGCTTCGTGTTAGAGGATATAGATACAGGATAATAGTTAACATTTGTTGAAGACTTTCTGTGTGCCCTGTGCTAAGGGACCAGATGTTTTCTTGGCATTCTATCTCATTTAATCCTATCAGAGATGTGTTGTTGTTGTTATTATTATTATTTAATGAGGAGACTGCCTCAGGGCCAGTAAGTGGTAGAATTAAGATTTGAAAGCAAGTCTGTCCAGCTACAAAATAGCTCATTCCTCTTCCATCC
The DNA here is from genome assembly GCA_028533885.1 of Nasua narica. NCBI lineage: Eukaryota > Metazoa > Chordata > Mammalia > Carnivora > Procyonidae > Nasua > Nasua narica. Next base: position 38,936,560 of record CM052803.1, on the reverse strand, counting down.
CTGTGATATAGGCCAGTGTGGTAGTCACCAGTTCTATGTAGCTTTTGAGCATTCGAAGCATGAATAGTGTGAATGAGGTTGTGCTGTAATTGTAAAAGACATACTTGATTTTAAAGGCTTAGTACAAAAAAACAAATGTAAGATATTGCATTAATTTTTTATATTGATTACATGTTTTTTTAAAGATTTTATTTTTATTTATTTGACAGAGAGAGAGAGATCACAAGTAGGCAGACAGGCAGGCAGAGAGAGAGGGGAAGCAAGCTCCCTGTCGAGGAGAGAGCCCGATGCGGAGCTCGATCCCAGGACCCCGAGATCATGACCTGAGCTGAAGGCAGAGGCTTTAACCCACTGAGCCACCCAGGCACCCCTATATTGATTACATGTTTAAATGGCAATATTTTGGACATATTGGGTTAAATACATTTTCAAATTATATAAATAAATAAATAATTTGGGTTAAATACATTATTAAAATCAATTTTACTTATTTTTATTTATTTATTTATCTTAAGATTTTATTTATTTATTTGCCAAAGAGAGAGACAGAGAGAGCACAAGCAGGCAGAGGCAGAGAGAGAGAAGCAGGCTTCCCTCCGAGTAAGGAGCTTGATGCAGGACTCGATCCCAGGACTCTGGGACCATGACCTTATTTTTTAATATGACTACTAGAAAAGATAGATAATAGATATGGTTTACATTTGATTTCTAATGGACAGCACTGATCTGGAAGAAGAAGAAATCTTTTTTTTTTTAAGATATTTATTTGAGAGAGAGAGAGAACCCACTGGAGCCCGCATGCACAAGCAGAGGGAGTGGCAGGCAAGGAGAGAGACAAGCAGACTCCCCACTTAGCAAGGAGCCCGACTCAGGATTCGATCCCAGGACCCTGAGATCATGACCCGAGCCGAAGGCAGACGTTCAGTCAGTTAAGGGGATGCCTTTGGCTTGTGTCCTGGTCCCAGGGTCCTGGAATCAAGCCCCGTGTTGGGCTCCCTGCCTGGTGGGGAGCCTGCTTCTCCCTCTTCTTCTCCTGCTCCCCCTGCTTGTGTGCACGCTTTCTTTGTCAAATAATAAATAAAATCTTAAAAAAAAGAATTATTAATATAAGTTATAAAATGGCAAGTACTATAAAAGAAGGATAAATTAAATGCAAGGCCTATGCTAGAGGAAGTGGTTGGGAGTATCAGAAAAAAGCTTGTCAGTACTTTTTATTCTTCTTAAGTTGATTGTTAATCATGAAATTCTTTTTCTTTTTAAGATTTTATTTTTCAATAGTCTCTGCACCCATTGTGGGGCTTGAACCTACCACCCTGAGATCAAGAATTGCATGCTCTACTGACTGAGCCAGCCAGGTGCCCCCATATCATGAAATTCTTAATTTAGCTACCTTAAAACGCCTCCTAATCTGGCACCATCCCCATGCCTAATTTATGAGTTGTAAGGGGTGCTCCTTCACCTTGAGAAGAGCAGTACTCATAAAACTGGAAGTCAGTAAGTGGTTCATCTTTATTTGGTTCAGTTATAGAAATTGCAAACTTATGAAGGAATCTCAAGTTGATGGCCCTCAGAACTGTGGCAGTGCTAACTCTTGTATCTGCATTAAAATAGAGTGTGGAGGAATAAGAAGTGTGGACTGGAATCTAAAAACAATGAATTAAGAGAACCAGACATCTATTTTCATTCAGCTTTAATAATTTTACTGAAATTAGGAAATTACGTTAGATCGAATTCATAGTATTTATAGTATCTTCTCCTAATGAAGACATGAATAACATGTATAAATTTTTTTGGGGGGAGGAGTCATAGTGTAAATGTGTGCTAGCTGGAATTCCTGGATCTGTACACTTGTAGAATAGAAAAAACTCTTAAATTGTTTCTGTGTTCCTTAAAAATAACAAATGTGATATATATTTAGAATGATAAGATAAACAGTGAATTGAAATGTTGTGGGAGAAAAATTAACCAGGAGAATGTGCATACAAGCTATAAATCAATTAAAATGCAAAGTAACAACAACAAAGAAGGAAAGAAAAAAAATAATGTTTAAAGAAAGATACAGAAGGTATCTAGAAAGGTTTCTTTTGTAACTTAAATTTAAACTAGAAAGAGCCTGAAAGTCAACAGAATTCCCAAAGTTCTTGCACTGTCCAAATCAGCAGTGTAATGTGATAAACACTTGAAGTGGACAGAAACTTCAAGGAGGGAGAAGGGGATGTCATGGAGGGTTTTAGTCATGAACAAATCTGCCTTCTGTTAATTAGTACCATATACTGAGCACACCTATTTAATGTAAGCAATACAAATCAGAATCACAGTCCTGGATTCAAATCCCAGCTCATTTATCACTTCCTGTGACCTTGGACAAGTTAATCTCTTCAACCTTTAATTTTCTAATCTATAAAACATATATGGGGGCGCCTGGGAGGCTCAGTGGGTTAAAGCTTCTGCCTTCAGCTAAGATCATGATCTCAGGGTCCTGGGATCAAGCCCCACATGGGCCTCTCTGCTCAGCGGGGAGCCTGCTTCCCTCTCTCTCTCTGCCTGCCTCTCTGCCCATTATGATCTCTTTCCTCTCAGTCAAACAAATAAAATCTTAAAAAAAAAAAAAAAACAGATATGAAACCCACTCCTACAGGCTTATGGTGAGGATAAAAATTTTTTAAATATGTAGACCATGCATCAAATTGCTTTTGCCCATAAACGGTCTTTCCCTTTCCTTTCTCTTTCTTGTTTCAGAGGAAATCATTAAAGATAAGTTTTGTGTGCACTGTGTTAAGAGAAATGTGAAGTGAATGTAATGTGCCACACCTTTTATATAATACTTCCTAGGGTCCTTAATGAAAACTTTAGTTGAACTTACTTGAAGAGTAAGGTCAAGAACATTTATAGTCCTTATATGTTAATAAAAAAAATTTATAGGTTTTTTTTTTTTTTAGTTTCCTTTCAGAATTTTATTTATTTATTTTTTAAGTAATCTTTACACCCAGTGTGGGGCTTGAACTCACAACCCCTGACATCAGTAGTTGGATGCTCTTCTGACTAAGCTAGCCATCCGCTCCGAGAACATTTATAGTCTTTACTGAATATTGAAAATGTGTGTACTTTGAGATTATGGAGTGCAAAGGAGTGAATTCTCTGGGTAAAGGAATTCAGTTCTGCCAAATGTTCCTTAGTTCTCTTGGCCTAAATGATGCCTAAATTTGGAATATACTGCCTATCAGATAAAGGAAAGTCTTGCTCTTAAATAGAAGAGGAAAAGAATTAGTTCTTGTATTCTGAAGACAGCATTACTTAACGCAGATCCTCCCTCTGTAGCTTTTTATTAGCTGAGAAAAAGAAGGCATTGATTCTTTTTGCCCTTTATAAAACCAGATAAATATAAAAATCACTGGAATTTTCCTGAAGATTGGCAACTTTTCAGAAGGAAAGTAATTATGTCAGGACTTTGATATTGCTAAGGTTGGAATGTTCTCTGGCCTATGAAACAATCTATATTAAAAAATAAATACAAAATTAATCATACCTTAAGAATAGTGCAAAATATTTTTAGTATGCAAGCCTTCTTTCTGAGGTAATTAGGTAACAGGGTTAGTTTTGAATAGTTTTGAAACAGTTAAAATTCCACAGTCTCATATTATTAAAAGTGGTTTGATTTATTAGGATCTCCCTGTTTGCCATTTGTAGATAAGAGTTTCTGGTGTGTCTGGTTGTTGTTGTTGCTTTATTATTATAAGAAGTTTCAAGAAATTATACTATTGTATATTGATATCCACCTTGAAAGTGTGTCTAAAACAGGAGAAATTAGAGCAGTGAAAACAGAAATCAGAAGAGATTGGTGTGGTTCCCTTCTTATGGAGACAAACTTACATTCTTTAGTGCCATGGTCGCTGCCTCCTTCTCCAGCTCCTGCTTGCTCGTACAGCATCCTGCTATCCCATGTATCCCACCTTCCCCATATGTGGTGTAGCACTGTAGGCTTCCAGAGAGCACCACCTTACAGCTTCTGAGTTTACAGAGTTTTCTATGTAAATATTATTTGTTGGTAAAGATTTTATATTCAGTGATTTGGGAATTTTCTTTCTTTTTTTTTTTTTT
>CM052803.1:38903159-38931962 GCA_028533885.1 Nasua narica | reverse complement strand
TTTTTTTTTTTTTTAAAGATTTTATTTATTTATTTATTAGGAAAGAGAGAGAGTGAGAGAGAGCATGAGAAGGGAGAAGGTCAGAGTGAGAAGCGGACTCCCTGTGGAGCTGGGAGCCCGATGTAGGACTCGATCTCGGGACTCCGGGATCATGACCTGAGCCGAAGGCAGTTGCTTAACCAACTGAGCCACCCAGGCGCCCCGATTTGGGGATTTTCTGCACCAGCTATTGTTGAGTATCTTTCCCTTTGCATAACCCAGTGGCCCTCTCCCACTCCAGCTCTTCTTTAGGCATGGGTTTCTAGCTACATTGTTTTTATTAGATTGAACTGTAAGAATGACCAATATTTGGTCATATTTGACTTATAAAAGCAGCAATTTCATACGGCTCAACCTAATAGTTCAAATTTTGGTAAATAGTATCTGCATTTGCAGCAATTCCATTGTTTACTTTTTTGTATCATCTTGAAATCTACAGTTAAGAGTGAGGAGATAGGAAGGATGTACTTGTCATTTTTTTTTTTTAAAGATTTTATTTATTTATTTATTAGGAAAGAGAGAGAGAGAGAGAGAGAAGGTCTGAGTGAGAAGCGGACTCCCCATGGAGCTGGGAGCCCGATGTGGGACTCGATCCCGGGACTCCGGGACCATGACCTGAGCCGAAGGCAGTCGCTCAACCAACTGCGCCACCCAGGGGCCCCTGTACTTGTCATTTTACTGGAGAGCTTCACCTTGGGAGTCTCCCTGAAATTTTTTTCCCCTGAGCTTTTTACTGGGTTTATCTGCCCCCACAACCAAAAGAAGAGAATCAGTCTAGATTATCTTACACTTTTGCTTATCACTTGTAAAATATTTACTGAGCACTCACTGTATGGGTTAATTAATAAGATTATTTGGCATAAAAAAGGTGACTTGAGAGTTTTGTTTTATATAAAATAATGTGTTCCAAAAAACTTTTCTTAACTCTTGCAGTAGTGGAAATATAGAACCAGGTACAAATATCAGAAAGAACCTTCCTTACCCAAATATACTTGTTTTTTTTATAAATAAGTATTGGCCTAACAGTCTTCTCCCTAAATATTTAATTAATCCGAGTCAAGTAAGTTGCTATCCAGTATGTGATTTATGGAACCCTTTTTTATAGCATTTGTAGCTCTTGATAAAGTATACAATAGGTAGAATAGATATCAGCCCATTTTACAGATAAAAAAAGGAATCAGATAGATTGTGATTTGCCCAAGTCACATAAATATTAAGAAAAACACCTTAGACTCCAACCTAAATCTTTTTAAATGTAAAGCCTCTGTCTTTTTGTGTTACCACATTGCTTTTCTGATAATGTTTACATTTACATACATATTGTTTTTTTAATAAACTTTCCTATTTTTATTTAAATCTTTCAACAAATATTTGAATATATACTACAGTGCCTGTTGTTTCTTCAAGTAGTTTTTCTGTCCCTACTCTCCTGGGCTCTAATTTTACATGGATTAAATTGCTTGCTATTGTCTCAGTCTTGAGATATTCTTCACCCTTTCCTCCCCACTGACAGTTGTTTTCTTTCTCCACCCTGTTTCATTTTGGAGAAGTACTATTGCTGTGTCTTGAGGTTCATTGATCCTTTCTTCTGTGGCTTTCAGTCTGCTCAGTATTTTTTCATTTTTGATATTTTTCATCTGTAGAAGTTTGATTTGGGTCTTTTATATTATGTTCGTGTTTTCCTCTACAGTTGTTTTTTTTTTTTTTTTTTTAAAGACTTTATTTTTAAGTAATTTCTACACACAGTGTTGAAATGAAGAGTCATTTGTGCTACCAACTGAGCCAGCCAGGTGTTGCTTTCTTTATAGTCTCCCCCCGCCTTCCTTTAAAGTCTTGAGTATTTATAATGGCTATTACAAGGTCCTCATCTGCTAATCCTATCAGTTGTCATTTCTTGGTCTTTTTCTTCTGATTAATTTTTCTTCTTGCAGTCACATTCCTGTTTCTTTGCATGTCTGGTAATTTTAAGATTTATTTATCTTAGAGAAAGAAAGCGTGTGCTTGCATGAGTAAAGAGAGAAAGAGAATCAGAGTCCCCACTGAGTGGGCCTCAAGCTGACGACCCCTGAGATCATAATCCCAGCCAAAACTAAGAGTCTGATGCTCAACCAACGGAGCCACCCAGGCGCCCCTACATGTGTGGCAATTTTTTATTGGATATAGGCCATTGTGTATTTTGCATCTTTGAGTGCTGAATTTTATTGAATTCCTTTAAAGAATGTTGGATTTTGTCTGGCACAGAGGTTATATGCAGATCAGTTTGAGCCTTTCAAGGCTTGCTTTTAATTTTTGTTAGGGTAAGTCCAGAGCAGCCTGTAGTCTGTGCCTAATTTAATTCTGCTACTAAGATGTGATTCTTCTGGGCTTCTACCCAATGTCCTGAGTTATATGATGTCTCTCCTTTCAGGCTGGTGAGAATAAACTGCTTCCTGCCTTGTGTGAGCATCAAGAATTATTTGTTCTATTTGCTTTTGTGTTTCATTTGCCACCACACATGCATAGGATACGACAACACTCAAGGGGATCCCTCTGCAGATATCCTGGGTTCTTTGTGTAGCTCTTTTTTTCAGTACTCTACCTTGCAAGTTTTAGCCACCTTGAATCCATTGAATTTTGGTTTCTGTCCTCTACTCAGTAAGAATACTAGATTCTGTTTGGATTTCCCCATCCTGTGCTGCAGCCTAGAAACCTCCTCCAGGGAGTAGTTGGGGTAATCTTAGGTTCACCTGGTTTCCCTTCTCTTAGGGATCATAAGCCTATGCTGCCCATTGTCCAGTTACCGAAAATTATTTCATATATTTTGTCCAGTTGTTAATTACTATGGGGATAATTCCTGTAATAATTAATTTTTCATAAGCAGTAGTAGAAATCACCATCGCTTGACTTTTAACTTCTGACATATCAAATGGGATTGAATGGGGAGAATTTGTTAGAAAAGGAGATCATGAATTATTTATTAAAATTGTAAATATATGTATGTATCTTTTGACTCAACAACCCTACTTCTGAAACTTTATATATAACACTATGATCAATGTGTAGGAAGTATTTTATTGGGGCTTTTTTTTTTTAAGTAATAGCAAATAATTGGAAATAACACCCTTCAATAAAGGAATGATTAAATGTATTATGTGTATTATACAATGAGCTATTGTATTGCTGTAGAAAAGGAGGTGTTTACATTAGGTATGGAAAGATCTCTTATTAAATTACTGAGTTATTTGCTTGTATTTGCATTAGAATGTTCTGGAAGGAGACAGAAGAAACTAGGCTAATAATGGAGGATAAAAATGGGTGGGAAATTTTCCACTATATTCTTTATATTTTTTATTAAAAAATTTTTGAGCCAGTTAATGTGTTATCTATTTGACATTTAAAAACAGTTAAGATAACAAAAGGTCTTTATTGCCCTATGTTGACAAAACTACTGTAGCATAAGAATGCCACAGGTATATAAAAAAAAAAAGAATGCCACAGGTATAATTTCATTATGTGTCAAGGGGTCAGCTTCTCTGTAACTGAGTTGAGCCAAGTCTTTCACTAACTTAGAAGATAAAAGATTTCCTTTCAGTTAATGTATTATTATTATTATTTTTTAAAGATTTTGTTTATTTATTTGACAGAGAGAGAGATCACAAGTAGGCAGAGAGGCAGACAGAGAGAGAGGGGGAAACAGGCTCCCTGCTGAGCAGAGAGCCCGATGTGGGGCTCGATCCCAGGACCCTGAGATCATGACCTGAGCCGAAGGCAGAGGCTTTAACCCACTGAGCCACCCAGGCACCCTAGTTTGGCCCCCATTTTATTATGAAAAGTTTCAAACATGCAGAAAAGTTTTAAAAAATAGTACATTGAAAAAAAATCATACGTTGAACACTTATATACTCAAACACTGAAATTCTACCATTAACATTTTACTATCTTTACTCTGTCAATAAAGATGTTAGTTTTAAACACATAAGTTTTATGAAAAATTGTATTCCATGTCAATTTTAGTGCATAACTTTATTGTTCTTATTAAAATAAAACATCCTCCTATTGCCAGAACTTAAAAAATCTTGTATCTTAGTAGAAAACAACTGCATTCTATCCCCCCTCCCACCCACCTTAAAGTGGTTAGGAAAACCCGAATGTTTTCTGAGATGGTCTGCTTCATTCTGCTCTGGTGAGCCAATATTCTTAGACTTTCCTGTTTTCCTTGGTTTTTTTTTTGTTTGTTTGTTTTGTTTTAAGATTAATTTATTAGAGAGAGAGATTAAGGAGGGGGAAGGGCAGAGGGAGAGAATCTTCAAGCAGACTCCACGTGGACACAGGGCTTGATCCCATGACCCACCTGAGATCACCACCTGAGCCAGAATTAAGAGCTGGTTGCTCAGCTTACCCAGCCACCCAGACACCCCCTCTTCTCCTCAGTTTCTGAAGAATTTTTTTCACAGTTGCCTTTTTCTGGATATGTCCTTTCCTTTATTGTAAGTATCAGTTTATGTAACCTAAAAGAAATTCCAGATGCTTAAAGGTATACCAAAGTTGGGAAATTGAGCTTTCTTCTGAATGGCGGACACTGCAGCAAAGCATGGCAAGCCAAACTGATACACATTGGAACTTTTGCTATTATACATGAGAGTTTAACAATGCCATATGATGGTGATTTGTAGATTGCATTGAGATAGTGATAGATTTATTCCTTAAGTTAATTAGAACATATCAAGTAGGGGACACCTGGGTGGCTCAGTCCGTTAAGTGTCTGCCTTTCAGCTCAGGTCATGATCCCAGTGTCCAGGGATCGAGCCCCACATTGGGCTCCCTGCTCAGCAGGTGAGTCTGCTTCTCTCTCTTCCTCTCCTTCTGCCCCTGCTTGGGTATTCTCTCACTCATTCTCTCAAATAAATGAATAAAATCTTAAAAAAAAAAAAACGCATAGCAAGTAGAATGTAGCAAAAATGGAGAATAATTCTTACTCTAAGCCAGTATCCTCCATTACTCAAAATAACTGTTTAATAATTTAGTTATAATAATAATAGTTTGTATAGGATGTTATTAACCTTTTGAAATGTTTAGTTTACTTTTTTTTTTTTTTAAGATTTTATTTATTTGACAGAGAGAGAGAAATTACAAGTAGGCAGAGAGGCATGCAGAGCTGAGCAGAGAGCCTGCTGAGCAGAGACTCTGATGCGGGGCTCAATCCCAGGACCCCGAGATCATTACCTGAGCCGAAGGCAGAGGCTTTAACCCACTGAACCACTAGGCATCCCGAAATGTTTAGTTTACTTTTTAAAAAATTCCATTATTTTGTTTCTCCATTGGATGATTGAAAGATCAGTCTTTTGTGCTGATAAATTAATTCCAATGACATGCTGAAGTCTAGAAATAGGTTTATTCTTGCTGTACATTGCCTGTATTTCTTGGATTCAGATGTTGGCTGTTAGCTGGAGGTTTCTGAGAGACAATTTAGTATGATTGGGTGTATGTTAAAATGCTTTTGCTATTGGTAATGACTCCTTTTTGCCAGAAGTTCATTTAAAATGTTGGGTCCTGGTTTATTTTTTCTTTATTATGTGGTTAGGTTACAAACTAGAATACTTGTGAAATGATGCTACTTGTTGAGGCAAATAATGTATTCGTATAACATTTATACAATATTCCCCACAAAATAATTAATTTCTTTCCTTGCAACACTTTAGAATTCGTCAAATTATCAGCAGAGAAAATGAAAGCAGATTCAACCATGGAGAATGTTTGCTATCAGCACAGAAACAAGTCATTTAAGAAATAGTTGTGTGTATAGTTTTTGCAAGAAAATTTGGTCATTTTGCACGTATTCAAAGTGGTGATGCCTATTACTTAGTGTTTATTTGTATTTGTGGGTTTTTTTTTAGATTTTATAGGCTGCTTTTTATGTCAATGATAAGAATTAATGATTGAGATCTCTTGCTGTGATGTTGCTTGAGGGCCTAGACCTCTGTCTGTATTTGTTTTAAGCTTTTATCCAAGGTAATTATATTAAGTACCATTTTTAAAACACATTCTTTTTTTATGCTATATCATTCTTACACTCTTTCTCCTTACTTCAATTTTGAGCAAATTACCTAATGTCTCTGGATTTAATGTAACACTAGTGATGAAACAGAATAGTTGGATTCCTTGTTTAGTTCTTATAGAAAAACCAAATTGGACTTCTTATTAAAAATTTGTGGTAAGGGGTGCCTGGGTGGCTCAGTGGGTTAAGTCCTCTGCCTTCAGCTTAGGTCATGGTCCCAGGATTCTGGGAACGACCCCCACATTGGGCTCTCTGCTCGGCGGGGAGCCTGCTTCCTCCCCTCTCTCTGCCTGGCTCTCTACCTGCTTGTGATCTCTCTCCTCTCTGTCAAATAAATAAATAAAATCTTTAAAAAAAAATTTTGTGGTAAAATTCCCACTGTCTTTTTTGAATTTAGATATGGTGTGAGGACAGGTTTATTTTATAAAGTTTGAGGAGTGTGACTGTTAAAGTGCTTTTTGTTTTGTTTTGTATTTTTTGTAGTGTTTAATCATGAACTGAGGTCCATTTTGTTCTCCAAAAGCACTAAATTTAGCAAGACTATTTGATAGTCTTACCTTCCCTGCAAAATTCTGGGGTCATATTTGTGGTTTTCTAGTGGTGTGGTACCTGCCTGCCTAATGTCCACTTGTTTTTTTTTTTTTTTTTCCTAATCCAGAGGTATTCTAACTTTAATAATGAAGCTTTTTGTTTCAGGAAGTTCTTTGTATTGAAAATAAATAAAATTATGCAGGTATGGAATTAAATCACTTAGAAGTAGTGTGTTTTAAAAATAAAGAATCTTTTAAAAATTTGGTGATATTTCTTTCTCTGTAGATCTTAACTCCATATAATGTGAAAAATCCATCTGGGGAAAACATACTTGTCAGTAGAAAACACAGTTTATTTATTTTTATTTTTAAAGATTTTATTAATTTATTTGAGAGAGAGAATGAGAGAGAGCATGAGAGTGGGTTGAGGGACAGAGGGAGAAGCCGACTCCCCACTGAGCAGGGAGCCCTATGTGGAATTCGATCCCGGGACTCCAGGATCAAGATGTGAGCCGAAGGCAGCCACTTAACTGACTGAGTCACCCAGGTGCCCAGAAAACACAGTTTTGTTTTTATTTTTTAAGATTTATTCATTCATTCATTCATTCATTCATTCATTCATTTATTTGACAGAGAGAGAGAGAGACACACGCACACACAGTGAGAGAGGGAACACAAGCAGGAGGAGTGGGAGAGGGAGAAGCAGGCTCCCCGCAGAACAGGGAGCCCAACTTGGGGCTCAATCCCAGGACCCCAGGGTCATGACCTGAGCTGAAGGCAGATGCTTAACGACTGAGCCACCCAGGCACCCCCAGAAAACACAGTTTAAATTATAGGATTTAAATAATGAGAAACTAAGCCACTTAATTGTGTTACATACTTTATATTTCATAAAGATTTTAGATCATAGCGTAGTGATACATTATGGTCAACTTTTTTTTCTTATTTTTAAGTATGTGTTTTGTATAGAAACAATTCTTTGAAAAGGAAATGTGCAGTTTCTTAAAGGTATACTAAAAGATTTTTCTTTTTCTTTCTTTCTTTCTTTTTTTTAAAAGATTTTATTTATTTATTTGACAGAGATCACAAATAGAGAGAGGGGGAAGCAAGCTCCTTACTGATCGGAGAGCCCGATGTGGGGCTTGATCCCAGGACCCTGAGATCATGACCTGAGCTGAAGGCAGAGGCTTTTAAAAAAAAAAAAAAAAAAGATTTTATTTATTTATTTGACAGAGAGAGATTACAAGTAGGCAGAGAGGCAGGCAGAGAGAAAGGGGAAAGCAGGCTCTCTGCTCAGCAGAGACGTGGGGCTCGATCCCAGGACCCAGAGATCATGACCTGAGCCAAAGGCAGAGGCTTAACCCACTGAGCCCCCCAGGCGCCCCTTAATAGATTTTTCTCATATTGAATTAGTCTTCATCTGTCATTTTATTTTATTTTTTTAAGATTTTTATAATTTACAGACATCATGAGCAGGGGGGGATGGGTAGAGAGAGAAGCAGACTCCCTGCTGAGCAGGGAGCCTGATGTAGGACTCGATCCCAAGACCCTGGGATCATGACCTGAACCAGAGGCAGACATAAGTGACTGAGCCACCCAGGTGCCCCATCTATTGTTTTAGATAGCAGAATTTAATTTGGCATAATTTTACTTAGAATTTTTGAATCAATTTGTGATCATTAGAATTTAAGGACAAATTTATAAAATGAAACTTTCTGAAACTATGATCATTAAGGATGTTATAAATAATAATACTAATCAAACCTTCTAAGAAATAATACCCTAAGATTATTTGTAAACCTATTGCCAACAAGACTTTCTTAATTAATATTAGGCATTTGTGGGGCACCTGGGTGGCTCATTGGGTTAAAGCCTCTGCTTTTGGCTCAGGTCATGATCTCGGGGTCCTGGGATCAAGCCCCACATTGGGCTCTCTGCTCAGAGGGGAGTCTTCTTTCCCCTCTCTCTCTGCCTGCCTCTCTGCCTACTTGTGGTCTCTCTTTCTCTGTCAAATAAATAAATAGGTAGATAGATAGATAAATAAATAAATAAGGCATTTGTGATGCAATTAATAATAATATTTCCAAGGTAATATTACTCGTGGTGGTTTGCAAGCAAGAATAAAGGAGAGTCAAAGAGCAGAATCAGGGCGCCTGGGTGGCTCAGTGGGTTAAAACCTCTGCCTTCACCTCAGGTCATGATCTCAGGATCCTGGGATTGAGCCCCACATCGGGCTCTCTGCTAAGCAGGGAGTCTGCTTCCCCCTCTCTGCCTGCCTCTCTGCCTACCTGTGATCTCTCTCTCTCTCTGTCAAATAAATAAATAATCTTAAAAAAAATTAAAAAAAAAAAAAGAAGAATCAATGTTTTTCAAAGCCATGGCCAGTGGGGAGGGCTGCCTTGAGTAGCTGACATTAGTGTTCATGGCAGATTGAGCTCTCTAATGAAATGTCTACATAAATTTAGATTATTTTTAAAGATTTTATTTATTTGACAGAGAGAGAGATGAGAGGCAGGCAGAGGGAGAAGGGGAAACAGGCTCCCCACTGAGCAGAGGATGTGGGGCTCGATCCCAGGACCCTGAGATCATGACCTGAGCCGAAGGCAGAGGCCCAACCCACTGAGCCACCCCGGCGCCCCCAGATTTTTTTTTTGTGAAAGAAATAGAAATTCAGTGAATATTATTGGGTAAGAGAATGGCATGGTAAAATAATTAAGGAAATTATTCTTGTGTGCATTATGGATTGAAGTAAGGAAAATCTGACAGAGCTCATTGAGTAAGCTGCTTTTGTAATTAAACTGTGAAGTAAAGACTTGGACAATGGTGGACTAGTAGGAGATTGAGATGGGATTGATGGGAGACTCATTATCTAGGAAAAATTTAGAGAGCTTTTGTTTATTCATTTGACAAATCATTTACTCCATGTCCAAAACTTAATGATAGACACTGGGAATATGGTGATTACCATACCCCTCACCTCCTCCTCTGAAAAGACATCATCCCTGCAGGGTTTACCATCTAGTGGAGGAGGTAGCCATTAAAGAATCACACACACACACATCACATCACATCACATCACATCACATCACATCACATCACATCACATCACATCACAAAATAAATGGAAAATAATAGCTATGATAAGTGCTGAAAGAGAGAGATGTAGACATTTGGCTAATCAGAGAGTCAGGAAATGTTTTCCTGAGAAAGTGATGATTGAACTGAAAGAATAGCGGAGTTTAACCAGTTAACAAGAAGTCAAAATTTAACTATTAGGCTACCTCCAAAAACATAATTCTTAGCTTGTGTTGAATTTGAAATGACAGAGATGTGTTTCAAGCAATTTCCAGTGTTTTAAGCAATTTCCAGTTCCATGTAAATTTGGAACTAAATCTTGAACTGAATCTAAATTTTGGTCATTCAGCTTGAAAGGCTATAGTTGGAGGTATGAAAGTGGTTGAGGCCTCTTGAAGACTGTGTAAGTAGAAGAGTATGATTGCAAGGACTGAGCCTGGGGAATGCTCACAATTGAGGGGTTGGAAAGAAGCTTGTGGAGGGAATTATAGGGAATAGAAGGAGTGGTTGAGAGTTAAAAGATTTACAAGAGTTTAATTGTGGAAGCTGAGGAGGGAATTTTTAGCTGTGGGAGCCAAGGAAAGGGAAATTTAAAGGAGGTAGTAGTTATCACTAGGGTAAATAGGATAATAGTTATGGTTAATGACTGAGAAAAAGGCATGGCTTTTGGTGTAATTGAGATAGAACAGTTTCTATAGAACTCAAATTTGAATCTGTTTCAGGAGTTCGATAGTGGTGACAAGAGGTGAGAATAGCTGGAAGGGAGGTTATTCCAGTTAAATAAAGATTTTTCAAAATTAAGGAAATCTAGGGGCGCCTGAGTGGCTCAGTGGGTTAAAGCCTCTGCCTTCGGCTCGGGTCATGATCTCAGGGTCCTGGAATCGAGCCCCACATCGGGCTCTCTGCTCGGCAGGGAGCCTGCTTCCTCCTCACTCTCTGTCTGCCTCTCTGCCTGCCTCTCTGCCTACTTGTGATTTCTCTCTGTCAAATAAATAAATAAAATCTTAAAAAAAAATTAAGGAAATCTATTTTAGTTTAAAAGAAGCCAGTAGAAGGTGAAAGATTGGAGATGCTGAGAAGGAAGAAGAGGAATGTAAATGCTCATAAAGGAAGAAAGGAAGGAAGGAGATTCAAATCATTTTGGTGACAAAAAATGACTTATAATTTATTTTGAAGAACTTAAAGGCTATAGTTCTTACGAATTTCACAGATCTTACAAGTTCCCAAGAGAGTTGCTATCTCAGGTTGCTATCATCCACAGAGTAAAGATTATTCTGCTTTTCTTCTTTTTTTTTCCTTCTCAGAACTGTTTTATTCTGAAGTTAAATTTCAGCAAAAGTAAATAGAGATGTTTAGCTCTGTTGTCCAAAATAATTGTGTAACTGCTTTCTAAATTGTCACCATGTCGACTAATATTGCAGAGTAGTTTTGGGGTGAGGCCAAACACTTGGGGCTTTTTGCCCCACAAATAATGTTTAGTAAGCCTGGATGACCTCTAGGAAAGTAGATTAGAAATGGCCTAATGCCAAAGTAGATCCAGACCAGTTGGGAAAAGCACCATAAGTAGCTACTGTAAAGAAGAAGCTATAGGAATGCAAAATGTCAGGATTACTAAGAGTGAACATTCTGGATCTAGCTATAAGTTTTTTATGCTTGACCTTAGCCAAAAGGCCAGGAAGCGATAGCTAGAATTTTTTCAACACATTGTATAATACCTATTTTCAGTGTATCATCTGATTTTGTGTCTGTGTAGAAGGACCTGACTTTTTGGGCTCTTGAGTATATATGCTTGCTTGCAGCACAATGTTGTAGTCCCAAATCCCACCCCAGTGCCTCTTACGTGCTCAATAAATCCTTGATGGAAAAAGAAAGTAACTTTTTACTGGCTTTGAGTAGTTAGAAAATTGTTTTATATTTTGCTGCCACTACTGAAAACAAGGAGTATCGTGTTTTGTATAATTTATTTTCAAACTTAGCATCTATCCTACTGTTTTTTGTTTGGTTACTTTTTTTTTTTTTTTTTAAGAGAATATGTGTGTGAGCAGGGGAGGGGCAGAGGGAGAAGGAGAGAGAGAGAAAGAGAATGAATTAAGCAGGCTCCACGCTCAGTATATAGCCTGCCATGGGGCTGGATCCCACAACCCCGGGATCATAACCTGAGCCGAAATCAAGAGTCTGACGCTTAACCCGCTGAGCCACCCACCTGCTCCCCTTATTATTTGTCTTATTATTGTACCAGCAGTGTACAAGTTCAAGAACAACCTAAAACTATGCCATCCATTTTTCCCATTTTTTTATTGCAATAAAATATATACCAATAGAATTTAGCATTTTAACTGTTTTAAGTCAGTTCAGAATGGATTAAGTACATTCACATTGTTGTTAAACCATCAATCACCACCATCTTCAGAACTTTTAGTCATCCCTAAGTGAAATTCCCTACCCATTGAATACTAACTGCATTCTGCCTCCCTCCAGCCCCTGGCAACTACCATTCTTTCTGTTTCTGAATTTGACTACTCTAGTACCTCATATAAGTGAAATCATACAATATTTGTCCTTTTGTGTCTGGCCTATTTCACTTAGCATTAATGTCTTTAAGGTTCTTCCATGTTTTGGCATTATCAGAATTTATTTTTTTAAGGCTGAATAATGTTCCGTTGTCCTATACATCTCTGTGAGTAATATGAAGTATAAGCCTGTCACTTGTTAGGAAAAAAATCTAGACATATATTAACAACACTTACAGTTTTAAAAATCAGTCCTTGACTTAGAAAACAAAACTGTCACAGCATTTGTAGTTAGTGTGGCCTTGATTCTCAAGGACTTCCTATAATGAAGTATTGCTTTTCTCCTACCCAACCCTTGGATCTATTTTCCAGATAGGTCTAGAAAAGCCTCACTGGGATTTGTTCTTATCCATACTAAGAGCAACATTTTCAATTTAGTTCTTTGATTTAGCATCTTTAAAAACCTTTTTGGATTTAGATCTCTGTTTTTAAAAAATGGTGCAGTGTGAGATCCAGGTATTCTGGAAGTGTTATGCTAATACCTTTATATGAAGATTTCTTGAGTTTTTAAAATAGTTTCTGTATTTAATTTCTCAAATCCTGGTATGTTATTAGTACTCACCATTCCTGAGGCAGCCTTGAACCCTCTGATTCAGGATCCTAACCCATTTATGTGGATTACTAGGAGCTGGCTCTTAATACAGAACTTTCAGGCCCAGGACACATTTACCTATTTTTAACTAGTTAAAGATTACTTAAATGCCTTGTAAGACCATGTCATCTTGCCAAAAACATTGTTTCAAAGGTCTTTTCTTAAATCTTCTTTTAACTGGAGAACTCAAGATAATCTTTGTAAATGGGGAGAATTGGGGGGAAATTTAAGAAAACCAAATCCCAAACTGTTATCTCCGGACTAGGTAACTTTTTGCATACTGAACCCCACAGCAGAGCATAATTGGAGTACAAGTTCAGAAGATGTTCCCATACTCACATAGATACCATATGTCCTGGCAGGTGTATGGATTATTCAAATAGTACATACATAGTTTTAATACATGATTGTAGAAGTCAGAGTGCTACCAGGTTTATAATGGAAATCTGTAATCTCCTATTTAAGCTCTCTCCACTTTCAACTCTTTCAGCTCTTCATTCTTGAATTTACCTAATTTTTAAGTAGAATATTTATGCTATTCTCTTGTTTTTTTTTAAATATTAGACATTATCTGTTGATTTCTTGCTAACGATTTACATTTAGTCCTCATAAAGCACACTTGACAGTATTTACTCTGAAACTGAACTTCATAGAGCAAGAAATCCTTCAAAGCTACAGGATAAAATAGACTGCTGCACCACAGATCGTATTCAGACAAGTCTGTAGCTGTAGAATATGGCATTAATTGGCAGAGTTCTGCAGAAAGCTTTTACCCACTTTAATGAGATCAATTTTGGTCCATTTCCTTTTTGTCTCTGTCTTATTCATCAATCATGAGTCATCAGCATACTCATATAAGTAAACAGTTTTCAAAGAGAGATCAAACTCATTGCCACTTAGACCTGGTGGTTAAAAAAACAAAGCAAAAAAAAAAAAAAAAACCAACCTAAAGTTGTTTTATTCATTCTGTTCATTTTAACAGAACAGGGAACAAATCTAAGTTCTTGCTATATGAATGTCTCGTGTGAAGTCGGAATACTTAGAGCAAGACGTGATCTCTCTACTCTGGTGTTTTATAATTTTCATTGTTATATTTGAGATTATGTTACAGATTACGGTCCATTAGCTATGTTTATTTTGCCTTGCTGGACCCATAGTCATGGCCCATTTTAACTTTGCAGAGTTCTTTGTTAGAAAACATTCTAGAGGGGCGCCTGGGTGGCTCAGTGGGTTAAGCCTCTGCCTTCGGCTCAGGTATATGTGATCAACTTGATAGAGATTTTTCTGAACTGGCATTCAATTTTTAAGTTTCTTTTAATAACTACTGAAAACACCATTTATATAAAACTCACCATTGAATTGATTTTTTCCATTGGGCAGCCCTAATACAAAAGCTTTTGCTTTATCCTTGGCATTTTACTGATCTTTAGAGATTCATTTCTCTTTCTCAATGTGTATCAGTGCCTGTATAGGCTTTACAATTAGCAAAGTGAATAGGATAATCCTCTGAAAGTTATTTTTTGTGTATTTTTGTTGAAGCCCAGGGTTATGGATGGTAGGGTCCCACGTATAGAGTATGATAAAAGTCATTAGAAAAAATGATTTGACTGCAATAAGATATCAATATCTGTTTTCCTAAAGTAGAATTGGTATATGATTTTCTCCAAGGAATAAAAATAAAAAATACTTCTTCAGCCACTCATTTAGGTTACTATGCATAAGTAAACAGAACCTTGTCAAAGATTATATTTTAAATGAAAAGAATGAAAAAGTTTTTCTTCACTAAGCTTCATTGTTTGTTTGTTTGTTTTTGGCTGAGCAGTTCTTGTTAAAGCATTTTTCCAAACCTACTAAATTTAAATCTGGGGTAGATCTGTTCTCTCATTTCTTCAGCAGCTTTGTTTTATGAAGCACCCATTTATGCCCATTTATATCTTAGACTAGAAATTGGCAATATACAACCGATGGGCCAAACTCAGCCAACAGCCTTTTTTTTTTTTTTTTAATGTCTCTGGAGGTAAGAATGGTTTTTATAGTTTTAGAAGATAGTTAAAAGAAGAAACCAAGATTGTAGAGATTGTATATGGGCTGCAAAAACTAACAGTAATTATGATATGTCCCTTTATAGAACAAATTTAATATATAGAATGTACATACAGCTTTTTAATGGTTTACAGTTCATCTGAATTAGAAAAATGTTTTGCTGTGATCTCTTTACATAATCCTGCATTTTATTGTAGGAATTCATGGAATTTGTCAGTTTTTATTTTGGTATGAACTTTTAATGATCAGGCCCAAGTGTGTATGCATGACACTGCAGACTTACATCAAATTGGCTTGGCTTTTTGAGAGACGAAGAATGTGCATGGTATACTAGTGAACCAGCACACTTCCGCTTACTTTCTTGGGAGGGTGTGTATCATTTTTGTGATACTGCTTTAGGGATGGTGATGAATTTGAATATTGTCATTTCTCCATTGGTGTAGTATTTTCTCTTTGATACCGTTGTCTACTGCATAGAGAGTTATTTCCTTGAGGCTGTATTTTGATATTAAATTGAGTTATGTATGGTCGGTTTAGATGAGAGTTTTAATACTGGTAGACAGCTTCTGGCAAAAATCTCCTTGTTGCCTAGTTATAAAGCTTTGTTATTTATCATATTTTATTGACTGTAAAGCATACTTATTTTTCACCCTAACATCTTTGAAATCAGGATGCATCTTAAATTTTATGATGTAATTATGATTGGCAGAGTTTTTTCCTCTAGTGGTACATGAAATAATGGTGCATCTTAAAATCAATAAGGTATGGCTTGTATATTCTACTCATTTATAATATCTCTTAGGTGCTTCGTTTTCTTATTCCTTATGTTAATTCCGCCAGTCCTTTTTTTTGCTATTGCAGCCAGAGTTCATTATTTTGGAAATTTTTCATCATTTAAGAGCTTGCTTTGAGGGTTATTTTAATTGAGATTGGTAATTGATTTAGATTGTAAGGACCATCAACCATATCTAGTCAACAGAACAATTTGGGAAAATGAACAGTTAACATTGAGTGTTTTGAGTAGCACAGTATCCTAATCTGTTACTGTTAGTTTAGTTAACAGATGGCCTGTAGCCTGGTCTTTAATACTAGTTACTATTTTGCTGAATAGACTGTAGAAGAATATTAACTACAAAACCTGTTTAGGTTTAACCTTAGCTGAGATTTTCTTGAATGCTTGCAAATGAGAACACCCTATGAATTTATGGTAATATCCTGCAGGTGGAAAATAATGAGAAATTACATAGTAATTGTTTTAAGATCTTTACTATCTCCCAAGGTGAACCACTTTGTATTACAGAGACAGTAAATTTTAAAAACCTATTTCAATGGAAAATCGCAAGTCAGCAATTTCAAAAAAGGCAAGCCAAATAAAAGTAGAAAGAGGGTCGGGATTAATGCCAACTTTAAATATACAGACATAAGTTTTTTATTTAAGTTAGTGATTCCAAGCCCTCGTTGCACCTGGGGTGATTTTTAAATTCTCAGTACCCGGATGTCTCCAGCAAATTACATCAGAATGTCTGGGAGTGGTTGCTGGCATTGAATTTTTTTAGTTACAGTATTACAAAAGCAGCTGGCATTGAATTCTTTTCATTCTATTGTATTACAAAAGCAGTATTTTTATAGATTTACCCATGTATTTAGCCCTTTCTTTGCTTCTCATGCCTTCTCAAATCTCTGATCTTCCATCTGGGACTACTTTCCTTCTGCCTACAATACATTCTTTAGAATTTCCTTTAGTGAGGGTCTTCTAGAGGCCAGCTGTCAGGTTTTGTTTGTCTGGAAAGGTCTTTATTCTGCTCTGCTCTTAAAAGATATTTTTGTTGGGTCTAGGTACCAATTATCTATTTCTGGGTAACAGACCATCCCAAACTCAGTGACTCAAAAACAACAACTGCTTCCCCATGTATCTGTAGGTTAGCAATTTAGGCAGAGCTCAGTGGGATGGCTTGTCTCTAGTCTACATGGTATCAGCTCCCCTTATTCACCTATCTGTAGTTACTTGTCAGGTCACCTGGGGGCTGGGCAGTCATATGTCTGGTGATCTGCTATAGAAATGGCACATTCAATGCACAAGCAGTTTTCAAGCCTTTGCTCATATTTGCTGATGTCTCATTGACCAAAGCAAGTCTGGTAGCCAAACCCAGATTCCAAAGAGTAGAGGAATTGGACTCCATTTCTTGATGGGAGGAGTGACAGTGTCACATTTAAAAGGATGTGGGGTGTGCATAAGGAAATGGAAGAGACTTACAGCCTTTAAAAAAGATCTATAGAATTTTAGGTTAGAATTTTTGGGGGGGGGAATAGTTTTTCTTTTAGCACATTTTCTTTTCACTGTTGGTATTGAGCAGTCAGTTCCTATGGCTTCTTTTCAGATATTCTTTTTTTAAAAAATATTTTCTTTTTTTTTTTTTTTTAAGATTTTTATTTATTTATTAGAGAGCGAGAGACTGAGAATGAGAGGGGAGAAGGTCAGAGGGAGAAGCAGACTTCCCGCAGAGCCGGGAGTCCGATATGGGACTCGATCCCGGGACTCCGGGATCATGACCTGAGCCGAAGGCAGTCGCTCAACCAACTGAGCCACCCAGGCGCCCTTCTTTTCAGATATTCTTTCTGTTCTCTCATTTACTGTGATTTGTCTAGGTGTGAATTTCCTTTTATTTGTCCAGTTTTGGCTTTATTTAGAGTTTCTTTTGATTTAGTGCCTTTCATTCATTCTGGAAAATTCTTAGCCATTATTTGCCTCTGCTCCACTCTCTTCTTCTTCTTAGAACTTCAGTTAAGTTAGATTTCTTACTGTTTTCCCATTTTTTTTTTTTAATTTCTGAGAACGTTTTATTATACACAGAATGGGGAGAGGGCTCAGTCCTTGGCAGCTGCTTTCCTTTAGGCAGCCAGAACTTTGCTCAGTTCCTGTTGCTTCCTCTTGGCATGGATCTGTGTCTCCACTCTATTCTTGATGATCTTAAGGGCATACTTGTCCTCGGAGACTTGGAGCAGCTCCAAGGTGATCTGCTTGTATGAGGTGAAGCCACATAACGCTCTAATCATGCCCCTAGGAATTCAGTATGCGCGCTGGGGTGTCTAGAGTGATGGCTGTGCCTCATCTTGCTCCTGTGGCCCTTGTTGAGGCTCATGACCATGGGTATCACAGAACCATGGCTGCTGTTCTTCAGCGGCTGCTGTGGTATAAGGCTCCACATTTATTAACTTTTCTTCATGCTGCATTCTGAATAATTTCTTTTGACTTATCTTCCACTTTACTAATTTGCTCTTCCATTATGTCCGGATGCTTAACTCTTTCTCCGTCCCCTCTCAAGTTTGTTTGTTTGTTTGTTTGTTTATTTGATTATTTATTTGATTATAATTTGAGGATCATTCCAAATAATCTAACCCACCATTACAAGAAATGGATTACCACATCTGTTGTTGTTTGTTTTTTTTTTAAGCTTCCCTATTAGTTTACCTGTACATTAGGTTTAGGATACTGTTGATTAAGTAAACAGAAGATACATGGAGAACTATAAGAATTAAATAAGTGGGGAGTCACATTTTAAGAGGGAGAGCCTAAGAGTCATTAAAATCATTAGGTGTAATGTTCATTTCAGTTTAAACGCACACATCAGACAAAACTTGATTTTCTTCAGTTAGTAAAAGGATACAACAAAATATTTTTGTTATCTTTGGGGCTTTTGAGTTGGTCAAATATGTTTGTAGTTGTGGTTACCAATATGGAAAATTGAGGTTTGGTTTAAAAAAATAATAATTACCAAAACACTTATTGATGGCTGCTATAGTACCTGGATGACAGAAGATCATACATACTCATGATTTGTGACATGCCTAGTGAAAAATGTAGGGTTCAATTCTATTTTTTTTTTTTTAAGATTTATTTGGAGAAAAAGAGTGCATGTGTGCAAGTGCACGTAGAGTGGGAAGGGGCAGAAGGAGAGGGAGAGAGAATCTTAAGTGGACTCCACACCGAGCACAAAGTCCACACTTTGGGTTTGAGGCTCAGGACCCTAAGATCATGTCCTGAACCAAAACCCAAGAGTCGTTTTTAACCAACTGCGCCACCCAGGCACCCCTAAGCTTCAACTCTTAAATCAACCTTATTTTATTTATTTATTTTAACCTTATTTTGAAGAAAGCTTAATCTAGTCATTTATATTTATTTTAGGGTTCAGGTTTGGGTGTTTTGTTTTGTTTTGTTTTCAGTGAGCCATTAGCTACCATATTAGCTACCTTATATGCAGCCAGGCAATTGTAATTTGACATTCTCCAGTCTAAATCTACAGGTGAGATGTAAAAGGATGTCATTGGATTATTTTGTGTCATACAGATTTTTTCCCTTCTACAAAAAACAAATATATCTTTTGTACTCAGTTATTTTCTGTTACATTTACAGCTATGATACAGCTAGGGAAATGACTTAACAATACTTAACAAGTAGCTTTGCTTGCTACTCTTTAAGAGTGTGTTTTATTATGTTGCTCTTGACTATACAAGCTAAGAATTAAGGTATTTAAGTATTATAGGAAGAGCCGATATTTCAGTGACTTACAGTAGGCTCTTACTATGATTCTTGGCCTTCGTGGCCTCAAATTAGATATGTCTTTTCTTGAGCAGCAAAACAAATGGTTTAGAGCAGTGTATCAGAGGCATGGCAGAAGGTAAATCAAATTGGTTTGGTGGTGAATGGGAGCTTGAGAGCTGGTGCTTATGTTCCCCTCATATGGAATCTTGCAGTTGAGGAAGTCAAAAGAAGAAATTAATTAGTTAATGTAATCGTGCCAAAAGGAATAAAATTTTTGCACCTTATGTGATTTGACAACTCTCTGTACCTTGTAACATGCTTTGGTTTATTATGCATTAAAGTCAACATTGATGTTTACATTTTGCCCAGTGAATTATGTCAAGGATCATTGTCAGCCGAGATAGTCACTATAAAGTCAAGCTGGAGTTATTCCAAGCATTGAATAATTCACAATGCTGTGAATTAATAAATTGAGCGTGTTAATATTTATTAGGCTATAAACATTTAACCACATTTTTACATCAGTGATCCAGTCCCACTGTTATGAAAATATGAGCAAGTTCTGTTCCTGGACTTGTTTTTTTGATTAATACATTTTCTTGTTTGTTTCTCTCTCAACTCTTGCATCCCTATATATATATATATATATATATATATATATATATATATATATATATATTTCTATGTCCTAGGAAAGTTCTATGTCCTAGGAAACTCTAATGTTTTTACTTCACTTCTTTCATTAGAATAAAGAGATACCTGCCATTTTGCTCATTTTACATTCTAAAGAGCTAGCATCAAACATCACTGAACCACTGTGAGCTAGGCTAGAGCTGAGGGAGATGTTCACAACACAGATGACTTACTGTGTTCTTTCCACTGAAAAACAAAACTGAGGAAACAAAAAATTCTCTTTATCTGAAAGGCAAGTCTGGGAGGCCAGTGCTCATGTTTCATACCATGAATTATAGATCTCAGCTATAATCAGTCTTCAGTTCTCAATAAATTTGAGAACTTATAATAACAAAGTTTTGTTTTGCTGACTTAAACAGTTTTTAACCTCTATGCAATCATATCTCTTTATATTAAAAATATGAATTTAAAAAGCTTTCTAGTAAAAAATGTTAATAGCATTTTGTAAAGCCAAGGAAAAGTAAATAACATTTGGTGAACTCACTTTATTTCCTCAACAAATAAACTTTATTCCTCCTGCCCCCTCCCCCCTTTTGCCACTGTCCTACCATCTTTTATTTCTTGGGTTAGTTGACAAAGCTATACCACATTATCTCCTGTTTACAGGTCAAGAGATGGGATTGGATCCCTGTGGTATAGAATATGTCATTTTAGTCAGGATTTTCTCCTATAGAAAGTTGAAAACACTAGGTTTTGGAAGAGTCTAGACTCTTAGACTCCCTATATTATTATTATTATTTTTTAAAGATTTTATTTATTTATTTATTAGGAAAGAGAGAGAGTGAGAGAGAGCATGAGAAGGGAGAAGGTCAGAGTGAGACGCGGACTCCCCATGGAGCTGGGAGCCCGATGTGGGACTCGATCCCCGGACTCTGGGATCATGACCTGAGCCGAACGCAGTCGCCCAACCAACTGCGCCACCCAGGCGCCTTCTCCCTATATTATTTTTACAGGCAAAGACATTTTTCTTTCCTAGTTTCTTGGATATTGTTTTTTGTTTTTTTTTTTAAAGATTTTATTTATTTATTTGTCAGAGAGAGAGAGAGAGAGATCACAAACAGGCAGAGGCAGAGGGAGAAGCAGGCTCCCTGCCGAGCAAGAAGCCCATTTGCGGGACTCGATACCAAGACCCTAGGATCATGACCTGAGCCGAAGGCAGCTGCCCAACCAACTGAGCCACCCAGGCATCCCTTGGATATTGTTTTGAAACACCTTAAATATTTTCTTACCTGATATTTATTTATCAGGTTTATTATTCAGATTATATATATTTCATTTTTCCTGTGACCATATATACTTTTCACTCATACCTTAGCAATATGTGTTAGATTTAAAATAATTAACATTTAAATATTTCTGTTATTTGTTTTTTTCCCCTAAAGATTTTATTTATTTATTTGACAGAGGGAGATCACAAGTAGGCAGAGAGGCAGGCAGAGAGAGAGGGGGAAGCAGGCTCCCTGCAGAGCAGAGAGTCCGATGCAGGGCTCGATCCCAGGACCCTGAGATCATGACCCGAGCCGAAGGCAGAGGCTTTAACCCACTGAGCCATCCAGGCGCCCCAGATATTTCTGTTATTTGTTTAATTTTTTGTAGCCTGTTTTTTTTTTTTTTAAAGATTTTATTTATTTATTTGACAGAGAGAGAGAGAGATTACAAGTAGGCAGAGAGGCAGGCTGTGGGGGCGGGGAAGCAGGCTCCCTGCTGAGCATAGAGCCTGATGCGGGGCTTGATCCCAGGACACTGAGATCATGACCTGAGCTGAAGGCAGAGGCTTTAACCCACTGAGCCACCCAGGTGCCCCTTTAGTAGCCTGTTTTTATTTCCTAGCATGGAGACTAAACTAGTGAAGAAAAACTTTGTTGTGTTTTCTACTTCCCAGCAATTATTTATTATATACTTTCTATATTCTAGGTACAAATTTAGAGTGAGGAATACTCTTTCTGCCTCTGTAGACATTTCTTTCTTATACAGTAAGACTGTGTGGTAAGAAAGGCAGATTGGAACAGAAGAACACATGGAGAAAAAAAAAATAAGACCTGCTCGGAGCTTATGTAAATCATCTAGAAAATGAGGACGGCCTGGATTAAAGCAATGACAGAAGAAAGAGAGATTGACTAAGTCTGAACAACAGTGAAAAAAGATGATTCAGGAGAGCTCATTGCTCTCCTAAGGACTAAGATACAGGATATGTAGGAGATAAAGGAATCAGTGGTAAATCCAAAGTCCCATTGGGTAGGAGGTTGCTCACCAAGGGAATTCTGGTGCCATTCATGGTAGAAAGAATTGACTTGGGGACAGAAATTAATTCTATTAAATAAATAAATGGGAGAGAAGAGACAAATCTGTACGGAATAGCAGGTAATTTACATAGATACTTCTCCCTATAGAGGTAGAGCTTAACTCACTATTCCCCCTTCAGTATGGGCTGAGCTTAGTTAATTACTTCCAAAGAGTAGGCAGTGGGAAAGTGGATGAGAGTCATTTTATAGTGGAGAAACCTGGCAAATACTCCCTTGACCAGGTGATCAAAGTTGGCATCATCAGTGGTGTCATATTTATATCATGTATGCCTTTATTATGATGTATTGAGAATGGCTCTTCCTGGACACCTGGGTGGTTTAGTCAGTCAAACGTCTCCCTTGGCTCAGGTCATGATCCCAGGGTCCTGGGATCGAGTCCTGCATCAGGCTTCCTGCTCAGTGGGGAGTCTGCTTATCCCTCTGCCACTCCCAACCCTGCTCCTGCCCCCCACCCCCACATAAATAAATAAATAAAATCTTAAAAAAAATGGCACTTACTCTCCAAAACCTATTAACCTATGAGCACATAAACCTAAATTGAAGGATAGTCTACAGAATAGTTAACCCCAAGCTTCCTTAAAACTGTCAAAGTTATTAGAGACAGAGAGGCTGAGGAGACTAAATCCTGGATGGGAATAATGTTTGACCGAGTATGTTTGACCCTATAGCCTAGTCAAGTTGATACATGATCTTGTGTCACTGTCCAAAACTAAGAGAGGATAGAGGGTTAAAGAGGATAAAATATTAAGGAGGAGAGAGTTGTGTCTTAAACAGCAAAAACAGCAGAGAGCCTCAAGATGGTATAGAGAAGATTATATTTAGTGATAAAAGTCACATGAAGTAGGAAATAAGGAACCATAGACAGACTTCTCATTTAAAAAGTGAAAGGAAGATGCACAGTAACAGAATGGATAATCAAATTAACTTAAAATTTCATTTTAAGATGAGATTAATTTTTTAAAGATGCATTTTTATCTGCCCCTCTATTAAGACACCCTTTTCTTCTGACTACTTCAGTCCCCCAATACCTGTAGGGCCAAAATAACTAATTAATACATAAAACTTTCCTCAGTTCTTGGAAGGATAAACCAAGTTTAATAGCCCCTCCTCTCAAAAAAAGCAGATGCTTCATATCCTCTAAAAATGTCTTGAGATTCTCACATATTCAAATTTATGAACATTATCCATAGAAACATGGATGAAAGCCACAGAGGTTAGATCAGACTTATATGTTATAAAGCAGGTGCCCCGTGAGTTAACAAATACTATTTTTTAGGTATAGTCTTCAGGCATATAATTCAAATAATTGTGTACATTCTTTCATTTTACTATCTACCCTTCATGATTGAGTACATAGAAGACTGGCTTAAAACATTTAGATTGGAGATGATTCTTTTTGCTAATATTAGCACTTGCACCTCCTTCCCCCCCAATCCCAACTAAGGATTCTAATAATTTCACAAAGGTGTACCTTAAGTAGTGATAGTGCCAAAGGTGAAATATTATGGACAAGTAGTAGTGCCTCCACTCAGTAGTTCAAAAGTTTGTCAGTTGGAAAAATTGCCAAGCACACACAGTCTACAGAGGGGACAGACCATACACAAGACCATTCCTTCAACTTTAGGAAAAGTAGCTGTTCTACCTAATCCATAGAAACAAATATAGAAAGTCAAGTAAAATGGAAGGACAGAGGAATATGCTCCAAAAGAAAGAATAACAAAGGACCTTAGGAAAAGAACTAAATGAAAAAGAGATAAGCAATATGCCTGATTAAAGAATTTAAAGTAGTGATCATAAAGATACTTACTGGGCTGAAGAGAAGAGTGGAAGAACTCAGTGAGACCTCCACTAAAGAGATAGAAAATATAAAAAACAACCAGAGTTGAAGAACACAGTAACTGTAATTAAAAACACACTAGAGGGAATCAACGGTAGATTAGTGATGCAAAAGAATGTGTACGTGATCTGGAACACAGGGTAGTGGAAGGCACACAAGCAGAATATCAACAAGAGAAAAGAATTTGAAAAATGAAGATAGGTTAAGTGATCTTTAGACAACATCAGGCAAATAAATGTTTGCATTATAGAAGTCCCAGAAGCAGAAAGGAGTAAAAAACTTATGTGAAGAAATAGTAGCAGAAAATATTACTAATCTTGGGAAGGAAATAGAGATCTAAGTCCAAAAAGCATAAAGTGTTAGCAACAAGATGAACCTAAGAAGGTTCACTCCAACACATAATAATTAAAATGTCAAAGATTAAAGAGAGAATTTTAGAAGCAGCAAGAGAGAAGAAAAAAGCAAAAAGTTACCTACAAGAGAATACCTATAAGGCTATTAGGTGATTTTTTAGCAGAAATTTTGCAGGCCAAAAGGGACTGGCATGATATATTTAAAATCCTGAAAGGAAAAATCCTGCAACCAAAAATATGCCACCTGGCAAGGTTGTCATTCAGGTTTGAAGGAGAGATAAAGACTTTTCTGGACAGGGGGCCTGGGTGGCTCAGTGGGTTAGAGCCTCTGCCTTTGGCTCGGGTTGTATCTCGGGGTCCTGGGATCATGCCCCGCATCGGGTCTCTGCTCGGCAGGGAGCCTGCTTCCCCCTCTCTCTCTGCCAGCCTCTCTGTCTACTTGTGATCTCTCTCTCTCTCTGTCAAATAAATAAACAAACAAACAAAAAAAAGACTTTCCTGGACAAAAGATAAAAGAGTTTATCACCACTAAACAAGCCTTATGAGAAATGTTAAATGTTAGGAGACTTCTTCAGGTGGAAAAGGACTGGCCATAGTTAGACCTGAGAAAATTATGAATAAAAAGATGTAAAATACAGCAGTATATACATCAAACATGGGGAGGGAGTAAAAAAAAGGGAAAAGGAAAAAGAAAAGTAATTTTTTTCTTTTTTAGAATGTGCTTGAACTTAAATAACCAGCAAATTAGCATAGACTGTTGTTTACTTAGGATATTCTGTATATATTCATGGTAACCACCGGCCCAAAACCTACGATAGATACACAAAAAAATAAAGAGAAAGAAAGCTAAAAAACACTACAGAAACCAATCAATGACAAAAAAAGCAAGAGAAGAAGAAGGAACAGAGAACTGCAAAAAGAACCAGAAAACTGGTTCTTTTAAAATGGCAATAAATACATAACTATCAATAATAGATTAAATGTAAATGGCCTAAATCCTCTCTTCAAAAGACTTAGGGTAGTGGAATGTTGCCTATAAGAAAGCCATCTGAGACCAAAAGGCACACACCAACCGAAACTGAAGGGCTGGAAAAACATTTACTGTACAAGTGGAAGCAAAAGAAAAGCCAAGCTAGCAATACTTATATCAGACAAAATAGACTTTAAGACAAAGACTGTAACAGGAGACAAAGAAGGGCATTACTTAATGATAATGGGATCAATCCAATAGAAGGTATGTAACAATTGTAAATATCTACATACTCAACATTGGAGTATCTGAGTACATAGAGCAAATTAAAGACATAAAGAGAGAAATTGATGGTAATACAGTAATAGTAGGGGACTTTAACACCCTACTTACATCAGTAGATAGATCATCCAGGCAGAAAATCAACAAGGAAAAACAATGTCTTTGAATGACACATTGGATCTGATGGACCTAACAGACACATAGAGAACATTCCATCCAAAAATGACAGAATACACATTCTTCTCAAGTGCACATGGGGCATTCTCCAGAATAGATCATGTTAGGCCACAAAACAAACCTTAACAAATTTAAGAAGATTGAATCAAATCATGCATCTTTTCTCTCATAATGATATGAAACTAGAAATAAATCATAAGAAAAAATAGAAAAAACCCCACAAATACATGAAAACTAAACAACATGATACTAAACAACAAATGAGTCAATGAAACAAAGAAATTAAAAAATGGGGACAAATGAAAATGGAAACGTGATGGTCCAGATCTTTGGGACACAGCCCAAGTCTGAAGAGGGAAATACATAGCAATATAGGCCTACTTCAGGAAACAAAAAAAGGTTAAAATAAACAATCTAACCTTACACTTAAAGGAACTAGAGAAAGATGAACAAAGAAAGCCCAAGGGAAGCAGAAGAAAGGAAATAATAAAGATCAAAGCAGCTATAAATGATATAGAGACTTAAAAAAAAATCAGTGAAACCAAGAGCTGGGTCTTTGAAAAGATAAACAAAATTGATAAACCTTTAGGAAGACTCACCAAGAAAAGAAAGGACCCAAATAAAATTAGAAATGAGAGGAGAAGTAACAGCTAACACCACAGAAATACAAAGGATTGTAAGAGAAGAGTGTGAAAAATTATATGTCAACAAATTGGACAGCTTAGGAGAAATAAATTCATAGAAGTGTAAGATCTTCCAAAACTGAACTAGAGAGAACTGAATTGAATCAGTAATCAAAAAACAATAAAAAGATTAAAAGTCCAGGTGAATTCTACCAAACATTTGAAGAAGAGTTAGTATTTATTCTTTTCAAACTATTCCAAAAAATAGAAGAGGAAGGAAAGCTTCTAAATACATTCTACAAGGTCAGCAAGACCTTGATACCAAAACTGGACAGACGCCACAGAAAAAAGAAAACTATAGGCCAATATCTCTGATGAACATAGATGCAGAAATCTATGTAAAGATTTTGTAAATAAAACAAAATATTCGCCAACTGCACATAAATGCATTAAAAAGATCATTCACCATGGTCAAGTGGGATTTATTTCAGGGATGCAAGGATGGTTCATTATTCACAAATCAGTCAACATGATACACCACATCAACGAAATGAAGGATAAAAATCATATGATCATCTTAGTAGCTGTAGGAAAAGCATTTGACAAAATTCAGTATCCATTCAGGATAAAAAAGCATTTGACAAAATTCAGTATCCATTCAGTATCCATTCAGGATCACTCTCAACAGAGTGATTTAGAGAGAACATACCTCAACATACCTAAAGGCTATATATGAAACACCCACAGCTACTATCATCCCGGGGCGGGGCGGGGAGGGGAACTGAGAGGTTTTCCTCTAAGACCAGGCAGAAGAGAAGGATGTCCACCCTCACCACTTTTATTCAACACACTACTGGCAATCCTAGCCACAGCAGTCAAACAAAAAAAGAAACAAGAAGCATTCATATTTGTAAAGAGGAATTTAAACTCACTATTTGCCGATGACATGATACTATACATAGAAAATCCTGAAGACTTCAGAGAAACTACTAGAAGTAATAAATGAATTCAGTAAGTTGTAGAATATAAAATTAATAGCCACAAATCAGTAGCATTTGTATATACCTGTAATAAAAGTAGCAAAAAATTAAGATAACAGCATTATTTATAATTACACCAAAAAGAATAAATATTTAGGAATAAACTTAACCAAAAAGGTGAAAGACCTGTACTCTCAATACTATAAAACACTGATGAAAGAAATTGAAAGTGATGCTAATGGAAAAATACTCCATACTCATGGATTGTAAGAATTAATATTATTAAAATGTCCATATTACCCAAAGCAGTCTACACCTTCAGTGCACTCCCTTTATGACTACCAACAGCATTTTTCACAAAACTAGAACAAATAATTAAAATAATATTAAAAATTTGATATTAAAATATTAAAACAGTATGGTACTGGTACAAAAATAGACATATAGATTAGTGAAACAGAGTAGAGAACCCAGAAATACACCTGTTGATTTTATGGTCAATTAATCTATTACAAAGGAGACAAGAATACACAATTGGGAAAAGACCATAACTTCACTACATAGTGGTGGGAAAACTGGACAGCTGCATGTAAAAGAATAAAACCGAGGCATCCAAATTGGCAAAGAAGAAGTCAAACTCTCACTCTTTGCAGATGATATGATACTTTATGTGGAAAACCCAAAAGACTCCACTCCAAGACTGCTAGATCTTATACAGGAATTCAATCATATGTCAGTATATAAAATTAATGCACAGAAATCAGTTGCATTCCTACACACCAACAGCAAAACAGAAGAAAGGGAAATTAAGGAGTCGCTTCCATTTACAATTGCACCCAAAACCATAAGATACCTAGGAATAAACCTAACCAAAGAGGCAAAGAACCTGTACCCAGAAAACTATAAAGTGCTCATGAAAGAAATTGAGGAAGACATAAAGAAATGGAAAAACGTTCCGTGCTCATAGATTGGAAGAACAAATATTGTGAAAATGTCTATGCTACCTAAAGCAATTTATACATTTAATGCAATCCCTATGAAAATATCATCAATTTATTTTAAAGAAATGGAACAAATAATCCTCAAATTTATATGGAACCAGAAAAGACCACGAATAGCCAGAGGAATGTTGAAAAAGAAAACCAAAGTCGGCGGCATCACA
>CM052803.1:38889570-38902659 GCA_028533885.1 Nasua narica | reverse complement strand
GAGGTAGCGGGGGTAGGGTTATGGACATTGGGGAGGGTATGTGCTATGGCAAATGCTGTGAAATGTGTAGGCCTGATGATTCACAGACATGTACCCTGGGGCAAATAATATATGTTAATAAAAAATTAAAAAAAACAAAAAACAAAAACAAAACAAGGATACACAGGAGCAAGCCAAAAAAGAATAAAACTGGATCACTTTTTGACACTATACACAAAAATAAACTCAAAACGGATTAAAGACCTTAATGTGAGACCTGAAACTATAAAAATCCTAGAAGAGAACAGAGGCAGTAATTTGTCTGACACAGGCTATAGCAACATTTTTCTAGGTATATCTCCTAATACAAGAAAGGAAAAGTAAAGTATTGGAACTACATCAAAATAAAAAGATTTTATATAGTGAAGGAAGCTATTAACAAAATTAAAAGGCAAACCTACTGAATGGGACAAGATATTTACAAATTATATATCTGGTTAGAGATTAATATTCAAAACATAAAGAACTTATATAACTCAACACCAAACAACAACCTGATTAAAGAAAGAGGAGGGGTATCGGGGTGGCTCCGTCACTTAAGTGGCCAACTCTTGGTTTTGTCTCAGGTCATGATCTGAGGGTCCTGGGATCAAGGCCCACATTGGGCTCTGTGCTCAGTGGGGAGTCTGCTTGAGATTTTTCTCCTCCTCTGCCCCTCCCCCTGCTCGCTCATGCTCTCTCTCATAAATAAATAAATCTTTTTTTTCTTTTTTTTTTTAAGGGGCCCCTGGGTGCTCAGTCAGTTAAGTGTCCAACTCTTGATTTTGGCTCAGGTCGTGATCTCAGTGTCGTGAGAGCGAGCTCCATGTCAGTCAGCTCTATACTGAGCGTGAAGCCTTTTAGGATTCTTTCTCTCTCTTCCCCTCCCCGCTGCTCTCATGCACTCACAATCTTGCTAAAAATAAAAAAGATAAAATAAAGATTAAATGAGAGCAGAGGACCTGAATAGGTATTTTTCCAAAGAAGAAATAGAAATGGCCAACAGTCAGATGAAAAGATGCTCAACATCACTAGTCATCAGGGGAATGCAAATCAAAATCAGAACAAGACATCCCTTTACACCTGTTAGAATGGCTAAAATAAAAAAGACAAGAAATAACAAATATTGGCAAGGATGTGGGGAAAAGGGAACTCTTATGCATTATTAGTGGGAAGGTAAATTGGTGCAATTACTATGGATAGCAGTATGGAGGTTCCTCCAAAAATTAAAAATAGAAATAGCATAAGACCTAATAATTCCACTATCCGGTGTTTACCCAATGAAAATGAAACACTAATTAGAAAAGATATATATACTCTTATGTTTATTGCAGCATTATTTGCAGTAGCTAAGATAGAGAAGCGACCTAAGTGTCCACTGATAGATAAATGGGTAGGGAAAGTGTTTTATAGATACATAATGGAATATTATGCAACCACAGGAAAGGATGAGATTGTGCTATTTGAGACAACATGGATGGATCTAGAGTATATTATGCTAAGTGAAATAAGTCAGACTGAAAAAGACAAACACCATTTGATTTCACTCTTACAGAATCTTAAAAAAAAAATGAATTAACAAAAGCAGAATCAAACCTATAAATACAGAGAACAAACTGATGGTGAGTGAGGAGATGGGCAAAATGGGTGAAGGGCAGAGGGACGTACAGTCTTCCAGTATGGAGTCATGGGGATAAAGGGAACAGCACAAGAAATGTAGTTATATTGTAATAGTGGTAAGTGGTGATGGGTGATAGGTACACTATAGGTACACAATATAGGATAATGTATAAACTTGTTGAATCACTGTGTTATACACCTGAAAATAACACTGTGTCAACTATACTCAGAAATAAAAATTACAGTTTATATTACTTGCATTAAAAAAAAAAGTTTGTCAGGTGGTGAACACAGAATAGGAAACTAACATTTAAAAGTCTCTTTGGGGAGCTCCTGGGTGGCTTAGTCGTTAAGCATCTGCGTTTGGCTCAGTTTATGATCCCAAGGTCCAGGGATTGAGCCCCACATCGGGCACCCTGCTCAGTGGGAAGCCTGCTTCTCCCTGACCCAGTCCCCCTGCTTGTGTTCCCTCTCTCGCTGTGTCTCTGTCAAATAAATAAAATCGTTAAAAAATAAATTAGGAAAAGTCTCTTTGTGGGGTGCCTGGGTGGCTGAGATGGTTAGGCATCCTGCTTTTGATCTCAGCTCAGGCCTTGATCTCAGGGTCATGAGTTCAAGCCCCATGTTGAGCTTCATGCTGGGCATGGAGCTTACTTAAAAGTCTCAAAAAAAAAAAAAAGTCTCTTTGGTATATAAATGTATAATGTATGAAAATCAGACTGAAAATTGAAAACGACCTGTAAGTCAAAATGCAAATCTTTTACATTCTTAACTACCCGGGATTTATTGTTTTACTGCTTTATTTTATTGTTTTACTGTTTTAGTTAGTATGTATCTACTATTTCTTAAAACATTGTTTATTCAGCATATATTCTTTCCAAATAACTAGTATATCTTCTAAAAAGGAGTCATTTTACTTCCCCTTTAGTATAGGGGAATCTGATTAAAAGCCCACGCTCAAGACAGGATAGTTTCTACCAAGGAACCAAGGTGACTGCTTCTAGTTAGCTGCACTAGATTTCTTTTCAGATGCTTCTGGGATCCTTTCTCCTGACCAGGATCTTCAGCCTTCTCTGCTTCTTGTTATCTGTTAAGTTTTAAAACTCCTCACTCAAGCGTTTGATCTGTTTTCCTACCGTGTTCAAACCAGGAATCGTGTCTTAATTAACTATGCCCAGAGTTTTGGCCTGTCAGTATCTGCAAATTGTATCCACCATCTAACCACTTCCTCTTAGATCAGCATATACTCTCATTTTCTAGACCTAAGGAGAAGGTTCTGCCTAAATTAATAAGTAAAAACCTCTATGATTAAAACTTGCCCTAATTGGGAGTCTTACAGCTTTACTTCAGTTCACTTATTATATAGTAAATTGGATAACGATCCAGTAAATAAAGATGCATAAAAATAAAAGGAAACTCACAACCTAACGGTATGTAGTTACAGAAAAGTTTTGTAATCTTTATGGATCAGAGGCCCTTCCAGTTGTGCTAACTACACCAATTTGGAGCGGGAGTGGAATTGCCCAGTGGGGAAAGTAAATTCACCCTACCGATTAAAGTATGAAGGGTAAATCTTCCTCTTATCAATTTAATAAAGTTCGTCACTGTTCCTGAATAGTGAAAATCTGAATACATTTTCTTTATGAGAATCCAATTAAGTTAATTAAAGTCATATTACTAAAATTGTTCTTATCTGTCCATATAGGCAGCCTACACACTATTAGACTGTTAGTTTTAGCTAGACTTTACTTCTTGGCCCCAGACTTTAGTTATCTGCATACTAAGATGATCCATACAAAAGTTGGTAAAAGTAAAGTGCTTGAGTTATCCTCAAACTAAAACAAAAATTTTTTGGAGAGAAGACTGTGTCTTCTAGTAAAGACTTTAAGCTTTTAGTAAAAGAACTAGTATTTAAAGACAAATTTTATAAAATGATGAAATCTCGGGGCACCTGGGTGGCTCATTGGGTTAATGTCTCTGCCTTGGGCTCAGGTCATGATCTCAGGGTCCTGGGACTGAGCCCCTGCATCAGGCTCTCTGCTCAGCAGGGAGCCTGCTTCCCCCTCTCTCTCTGCCTGCCTCTCTGCCTACTACTTGTGATCTCTCTCTCTCTCTCTGTTAAATAAATAAATAAAATCTTAAAAAAAATAAATGATGAAATCTCTGGGATCTTAATTGTTTGTTTTATCTTGCTTTTCTCCTATAGGACTGTTTTTGCTTTCTTGTAATAAAAACAAAAGGGGTTTTCAGTGATTTAGGGATTGACTCTTACTGTAATATAAAGTAGATGAATTATCACTAGCTTATTAAGTGTCCCTGAATGAACTAGTGACTGAATTTTTTCCCCAGAAATCTTTTACTTTTATTTCTTTAAGATTCTTACTTATTTGACAGAGAGTGTGAGAGAGAGCACAAGCAGGAGGCAGAGGGAGAGGGAGAAGCAGGCTCCCCACTAAGCAGGGAGCCCAATGTGGGCTCCAGGATCATAACCTGAGCCAAGGCAGATGCTTAACTGACAGAGCCTCCCAGGCACCCCTTCCCAGAAATCTCTTAAATCCTGGGCCAATTGTTTGTGAGCCATTGCTCAACCTGAATTCAGGAATGGGGACACATTTTAGTATTTAGCTCAAGGAAAACATAATTAATACAATTAATCTATTGCTAAGTGAAACCATATGATGTTCCACAGCAAAATACAAATATGGGTTGATCAATTCCAAACCAGTTTCATGAGTTAGCATTAATTAGTGAAAGGCTAGAAATGATCCCAGTTCTTGCCATAAAAGAAGCTAGCAAGACTTTGTTTTCTGCCATCCTCTGCAGTATGTGAGAATATTGCTGTTGCATTCTATTACAGATCTGATTAATACACATCAATAGTTATCTTGATGTTATGCATGGTTATTTTATACAGAAACATAAAAACAGTTGCAGATCATTTGGAGAATGGGATCACATTTTAAATGTACTGATGGAATTGATGAATTAAAGGAAACTTGTGCTAAGTTTACATTTTTAATGTTCTGTATGGTGGATCCTTTTACAACATGAATAATTGACCTATTTTATGTTTTGTCAGTCTGGAACAAAGCCATTAAACAGAGAAGATTATGATTTGGGGAGGTTGGTTACTTGATCCAGTTTCAAGAAGGAAAAGTTGGAATTTGTGAACATATTTTTAAAGCCACTACAATGATCATTTGATCAGTCTGTGACAAGAATCCATCTAGTTAGTATCACCCAAGCACAGCTATAACTGATTAAACTTTTTTTTTATTGATGGGTGTTTTACAGTTCACAACAAAATCCTACAAAATAAATGGAAGGAAATTACATCTTTTTATATTAGCATCTCATCTTTGGGTATCAGTTGGTCCACTGTTGAGCAAAAAGGGAGTTAAAGTGATAAACAATGATATCATTGAATTTACAAGTTGAGGAAATGAATATTAATAAGGTACATCCATCAAAAGATGATTTTATTCATGCATTTTATGAAGTTTCTGTCTGTAATAGTTCTTTTCCTGACTGTTCATTTTTATCATGATTTAATGAAGTTCCATCAGACTTCCTAAGTGACCAATTGATATTTAGCAGCAATATATTGAGAAAAGTATGAGTCCAGCACATTTATTGAAGAAACCTGGTCTTAAATCATTTTGGAACAAAGTAGAGTTTAAGTATGTAATGCTGAGGAATTGAACAAAAAAAATTTTTTTTCAAGACTGATTTCTTTTTTTTTTTTTCAAGACTGATTTTGTGCGAACAGTAATTCCCAGGTATCTCCTGGGGATGACTATTCTGTGTTGTACCACCTGGTTTCTAAAGACTTATGCTACTGAGGTTAACCATGTTTGTAAGCCACGTTGCCATGGTTGAGAATGTTGGATGGATATGCTTTGGCTGAGAATTTTTAATAATCCCATAGTAAACCTATATTGATAATTTGTATCTTTGTATATGTGAGTCCTGCTGTTATCACATGGCTCCTTCTATAAAAGAGCTGTTTGCCATTATGGAATTTGGATATACAGTGAAAACTCAGCTTTCAGCAGCCACAAGAAAACCAAAACGGGGGCGCCTGGGTGGCTCAGTGGGTTAAAGCCTCTGCCTTCAGCTCAGGTCATGATCTCAGGGTCCTGGGATCAAGCCCCGCATCAGGCTCTCTGCTCAGCAGGGAGCCTGCTTCTCCATCTCTCTCTGCCTGCTTCACTGCCTATTTATGATCTCTATGTCAAATAAATAAAATCTTAAAAAAAGAAAAAAAAAGAAAACCAAAATGATGGCAGTTTTAGCTGGATTTGAAACTGTTGTGGGGTCTATCCCTATTTTATTTCATTTTGTTTATTGTGTTTATTTTTATTTATTCATTTTTTAAAGATTTTATTTATTTGAGAGAGGGAGAATGAGCGAGGGGGAGGGGAAGGAGAGGGGGAGGGGGGGATGAAGCAGGCTCTCTGCTGGGCAAAGAGCCCATCACAGAGCTCCATCCCAGGACCCTGAGATCATGACCTGAGCTGAATCCAAGAGTTGGCTTAATAGACTGCGCCATGCAGACGCCCCCAGAATAGTCAAATTTTGAAGAAAGAGATAAAACAGGGTTTCATGACTCAACCATGAACTTAAATACAAGTTACCAGGGGGAGTTTCTCTCTCCTAGAAAAGGAAGTAAAAGCTGGATTTAGTGAGCTATGTGGGAGAATGGAGACTTCTCCCTGAATCATAGCCCACGCTGTACTGAGGGTATGGCTGAGGAATGGCTGCAGAGACGCTGTATAGGCAACTCCTTGGAAAACACTTCTGTTCTCTGGGTCCCTGTTGTGCTTGAAATGACCCAAGCTAATTTTGAGTTTTAGAACCATCATTGTAGAGCAGA
The DNA here is from genome assembly GCA_028533885.1 of Nasua narica. Classification (NCBI taxonomy): domain Eukaryota; kingdom Metazoa; phylum Chordata; class Mammalia; order Carnivora; family Procyonidae; genus Nasua; species Nasua narica. Next base: position 38,896,145 of record CM052803.1, on the reverse strand, counting down.
CCGAGTGATACTCATACACACCACTTTCACACCGGTGGATTTGTGGCATATTTATGAGGAAACAAGCTACCCTCATTTTTTTAAGAGTGTGATACGATAAAAAATATATATTTGGTCTTCATCCTGGGTTCCAGGCACAGAGCTCCTAAAGCCCTTGGAATTTCCTGAATGATAGGAATTCTTTTGTTATTTTAACAAGCCTTCTTCCATTACACCTGAGTTTCTATGAAGGTGGTGACTTAAGGTGGGGCCCCTAGATGGGGCTGGTCCTTTGAAAGACCAAGAGATTAGAAGGTTGGAACTTTCTGTCCCACCTACCCACCTCTAAGAGGGTAGTGGGGGTGGGTGGCTGGAGGTTGAGTTTCAGAAAAGCTCTTGAACTAGAGAACCTGGGGAGCTTCTGGGTTGTTGAACATGTCAAGGTGTTGAGAAGTCTCCTCCTCCCATTTTGCCCTAAGCATCTCTTCCATTTGATTATTTCTCAGTTGTATCCTTTATAATAAAGTGGTAAATGTAAATTAAGTGTTTTCATGAGTTCTGTGAGTCAGTCTAGAGAGTTATACAACTGCACGAGGGAGTCTTAGAACCCTCAAATTTATAGCCAAGTTGGACAGATATACTAGTGTCCTTGGGATTTGGGACTTGTGACTGGCATCTGAAATGAGGGCAGTCTTGTGGGACTTACCCTTCAACTTATGGGGTATATACTAATTCCAGGTAGTATAGAATTAAATTTTTTGACACCCAGTTAATGTAGGAGAGTCTGATCCTTCGTTTCACAAAAAGTAAGGTCTGCTTTGCTTTTATATGTCTTTAGTAGGTATTTAAATTTGCATTAAAAAACAATACATGAGTGGAATGCCTGGGTGGCTCAATCGGTTAAGATTGTGCCTTCCCTTCAGGTCATGATCTCGGTGTCCTGGGATCGAGTCCCACATTGGGCTCTTTGCTTGGCAGGGAGCCTGCTTCTCCCTCTGCCTTTGCCTGCCACTCTGCCTGCCTGTGTTCTCTCTGAGAAATAAATAAATAAAATCTTAAAAAAAAAACCACCAAAACAATACATGAGAATAAATCTGGTAAAAGAAAATAAAGATCTAACTAAATATAATCTTCCTGGGTTTGGAAGACTTGGAGATTCAATTCAGTGCAATCCCAGTCAAAATCCCAGCAGGCTTTTTTGGGAGAGGAGGAAAGGGAAGGAATAGAAAACTGACAAGCTGAGTCTAAAATTGATATGGAAATGCAGGTGAACTAGAAATAGTTTAAATAACTAAAAAAGAATAAAATTAAATGTTTTGCATTATTTGTATTTCAAGACAGTTTATAAAGACTTATTATAAAGCAGTTAGGACAGTATGGTGTTACCAGAAAGATGAATTTATAAATCAGAGGTCCATGAAAAGGGTGTGTGTTTTATAAAGAAAGTTATATTGAGACAAGGCAAAACCTGTTAGTTTACATACTTCTTAAGGCTGCCTTTGACCTGCAATTACCAAGTTGAGTATAACAGAGACTGTATATGGCCCCCAAGCCTAAAGTACTGTCTGTCCCTTTAAGATCAATGGTTCAGAATACAAATCCATAACTAGGTCTACATATTATAGGGGCCCCCAAATGTGGGGTAACCTGATCAGATAGAAGCTGGAGGAGAAGGCAGTGAATTCACTTGAGCTAGAACAAAGGTGATAGAAGTTTATTGAATACACCACACAGGATGGGGGGGTGGGGTGTGAGGGTGGGGGGGCAGGACAGCAAATGGAGATTGTCTGCAGTGAGACAGTGTTTGGGAGCTGTATTTAAATGGGAAGGTATAGAGATATGGGAACATAGGGAATTTTCCTATTTAAGTACTTGTGTGCCTGGTTGTAAGTAGCCCATTGGTTCATTAGAGCTTTTGGATATTTTGAGATGGGTCACCCATGGGCCTGTTTGTTTGTATTCAGCCAGAGGGTTACAGTAGGCCCTTTGCCTTGATCAAGTTTCCACTGCCTAAGTCTGTTGCCTAAGAGCGGCCTCAACACATATGTGTGGCCAAGTAATTTTTGACAAAGGTGCCAAAAGGGAAAGGTTAGTTGTGCTAGCACAGTTTGTTGAGGAATCTGTTATACTTATTTGGAAGAAAATTAATTTCATCCCTACCTCACAACCTTCACAAAAATTCGCTTGAAATGGATCATAGACCTAAACTAAAACTATAACAATTTGAGAAGGAAATAGAGAATATCCTTCATCAACTTGGAATAGACAAAAATTTTTAAGACAGAAACACTAACTATAAAAATTGGATAAATTTGGGATGCCTGGGTGACTCAGTCCGTTAAGTGGCTGCCTTCGGCCTGGGTCATGATCCCAGGGTCCTGGGATCGAGTCCCACATCGGGCTCCTTGCTCAGCGGGGAGCCTGCTTCTCTCTCTGCCTCTGTCTGACACTCTGCCTGCTTGTGCTCTCTCTCTCTGACAAATAAATAAAATCTTTAAAACAAACAAACAAAAAAATTGGATAAATTTGATTTCATAAAAATTAAAATTTTTGCTCTTTAAAATAAAATAAATAAAAATAAAATAAATAAAATAAAGAATAATAAAAATAAAAAATAAAAAAAAGTCACCATTAAGGATGCCTGCATGGCTCAGTCAGTGGAACACGTGACTCTTAATCTTGAGGTTGTAAATTTGAGCCCCCTGTTGAGTGTAGAGATTACTTTAAAATGTAAATACATGCATATATACGTAAATATCACCATCGAGAAAATAAAATGGCAAGTCACAGACTAGGAGAAGATATTTGTGTCTAGAGTAAGTCAAGAAGTCTTTTTTTTTTTTTAAGATTTTTCTTTATTTATTTGACAGAGAGAGACACAGCGAGAGAGGGAACAAAAGCAGGGGGAGTGGGAAAGGGAAAAGCAGGCTTCCCGCTTAACAGGGAGCCGGACGCAGGGCTCTGTCCCAGGACCCCAGGATCATGACCTGAGCCGAAGGCAGCCGCGTAATGACTAAGCCACCCAGATGCCCCCAGAAGTCTTTAATAATAAAACAACTCCAGGGGTGCCTGGGTGGCTCAGTGGGTTAAAGCCTCTGCCTTCAGCTCAGGTCATGATCTCAGGGTCCTGGGATCGAGCCCCACATTGGGCTGTCTGTTCAGCAGGGAGCCTGCTTCCCCCTCTCTCACTGCCTGCTTCTCTGCCTACTTGTTATCTCTTTCTCTGTCAAATAAATAAATAAAAATATTTTTTAAAATAATAATAATGATAAAACAACTCCAGGGGCACCTGTGTGGTTCAGTCAGTTAAACATCTGACTCTTAATTTTGGCTCATGTCCTGATCTCAGGGTTGTGAGATGAGCCCCATTGTGGACTGCTTAAGATTCTGTCTCTCCTTCTCTGCGCCTGCCCACTACTCCCCACCCACGCCTACTTGTGGCTGCATGCATGCTGTCTTCTCTCTTTCAAAAAAAAAAAAAGGACAGGAAAAAAGATTTGAACAGTGCTTTACAAAAAATATTGAAATGGTCACTCATCACATGCATAAATTCTGTATATCATTAGTCATCAAGGAAATTCATATTTAAACCATGACATACCACTCACCATCCACTAGAATGGCTATAATTAAGAACCCCAGGAATTGAAGCAGCTAGAGCTCTCATACATTGCGGGTGATGGTGGGGTCTAAATTGGTATAACCTCTTTTGAAAACTGTGGTAATTTTCTTATATTTCAACATATACTTAACAAATGACCCAGAAATTCTAGCCTTCAAATGAAAACATACTCATGTGTAAAGATATGTACATGAATGTTCAGAGCAGGTTTTTTCATAAGAGCCCAAACCGGAGACACCCTAATTGTCTATGGGGGAATGGATAAACAAATTATGGTATACTTCTACAACGGAGTACCACTCAGCTGGAAGAGGGAATAAATTACTGATACACAGAATGTCATGGGTGACCTTCACAGACATTTTGTAATTGGAAGTGAATAGGCATAGAAATGATTCCATTCATATGAAATTTTGAATAGGCAGACATTTATCTACTGTGATAGAAAACAGACCATGAGTTGCCTCAGGCAGGGGTGGAGACAGAAGAGATTGTAGAGGGGCACAAGTGATCTTTGAGAGATGGAAATGTTCTATATCTTGATTGTGGTGGTGATTACACAGATACATGTATTTGTCAAGAGTCACCAGCCTGTACACTTAAAGTGTGTGATTTTTATTATTGTAAAGTGTACCTCAAAGTTTATTTTTTTAAAAAAATTTTATTGAAATGTGATGGATAGGGGCACCTGGGTGGCTCAGTCGGTTAAGCCACTGACTTCGGCTTGGGTCATGATCCTGGGGTCCTTGCATCAGGCTCCCTGCTTGGCGAAGGGCCTGCTGGTCTCCCTCTCCCTCTGCCTGCTGCTCTGCCTATTTGTACTGTCTCATGCTCGCGCTCTCTCTCTCTCTCTCTCTCTGTCAAATAAATTTTAAAAATTAAAAAAAAACCCAACAATGTGATGGATAAGCAATATTTCTTTTACACAAGTAATTTCATCATGTCTGTCCCCTAATTGAAATCCTTTATACTTTGTCATTGCATTTTTTTTCCAAGATATTATTTATTTGAGAGAGAGAGTGTGCCCATGTGTGTGCAGGGGGCAGGGGCAGAGGGAGAGGAAAAAGAAGACATCCTACTGAGCAGGGAGCCTGATGCGGGGCTCTATCCCATAACCCTGAGATGATGACCTAAGTTGAAGGCAGCTGCCCAACTGACTGAGCCACCAGGGGCCCCTCTCATTGCATTTCTAATAAAATCCAGACTCCTTCCCAACTTTCTTTTTGAATGCATTTTCTGCCACTTTCCTTGCCACTGGGCTTTGTCTATACCTGTCTTTAGCTGCTAAAACTTGGCCAGACTCTTTCTAGTATGATGTTCCCCTTGCCTAGAATGCAGTTACTATACCTCCACCTCCCCCAACCCACTTTTGCATAGCTGCATCCTCTCTCTTTAGAACTAAGCTTAAATGACAGCTTTTCCTGCCCTCCCCATCTAAAATGAACTTCCCACTGTTACTTGTTATTCTCTAGTTTGTTTCTTTCAGAACAAAAGTTGAGATTATTTTAGTCGTCTTCCTATTTTCTCTTTACCTCCATGCTCTCAAATGACTGCTCCATGAGGGAGTGCCCATGACAGTCTCATCCAGCATGCATCTCCAGCGCCTGCACCAGAGCACCTACGCCTACACCTTCTCCTCTGTTGAAATTCCCCCTCATCTTTCAAGAAGGCCTAGCTCGAATGACAACTGTTCTTCAAAGTCTTCTTCCAGGACCCTGTTTAATTCCCCTAAAAATTTTTTCCTTCATGTACAGGCTAGTGTTGATCAAATGTTTTCAAAACTCGTGAGGGAACTTAGAACCAAAGCATAGATTGAACAGTGGTTTAAGCAGAAGGACCTATAACTTAACAGAGTTCTTATCTTCTAAGTCAAGATGCTTGAAGGAAAAGATGGCAATTCATCCCATAGAAGACCATAATGAGTCTCAGGCAAATGTTGGATATGCTTTTGATTGCTCAGGGAAGTTTTAAATATCGGGTTTTCTTTCTTTTTTTTTTTTTTTTTAATTTTATTTATTTGACAGAGAGATCACAAGTAGGCAGAGAGGCAGGCAGAGAGAGAGAGGGGAAGCAGGCTCCTCGCCGAGCAGAGAGCCTGATGTGGGGCTCGATCCCAGGACCCTGGGATCATGACCTGAGCTGAAGGCAGAGGCTTTAACCCACTGAGCCACCCAGGCGCCCCGCTCAGGGAAGTTTTTATATAGCCTACTTTCCACTTTCATAGTCATAACAGTGGTTTAAACTATATACACTTCAAACTTCTTTAGTTAGAACTTAATTCTTAAGGAGGAAGGGTGAAAGACTGTAGGAAAAGAAAAATTGGAAAAGTGTTTTCCATTTTCTTCTAGTTATAATTATCTTCTTGTTCTAGACTAGCTTCTGTTGTGTCTACTTGGACTAATGTGTAAGATCTTTAATAGTTTGCAGGTGAAAAAGTATTTTATTTATTATTAAATGCTTTATTTTACATAGGCTCCACACCCAATGATGGGGCTTAAACTCACAACTCTGAGATCAAGAGTCACGTGCTCTACCGACTAAGCCAGCCCTGTGTCCTGAAAACAAGTATTTTAAAGGTGATGTCTTCTTCTTCCTCCTCTTCCTCTCCAGTAATTCTCCTGGTACATGATTTCCCTCATACATTTGAAATTAGACATATAACATCACTATAGTCTTTGGCATAACACTTAGAGGCAACCCCCTTCCCATCAACACACATACCCCCACACAAATTGACCAACTCCACTTAAAAGTCAGTCTTCTTTTAATAAAAAGAGGATTGGGGGGCGCCTGGGTGGCTCAGTTGGTTAGGCAACTGCCTTCGGCTCAGGTCATGATCCCAGAATCCTGGGATCGAGTCCCACATCGGGCTCCCAGCTCCACGGGGAGTCTGCTTCTCCCTCTGACCTTCTCCCCTCTCATGCTCTCTCTGTCTCTATCTCAAATAAATAAATAAAATCTTAAAAAAATAAAA
>CM052803.1:38848954-38889470 GCA_028533885.1 Nasua narica | reverse complement strand
GATGTGGGATTCGATCCCAAGACGCCGGGATCATGACCCAAGCCAAAGGCAGCTGCTCAACCAACTGAGCCACCCAGGCGTCCCGGAATTTTTTTTTATTAACATATAATGTATTATTTGCCCCAGGGTACATGTCTGTGAATCATCAGGCCTACACATTTCACAGCATTTGCCATAGCACATACCCTTCCCAATGTCCATAACCCTACCCCCCATCTCCCAGCCACCCTTAGTTTGTTTCGTGAGTTTAGGAGTCTCTTATGGTTTGTCTCCTTCCCCATCCCATCTTGTTTCATTTCTTTTCCCCATCACCCCCCCACCCCATGCCCTGCCTCTCAAATTCTTCATATCAGAGCGATCATGTGATAATTGTCTTTCTCTGACTGACTTATTTCGCTTAGCATAATACCCTCTAGTTCCATCCATGTCGTTGCAAATGGCGAGATTTCGTTTCTCTTGATGGCTGCATCGTATTCCATTGTATATATATACTACATCCTCTTTATCCATTCATCTGTTGATGGACATCTAGGTTTTTTCCATAGTTTGGCTATTGTGGGCATTGCTGCTATAAACATTTGGGTGCATGTGACCCTTCGGATCACTACATTTGTATCTTTAGGGTAAATACCCAGTGCACTTGAAGGAATTTCTTATTTCTTGCTGTCATCAGCCTCTGATTAATATATAACTTCTAGGCATTAATATTCTTAGGAAACCATAACAGCAGGTTTAACAGAGCAATTGAAAGTTGTTAAATTGCTTTTAAGCGATAATCTGTGTTTGGCATACTTTGTCTTTTTTTTTTCTTCTTTTTTGAAGATTTATTTATTTGAGAGAGGGAGAAGGACAGAGAGAGAAAGAGAATCTCAAGCAGACTCCCCACTGAGTGCAGAGCCTGACCTGGGCCTTGATCTCACAACCCTGAGAACACTTCTTGAGCCGAAACTGAGAGTTAGTCACTTAACCGACTGAGCCACTCAAGTGGCCATGCATACTTTGTCTTTCTTATATCAAAAGCCCTCTGTGGTTCTTAAATTCGAGTGTCCATTGAATCACCTGGAAGCCTTGTTAGAACACAGATTTAGTAGATCTAGGGGTGGAGGCCTAAGAATTTGCAGATGCTGATGTTGATGCACTTTGAGAACCTCAAAGTGCTTATTACTTCTGTGAACGAGTGTTTCTACATATATGAGTTGGCTGGACCCAAACTCTCTTTAGGTGAATGTTATTTTCATTTACAATTCACCTTACTCTAGATAATTTGTGTTTATTGTTGTGCAGTGTCTTGGGTGGGCAGGAAAATGGAGTTTTCACTTGTAATTTTAGATCAACCTAGTCCTTATCTTAAAAATTTTCTTGCCTTATGTAAAGCAGTTCATTAAACCCATTTTATTTCAGGGCAAATGAAAAGCTATTTTTATTACCTACAATTAACCTAATTCAGGAAAAAGGAGCAGGCTTGGGGAAAAGGCTAGCATTGACACAAATGTAGAAGCTCAAAAATCGCTTTTCTGAAATTAATATTACCAGCCTCGATATAGCATTTGAAGTTGTTTTTAGAATCCTGGACCTGATTATTCCAATCTAGAGCTACAGTTGTAAGGGTTAAATAGTTTGTTGGATTCAACATGAATATTTCCAGGCTTGCTCAGAGTTCAAACATTGTATCATCTTATTTGAGTTGTTGGAATTGTGCTACTGTGCTAAAACTTATAGAAGTGGCTAGAGAGAAATCCAGAATTCATCCTATTGATGAGCCATCTTTAACCTCACATCTACTGCACTCGTTTGATGTTTTCAAAATGTAGTATTTCAGAAACTGTTTCTACACATTGCACCCTTACATTTATAGTATAACTATAGAGTGTCTGTTTAAATCCTTAAAAAATATTATTTTCAGAGAATAGCTGCCAAGCTTATTCCCCAACTTTTGACTTTTGTTTGTGTCTTTGTCTTAATTCAAAGACTGAGAGCTATTACCCAGTTGAGCCTTGAATTACAAAAGCCCAATATTTAAAATCTTAAAAAAGATGGTTTTTGGTTTAAAAATCCTTAATGTTTTCAATTTGGGAATTATCACGTTTTATGGCCCAAAATAGCACATTGAATTTTTGGCAGCTTGTGTCCTGCCTATGCCAATAAAAGCAGCACCATATGGTGTGACTGCTGTTACACTAGGAAACCCACACCCTGCAGAGACACTGCCTGGCATGAAGCAGGCATGCTCCCCGTGTGCTTATCTTTTTAAGTCAGCATATTGGCCAAGATATATTAAGATTCCAGGACATGATGGTATCCTATCAGTTGAGTCTTGCAGCTCTTTTTCCCACCAGCTTTAACGTTTGGCCACATTATAAAAACATGTACTCAAAACTTGGTGGAATCTCTCACCCATCTTCAGAAAAAAGCTTTTGATGACTATTGTAAGAAAGGAAAGTATATACTTTTTTAGGACACAATTAGTACAATCAATTTAGTACTCCTTGCAGTGCTAGTACTCCTCCACAATTATGTCTTCTCTGAATAATAATCTCTTCCTCTCCTACTAACCCTCCTCCCCTGACCAAATATCCAGAAGGAAAATAATTTGCAAATATTCATTCTAGGTGTGGGTTAAGTTTTGGAAGATGGGCTAAAATTTGTAGTTTTATGTGATGGAAAGAGTTCAGAACATGACAAATAGAAGGAACCAATTGCTCTCCTCCTTTCTCTTCTGTGTATTTTATCTTTTGTTGACTAGGTATATTATGTTTTCCAAATAAGTGCCCTCTTCCTGTTCTTTGTCCTATGCTACAGCAGTTATTTAATTCATTGTGATCTTCTTCCAAATGATTCTTTTTTTTTTAAGATTTTATTTATTTATTTGACAGAGAGAGAGAGATCACAAGTAGGCAGAGAGGCTGGCCGAGAGAGGGAAGCAGGCTCCCTGCTGAGCACAGAGCCCAATGTGGGGCTCGATCTCAGGACCTTGAGATCATGACCTGAGCCACCCAGGCGCCCCTGATTCTTAATCATATAAAATTACTATTAAGGCTTTTCAATATAAAATCAACTAATTCTCCTGAAAATAAAGGCACACAGGTAGGTTTTCTTTATCATATGGTTTATTAGTTTTCAGTAACCTTGTTCATGTATTCTTTTTTTTTTAAGATTTTATTTATTTATTTGAGAGAGATCACCAGTAGGCAGAGAGGCAGGCAGAGAGAGAGGGAGAAGCAGGCTCCCCGCCAAGCAGAGAGCCTGATGCAGGGCTCGATCCCAGGACCCTGAGATCATGACCTGAGCTGAAGGCAGAGGCTTTAACCCACTGAGCCACTCAGGTACCCCTTGTTCACTTATTCTTGAAACACATTTAAGCACCTACTATGTGTACTAGCTGTACTAGGCACTGTATATAAAAAAATGGAATAGACAGATTTTCAACCTCCAAGAACATGGAAGCACTTTATAATACAGTTTAAAGATTTTTGTTTGTTTGTTTATTTATTTATAAAGATTTTATTTATTTATTTGACAGAGAGAGATCACAAGTAGGCAGAAAGGCAGGCAGAGAGAGGGGGAAGCAGGCGCCCTGCTGAGCAGAGAGCCAATGCGGGGCTTGATCCCAGGACCCTGAGATCATGACCTGAACTGAAGGAGGAGGCTTTAACCACTGAGCCACCCAGGCGCCCTCAGTTTAAAGATTTTTAAAATTTTTTTCATTAATTTTAGAGAGAGAGGGCATATGTGCAGGCAAGGTCAGGGGGTGGGGTTGGGTGGGGTGGCGGGTGCAGAGGTAGAAGGAGAGAGAGAGACAGAACCTGAAACAGACTCTGAGCATGGATTCTGATGCAGAGCTTGATTCAATAACCTTGAGACCACGACCTGAGCCAAAATCAAGAGTCAGATGCTTAACTGACTGAGCCACCCACACACCCCTGTAATACAGTTTAATGCTTTACTAAAGAGATACACTATGCTTGTATCTTGAGGCAGCTGATGAAATTACACTTTCTAAAGATTCAGAGGAAAATACTACATTTCAGCATTACAGAGAAATGCTTATAAATGGTATTGCCTTGTTTGTCAAAAAAAATGGTTAAAACTCAGAGGGAGTTAAGCCTGGTTCAAACTAAGTGACAAATAACTGAAAAATTAAATATCTTTTAAAATATTTGACATTTTTTCTAAAATTTGGATATCTAGTGGTTCTGTGATTTTTCAAACAAAATTTGGGGAAATTATATTTTTAATTTGCATATAGTGAAATATTTTGTTGGTAAGGCAGATGCCTTATATTTAAATATTTTAGGATATGAACGTATAGGTACTTAACCTTTTGAGGTGCTAATGTGAACATGGTTTAAGTCAATGTTTTTCAGTAGTTATCCTCTTGGTGGTTAGGAGGGACCATTCCGCATTGAATCCTGTGCATTGAGTCCTGTGCATTGAAGGACATTTAGCATACTTAGCCCCTTTGCATAATTTTTGTATAAAAAGCTATGGGCCTGCTTACAACTGTTTGGCCCAGTAATATCAAGGCAGCTTTTATTAAGTGTAAGTGATTACCGGTATGTATTCCTGATTTATTATTATTTTTTAAGATTTTATCTATTTATTTGAGAGGGAGAGAGGACATAAGCAGGGGGAGGGGCAGAGAGAGAATCAGGCTCCCCACTGCACAGGGAGCCAGACTCGGGCTTGATCCCAGGACCCCAAGATCATGACCTGAGCCGAAGGCAGAGGTTTAACTGAACCACCCAGGTGCCCCAGTAAATTGTAGTTGAAACATTGCCTTCTAGATGTCAGTGCTACCCCAAGTCCGTGTGATAAACAAAAATACCCCTTCGTATTTCCAAGTGTACCTGATTGGGAATTGGTCACTGTTAAAAAACAAAATTCAAGAATAATTTGAAAGTCAAATTAGTTTTATATAATGATGAATTGGACAACATCCTATCTAGCAAATAGAAAGGAGCTCCAAAGAGAAATACAAAATGGGAGACTTCTGTAGGCAGAAGGGTCAGGACCAAGGAAGGAGTGAGTACCTCATCTTTCTTTGGGGACCAGAGGGGGTCTGCCAGGCAGATTACCTCACTAGTGTTGACTAGAAATTCTAGGTTGAGTGGTTTGATTACATTCCTGAGAGAGATTGAAACTGTGGTTAAGTTAGGTATTAAGTCTCGGGTTAGCACAAGTGACTCCATTTTGGGCCTTTTTTTATTAAACACCATCTACTTATTACATAGTCCCTTTGCTCTCTGTATATGTGTACCAAATTTTACCTTCTGAACTTTGAGGGCTGCTATGAACCTTAACAACTCCAACACCTCTCTTCTTTTAAAAAATTAGAATACACTGGGGCGCCTGGGTGACTCAGTGGGTTAAAGCTTCTGCCTTTGGCTCAGGTCATGATCTCAGGGTCCTGGGCTTGAGCCCCACATCGGGCTCTCCGCTCAGCAGGAGGGAGCCTGCTTCCTCCTCTCTCTCTCTGCCTGCTTCTCTGCCTACTTGTGATCTCTCTCTGTCAAATAAATAAATAAAATCTTTAAATAAATAAATAAAATTAAAAACTTGAAAACATTTCTCTGTCTTTTCTATCAGATTCTTCATTCTCAGTCACCCTCTTAATCAGGTACTTAAATGTCATGGTTCTGTTCTCACTTGGTCGAGGTGATTTCATTCCAGGTAAATGTGATGATTCCTATATCTCTATCATAGGCCTAAACCTTTTTCCTAAGCTCCAGATCCATACTGCCAACTGTGTCTGTGGGGGATGTCCATCAGCACTTCAATCTCAACAGCTCTGGAACAGAGCTGAGTACCTGCTACTCCAAGCCTCCTGGGCCTGGACTTCACTTCTCAGTGAAGCTGCCACCACCCACTTTGTCCCCCAACCCAGAAACTAGGGTACCATCGTCCTTTATTCTTCTTTCCCTCACTTATTGTCCAGTAAAGTGCCAACTCTGAAATCACTTCCTAAATACCATATACATAAGTATGCCATGTAGGTTGAGTCAAGAATATGTAGAGATTCTTTTTTAGAAAGTATATAGAGCTTCTAAGTCAAGATCAGGCCTTAATGGGAAGCATAGTAAATTCTCATCCTTGATAGTAATTATAGGTTTCGAGATTGTTCAGAATAAACTCAGCACAGTTTTAGTAACATCTTTAACAAGCATCAAAATTCTTTTTATCAGCTTTAATTTTATTATAATTTAGTTTTAAGTTTTTTCTCTTTTTTTTTTTGTAAAAGTTGTACGTAATTTAAAGAATAGTGGTTTCAACAAAGGTTGTAAAGAAATAACAATCTGTATTTCCCCTTATACTTTTTTTAAATTAAGGCTAAAACATATCTTTTTTTTTTTTTAAAGATTTTTTATTTATTTATTAGAGAGTGGGAGACTGAGAATGAGAGGGGAGAAGGTCAGAGGGAGAAGCAGACTTCCCGCAGAGCTGGGAGTCCGATATGGGACTCGATCCCGGGACTCCGGGATCATGACCCGAGCTGAAGGCAGTTGCTTAACCAGCTGAGCCACCCAGGCGCCCCGGCTAAAACATATTCTTAAAAAAATAAAAAAAATAAAAATAAAACATAGATTCTTCTGGCTTTTATCTCCCTTCTCTCTATATCGTAAGAAAAGTTTTCTACTTTCTATAGAACAGACGTATAACTTACAGTTTCATTTCTCACAAAACAAAATTGCTGCTCACATGACAAATTGAATGTTTGCAGTGGTTTGAGACAATTAGATGGAAACAGTTTCCTGTTTAGTAGATGATGTATGTATTTCCCCTTTACAGAAGAGTAAAGTTCATTTTTATTCTTTAATTTAGCAGCAAATTTTAGTTGGATAAAGGGCATTTAAAATTTTATGCAGAATCTTTGTTGGGTTAGACTTCCGGGCACTCAGATGGCAGACTGAGTGGAATAGGTGAGCAGAGGAGCAGATTTGTTAGACTCCCCAGAAGCTAGCAAGAGTGCCTTTCCTTAAGCAGTTATTGAGAAACTAAGAAAAGGGATTTTTCTTTCTGTCTAGGAGATGGCTTTCCTATGATTTCCTCTTAATTATTTTTCCATTTGTTATCTTGGGGATATAATCACATTTTTCTCTTTAGCTCTGTTTTCTTTTTTTCTTTCACTGCTCAGGCTCTCTCCCTGTCAACGTTTCTTCCCTCCCCACAGGCCTAAGAAAAGGCAGGTGCTTTCTGCCCCTGACATGAGGCTCATCCATACTCATTGCTGTGTGCCTCACACCCACTTCCCAGAGTAAGTCAGTTCTAACTACGCCGGAGAGGTGCTTACAAGAAGGAAATGAAGCAGAATTTACTGAGAGATTTCACATGAGATTGATTGATTTCTGAAGCAGAAAGCTTATACATAAGTTGTAACCAGTTTTTATCTGCCTATTTTTTATAAGTTAATAAAAGATCATATATGGGGCGGTTGGAGGGAGGGATGGAGTTTAAAGAGAGAATGTTGTCCTCATGAGATAAGTTGGCTTTCAGAAGTTGTCTTTTTCTTCCCCTTCAGATCTAATCCATTGGTGTTTATTCATACAGGATTTTTATTTTTTTTTTATTTTTTATTTTTTTGGTCATTTCTAAAAGGTTCATTTGAAGCATGAGCAGTTTCTACCTGGAGAATTGGATTTAAATAAATAATGGTGATGAATTCCTTCAGATGTTTGTAGTCTGTCCATACTCCAGAAATGTAATTCTTGATAACCTTTTTCTTCTCTGTCATAATGCTTTTCCATCAAGAAACCAAAATAGTGGGCTTAATTTTCTGAGAGTAGTGCTCTTTGATCTCTTTATTTAGTAATTTCATGTCCTGTCCAGCTTAAAGTCATTGCATAGTTTGGTTTTAATTTGGGACTATATTAGTGAACTGATGTTGAAATTAAAAAGCCTGAAACATAGACCCAAAAGGAAAAAGTTGGGGAGAAGCTCTTTATTTCATTGTGACCTCAGTAACTGACAGCTTGCCTTTGGAAGCCTAGAGATCAGATAGAATTTCTGTCAACCAAATAAAAAATGTATATAGAATGCCAGCATGTGCCTTGTGTTGTGATGACCCAAACTGTGATCACTGCCTTCCTGGAACTCCCCTCGGTTATTTATTTATTTAAAAGATTATTTTATTTGAGAGAGAGGGAGAGAGGGAAGGGCAGAGGGAGAGGGAGGGAATCCTAAGCAGACTCTGTACTGAGTGTCGAACCCCTTATGGGTCTTGATCCCTCAAGTTGAGATCACAACCCGAGCTGGAAACCCAAGTCGAATGACCAAGCAACTGACCCACCCAGATACCCCACTGCCCTCAATTATCTGAAAAGAAAAATACTGCCAGAGAGAGTGGGGGTTTTGTGATCAGCCAAGAATCTATTTCATTAGGATAAAAGAAGAATTTCAAGATAGTTAAAACTCATAGCCAAATTACTGTCGCAGAATTTCTTGTGCATTTGCCTGCTCTGTGATGTCATGGTTGCACCAAGTAAGAATTAGAACATAGGTTTGAAATTCTTATTCAGTTTAGAATGAATAAGGTGCCCTGTGGCAGATATTTTTAGAATGGAGGAGCAGCTTTAGGGCTTTGAATCAGGTTCTCATTCAGAGACTGATCCTGAATATTGACTTTAAGAATTGAAATCTTTCATCCTGAATTAGTTATTCTTCTGTTCTGAAAATGAAAGTTTAAACTGTTATCAGTAGATTAAATCAATTATATATGTGTGTGTATATCTATATCTATATATCTCACAAGAGAGCAACTTTTGGCATCAGAGACAATTTAAATGATCCCTCTGTTTGGAAGTGGATATTTTTCACAGGTGTAAGCTGTTGTGAGTTGGTAGTTATACTATCAAAATTATCAGAGAGCTTTGGAAAGGATGGGTGTATTTTTTATAGGGGAATGATATTAAAAAAATGTGTTTTTCTCTTTTTACCATAGTTCAGATTTAAAAAATTCTAATGGCAAAGGATGAGATTAATGGCTTTTCCCAAATAATAGCAGAAGTTAACTGGTAGAATCGGAATTGAAATGAACAATTTCGTAGTCTTACTTGATCAGTTGGTTTCCTCACTATACAAAAAACTGAGTATGAAAAAAAATGTTGAATTGTGTCATATGTGGAAACTGTACCCTTAAGGCAATACACAGAAGAAAGATACTTTTGTCTGATCTATTTTGGGGGCGATTAATGATGTAAACTAGATCTACTTAAATTCTAAGGCAAGGGTGATTAGTCATCTCTGGAAAAAGAATCTGCTGTTTATTTTTTCTGTTTTTGTGTTCCTGAGACTTAGAGAAGATGTGTAATTATATTTATTAAGGTATTGGTGAAACAGGGAAAAGGTTGAAAAGATAACTTACATTTATAGGAATTTTCTTGTGTTTATTTTTAATTGAGGCACTAACCCCAAGAGGGCAGAGGAACAAAATCAAACCAGAAAAACTTTGGAGTTTTTAATGGCCCTAGAGTGAAATAATAAGAGACTAGTATGTATGTAGGTATGTATGTATGTATGTATTTTTCAGGAGCGCCTGTGCAAGCCAGGGTTGGGGGTGGGAGCAGAGGGAGAGGGAAAGAGAATCTTAAGCCGTCTCTGCACTCAGCACAGAGCCCAATACGGGGCTCGATTTCACGACCCTGAGGTCATGACCTGAGCCAAAATGAAGGGTTGGATGCTAAACCAACTGAGCCACTCAGGTGCCCCCACAGACTGTTTTAAATCAGGCAAGTCAGTTTTGCATTCCTATACACTTTCTTTGTCTGGAAGCAGGGACAATTTTAGTAACCGGTTGAATAAATTATTTTGATAAGTCATGAATCGTGAGGGGCACCTGGGTGGCTCAGTGGGTTAAAGCCTCTGCCTGCAGCTCTGGTCATGATCTCAGGGTCCTGGGATTGAGCCCCACATCGGGCTCTCTGCTTGGGAGGGAGCCTGCTTCCCCCTGCCTCTCTGCCTACTTGCGATCTCTCTCTCTCTCTATCAAATAAATAAATAAATAAAATCTTAAAAAAGTCATGGATAGTGAGATCATTTATTCAGTGGCAAACCTTTTGGAAAGAAGGTATTAATGCATTCGCTTCTTTTCTGAAACTTCATTAACTTGCTCTGAGGCCAAAATTATTCCATATTTATATTTTAAAATGAGCATTGGCTAAGTTTTTTATTTTAAAATCTGTCATGGATCACCTAAATTGGTTTGTGTATATGCATCTGAATTCCTTATGTTAATGGCATAATTAGCATTAACATAAGGAATCAACATCATAGCATTGTAAGATTCTTAACCAAATGACTCAGAGTAGACATATACGAGTGTACCGTACTATTTACAACTGAAGTGGATATTTTAAATGAGTCGTAGAATGTTTCATTTTGTGGATTTTATTTAGTATATGTTACAGAAAGGTAAGTCTCATTTAAGTGCTTAAAGTTTTTTTCCTTGCATAATGAGGTAAAAATAAGGAACATAGAGAATCTAGGTAAATAGCTAAAAAAAAAAATTCCTTGGCACCAGAAGCAAGATTTTGAGAGAGAGAGAGAGAGCAATCCCAAATTGACTTTCTACTATCCACACTGCCCCATCTCTTTTTTCCTTTTGAAATTGAAACAAAAATATGTTTTCTGTTATTAGATATCATCTCTTGCTTCTGAATAGGTATATGAATTGGATATGTTCTATCTAATGCAGAGAGCCTTTGCCCAGTCAAGTTCTGTGATGTGGGTTATTTAGTAAGATTTCTCTTGGAAAATGTGCACTTTTTGTGGCTCACTTATGTTATTTGGTCTGTCCTCTTTCTGTGGTCTAGGAGGTATTTCATTTGTATCACACGTTGGAATTTAATATATTATCTTTGAAATAGCAAACTTTCCTCTAGTCCTCATCTTCTCTATTTCTGGTGTAGACTAAAGATTCAAATACCTTTAGTCAAAGCCCTGTATTTTAGACATTAGATTTCCCAATATTCTTCTGAAGAATAGTAATTGTGATGATCAAAATGTTAAAAGATAGTGTTGAAGATCTGAGTGTATTTAGAAGAATTATGGTAGTATAGTCCTGGACCTCTTTTGCACTTTTCTTCTTCTCTCCCTTCTTCCCTCCCTTCCTTCCTTTCTTTTCTATTTTTAAGATTTTATTTATTTGAGAGAGAGAGAGTGCAAGCACATGAGCATAAGTGGGGGGAGAGGCAGAAGGAAATGAAGAAGCAGGCTCCCCACTGTGAACAGGGAGCCCAATGAGGGACTCAATCCGAGGACCTTGGGATCATAAACTGAGCTCAAGGCCGAGAGAGGCTTAACCAACTGAGCCACCCAGGCACCGTTTTGCACGGCATTATACTACCTGTTTGCAGGTGGCTTTTAAGTGATTTAAAATAACAAACCCAGATGAATGCAGGACATTTAAATTGAATGGTCAGTCATTGATCTTGCTTATTATTAAGTTGGTCAGTTGGCCACAAGTAACATTTATTTTCACAGAATGAATCAACTTGAGTTTGATGTGATGAGAAAAGTGCATTGACTGCCAGTGGTGGGCTAGAAACATTTCCCAAGTGATTGAGAAAAGTGATTATTAGATGACTAATAGCCTTGGTTGGTTTGCATATTTAAAGATAACTGCATTTGAACAGTTGGATTTAAATATAAAGCCTCTTTGGAACCTTAAAACGTGAGTGAACAAAACCAAAACTATTTAATCCTCTGATGTTTACTTAGAAACAACCTAAATGAAGTTCAAAGTAGATACCATATCTGGATTTGTATATGGATATTAGATTGAGAGATTCGGGTGAGAGACAGGCAGAAATTCCACACACCCTTATTTGTGCAAAGTAAACTTGATGAAGCCATTTAAAGACTGTTCTTTACATCGGGATAAAAGATTTTTCTACTATAATTTCCTAAATTAATTTATGCCTTTATTCCAGTTTATCCTAATATAATTGAACTATTTCAACTGAAGTTGCCTTCCTGTAGCTAAGAATCTATATAACTACAAACTTCCAAAGTTGAAGTTTAAAAAGAAAACTTTAATTTTTACCCTTATTTTTGAGATTGATTTATTGATTTATTTGGAGTTAAGGCAGTACAAATTTAACACTCTTCTAGAAGTATACTATCACAATATTATTATAGATAATACTTATTATATGCTTACAGTGAGCACTCATAGGTGCTTTGTATGTCTTGCCTTATTCCTACATATATAATAAATACTTGCCCTCATTTATAGATAGGGAAATAGAGACTTACAAGAGTCAAATTAGTCCAGCTAGTACCTTGAAGAACCTAAATCTGATCCCAGTTCTTTCCAAAGTCTGTGCTGCAGAACCAGTCCTACAGACTGTATAGTAATGAGCGCTTAGAAATAGTTGGGAGTGTCCGTTGTTTCAATTACTGGAGGTGAGTGTTCTTTACCTGAGAAGTAATACATATTTACATCATCAACGTACTTTATGAAGTGTTTTAAAACAGTGATTCTCAAAGGATCTGCAGTGATTCCATTTACCTCCTTTCACTTCTCCCAGGGAACTACTCCCGTTCTTTACTTTCACTACTCCTTTTGTATAACAGTATTTCCCCTTCTTCA
Source organism: Nasua narica (assembly GCA_028533885.1). Classification (NCBI taxonomy): domain Eukaryota; kingdom Metazoa; phylum Chordata; class Mammalia; order Carnivora; family Procyonidae; genus Nasua; species Nasua narica. The sequence continues at coordinate 38,876,884 of CM052803.1, read as the reverse complement.
GAAAGGTAGTATTGTTTTTATGAAATCATATTAGGTTATGCAACCAATTGGAGTTAAAATGTCTTGCTTTTTATTTAGTTTTCCACCTATTCCAACTGAAATGTTGGGAGTTGGGACTTATTTAGGCCATATAGTGATCATTAGCTCAGTTGGAGTACCATTAAAAGGATCCTCCTTGTCTCTTGTTCTTTGCGCTTTGATTTCAAAATCAAATCATTTTATAATAGAAAATTATGACTTTAAAAAGGCAAAGATATGTTTTGGAAATTATGGATAATTCTTGTAAAATATTACATCTTTATTAACATTTATGTTAATCTGTCAATATTTCCCAAAGTGTTTAATTAATATCGTTTCAGCATTTACAGTTTGACATAGTAGTGATTATTGACATATACTTAGTAGTACCTTGTTCTCTCACTGTAGATTGATATTTCTTTTTTCTTTTCTTTTCCTTTTTATTTTATTTTTTTTAAAGATTTTATTTATTTATTTGACAGAGAGAGAGAGATCACAAGTAGGCAGAGAGGCAGGCAGAGGGAGGGGGAAGCAGGCGCCCCACTGAGCAGAGAGCCCGATGTGGGGCTTGATCCCAGGACCCCAAGATCACGACCTGAGCCGAAGACAGAGCCTTTAACCCACTGAACCACCCAGGCGTCCCTAGATTGATATTTCTAAGTAAGAAAAAATGTGAGAAACTTTCAAAGATTTTATTATATTATATTATGCACATTAACGATGTTTATAACCCCCAGAAGATTCAGTTTTTAAAATGTATCAATTGAGTTTTTCCCAGTTTAGCCATAGATTTCCTTCTTTGAGTTGTATCTTAAAGAATCAATTGGCATGGACCCCGATGTGCTCTCCTAAATTTCACCAGTCTGTTAATAAAGCAAAGCTAAATTTATTAGAACTTAATACAGAAAGGAGAACACCACCTTGCCAGGAAGAAGTCAAAATTGGGATATTTCAATGGCTTTGGGGTCTGAAATCAAATGGTTTCAAAGGGCCTTTTAAAGAAGGGAACTGATGAGTTTAAATTCCCTTCTTTTAAAGAAGGGAATTGTGATTGGACAGATTTGTGATATAATAATTTAGGATTGGTGGACACTTCAAAGTAAAGGTCTTAAAGCAATTCTTATTTTTTTTTAATTTTTTAAAGATTTTATTTATTTATTTGTCAGAGAGAGTGAGCGAGCAAAAGCAGCGGGAGCAGCAGACAGAGGGAGAAGCAGACTCCCTGCTGAGCAAGGAGCCTGATGCGGGACTTGATCCTAGGACCCTGGGAACATGACCTGAGCCCAGCTGAGACACCCAGATGTCCCAAAGCAATTCTTGACACATAAACATGTTCAATAAGGAAGTTATCTGCTCAGATGAGAAGACTCTTGACTCTGATAAATTGGTCTCTTAGGAATTCCCTCAAATGGTGAAGTTTTTTACTGATTTACAGTCTGTCTTTCTTGGGCAAAGATTCCCTGAAATAACAACTATGTCATGTTTAGCATAGGCAATCTATAGTTGCCTATGCTAGTCAATCTATATAGTCAACTATGTTGACAGAGTTGGTAATAGTTATCAGTGCCCTCTTACGGTCCTTCTTCAGCCCAGACTGAAGAGTGGAACATTATCACCTAGGGACATGATTGATCCGCATGTAGACCACTGTTTTAAAGAATCATGGTTGCATATCCAGTTTCTGGTAGTAGTCATTCCATCCACCACATATACCAACTTTTCTTGTTTTCATTGTGGGATGATCATTTATTTGTTAGATCATCTGATCCATTATTTAAGACTCTGGAGATTATGTATTTGTACACTGCAACTGCAACAGGAGAGAAATTATGATCAGAGTTTGCATTTCATTTCTAAGCCAGGAGCTTAGGCCCCAAATTAAAACGAGAACAAATCTCATCCATAGTCCACAGAGCCTGTAGATCTATTTATGGGACTGTCAGCCAAATTACTTAATTTCATTATTTCTTTGATTGTCTAGTTCCTATTTCAAGCTGTGAACCATAGCATGTAAAAGTTCCTCAACTTTCGGCTCCTCTTTTTAAGTGTGTTTTAAGAAGATTGAGACTAGAAGGAAACCATCCAGAATTCCTGTTGAGTAGTTAAGGCTTCAGATCTCACATTGAGGCCCATTTCTTTCTTTCATTGGTATTTTATGATAAACACTCATAATATAGCATAAAATTTAAAAATGTACAGTTCAGCCCCGGCGCTCACATTTTCTCTCTCTGGAGAGAATTTACCAGTCTCGTTTTTTTTTTTTGGAGGAAGAAGGGGACCAGAAGACCAGGATGGACCCTGACTCAGTATCACTTTACTGTGCTAACAAGTACTCGTCCAGTTTGCTGGTAGTAACCAACAGTCTTTTGTATCACACATGAGTACCGGTCATTAGTAACTACCCAATGATGACTTCTTGACCAGAATATTCCTATAGGTCTGCTAAATTTTAATGTGTAGTTTTGTTGTCATTCAAAAGAAGTTACTTGCCAGGTAGGAGACTATTAAGTGGAGACATTACCAAGCAGATAGAAGGTTAGAAGTGATAAGGAATCAGAAGATTTACTTATATAAGTAAAATGCTTATAAATATGAGACAGGTATTAAATACACACCATCTTTTTCATGTGACAGTTTGACTACAGACTAGCTCCTGAAAATATTAAGTGTTGTTTCCTAGGTGTGACATGACAGAAGATTTTAGATTTGGGGTTTAAGAATGAAGTTATAGGAAGATAAAGGAAAAGATGGAATTTTCTCTTGAGTTTGGATTTTTGTGTTGGGGTACTGGTTTTGTTTATGATATTTGAAGGATTATGTTTGTTTTATAGCTGTGTTTTCAAATCTCAAAGCAATGCTCAGGTATGCTAAGTTTCCCCAGTTCAGTTTTCACACAGAGTTGATTTTTTTTTTTCTGTACATAATAGCATTCATATAGAGCCTTAAAGAGCATTCATTCATGAAATGAATTCATTCATTCATTTCAGGGGCGCCTGGGTGGCTCAGTGGGTTAAAGCCTCTGCCTTCGGCTCAGGTCATGATCTCAGGGTCGTAGGATTGAGCCCCCATCGCATCACATCCATCGCATCGCATCCATCGGGCTGACTGCTCAGTGGGGAGCCTGCTTCGGCTGCCTCTCTGCCTACTTGTGATCTCTCTCTCTGTGTCAAATAAATAAATAAAATCTTAAAAAAAAAAAAGACTTCCATTCAGCCAGCAGATGATTGTGTGACACTGAGCAAAAGACTTCCCCATTTTTTTTTTAAAGAAGGGAGTTTATTTATTTTTAAGATTTTATTTATTCATGAGAATGAGGCAGAGGGAGAAGCAGGCTCTCTGCAGAGGAGGGAGCCGGATGTGGGGCTCATTCCCAGGACCCTGGGATCATGACCTGAGCTAAAGACAGACACTTAACTGACTGAGCCACCCAGGTGCCCACGAATTCCCCATTTTTAACTTAAGTGGAAAGGTAGAATGGTACAGGGGCGCTCGGAGAAGTGATTTTGGACTACCTCGGTGGTGTTTAGTTTGCAGTGCCTCAGATGGTCATGAGGAGTATGGAAAAAGTCCCCCAAATTTGAAATTCTCTTCAATAAAGTATCTCTAAATTATGTTAATTCCTTGACCTTCTGACGATTTTGTAAGCTTTAGGACATAATACCCTTTATAGCTTTTGGTCAGGATCACTTAGAGGAGTTTCTATAGGTTCTAATAGCTGTATTTGTCATTATCTTTAACTGTATGCAGGTTTTCTCTTACATTTGTCTGTTATTTTATATTTATCTTTCTCCATAGCTGCTATATTATTCAGGAGTGATTACTTTTGCCCATTCAGTTTCTTGACATGACTCTCTTTCAAGAAGAGACTGTGTAAAAATATTTGCTGCTTCTCTGACACTTTTCAAATCCACTGATGCAGAGGTATGAGGTACTGTTCTTGCCCCATTTCAATATAGCATTTCCCAGTATTCAAATGGTCTTTATCTCTCTCACCTAACCTCATTTCTGTCTTCGCGCCGGCTTCTGCTTCAAAACTTACACATCCTTCAGAGTTACGCAGTTGCTCTCTTACTCAGATGAAAAGCCAGTCCCCGAAGCACAGCTCTTCTCTTCAGAAGCACTAGTCATCTGCACTGGGTTACACAGAAAGGGTTCTGTGCATTCTGGCAGCTCAGCACTGTTTGCTTCTCTTTAGGCAAGTTAAAGTAAACAGCGCACTAACAACTGGTCGGAATGGAAGAAATGTGATATTTTTAAATACTTGGGTATAGTGCATGAGAAATTATATTTCATTTTGGGACTCTTTTGCATCTGGCAATTTTATATGCATTTTTTTTTGGTTTTATCTTTTCAAGCTTGGAGGAAGTAATGTAGTCGGATTGGAGGTACTGAGCTACATTGACAGAATCATTCCAGATTTACTAGGTATAAACCTTAATAATATTGTCAGATGCCTGGAAATTTTCTATTTTAGGTTCCTACTTTGCATTTGGCTATAGTAGCTATTGCTTTGACAAATTTGGACCTGTATTTAGCTATTCCAAATTAACTGAGATGGCAGATAAATAAAGAATATAAAGGATGCCATACAAAAATTGATATTCTGTTTCTTACTCATACCATGTCTTTCAAAGAATTTTGTTTTCACCTCACTCTAAAACTCCCACATTAAAGTTGACCATACTGGGAAAACTAAACCATAAAATGGTTAATGTGCTTTTCTTAGCACAAAACTACCAATCTAGGACTCTTAAGAGGGCCGGATTGCTACTTGACATGTCCCAGAGAGAGTGGATTTCACATACCTCCCCCCACCATGCCCCCACCATCCCTTTGAAATAGACAGTGGAAGAGAAGGAAAATAGAAAAACATGGACTGGGAAGAGTCTATCATCAAACTCCTTCTATTGCCTCACCATGAAGATGTATTCCAAATATTTCCATAAGTGTCTCTGTTCAAGTTTAAACTGGAATTAATTATGTTTGACTTTTTTTTTTTCCCATTTGGCACAAAATTCAAAAGGTGCAAAAGGGTATATAGTGAAAATACATTTTTAACGTATTCTTTCAGAGATAGTATGTACACATACAATTAAATATGTCATGTATTTTGAATTCATATTTTTTTAAGATTATATTTATTTATTTGACAGAAAGATCACAAGTAGGCAGAGAGGCAGGCAGAGAGAGAGGGGGAAGCAGGCTCCCTGCTAAGCAGAGAGCCCGATGTGGGGCTCCATCCCAGGACCCTGAGATCATGACCTGAGCTGAAGGCAGAGGCTCAACCCACTGAGCCACCCAGGCGCCCCTTGAATTAATATTCTTTGCGTGAATTATGGCCTACTAGAAAGCATTACTGTTGCTTTTGATGCTTAAATGATTAGAATATTGACAGCGAATGAAAGGCGAGTACTATCTTATATTTGCAAGGCCCTTTAATTTTCTACTTACAACAGCCCCGTGAGGTAGGTAAAGCAGGATTTATCTTTGTTTACAGACATGAGATTTAGAGCATAAAGAATTATGTGACTTGATCAAGGGTGGTACACAATGGAAGTGGAGTCATAACTCAAGTTTTTTGGCTCCTAGTCCAGAGTTCTTACTACCATGTTGGGTCTGAAATACAATGATGTAAGGGGATCTATTTATTATACTGTATCTGCTTTTATGAGGTATGAAAAGTACTATGAGTCGCTATTGTAGAAGAATTTTGATACTATATTTTTATAGTAGCAGTGTGGTAGCAGTATTTACAGCTTCACGGTTCAAAGGAAGTATGGCCTTTGTGATGAATTTTCTACAAAATAGTTTATTAAAGCAAGCCACTTTAGACTGAATGATAATGCTCTTGGTGTCACTCTGGTAACATAGGCTCCGAATTAACTTTATGCAGGCAACTGGGCAATGGAAAACAAGGCCTTTTACCCCTTCACAGCTATGTGCTTGCCATGGCTGGGAGCCAAGCTGATTGACTGACCTAAGTCATCTCCTAGGGAGAAAAAAAAAAAAGAGTAACGGGAAGGTAACTTTTCCTTACTCTCTGCTGATTCTAGGTTCTCATGAGGAAGGCTTAGTTCCAGAGAAACTCATTCAAAATGGGGAAATGAGGCAGAATCTTTGTAAGGCCATAATTGGATTTTAAAATGCTTGTCATTATAAAACAATCCCTACATTTCTTGAAATGGGCAGTACCCAACAGGAAGTTGATGAAAAGGTTGAGCTCTTATGTGAGAAGTACCTCCAAACATTCTTTGGAGGATGTCTTGTCTGTTTATAGGTATTTCTATTTATAATTTATAATAGTAAAATAGGGGGGAAATGAGGAAAGAGTTCGTAGTTTTTTTTTCTTCTTCTATTTTTTTTTTAAAGATTCTATCCATTTATTTGACAGAGAGAGAGATCGATCACAAGCAGGCAGAGAGGCAGGCAGAGAGAAAGGAGGAAGCAGGCTCCCCGCCAAGCAGAGAGCTCTATGTGATCCCAGGACCCTGAGATCATGACCTGAGCAGAAGGCAGAGGCTTTAACCCACGGAGCCACCCAGGTGCCCCGTAGTATTTCTTTTGGTAGAGAAATTACATGTTTTTGTAATTACATTTTTAAAATAAATTTTAAGATTTATAAAACCATAGTCCTCTGTGATTATGCCTTAATGTGATTATGCAGTTTTTGTTCAATAACTAGATCACTGTATCCTTATTTGGTATTTGCCATTTCCTGTTCTGGGCAGAGAAGATGATAAATTATATTAATTTTGAGTGTTTCTATTTGGTCAGTTTAACTATTTCTTCTTAATGAGGTCTTAAAATTATATATGTTAATTTAACATCTCAAAGTAAATTTTGGGGCATGGCATTTCATGGATATAGATCATTCCATCATTGAGTCAAGAGTTGCTCAATTTGTTGTTTGTCTTTTGTCAGCCATTAACTTCAGTAATTAGCGAGATTGCTATGTGTTTTCATATTTTCAGGATAGAGATATAACCTCACTGAAGATGAGTGGATTAAAACTTGACAAAGCTGAAAGTCTTTGCGAGTATTTGTTTGTATGGGTCAAGTATGCTATCTGAAACAAAGCAGAACCGTTTGCTAGTTCGCACTGTAGCGTGTATGTGTGTAGCCTTTTACTTCATTAGAATTAAAGGACATTGAAGGTATTTTTCATTTTAAAGGTGCAGATCAGTCTTAACCTCAACCTAGTCCCTTACTGCTCTGCATGGGAGACTATCCAAGAACCAAGGCCCAAATTTGTCTGTTGGTTTTTTTTTTTTTTTTTTTAAGATTTTACTTACTTACTTACTTATTTTATTTAAGAGAGAGAGAGTGGGGGCGGGTGAAGGGGTGGGTAGGAACAGAGGGAGAGAGAAAGGGAGAGAGAGAATCTCAAGCGGACTCCCCATTGAGCTTGGAGGCTGACAACACCAGGCTTTGATCTCATGACCCTGAGATAATGACCTGAGCCAAAAATCAAGAGTCAGACACTTATCGACCTGAGCTACCCAGGCACTCCCTTCTCTGGGGGTTGTATCTTATCTTTTACTCCCTTTACCCCTTCTTACAAAAGTAACTGGTATAACTTCTTCTTCTCCTCCTCCTCCTTCTCCTCCTCCTCCTCCTTTTTTAAGATTTTTTTTAATTTATTTATTTGACAGAGAGAGAGAGAGATCACAAGTAGGCAGAGAGGCAGGCAAAGAGAGAGGGAGGGGGTAGCAGGCTCCCTGCTGAGCAGAGAGCCTGATGTGGGGCTCCATCCCAGGACCCTGAGATCATGACCTGAGCCGAAGGCAGAGGCTTAACCCACTGAGCCACCCAGGCACCCCTAGTATACATTATTCTTGATGTTGAGTTTTTGGGCTCGCTCCTCTGACTGTGCCTAAAGTAGTATCCCAGTCAGAGTCTATACTGACACTTGAGACCAGGATGATGTCAAGGAGCCCTTCCATGTCTACCACTGTTTGTGCAGCCAGATAATCCTGGTGCTGGACTGTCAGAGAGATTGTCCATGAGGTCCTGAGATTGGTTCCGTGTGATTGATACTGCCAAACATGCCCACAAATTTTTTAACACAGAAGACGAGGAGACTGTGTATCTTCAGAGGCCTGAAGGCATTGAACAAAAATGCAGGAAGAAGTATGCGAAGTATAGACTGCCATTCTTCTGCCAGTCCCAGGAAGAATGCTCCTGTGACCTTTATTGTGGATGGAGCACGTAGTTGAGTTTGGTCAGAGTTTTGGAAAATGAGTATTTATGCTCAGAAACAAAGGTGTCCTAAGCAAGTGATGATGAGGGCACCAAGGTGGCTCAGCTGGTTAAGCGTCTCCATTCAGCTCAGGTCATGATCTCAGGGTACTGGGATGGAGCCCCACATCAGGCTTCCTGCAGTCCGCTTCTCCCTTTCCCTATGCTGCTGTCCTTGCTCATGCCATGTCTTTATCTGTCTCTGTCAAATATGTAAATAAAATCTTAAAAAAAAAAAGCGGGGGGGTGCCGCTTTTATAATATATATATAATCTTTTTAAAAAAGGGGGGGGATGATGACCAAATGGACTGAAGACATGGGCAAGTTCAGCTTTATCACCATGTCTACTGTCAATGTAGAGGAAGAGGAGATTAAGGCCAGGGAAGGTGTTGACTCATGCACACAATGCTGAAATGACCGGAAAACAGCTGGAACACAAAGTCCTGAGTAAAAATCAACAGGCTGCAATAGCTGGCTGTATTGGAAGTCAAGAGAGCGAAAATGAGGGGGACTTTGCCTGATAACCAGTTCAAATGATCAGGATCTTCCTCCGAACCCATACTGGAGGCAAACCTTTAGATCAGGGGGACAAAGAACTTTTTCAGGACTGCACGGTCTGCCTCCTACCTTTATGCTTCAGCCCACTGATTCTCCTACATCCAGCAGGGTCTTTGCATCCATATGATCTGCTTTCTAGAGATGGATTTTTTTTAATCTTTGTATATGGATCTTCTGTAGTATTTTTTGTCTATTTGATGCAAACTTCTTCAGCTGTGTAGAAACTCTATAAATAGATAAGTGCTTGAGTGTCTCCAGTTTCTAAAGTAACTTTCTTATTCCTTTTTCAAAACAAAAATGTTTAAAGATTTAAAAAAAAAAAGGGGCGCCTGGGTGGCTCAGTTGGTTGAGCAACTGCCTTTGGCTCAGGTCATGATCCTTGAGTTCCGGGATCGAGTCCCACATCGGGCTCCCAGCTCCACAGGGAGTCTGCTTCTTCCTCTAACCTTCTCTCCTCTCATGCTCTCTCTCACTTTCTCTGTCTCTCTAATAAATAAATAAAATCTTTAAAAAAAAAGATTAGAAAAAAAAGAATCAGTAGTAGTAACAATACAGTATTTACCAGCTATTACCCAGTATTAATAATTACTAAATTAAAAAAATAATTACTAAATTATTATTAATTTTTTTTCTTACCATAAGATTAAGTTTTACTTTATTATTCAAATACTTTATTTCAACTTTTATTAAACCAAATCCAAGAACTTTTCAATGCCTTACTAGAGGGTTGCCTCACAAGTGAACCATCCTTTCTGGAGGGGGAGAAACCACGGCTTCAGGTACATGGCTGAAGTTTGGCCATATTCCATCATAAATGCTCCAACATCACCAGGGACAGGAGGCCCCCCCACTTACTGAGGAAGCACATAGATAAATAACAGTACATTAAATTACCACTCTCTGCACTGTATTTGGCATAACATACTAATTTGGATTATGGGAAACCATTATTGGATCAGCATTGGGATTTAATTAAAATGTGTAGCTATCCCACCATATGTTAGGAAACATCAAATATATAGGCCTAAGAATGATCACTGTGGAGATTTTTACTTTCTCACTCAGGTCTTTTCCCTCTGCAAAGAATGTGCCTTTCTGATTCCTCCCACACCCTAGCATTCTTCTGCCTTGCACAGCCTCATCCCATCCGCCTCAGCATACATACAGCATCACATCACCAAGTCACAACCTCCTTTTAAGGCTCAACTCAGATGTACCTTACTCCATTAGACCTCCTCTGGCTTCCTTTCTATTATCCTACTAATGGTGGTGGGTGGGGTTGGGGGGTACTTTATTCATTCTTAAAGTACCAGGATCTCTCTCCACTCCAAGTTCCATCCTTTTTATGATGGTTACATATAGACTCAAAATGTTTTATCTACCACACTAATTAATTTACTTGAGAGCCAACACCTATAATCTGTGTCTCATACTCTTTTTAAAAAATCTCCCACTGGACCTTTACTATAAATCCTTTCTGAAAAGATGGTTGAATGTTAGAATCACACAAAAGCATAGCTCTTTAGTAAATCAGGCAGAGCATTGTTGGAGGGTACAAAGCCCATATTGATCACTATCCTTTTGGAAAAACAATACTTAGCAGCAATCCCTGGATACAAATAAGAAAAGTTAATTCTGATTGAGCCAGAATAATGCACTAAGAGGTTATGAATCTGGCTGAGGATTAAGATTCAATTTACACTTGCTCAGGGAGTTTACCAAGACTAAAAGACTGGCTTTATCTGTTCATTACCAACTATTTTATGTTCCGTTTGCTCCCCCCCGCCCCCCTCCCAGTAGGAGGGGCGTGGTTTGGGTCAAGTTAATAAATGAATTGCTCATATGATTGGCACTTTACTAGGTTCTTTTTTTTTTTAAAGATTTTATTTATTTTTTTGATAGAGAGATCACAAGTAGGCAGAGAGGCAGGCAGAGAGAGAGAGGTGGGGGGAAGCAGGCTTCCCACTGAGCAGAGAGCCCAGTGTGGGGCTCGATCCCAGGACCCTGAGATCATGACCTGAGCTGAAGGCAGAGGCTTTAACCCACTGAGCCACCCAGGCGCCCCCACTTCACTAGGTTCTTAATGAGTAAACTCCCAGAAGAATTTCTCCTTACTACTACTACAGGAGCATGTTTCTAAGACATCAAGTTGTTTCCCAGCCTTCAGATTTTTGCAAGACCATAAAAGCACTGATACTGTTGACATTTTTTTTGTTTGTTTTCTCCCAGGTGATTAATAAACAGAATCTGCTGTCACTTAATTTAGTACCAGGTGTGATCTTGAGGGTAGTTCAACTTTAGCTGATCTAACTATAGAATGTTCCAAATTTTAGACACAATCCAACTCCCCAAGCATTTCTTTCTCAGAAACTGAGACAATTTCCAAGTTAGTTTTGTGAATCCTTGAATTTCTCCTGCCAGACTCATTAACTCAGACTGTTCACATCGGGGAAATCATAGTTCAGACTTATACTTTCTGTAAAAGCCATCCTCTTAAGTAAATGTAATAGTTGATTTAATTGAGAACATTTAGACTCAAGCTTTTCAGTAGTTTATTCTGAAACCTGTTGTGCTTTGTTCTTTGGCCAGGAGAGAATGATTAAGATGAAGCACTAGGAAACCATAATCATAATATGCAAATCACCTATATTAAAAGGCATGGAAATCAATAAATACCCCTATTTCTGTATTCCATATCTCATATCTTACAGACTCCTAAAGCTGCAGAGAATCTCAATGATCTTAGACCACTGTTTCTTAATTTTTGGGTGTCTTATGGATCTTTCTGAGATTATAATGACAGCTGTGAATTCTCAGAAAAATATACTTACACACAAAAGTTTGTATTCACTTTCAAGACAGTTTCGCTCCTAAAGTCAGTTCAGGATCCTAGGTGAAGAAATCCCTGTTCTGTCTTCAGGGGTCTGGAGAAGTAACATGACACACCCAGAGTCACACAGCTTCTGTAGCTGAACATTTCCATGAGTCTTTTTTTCCTTTTTCTACCATTGTATTATTTAGTTTAAGCCCATTTTGAGGGGCGCCTGGGTAGCTCAGTCGGTTAAGGATCTGCCTTTGGCTCAGGTCATGATCCTGGGGATCAAGCCCCGTCCATGTTGGGCTCCCTCTCCCTCTCCCCCTGCTTGTGCGCTTGTGTTCTCTCTCTCTCTCTCTCTCTCTGTCAAATAGATCAAATAAAATCTTTTTTAAAAAATACTTTTAGAAAACCCATTTTGAATTACAGAGCTTAGAGGTGGGAATACTGGTTTTAAGCCTTAAAATCAACTATTTCATCTTTTGCTTACCCAAGAAGATTAAAGTATAGCAATGCCCAAAAAATTTATTCTCAATCTTTAAAAAAAAATCAATCTCTTTATCTGCCTCTCTATTTTTTTGAGAAAGCACAAGTGGGAAGAGGGGAAAGGGAGAAGCAGACCCCCTCTGAGCAGGGAGTCTGATGCGGGGCTTGATCCAGGACTCAGGGATCTTGACCTGAGCTGAAGGCAGGTGCTTAACCAACTGAGTACCCATGCGTCCCCTACCCAAAATATTTAAATCATTGATTTGAAAAGGCCAAGTGAACTAGGCAAAAGTTTTTTAGAACTTGCTGTGGCTATCATAGGGTTAATATGAATTCGTAGTTGATCTAATAACATCAGCAGTTTCTTCCCTGGGCCACCTGCATCTAAATTCATCATGTAGCTATCAGATCATTCTAGAGCATTTGATCTGTTTATTCATCCCATCTGCTTTTCTTTTTCTTGCACCTCCTGAAGATATGCGCCCTACCCCACCATTGTGCTCAACTTGACCTACTGAGCCTTTTTTGGAGGTATCAAGCTGAAAGCATCACAGTGAGCATTAGTCACCATTTATTATCATTATTTAAACTCCAGTTTTGTTGTGTCCTAAAAGTGTACTTTGATTACCTATTTGGTTTCTCTGTATTTCAGCATCTTCATCTGTAAAATTGGACACAATACCATGTATCTTGCAGTCCATCATGTAAGAAATTAAGGTAGCACTTAGTTCAGTTAAGTGACAGCTTTTACCTTTTCCTGTACCCATGACATTCCTTATTGGAGTCAGGCAGGTGTGTCAAAGCACTCAGTGCTTATCTCCTTTTCTGTGTTGTTGCCACATGGCTCATTCAGCATTATCTGAGCTCCTTTTCTAGTTTAGTCCCTGCTGTGTTGGGTTGGGTTGTATCACATTCTCTTCTTTTTCTTTCTTTTCCTGATTTATTCATAATGGTTTCTTTATTGATACTAATGTATGCAACTTCAGCAGTTTGTTCTGTTTGGTCATTAAATTAACAGAAAGCTGTTTATTTATGAGGCTTTTCATAAATTTTTCTCCTTCCATTGCCAAATACTTACTTTCTATGAGGAAACACTTGATGCAAGAGACACTTGTTTTTGAAGTCCAGAGTTCTATCTCTGAAGTGATGGAGAGCAGCTAATACTGTACCAAAAGCTCAGCTTCCGATTTGATGCTCCACAGGCTAGGAGACAGTTCTTTGCCTCTGATTTGAAGCTGTGGGAGTGAGGGGAGGACTCCTCAACTAGTTAGGAGGAAGGTTTCAGCTCTTAATCCTTTGTCTTGATCATTGTCTTCTTTATCATTTGAAAAAAATAACTACACATACCCCTAACATTATATAGTTATTTTAAAATATTAATTATTCTAGGGATGCCTGCTTGACTCAGTCGGTTAAGCATCTGCCTTCATCTCAGGTCATGATCTGAGGGGCCTGGGATTGAGTCCCGCATTGGGCTCCTTCCTTGGTGGGGAACCTGCTCCTCCCTCTGCCTGCTTGCCCCCCTGCTTGTGCACTCTCTCTTTCTCTCTCTCTCTGGCAAATAAATAAAATCTTAAATACGAATTATTTTAACATATACATTATAAAAGCATTAAAATAAAAGTTAAAAGATGAGCCTTTTTTTTTCTAAAGATTTTATTTATTTATTTGACAGAGAAATCACAAGTAGGCAGAGAGGCAGGCAGAGAGGGGGAAGCAGGCTCCCTGCTGAGCAGAGAGCCTGACACTGGGCTCGATCCCAGGACCGAGATCATTACCTGAACCGAAGGCAGAGGCTTTAACCCACTGAGCCGCCCAGGTGCCCCAAAAGATGAGCTTTTAAAAAAAGGGATACTTTTATTTTTTTCTTGAGCTCTAGGGATCATCTAACCTGCATATTCTTTGGAAATCATTCATTTGGAGTATCAGTCATTTGTCTAATCTTTCAGGTCTGTCTCAAGTACCTGCTCTTACTTAATCGCATGACTTTACCATCTTCTCTCTCCAGCAGGATTGTAAACTACCTGAGGTTACAGACAGTGTCGTATCTTTCTTCTGTATCCCACAACAAAGCCTTGCACAATTTTAGGTACATCATGATTATCCAATATTTACTTGTTGATTCATTTCTTGGGATCATTTCAGAGCATTCTTTCATGGGTAGTTAACAAAACTAAAAAAAAAAAAAAAAAATCCTCAGCCTTATTCTACCTTAGTAATTCTGGGTTTTATACCCCATACTATTCATCATTCATCTTCTAAGATTAAAGATAATCAAGCATATTTGCATTTATAGTTCTGAAGAAGTAGATATATACTCTGTCTGATGAAGTGATTTGATTGGGACATCACCGGAATTACGTAGTCTGAGAATCAAACCTGTGTCAGCACCCACATCTGTTTTCAGTCCTTGAGACTGAGTGCTAAACCATAGCATTTTCTTTTTATACTTCCTCTGGAGTTACTTGCTGCTGAAATTATTCATGTTCCTACTGTTTCGGCATACTACTTTATCTTTTATATTTTGCAGACAGGTCTCTGTTCGTTTCCTCTGAACATCACCATGTCCTTTGATTGTAAAGACCCTTTTAAATTTCTGAAATTAATTATCTGCAATTACATGAAGAAATTCTTCACAGCTATTCAGTTCTATGGGTCTCAATGGTTTAATATCATAACCTTGTTTTTATGGCATTCCTACATTGTCATCTCTTTCTGGAAAGAGATATTAAATCTAAAAAGAAAAAATATAAGACCAATTTATTGTCAATTACAAATTAAGTTGACAAAAGAGACAGAAACTAAACACTGGGTTCCAAATGTGCAGTTCATTTGTGTCTCCATGGCTCAGGTCTTTCCTTCATAAAAGGCTGCAATAACTCTGTACTTACTAACATAATCCACTAAATTAGATCGTAGTAGTTACTAGTTGTGGCTTAAAGGTCTTAGAATTTTTATTATATCATTTGCTTGATAGGTATATTGCTCATTTTTTTTCTTCATAACAAACTCCTTCAAACATTTCAAGTGCTTATAATTACAAATACTTATTTTTCTTGCCCGTGGCTCTTTAGGGCAGTTGGGATGGTTCTTTAGGGCAGTTGGGATGGCTATGCTCTGGGTTCCAGGTTAGGTTTAGGTCTGCCCCACTCGTCTCTCCTCCTTGGACTAGGAGCATCCTGGACTTGTTCTCTTGGAGAATGGCAGGAGTGTGAGAGTAAAAAGCTAAACAGCCCAAGCACATTTAAAACCTCTTCTATTATGTCTAGGTAAAATCGCTTTGGCCAAAGCAAGTCAAGATCCTAGTCTCCTAATAGCGGGGCAGGGTCTATACTCATTGAACAGCAGGAGGCTGTGTAGTTAGAGGGCAAAGGTGGGTATGAGATACTGTTAAAGAGGAGTAAAAAACCAGGGGAAATAACCCAGACAACCACTGTAGGGATGCAAACCACTAAAACAGTCATTAATTTACTAATATAAGTCCTGTGAATTGTAAACTTGACAACACTTGCATATTATTTAAATACCTTCTTTTAAAAGTGCTCCAGTGCTCTGAATTTCTTTCCACAATGTTCCTTTTTTTTCCCTTAAGTAGGCTCCACACCCAAGGTACACAGAATTCACTTCCTTTGAACAGATTGGAATGCTATGGGAACTCAAAGAAAATGTCTTTCTTACAATTGTATTTTTTTAAAGGTATGAAGAAGAACACTAAAGGAGATGTGTACTGCAAAGTTATGTAATATTAAACATAACCTAGTCTACTCTTTAAATTATGGAATAGAAATTTCATTTTATCTCTTGTTCATGGACCTGGCTTTGCAGAGTATATATAGCCCATCAGAATATATATATAATTTCTGTTTTTTAAAAACCTGTCTATTTTAAATTATATATATATATATATATATATATATATATATATATATATATATGCAAGATTATAGACTCCTAAGAAGTTACACTGATGTCCTGTGTACCCATCTCCTAGCTTTGCCCAGTGGTGACTTGAGATTAGTAAATATTTGAGAGAGAGCGAACATGAGCAGGAGGGGCAGAGAGAGGAGACAGAATCTCAGGCAAACTGGGCTCAGCGCTGAGCCTTGTGTATTGGGCTCAGTCTCACAATACTGAGATTAGCACCTGAGCTGAAATCAACATTGACTGTGCCACCCAGGCACCATGAGATTAGTTTTTAAATCATTGATGGACCTTCTTTGCCTTCTTTAAAAACCTATTTTTTGTTTGTTTGTTTTGTTTTTGGGTTTTTTTTTTTTTTTTAAGATATCTGTCTTTAAAGAAAAGGACACCTGTATTGTGCCTGATTCTCTATAGCTTTCAGAATTATGAAGTGTCCTATAAGGATCCTGATGTCATGATTGTTTTTTTCCTTTAGTGCTTTTTTATTAACATATAAAGTAGTATTTGGTTCAGGGGTACAGGTCAGTGGTTCATCAGTTTTACATAGTACATCACTCACCACAACACATATGCTCCCCTATGTCCATCACCCAGCCTCCCCACCCCCCTACCCCCTCCCATCCAGCAATCCTCAGTTTGTTTCCTGAGAGTAAAAGACTCTTATGCTTTGTCTCCCTCTCTCGTTTCATCTTGTTTCATTTTTTCCTCCCTTCCACTGTGATCCTCTGTTTCTCAAATTTCTCTTATCAGTGAGATCATATGATAATTGTCTTTTCTCTGATTGAGTTATTTTGCTTAGTAGGATACCCTCTAGTTCCATCCATGTCATTGCAAATGGCAAGATTTCATTTTTGGACGACTGCATTATATTCTGTGTGTGTGTGTGTGTATCTATATCCATTTATTTGTCGATGGACATCTGGGCTCTTTCCATAGTTTGGCTATTGTGGACATTGCTGCTATAAACATTGGGGTGCAGATGCTGCTTCGGATCACCACATTTGTATCTCTGGGGTAAATACCCAGTAGTGTAATTGCTGGGTTGTAAGGTAGCTCTATTTTCAACTTTTTGAGGAACCTCCATACTCTTCCAGAGTGGCTGCACCAGCTTGCATTCCCACCAACAGTGTAGGAGGGTTCCCCTTTCTCTGCATCCTTGCCAACAACATCTGTCATTTCCTGACTTGTTAATTTTAGCCATTCTGACTGGTATAAGGTGGTATCTCATTGTGGTTTTGATTTGTATTTCCCTGATGCTGACTAATATTGAGCATTTTTTCGTGTGTCTGTTGGCCATTTGTATGTCCTCTTTGCAGAAATGTCTGTTCATGTTGTCTGCCCATTTCTTTTTTTTTTTTAAGATTTTATTTATTTATTTATTTATTTATTTATTTATTTATTTATTTGACAGAGAGAGAGAGAGAGAGATATCTCACACAAGCAGGCAGAGAGGCAGCAGAGAGGAGGGGGAAGCAGGCTCCCCGCTGAGCAGAGAGCCTGATGTGGGGCTCGATCCCAGGACCTTGAGATCATGACCTGAGCCAAAGGCAGAGGCTTTAACCCACTGAGCCACCCAGGCGCTCCTGTCTGCCCATTTCTTGATTGGATTATTTGTTCTTTGGGTGTTGAGTTTGACAAATTCTGTATAGATTTTTGGATACTAGCCTTTTATCTGATATGTCATTTGCAAATATCTTCTCCCATTCTGTTGGTTATCTTTGGTTTTGTTGACTGTGCAAACGTACTTTATCTTGATGAAGTCCCATTAGTTCATTTTTGCCCTTGCTTCCCTTGCCTTTGGTGATATGTCCAGGAAGAAGTTGCTGCAGCTGAGGTCGAAGAGGTTGCTGCCTATGTTCTCCTCAAAGATTTTGATGGATTCCTGTCTCACATTGAGGTCTTTCATCCATTTTGAGGCTGTTTTTGTGTGTGGTGTAAGGAAATGGTCCAGTTCATTCTTCTGCATGTGGCTCTCCAATTTTCCCAATACCATTTGAAGAGACTGTCTTTTTTCCATTGGATATTCTTCCCTGCTTTGTCAAAGATTAGTTGACCATAATGGAGTTGAGAGTCTATTTCTGAGCTCTCTATTCTGTTCCATTGATCTGTGTGTCTGTTTTTGTGCCAGTACCTTACTGTCTTGATGATTACAGCTTTATAATAGAGCTTGAAGTCTGGAATTGTGATGCCATCCTCTTTGATTTTCTTTTTCAACATTCCTCTGGCTATTTGGGATCTTTTCTGGTTCCATATAAATTTTAGGATTATTTGTTCCATTTCTTTGACACAGGTGATGGTATTTTGATAGGGATTGCTTTGAATGGGTAGATTGCTCTAGGTAGCATAGATATTTTAACAATATTTATTCTTCCAATCCATGAGCATGGAATGTTTTTACATCTCTTTGTTTCTTCCTCAATTTCTTTCATGAATGTTCTATAGTTTTCTGAGTACAAATTCTTTATCTCTTTGGTTAGATTTATTCCTAGGTATCTTAGGGTTTTTGGTGCGATTGTAAATGGGATCTACTCCTTAATTTCTCTTTCGTCTGTCTCATTGTTGGTACATAGAAATGCAACTGATTTCTGTGCATTGATTTTTGTATCCTGCCACTTTACTGAATTCCTGTATGAGTCCTAACAGTTATGGGGTGGAGTCTTTGGGTTTTCCACATAAAGTATCATATCATCTGCAAAGAGTGAGAGTTTGACTTCTTCTTTGCCGAAAAATTCAGATACTTTTTATTTCTTTTTGTTGTCTGATTGCTGAGGCTAGGACTTCTAGTACTATGTTGAACAATGGGGGTGAGAGTGGATATCCCTGCCGTGTTCCTGACCTTAAGGGAAAAGCTCTCAGTTTTTCCCCATTGAGAAGGATATTTGCTATAGGTTTCTCATAGATGGCTTTTATGATATTGAGGTATGTACCCTTTATCTCTATACTGTGAAAAGTTTTAAATAAGAAAGGACGCTTTACTTTTGTTATATGCTTTTCACACGTCTATTGAGAGTATCTTATGGTTCTTGTCCTTTCTTTTAATGATTGATTTGCGAATGTTGAACCAACCTTGCATCCCAGGAATAAATACAACTTGGTGGTGGTGAATAATGCTTTTTATGTATTGTTGGATCCTACTGGTTATTATTTTGGTGAGAATTTTTGCACTCATGTTCATCAGGGATATTGGTCTGTAATTCTCCTTTTTGATGAGGTCTTTGTCTGGTTTTGGGATCAAGGTAATGGCCTCATAAAATTAATTTGGAAGTTTTCCTTCCATTTCTATTTTTTGGAACAGTTTCAGGAGAATAGGCATTAACTCTTCTTTAAATGTTTGGTAGAATTCCCATCGGAAGCCATCCAGCCCTGGGCTCTTGTTTGTTGGGAGATTTTTGATTACTACTTCAGTTTCCTTGCTGGTCATGGATCTGCTGTTCAGGTTTTCTGTTTCTTCCTGCTTCGCTTTTGGAAGTTTGTTTTTTAAAGGTTTTATTTATTTATTTATTTATTTATTTATTTATTTATTTATTTATTTATTTGAGAGAGAGCATATGAGTGGTATGGAGGAACAGAGGGAGAGAGAGAAGCAGACTCCCAATGAGCAGCAAGCCTGATGTGGGACTCGATCCCAGGACCCTAGGGTCATGACCTGAGCCAAAGGGAGCTGACAACTGACTGAGCCACCCAAGTGCCCTACTTTTGATAGTTTTTACATCTCTAGTAATGCATCCATTTCTAACAGATTGTCTAATTTGTTGGCATACAGATGTTCACAATATGTTCTTATAATTATATTTTTTTGGTGTTGGTTTTGATCTCTCCTCATTCATTCATGATTTTATTTATTTGGGTCCTTTCTCTTTTCTTTTTAATAAGTCTGGCCAGTGGTTTATCAATCTTACTAATTCTTTCAAAGAACCAGCTCCTAGGGGGCGCCTGGGTGGCTCAGTGGGTTAAGCCTCTGCCTTCAGCTCAGGTCATGATCTTAGGGTCCTGGGATCAAGCCCCGCATCAGGTTCTCTGCTCAGCAGGGAGCCTACTTCCCCCTTTCTCTGCCAGGCTCTCTGCCTCCTTCTGATCTCTCTCCCTCTGTATCAAATAAATAAATAAAGTCTTAAAAAAAAAAACAAAACAGCTCCTAGTTTTGTTGATCTATTCTACTCTTCTTTGGGTTTCTATGTCATTAATTTCTGCTCTGATCTTTATTTTTTCGCTTCCTATGCTAGGTTTAGGCTTTATTTGCTCTTCTTTCTCCAGCTCCTTTAGGTGTAGGGTTAGGTTGTGTATTTGAGATCTTTCTTATGGCTTGTATTGCTATATACTTCCCCCTTAGGACTGCCTTTGCTGCATCCCAAAGATTTTGAATAGTTGTGTTTTAATTTTCATTTGTTTCCCTGAATTTTTAAAATTCTTCTTTAATTTCCTGGTTGACCCATTCATTCCTTAGTAGGATCCTCTTTAGCCTCCATGTATTTGAGTTCTTTCCAACTTTCCTCTTGTTATTGACCAGTTTCAAAGCATTGTGGTCTGAAAATATGCAGAGAATGATCCCAATCTTTTGGTACCAGTTGAGACCTGATTTGTGACCCAGGATATGATCTATTCTGGAGAATTTTCCGTGTGCACTCGAGAACAATGTGTATTTTGTAACTTTGGGGATGGAATGGTCTGAATATATCTATGAAGTACATCTGTTACAGTGTGTCATTTAAAGCCCTTATTTCTGGGACCCCTGGGGGGCTCAGACAGTTAAGTGGCTGGCTTCTGCTCCAGTCATGAACCCAGTGTCCTGGGATTGAGCCCCACATCCAGGTCCCTGCTCAGCGGGGAGCCTGCTTTTCCTTCTGCTTGCTACTCCCCCTGCTTGTGCTCACTCTCTCTCTGATTTAAAAATAAATAAACTATTTAAAAAATAATATAAAAAAATAAAGCCCTTATTTCCTTGTTGATCTTTTGTTTAGATGATCTGTCCATTTAAGTGAGGGGGTATTAATATCCTCTACTGTTACTGTATAACTGTCATTGTGTTTTGTTAATATTGTTAATTGGCTTATATAATTGGCTGCTCCCATGTTGGGGCATAAATATTTATAATTGTTAGATCTTCTTGTTGGATAAAACTTTTGAGTATGATATATATAGTGTCCTTCCTCATCTCTTATTACAGTCTTTGGTTTAAAATCTGATTGAGGGGCACCTGGGTGGCTCAGTGGGTTAAAGCCTCTGCCGTCAGCTCAGGTCATGATCTCAGGGTCCTGGGATCGAGCCCCACATCAGGCTTTCTGCTCATCGAGGAGCCTGCTTCCCCCTCTCTCTGCCTGCTTCTCTGCCTACTTGTGATCTCTCTCTCTGTCAAGTAAATCAATAAATAAATATTTAAAAAATAAAATAAAATAAAATAAAATAAAATCTGATTGATTGTCACCCCATCTTTCTTTTGATGTCCATTAGCATGATAAATGGTTTTGCACCACCCCCCTCACTTTAAGCCTGGAGATGTCTTTGAGTCTAAAATGAGTCTCTTGCAGATAGCATATTGATGGGTTTTGCTTTTTTATCCAATCTAATACCCTGCGTCTTTTGATTGAGGTATTTAGCCCATTTACTTTTAGGGTAATGGATATGAATTTATTGCTATTGTATTGCCTGTAAGGTGACTATTACCGTATATTGTCTGTTGCTTTCTGGTCTATGTTACTTTTAGGCTCTCTCTTTGCTTAGAGGATCCCTTTCAGTATTTTTTGTAGGGCTGGTTTGGTGAATGCAAATTCTTGTAATTTCTGTTTGTTCTGGAAGCTTTTTATTTCTCTTTCTATTTTTAGTAATGGCCTTGCTGGATATAGTATTCTTGGCTGCATCTTTTTTTCATTTAGTACCCTAGATATATCATGCCATTCCTTTCTGGCCTGCCAAGTCTCTGTGGATAGGTCTTCTGCCAGTCTAATGTTTCTTCCATTGTAGGTTACAGATGTCTTGTCCCAAGCTGCTTTCAGGACTTTCTCTTGTCTCTGAGATTTGTAAGTTTTACTATTAGATGTCAGGGTGTTGACCTATTTTTAGTGATTCTGAGGGAATTTTTCTGAGCCTCTTGGATTTTGATGCCTATTTCCTCTCCCAAATTAGGGAAGTGCTCCAGTATAATTTCCTCTAATATACCTACTGCCCCTCTCTTTCTTCTTCTTCTGGAATCCCAATTATTCTAATATTTCACTTTATGGTATCACTTATCTCTCAGATTCTCCCCTCATGATGCAGTAGTTATTTATCTCTCTTTCTCTCAGCGTCTTTATTCTCCATCATTTGGTCTTCCATGTTACTAATTCTCTCTTTATTTGATCTCTCACCTTATTTATCCTAGCAGTTAGACCCTCCATTCTTTATTGCATCTCATTAAAGCCTTTTTGGTCTTAACTTGGTTAGATTTTATTTCTCCAGGGCTTCTCTAGTGTCTTCTATGCTTTTTTCCAAGCCTAGGTAGTATCTTGATAATCATTATTCTGAACTCTAGTGCTGACATCTTACTAATGTCCGTATTGATTAGGTCCCTGGCAGTTGGTACTGCCTCTTGTTCTATTTTTGGAGGTGTGTTTTTCCATCTTGTCCAGAGAGGAATAGATGAACGAGAGAACAAAATACTAAAAGGGTAACAATGACCTCAGAGAAATATATACTGAACAAATCAGAAGAGAACCAAAGGTGGGGGGGAAAGGAAAAAAAAGAATATGATCAGGCTGTTGAATAGAACAGAGCCATACATTGGATTTTGGATGTATTTTGGTCTGTTAGAAGAAACTGGATCCCAAAATTTTAAAGAAAGAAAAACTTAGATATATACAAAAATAAGGTTAAATACAATGAAGGGATGTGATATGACTGTAAAAAAATGAAAATTAAAAAAAGGTTTTTAGAAAGGAATTGATAAGAAGTTCGTTGAAAAAGGAAATAAGAATAATTAAAAAAAAGAAAAGAAAAATAAAGAAAAATTTTAAAAATTAAATGAAAGACTAAAGAATCATGGGAGGAAAAGCCATGAATTCTATGTGCTATAGTCCCCTAGTGCTGGAGGTTTTTTTAGTAAACTTGGTAAACTTGGTCTTGGCTGGATGTTCTTGCTGATATTCTGGGGGCGGGGCCTTTTCCATTGATTCTCAAGTATTTGCCCCAGTCAGAATTGCACTGCCCTTGCCAGTGGCCAGGCTAAGTAATCTGCTTGGTATGCTCTCTGTAGTATTTGTTCCCTGAAGGCTTTCCACACAGCTTTAGAGGAAGAGAATGAAAATGGCAGCCTCCCAGTTTCTGGCCCCAGAGGAGCTGAGAGCTCGGGGCCTGCGCTCCTCAGTTTGCCCTCAGAGAAAAGCAGTCAATCACTCCTGTCTCCCTGGTCTCCGGCTGTACTCTGTGCTCACCCGGTCTGTAACCGAGCATTTCTGTTTCTGGCACATGGCCCCATTTGGCGTCTCCAGACCCAGCAGATTCCTGTGTTGGGCTCCCCTTCCGCTCCTCCCTGGGGAGGAGAAGGAGTCTCCCTGGTTCTGCTGCATGTTGGGCCCCAGCTCAAAGCAGTGGCCCAACTATACTGCAGGTCACAGTTTATGGCAACCTTGATCTGAGAGCCCTCTCCCTGGCTCAGTCTTTGCAGCCGGCTTCCCTGCTCTGATGCCTGGGAGCTCTGCCACACTCATTCAACCCTGGTCTTCCTGTGACCTCGAGAGTCCTGAGACCACACTGTTCCAGTGAGGGTTCCACCCCTTGCTTAGCCACCAGCATTACATTCCTCACCGGAGCAGACTTCTAAAAGCCCCAATTTTGTGCTCTGCTGCTGTATCATTTGCCGGTGGCCAGCTGACCCCACGGTCTTCCCATACATCTCCTCAGATTCACTTCTCTGCAGGTCCTACCTTCCACAAAATGGTCTCTTTTCTGCTCATAGAGTTGCTGCTGCTCTTTTCTTCAATCTCCTGTTGAGTTGGTAGGTGTTCAGAATGGTTTGATAACTATCTAACTGAATTCCTGGGACCAGACAAAAGAGTCCATCTTGGACTCTTCCTCTTTAGTACTTTCTTCTCCATTTTCTCTGTTTTCAGATTGTACCATTGATTGGAAAGTGATTATGTCTCAATCTGCTTTTCTGGTATATTTCTCCCTGGCAATCTAAAACATATATAAGCCCTATTTTATTTCTTAAATTGAAGAAACATATTCAGTTAAATATTCAGATTTCTTGTTTTGAGTTTATTTTGGTGGTATTTGAAAACTTGAGGGTTTTTTTTTAAAATCATCTCTCTTTTTTTTTCCCTTTTAGCCTGAAAATGAGATTTCTTCAGACTGCAATCATGTAAGTATGGATTTTCCATAACTCACCATATGTGCTTTGTATATATGGTTGATTGAAGAGGCTTTTCCTGTTGTTTTGGGAAACATTATGTCTTCTTAGATTCTCTTACTCTTAACAAGGATAATAAAACTTATTTAAGGACCATGGTAAATCCACAAATACCCCTCCATTCTAGAAAAAAGCAGATTTTTTCAAATATTTATGTACTTAAGCTTAAGTTTTACTTCATTAATAGCTACCATATGAAAATAATTGTTTCTCTGCTTATCATGCTTACAACTTTATCTTTATTTCATTTATTTTTTTTAAAGATTTTTATTTATTTATTTATTTATTTAGTTAGTTAGTTAGTTGACAGAAAGAAAGTGATCACAAGTGGGCAGAGAGGCAGGCAGAGAGAGAGAGGGGGAAGCAGGCTCCCTGCTGAACAGAGAGCCTGATGCAGGGCTCAATCCCAGAACCCTGAGATCATGACCTGAGCTGAAGGCAGAGATTTAACCCACTGAGCCACCCAGGTGCCCCTATTTTTATTTTTTTCAAGATTTTATTTGAGAGAGCAGGTGCAAGAAAGAGCATGTGGGTGGGCAGAGGGAGAAGGAGAAGCAGACTCCTGTTGAACAGGGAGCGCCATGCAGGGCTCCATCCCAGGATCCTGGGATCATGACCTGAGCCAAAGGTAGACACATAGCTGACTGAGCCACCCAGGCGCCCTGTGTTAGAGGTTTTATACACACACACATACACACACTCACACACCCTAGAGATAACTAGAATTACATTAAAATCATTTATATAGGCATGACCTGAGACCCTGACCTAAGCTGAAACAAAGAGACAGATGCTTAACTGCCTGAGCCACCCAGGCACCCCAAAGGACTATATTCTTTAACAGAAAGTGCTGTTAATAAACATAAGCAACAGGGCTCCTGGGAGGCTCAGTTGGTTAAGCATCTGCCTTCAGCTTAGGTCATGACCCTGGGGTTCTGAGATCAAGCCCCACATTGGACTCCCCACTCCTCAGGGAGCCTGCTTCTCTCTCCCTCCTGTCTGCTTGTGCTTGTTCTCTCTCTCTGTCAAATAAATAAATAAAATATTTTTTAAAAATGAAAAACATAGGTGACAGGTATAAATAGACTATTCACAAGTAAAGAAAAAGATGTCCAATAAACCATGAAAATTTGATTCTCTCTTAGAATTAAAAGCGTGAAAATTAAAAGACAAATGAGTGCATTATTTTCATCCATCTGATTAGCAAATATAAAAAATTTGATAAATACACAATATTGATGGGAATATGAGAATATAAGTATTCTCCAGACCACTGCTTATTTTTATCCATAAAGTTTTATTGGAACACATCCACACCCATTCAGTTACATACTGTCTTTGGTTGTTTTCCATACTATAATAGAAAGATTGAGTAGTTTCAACAGTGACTGTATGTAGGTCCCTAGAAGTATAAAAGATTTTTCTTTCTGACCTTTTGCAGAAAAAGTTGTTAAACTCTGCTCTGCCCTGTGAATAAGAATATAAATATGAAAAACTTCTTTGTAAAGCAGTCGACTTAAAATATGTATATACTTTGGCCTAACGTTTTTATTTCTAAAATTTATGTACAGTTATACTTAAAAGAATGGATTCAAATATGTCTATAAGAGGATATTGTGGCATTAATAATGAAGCAAAAAATTAGGGAAAATATTCAAAATCCATCAGTCAAGTGACTCTAGCATAGGGGAATCTCAGAAAGTAGCCGAATTCCAGAACCCTGAGATCATGACCCCGAGCTGAAGCCAGACACCCAGCCACTGAGCTACCCACACGCACCATCACCAGTCTTTTATCTTGTTTATTTATTTATTTTTAAAGATTTTATTTATTGGGCACCTGGGTGGCTTAGGTGGTTAAACGTCTGCCTTTGGCCCAGGTCAACTTTAACATACGTTCATGTAAAAATGTGTACACAGGTGTTCATAGCAGCAATAATTATAGCATTGCACGAGTGGAAACAGCCCAAATCCTATCAACTGATTAATGGATAAATGAGACATAATATAGCCGTATATTTGGCAGGAAAAAGGGACAAAGTACTGATACATGTCACAGTAAGGATGAAACTTGAGAATTGAACACAAAAGGTTACATATTTTATGTTTCTGTTTATATGAAATGTCTAGAATAGGCAAATCAACAGATGAGTGGTTGCCAAGGGCTGGGGGAAGTGGGGAATAGGAAGTGACTGCTACTAGGTATGGCATTTCTTTTTTTAAATTTATTTATTTGTTATCATTATTATTTAATTCCAGTATACTTAACATACAGTGTTATGAGTTTCAGGTGTACAATATAGTGATTCAACAATTCCATACATCAAAAATAATGTATGGAGGGGCGCCTGGGTGGCTCAGTGGGTTAAAGCATCTACCTTCAGCTCAGGTCATGATCTCGGGGTCCTGGGTTCGAGCCCTGCATCGGGCTCTCTGCTTGGCGAGGAGCCTAGCCTGCTTCTCCCTCTCTCTCTGCCTGCCTCTCTGCCTACTTGTGATCTGTCTTTCTCTGTCAAATAAATAAATAAATAGATAGATAGATAGATAAAATCTTTAAAAAAAAAGAATTTTATCCCTGCTGTACACGATTCATAGAAAATCAGTTCTAGGTGCTTATAGATCTAAATGTGAAAATTAAAACAACAAAACTTCTAGAAGGTAACATAAAAGAATACTTTCATGACTATGAGATAAGCAAAGAATAAATGGGAAACAAAAAGCAGTAAGCATAAAGCAAAAGATTGATAAATTATATTACATTTTATTAAATATTATTTTAAGAGTGTGAAAAGGCAAGGTATAGAGGAGAAAACATTTTAATACATATATCTGACCATATGTCCAAAATATTTTAAGAGTTTATACAAAACAGGGGTGCCTGAGGCGCCTGGGTGTCTCAGTACTTGAGCGTCTGCCTTTGGTTCAGGTCATGATCCCAGGGTACTGGGATCGAGCCCCGCATTGGGCTCCCTGCTCCACTGGAAGCCTGCTTCTCCCTCTCTCTTCCTCCTCCTGCTTGTGTACCCTCTCTTCCTGTGTCTCTCTCTGTCAAATAAATAAATTAAATTAAAAAAAAGAAAAAGGGTGCCTGGGTGCCTCAGTAGGTTAAAGCCTCCACCTTCAGCTCAGGTCATGATCTCAGGGTCCTGGGATCGAGCCCTGCATCAGGCTCTCTGCTCAGCAGGGAGCCTGCTTCCCCTTCCCTCTCTGCCTGCCTCTCTGCCTACTTGTGATCTCTCTCTCTCTCTGTCAAATAAATAAAATCTTAAAAAAAAAGAATTCATACAAAACAATAAAGAAAAGACGAGTAGAAAAATGGGTAAGGTGGTGGAAAAAAGACAGTCTCTTCAATAAATGGTGCTGGGAAAACTGGACAGCTATATGTAGAATGAAACTTGACCATTCTCTTACACCATACACGAAGATAAACTCGAAATGGATAAAAGACCTCAACGTGAGGCAGGAATCTGTCAAAATCCTAGAGAAGAACATAGGCAGTAACCTCTATGACATT
>CM052803.1:38787122-38848454 GCA_028533885.1 Nasua narica | reverse complement strand
CACATGTACCCCAGTGTTCATGGCAGCAATGGCCACAATCGCCAAACTGTGGAAAGAGCCAAGATGCCCTTCAACAGATGAGTGGATAAGGAAGATGTGGTGCATCTATACAATGGAATATTATGCCTCCATCAGAAAGGATGAATATCCAACTTTTGTATCAACATGGATGGAACTAGAAGAGATTATGCGGAGTGAAATGTCAAACGGAAAGAGTCAATTATCTTATGGTCTCACTTACGTGTGGAGCATAAGGAAAATCATGGAGGGCATCATGAGAAGGAAGGGAAGGGTGAATGGGGGGAAATCGGAGGGGACGATAAACCATGAGAGACTGTGGACTCTGAGCAACAAACTGAGGGGTTTGGAGGGAAGGGGGTGGGGGTATGGGCGAGCCTGGTGGCGGGTATTGAGGAAGGCACGGATTACACGGAGCACTGGGTTTGGCGCATGAGCAATCAATCTTGTAATACTGAAAAAAATAAACGTATTTGGGGGAAAAAATTTAAAAAAAAAGAAGAGAAAAATGGGTAAGGTAAATTTAACCAAGGTACTAAAAGTGCTATATAGTGGTAACTACAACACATTAGTGAAAGAAATCGAAGACACAAGTAAATGGAAAGATACTCTATGCCTATGGATTGGAAGGATTCATGTTGTTAAAATGTCCATTATCCAAATCAGTATACAGATTCAGTGCAATCCCTATCATGGCACTTTTCACAGAAATAGAGCAAGTGATCCTAAAATGTGTGTGGAATCACAAAGATCCGCAAATAGCCAGAACAGTCTTGAGAAAGAACAAAGCTGGAGGCGTCACATTCCCTGAATTATAATTACTCAGTAAGGCTGCCATACTTTGGGCTTCCCTGATGTGATGACTCGTACTTGAGTATTTCCCTTGTGGGGACCCTGAAAGCTATGGCCAGAGGGTTGTTACTGGAGATGGTGGCTCCTCTGGCCCTTGAGTCTTCTAAGCCAAGGCTTCTCCTTCCAGTGCTCATTGTGAGTTTTGTCTTCTCACACCTGAGCTGTTTCCTGGAGAGAACATACCTCCAGACGGCTACGTAGACAGGTGCCTGGACTTGTGTTGAGGAATAGTTGATGATGCTCTGGTGACAAGTTGTTCCTGTCTTTTATCCGTTCTACAGACTCCAGACTCCAGCTGCTGATTTCACATTTCTACTCTGCCTGATAATCATTTCTAGAACTGAACTCTACTTTTCTAGTAAAGAGATTAGGGATTAATTAGTAATGTGTATGAAACAAATGACTGTTAACTGTATGACAGACTAAAAGTGGAAAGAAACAAATATAATAATAATATTCTGTATGTCTCAGGATGTATGCTCTTTTACATCATCAATAATGTAAATTCTATCTAGTATTGTGATATAACTATATTGGGATCAGGGAGAAGCATATAAAAGTTCATTCCATATCTTCTATAGTATAAAGCTATTACAGAATATCTAAAACTAACAAGTCAGGAAACGGCAAGTATGTTTAATAAAGGTGTAGAGTTAGGAGCTCCTGGGTGGCTCAGTTGGTTAAGTGTCTGCCTTTGGCTCAGGTCATGATCCCAGAGTCCTGGGATTGAGCCCCATGTCATGGCCTCCCTGCTCAGTGGGAAGTCTGCTTCTCCCTGTCCTTCTGCCCCTCGCAATCTCTCTCTCTCTCTCTCTCTCTCTCGCTTTTGCTCTCTCAAATAAATAAAATCTTTAAAAAAAATGTAGAGTTAATTAGTCTAAGAAAAAGCTAAAGGAATTTAAAGTATTTGTGGGGAGTTGGTAGGACTTCAGAAAAGTACTTGTCAGGGAACTTTTGATTTTTTTTTATCTACGTTTATAGAACTATTTGACTAAACAGCTTTGATTTAGAAATTTTGAGTTGAATAGAAGAGTAAGTGGATAAAATGAGCTATACAGACTTTCAAGGAGCTTGACTATGCAGGAAGATTTTTTCTTGACCGTCCACACCCAGAATTTGTCACTATCCTGATTTTTTCAAATACATCCCATCTTCTCCTATCCAGCAGTTCTTGCCTTTAACTGGTCTGCTAACGTCCCCTAATCTGGCCTTTCTTTGCATTGTGACCAAAGTTGACCTTTTAAATTCTCTGGTTAAAATTGTTCACTAGCGGGGCGCCTGGGTGGCTCAGTTGGTTGAGCAACTGCCTTCGGCTCAGGTCATGATCCCGGAGTCCCGGGATCAAGACCCATATCGGACTCCCGGCTCTGCAGGAAGTCTGCTTCTCCCCCTGACTTTCTCCCCTCTCATTCTCAGTCTCTCGCTCTCTAATAAATAAATAAAAACCTTTAAAAAAAATTGTTCACTAGCTTCCCATTTCCTATAAGATAAAATACACATTCTTTAATGTGAGCTCTGATACTCAGTGTGATCTGATCCCTGCTTGCAACCCTCCAGCCCCATCTTTCATTACCTCAACCCAGCCATCCTGAGCTATGGGTGTCCCTAGAAGTTACAATTACTCTTTCTGTCCTTTTTAGCTTTGTACTCCTAGAACCCCAAACTCCCTCAGTTCACCTCACAAAATTCCTTCTTATTCCTGGGGATCAAGCCCGGTATAACAACCGCTACCACCCCCACATATCCCTCCTCCACATTCACTGATCTGTGTTCTTCTTTTGTATTCCCATAACATCTGTATGCATCTGGTATCACATTTATCACACTATATTTCCACTGCTTATTTGTTTCCCAGTCTGACTCTTCGTCTTTTGGCTTCTGTGGTTGAGTTCCTTGAATACTGAGACAGCGGCTTTTTTTTTCCCCTTCACCCTTCATTTTGTCATCTAGCAGGATTCCAGGTTATAGTAGTTACTCAGTATGTGTTTAGGAGAAGGAGATGGGTAGGTGGATGGATTCATAAGTGAACATCTTATGTTCAGCAAAATTGAAGCTGAACTACATCCTGCTAACCAACAGCACTTGGTATCTAATTGATAGTAACCACTCAGGAGGTTGAGACAAGTATCAAATATGATACAAGTAATCTATTCCCAAAAATCAGGTGTAATGTGTGTTTATGTTTTCTAGAAGAAAAGGTGCTAGTGGCGACCTATGTTGAGTTCCCTTTTTACTTCTCTTCCTGAAAGAATTACAATGCATTACTACTACTAGGTCATACTAAAAATAAAAGACCAGGATGTAGATTAATGGTTGGCAAAGGATGAGTGATACAACAGCTGTGGGGTTTGGGTTGGGGGCAATGAGCGTGTCCTCGATTTAGACAGTGATGATGGTTGCACAACCTTGTGAATATACTTGAAAACCACCGAATTTGGACACTTTAAATGGTGACTTTTATAGTATATGAATTAAATCTCACAAAAATGAAAAATAAAAATTAGACGTTCCAAATTAAAGTTAAAGACATTTCTGAAGCTCTTAAGTGATTATCTAAATGGCTTTGACAGAAAATCAATTTCTAGCCCATTACAGGACATCTGAGTTTGTGTTAGATAAAGTGAAGAAGCACTCTGTGGTTTGTATTTTATAATTTTTCTGTCATTTGTTGCTGTTTATGCTAAATCCTTGAGCTACCAGACAGCTTTTCTTTCTCGTTTCTCCTTCCCTTCCTCTCTCCCTTCCTCTCTCCCCTCCTCTTCCTTCCTTCCTTTCTTCCTTCCACCTTCTATCCTTCTTTTCTTTTTTTTTTAATAAATATTTTATTTATTTACTTGACAGAGAGAGAGCACAAGCAGGGGGAGCGGCAGACAGAGGGCAAGGGAGAGGCAGGCTCCCTGCGAAGGCAGGGAGTATGCATCTGGTATCACATTTATCACACTATATTTCCACTGCTTATTTGTTTCCCAGTCTGACTCTTCGTCTTTTGGCTTCTGTGGTTGAGTTCCTTGAATACTGAGACAGCGGCAGGGAGCAGGGAGCCTGATATGGTACTCGATCCCAGGACCCCAGGATCATGACCTGAGCCAAAAGCAGATGCTTAACCACTGAGACACTTAGGCACCCTTCCTTCCTTCGTTTCAAAGAAATGGCACTGAGTCAGCTATAGGTCACAGTAAGGAGGAAATATTTTAATCTGTCTTTCGTTTGGTGTACACACAAAATGTTCTTAATTTTAAAAGAAGAATGCTGATTTAATTTTAAAATATAAAAGTTAGGGGTACCTGGGTGGCTCAGTCTGTTAAGCATCTGCCTTCGGCTCAGGTGATCTGGGATCCAGCCCCCACGTCGGGCTCCCTGCTTAACAGGGAGTCTGCTTCTCTCTCTCCCTCTGGCATTCCCCCATTCATGCTCTTTCTGTCTCTCAAATAAATAAATAATTTAAAAATATATATTTTATTTATTAAATTAAAAATAAAATATAATATAAAATGTAGTGACCAAGTAGTCTGACTTAATTCATAGATAATTGTAAAATGTGTTTGTCTAAATTCTGACCTTGCCTTTTGAATCACTGGACTTGTCTTTACTTGTGAGGAGCCAGGAGGCCCAAGATTCCTTCAGTTAGAACTGAGCTTCTCCTATACCCCCATCCTCAGTTTGGCCTCATATGTCCTATTGGTCGAACTTGTCACTCATCATGGTGTAAGTTTGTTTTTTTGTTCATCTAACAAATATTTGTTGATGCCTATGTGTTCCATCACTCTTGTAAGCACTAGGCATACGCTGTGCTGAACAAGGCAGAAGTCCATCCTTTTAGAACTTTTGTTATAGATGGTGGCCATATTCTACTCCTTTCTTCTAAAAACTCACTTATTGATTGGTGATAGTTGAGGGATTAGAGCTTTTTGTTGGCTTTTTTTTTTCCTTAGGGAGGAGGAGAAGAAATACTACTCATCCTTCCTCTTTTATTTATTCACAGATTTTTTCCAGTATTCCTATACAGAATTAAGTATAGGAATATGTTGTTCCTAACACAGGTGATATAAGCCTCTGTTCTTCTAAAAAGCAGATCAGGTCGTGTCACTCCTTTAATTTCCCTTCAGTGACTCTCGGGTTGAAGCTCAGACAAGGCTTATAAGGGTTTTCAGAGTCAGTCTTCCGTTGAACTTTCAGTTCGTCTAACATGCCCTGTTTCCCTTTCGGTGAGCTTCCACATATGCTGGTTCATTTACCTGAAATAGTCTTCTCCCTACCCCTTTTCTGTGGCTAACTGCTAATCTCTCAGGTTTCATCTGAGATAGCACTTTCTGGGGTGCCAAACTCCCCAGCACGGTCCGGGGTTCTCCTCCCCTGTACTGCTGGGATACCTTGTACTGCCGTTACCCAAATACTCGCACTGCTTGCCATTGACCATAGCCACCACTGGATAGTGTAGTCTATTTTTTTCTCCTTTTGTTTTGTCCCCCAGTTCCTAGTACATGTTTTTCTATTTCCTCGGATAGCCTGTGAAGACCTTGAGTTCAGACTGTGTGTGCTATTGTGTAAGTGCTAAGCAGATGTTTCATTGAATCAATGAGTGAGTGATTGTATTGTTTATTCCTGGAGTATAGCAGAGAGAAAGTCTTGGGAACTGCGTCTCCCTCCCCCAGTCTCTTCATGTTCAGCATCATACAGAGTCTGTGCTCTGCCTGTCCATCTCAGCCGAGTATAAGGGCTCATTTATGCCACTTTTCAGAAATTGAGTCATACACTGAAAATTGTTAAGTAAAGCTGCAAAAGGAATGGTGATAATCAGCACTCATCTGTAAATAGTGATGGCTTTACATACTTTGGAGTTTAAAACATGTTAAAAACAGTTATGTAAAGTAGACCTTATGGTGTATGTGTCAAGACAAAGGAGAGTTTTAAAGGAATGAAGATAGATATGCCTCCATACTAGACACTTCACATCTCCCCTTCATAAAACTGACTGTGGAAACACTGTGGATTATGAAATCTATTGAGTAAACCCACCAAATCTGAGCTTCTAGGTTAGACTTTTTGATTTAATAGAATTTAGCTTGTACAACCTTATTAATGTTTTCTCTGAAAACCTTACCAGGGATTTTAATTGTAACTTTTTTCCTGAGTTAAAAAAAAAAATTGTCCTTAAGTGAAAAAAGAAAAAAGTGTGCCTGGATGGTAGTGTTTTATTTTGTCTGCCTATTTTTTTCCTTTTTTCTGTAAACACAATGACATTTTTATCTTATTTTTCTTTTCATTAACTGAATATGCTTTATCTGACTTTGTATAATGGACTTTAATCACTTACAGTAACCATGAATGAAAAATGTCATACTATTCTAACTGGAGTTTTTGTTTGTTTTTTTCTCTCATACATAGTTGTTGTGGAATTACAAGCTGAATCTAACTACAGACCCCAAATTTGAATCCGTGGCCAGAGAGGTTTGCAAATCTACCATATCAGAGGTAGGTTGTGAAAGAATTTTGTGGGTATTTAATGGCTTAGAAGAGAAAATTATATCTGTTGACCTGGCCAGTCGTTGAGGGAGGAATGACTGAATCAGTTACATTACTTTTCTTGGAATTCACAACTGTATTGGCTGAGAGAGAAGCCGCAGTGGCAGGGAGTGTAACCAGCCTCCTTTTTGTTAACATTCACCTACATTTATCTTAGGATGCCGTTGATTCAGACACATTGAAAATCAGCTTTATTGGTCCCCAAACAGGACACAACTGCTTCTCTCATCAGTGCTCCACTCATACTTTTTGCAGTCTGCTAATGTCTGAAACTTTTCAGAATGGTCTCCCTGGGAAGCCTATAATTATTTCTGAATTACACAGTGGGTTCAATTGAACTATAGAGGCATGTGCTTCAAATAATAGGAGTTAACATTAAAGAAGTTTGTAACAGGATTGTGTATGTTTGTTATAGATAGGTGTTGAGTATAAAGCAAAAATAATTAATGAAAATGTATAGCATTGTACAGATCCTAATTGGGGAAAATTTTCAATTATCTTGGTTAATGTGAACTGCAGATAATATGGTTAGTTGTATGTAACTAACCAACCAAACTAAGTTTGATTGCCATGTGAAAATTTAGCTCATAGTCTATGCAGATTCATCAGAATAATTTCCCTCTTTACTGGCTTATAAAAGGTATATAAAGGTATATATCTATATACACACACACACACACACACACACACACACACGTATGTATAACTGGCTTTCTTATAATGTTTATGTAATAATGGTCCTCTTGTAACCTTTTGGGGTGTTGTGGTTTTGTAAATGATTTCAAATAAAAATGGGAATTTATCTCTCCCTAGAGAGAGGTTATACTGAAGTCAGGAAAATTAAATATCAGGAAGAACATAGTTGCCAACAAAATGTTTTATTCTGTATCTCCTTCCTACACTTTTTCTTGCAATCCTACTTGCAAGGAGAAAAACAGCATCACGAGAATACATGCAAACTGAACTTTCATTTACTCTTCTACTCCTTTTTTTTTTTTTTTTTTAAGATTTTATTTATTTTTTTGACAGAGACACAGCGAGAGAGGGAACACAAGCAGGGGGAGTGGGAGAGGGAGAACAGGCTTACCACGGAGCAGGGAGCCCGACATGGGGCTCTGTCCTAGGACCCTGGGATCAGGACCTGAGCTGAAGGTAGACGCCCAGCAACTGAGCCACCCAGGCGCCCCTGGGTGGAGACATTGTTGAGCCAAATACTGCTGGCTTTCTTCCTGCTTCATGTCAAAAATAGAGTGATGGAAGCACTGCTCCCCGGCCACTTCACAGTTCACTCCTTATTCATGACATGTTGATGACTTAATGGGGTTTTTTTGCTGTTAATTATAGAAATTTTCCTTCCGTTGTAGGAAGCTTCTGGCTAATAAAATGATTGAAAGAAAGCATAAACTTCTAATTCAAACTCTATGCCCTATCCTAATTGATGGTAAACTAAAATACAAATAGATACTACTCTCTGTGTTTCAGTAAAATTTCAAGTAATTAAAGCTAAATATACATTTATTTTCTCACTGGGGCTCCAATTTAAAATGTGCTCCTGGTTTTTCTTCAGATTTGTAAACTATTGATTGCCCAGTGTAAGAGCTGTATGAATATTTGCACTTCACTAAGTTTTAAAACCCAGGCTTCTACTGCTAGCTCGTGTTCTTATACGGGCTTTTCTCTGGTTGAATTAGAAATGCTGAGATTTTTTTCAAGCAGCTATTCCTCCTTTGACTTGTGAAACTTAACTCTGTTTTGCTCAAAACCAAAACAAAAGCCTTTTCCTGGAAATACATTCATGACCCTCTTTCTGGGCATCTCAAAAAAAGACACAAAAAACTCTCAAGGTTAAGTTGAAAGAGGCATTCATCTTGATTGTTGAAGATCTCTGCTACCTCTTGAGGCCAAAGCAAGACTGTTTTCTTAAATTCTCAAGTTTGCTTCTTTGAAAAGTAAACACCATTTTCTGTCCTGAACTGAGTGACTTGTTTGGATTTGATACAGGAATTGGACTTGAAGAGCCCACTGGGCTGTAGGATAACGAGTGTGTGGTATATTCTTCACCCAGCACCTTTTGGAAAAGGAGAGTGTATTTGTTTTGCCCTCTGTACGTATTTAGAATAGGTAGTGTGATAGTAGAGAATGGTTACTATTGGTTTCAAAAAGCCAATAAAACATTTTCTTCTTGTTTATATTAAAAATAAACATTTACATTTGGGCCCCTTACTCTTGTCAAAACTATCATTTTTGTTTGTTTTTAATTTCTTCAAATGCAATAGGATTTTTCCAAACAAGCTTCCCTGTTTTAGAATTCAACCTTACGATCCAATAAGTAGATTTTACTTTTCTATGCCTGAATTTTAGCATTTTTTTTGACTACTTTCCTTCATTAGCACGTGTGGTTTGGGATGTACTTTGCAAAAACACAAACCATGTGGAATTACACTGTGCTTGATCCACTAGAACGTGTGTCTAAACCACCCAAATTAGATTTGCAGTGGCCTTCCCCTTCTCAGACTTCTTCCAGACTGCACTGAGCATCATTTTAAACATGTTTCTGTTCCAGACCACAGTGGTGAAGCTGGGATTCTACTAAGTTCAGGAACATATGTCCAAATCTACAGTTAATTCAGAACATTTTTTTTTAATTCAGAACATATTAATGTCATGTCAAGAAGTAATATTAGGCCTTCCCACCTGCCTTCTCTCGGCCATTAGGTTTACCTAACACTAATAGTGTGCTGTGTAGCTTGGCTTGGGACATGCCCCTAGACTTGACTTCTGCACCTGTTTTCCAAAACTATTTCCCAGATTAATCTCCTCACTGTGTATTGGATTCTTTGCATGGATAAAGGGATTTCTCAGTAGAACCATTCTAAACCTGTAGATGTTAAAAGCTTTTTTTAAATTATATCTCCATAAAGCTGAAATTCTAGAAATTTGTTGCCAAACACGTTAATCAGATATTTCCTAGACTCTACAGCAATCTGAGTAGGCATGACACTATTTTCTTTATAACAAATGCATTTCTAAGTGCTTTCCTCTTTTTCTTCCAAATATAGATGGGGAATCATTAAGAGAATAGCAGGCATTCTCTTTTGTAAAAGTTGTTTGATAGGAGAATAAAACACTTGTGTAAAACAGCCACTTTCTTTGGAGCAGATTAAAGAATGTGCTGATGAACCGGTTGGGAAAGGTTACTTGGTTTCCTGCTTGGTAGATCACCGAGGCAACATCACTGAGTATCAATGTCACCAATATATCACCAAGATGACGGCCATCATTTTCAGTGATTACCGTCTGATCTGTGGCTTCATGGATGACTGCAAAAATGATATCAACATTCTGAAATGTGGCAGCATTCGGCTTGGAGAAAAGGTATCTACTCTGTTTATACTGTCTTCACCAAAGGGGTCCTATGAACTTGATGAATGAAAAGTTTTGTATAACTGGCATGGGAAAAATTTAGGGCTGGAGATGGCCTTAAAGTGGAGGTCCAGACAGCTGCAAGATCTAAGGCTCATTGACCCGTGAATGCATTTTATCTGTTTATAGTGTTTCAGTACTGTATGGGGAAACAGAGGAATTCGTATCAGCCAAGAGTAGTAAATACTAAACCAGTTGCTGGTTACCTGTAGTGTTCTCTAGCAGAGCATTTTGTTGTTTTGTGGACAAAGTCGCTGGAGTAGAAGAGATTTGAATTGTCTAACCTTTCCCTGCGTGTACCTATTTGCTGCTATAAAAAAATTTCTTAGTAAACACATTGGTATAAAAGAAGATATTTAAATATTAGAAAAGTTTAAGATATATGAAGGTACTTCTGGCTTGTGAGAAGTAAGATACTCTATAAATGTGATTTGTTGTTACTTTTATCTTGGAAGAACTAGTTTTAGTAAAGACAAGAAGGAAAATAACTACCTAGCTAACGACTGCTGTCTTAATTATGTGTGGTCTTATTTTTGTTCTTGGGAGTCTGTTGTCCTGAAGGTCACAATGGAGGTTTGGTCAGGTTTATTCTAAATCTGTTGGCTTAGCAAAATGAAATAAACTCCTGAGAAGTGACAGATGCTGGGGAAGAGGTGGTCTGAAGCATATGTCTGACCTCAGCTATTAGTTGCCACTGCTCATTAATCTCCTCTTTAGGAAATATGATGGAAAATAAAATCCCTTGTCTCTTTGCCCTCCATTTGTTCATTGCCCCGTGGTGTGCTGGCTCCTGTCACTGACAGAGGGTGAGGGGCATGGTGTTGGAGTCCTAGAGCTGCACACACCAGTTCAGGTGGCGCTTTTCGTGCTGGTTATTGTCTGCCTGTCACCAAATACCCTTTCCTTCACGCCAGCACAGAGCTCTGGCCCTTTCACAGGGCACCTATGGGCCAGTCTTGAGAGCACTGTGAACTTGGCATAGAGCTTTTGGCAGCTAAAGAAAGGCCAGTTTTGATACAGAAGGCAGATTTCTTCCTTCCCAGCAGACTCTAGAAATGGCACAAAAGCACTTAAGCTACCCTAATAATTCTGGAAGCTCTTCTGACTTTATTTAGGGTGTTAGAGATCATGTCTAATTCCGTATCTGACTCCTTTTAAAAGCTTCACTTAAGTGTTCCAGACACATTTTTTAAAGAATTAGTGATGACACTTTTTCATATTTGGGATTAGTGGTCTACACTGTGAAGTAGACCATTACAATTCACGTCTCTTTGTAGTAGTTTTTCCCTGTTGACACTAAGATAATCACTGGTTAGCTTCCCACTAGCAATCTGAATTGTCAGTATAAAACCTGCTTTCAACTGCTTGTTTGAGTTATTAAGGCTTAGTGCCAGAAATGATCACAGAAAACCATAGCACTAGAGCCAGAGAACCAGTTAGTGAGGATTGTTTGCCTGGCTTTGTTAAAATAACAAGAAAAAAAAGGTTTCTGTGGATCATCAAAATGTACTTTTTTGTCATGTTATCTTACGCTATAGGTGAATTTCTGTTTATACCAAGCCCTATCCTAGCACCAAAGGCTTTCTGTATTTGGGGGACAGTAAGATAGATTCATGCTTGCTCTCTTGAAAAAACATGTTCCTTCCCATATAATCCACTCTGGTGCTGTAGCCATGTTTAAAAATGAGGGAGGCGTGTCCTCAGCCCTTCCTGGCTTTTCTAACTATAGTTTATTTCTCTGAGGCCAGTTATTTAGATATGCAGATTATCCTGAAAATTAATCAGTCAGCTTCTGGCTTGTCGACGTCAAATTTGGCACTGAAGCTTGCAAACTCCTCTGTGACTGGCTTTGAACTGACTTCTTCCAAAGGTCAGAGGAGAGGGGTAATGGTTAATGTGTTTGTACCCTGCCTCTGGATGAATGTAGAAGAATCATGGTGTCAAAACTATGATTTTTTTCAAAATGTTAATATATGTAGATTTGAGAGCAAAGACTATATATTAATAAAATTTTTTCTAAATAAATACAGTTAAAATTAAAGGGCAGATCTTCAAAAGTAGAAGTGTAAATGATTTATATCATCTGAAGAAAAAGTACAACGTGCGATCCAGTACCAGAACTTAATTGTGGACATGTCCCACATTATTACTACTTTTGGACTTTTCACTTAGTAGTTATATAATTTTATCATTCCATACTTTTAACTGGCTACTTTGAATGATTTGGACAGTCTTTTTCTCTCCTTATGTAGTGAGGAAGATCACAGAAGACACCAAAAATACTGAACTAGAGAGTGGTTTATAACAGAGATGAACACTGAGTTCTTCCTTTTTAGTGGAAGTGTTATTTTTCTCTGTTCTTCAAACAACAACAACAAAAAGGACAAGGCTTATGGGGAAGAAAAGACATTACCTATCAAATTGCTAAAAACTGATCAGGACATGTCATAGTTTTAAGACAAGACTTTTATCTCATCCCAGTAGAAGTCCATTTTAAGTCCATTTACAGGATCTTATGTTATTCCTATGTCAAGTCTATGTATCAATAACTTAACCTTTTTTAATCTCAGTAATTCTATTTTCCTGTAGATGGTGTGCCAATGTGTAGTTTACCTTCCTTGCTTTCATTCTTATTCAGTAATTAGCCATACAGTCTTCTTCGTCATGTATTTGCATACATTTCAGTTATATAACTAAAATGGGCTGAACTCAGAGACTTGGGAGAACTGAGAAGAATTCTTGAAGTATATTTATTTGAAAAAATTCTCTGAAGTTAGCATGAATGAAAACATCTAACGGAGATGATGGTGTGGCCCAGCACCAATATGTGGTGCTATAGTTGCTGTAATTATAATTAAATCTCAGATTCCTTAGGGGACCTCAAGCACAATGCTGCTGCCTTTATTTAAATCCAGGAAGAAGCATATGGAACCATTAAGAAATATAATAGCCCTAAATAGATACACTTACTGGTGGCACATTTAAAACAGTAACAGACCCTAAGTGTACAGGGAAACACTTAGACTCATTACATGGAAATCATGTGATGCCAGCACTAAAGGCTAAATCTGAATCAGGAGTTGACTATCAGATTATTATTTTCAACCTCTTTTAAATGATTAAGACTTATTGCTAGCAGCCTTCTAAGTAAGTTATCACGGGCTACTAAACCTTGGTATAGAATGTTGTTTTGTTGTTTTATAAACTAGTTCATGTTTATAATAATCTTTTGTATACTATAAATAGTAAGTGTCTGATGTGTTTCTGTCAAAATGTTTGTTATAATATGTTTTTCCTTTGGGAAGTGGAAATGGGTAGGCCTTGCCTAAGTGGGCCATAGTCAGACATACTTGAGTGTCACTCATAAATTAGGAAGAAAAAAATAAGCCTTATTCTGGATTTCTGGGGTTTCTGTTGACTTTTCTCTCTGACCTTCTCTTTTTGTCACTTGTCCCTCAGAGTTGGTTTATCTTATTCAGAATTGCCCTCCAAAAAACCTTTTTGGTCCTCTCAAGTTTTTATTGCATTGAATAGAATCATACAACTAGTGCTCAAGGTTCAGGTACAGATAGAGAATAGGGGGCATGAGAATCTGCTAGTAGAGTGTGCTTCCTAATCTTTTTTGGGTCAGCAAAGCTTTTGAAAATTTAATGAAAGTGGTGAACCCTCCTCAGGAGAAATGTATAATACCCACATACAAATTTTAGGAGTTTCCTAGAACCCCAAGGTCTAGAAAAATAAATGATGGACTGTTAGCTAGGCACCTTACCTTCTGCAACCCAAGATGAGTTGGTAAACTCCTTTAGGCCTATGTTGACTCCTCTGCACAAGAGATACCACAGTTCTTATCCCCTCTCCACAGGTATCATAGGAGAGAACATGGACATTTTCGTGGAAATACTTGGAAATTAATGTGCTGTCAAACAAATTGCATTATAACAAAGATTAGGAAAAAAGCTATATACAATTTTTGTTATTGTTGAAATTTTGCTTAAAGTAAATGTTTCCCTGCCTGGTTTTAGGACTCTTTTTATTACCTACTGATGATTTCCTAGACACAGTATTTTACTATAACAAGATTGTGTGTGTGTATAAATAAGAAATAGCATATACTTCCCGCTGCTTTGGTTTGCTGTATTTATAGTTATACCTCTCAAGTTTTTGAAGCATGTCTTCTGAGTAGAACAGATTGGGACTCTTGAGTAGAAATATTTAGGGGAAATTTCTCATATTTTGAGTGAATGAATGCTTGTGGTTGCTATGGGAATGATGCAATGTACAATTAAAGATAATTGGATGGTCTTAGGAAAGCTCTCAAACTCAGTTTGTATAAAAGGTGTAATCTCATTAAATTGTATTAAGATAAATCTAACACATCAAAGTGTACATATTGGGGTCTTTGTGGACAGTATCGAGTAGAAAAATGAGAAAGACGTCTCTGTAACGTCTTTTCTCAATGGTTTTTGTGGTGGGGTTTTTTTTTTTTCACATGACTAAAAGCATTATTATTGGAGAAATACCTCTCACCCTTTGAGGTCAATGAACAGAGATTTCTGCAGTGTTAATTCAGTATTGATATGAACCATGATCAGAGCATTGAGCTGAAGTAAATTCTTAGAATTTTTCTGACGTTTTAAACTTAAAGAATTCAGGTTTCGATTTCTAGTGCTAACTAAACTATACTTAAATCTCCTAGGATCTCTCTTTCCATTTGTTGCATGCAAGTATTCTGTTCTAAAGAAGAGTGTTGAGGACATTTTCTGTAACTTCCACAGTGTGGTTGGTTCCCACCTCGTTTCTCAGCAGAATATCAATAAGCCAACTATCTATTGAATTGAGGGTGGTGGTTGTTGGGTTTTTTTTTTTAAGCAAATGATGTTTATTTGAAACTCATTGTGGTGAGAGTTTTACAATATTAGTACCCCTGCTATTTTAGGATGCACATTCACAAGGTGAGGTGGTATCATGTTTGGAAAAGGGCCTGGTGAAGGAAGCAGAAGAGAGAGACCCCAAGATTCAAGTCTCTGAACTCTGCAAGAAAGCCATCCTGCGAGTGGCTGAGCTGTCCTCGGATGACTTTCATCTAGACCGGCATTTATATTTTGCTTGCCGAGATGATCGGGAGCGTTTTTGTGAAAACGTGAGTCAGCTCAGAAGCTCTTCTTCTCCTTTAAAATACTTTTTAATACTCTAGTCCAAAATAAAGTAAGCCAGCACACTCTCCCATGTAGAGAAGGCAGTGAAATGGAAGGCGGAGTTGTTCCCAGGACAACAGAATGATGTTAGATGTTCAGCCTGGATGATTTAACATCTAGTTAACAGTTGGCTTCTGACAGTCTCCACACATTATTTTTTCTACTTTATCTCACATCTCAATTTTAGATCTTGGAAGTCTATGTTATTTATATACTGGAATCCCATTTTACTGGGGAATCCTGTTCACACCTATTCCATGGCTAAAACTGGCATATGCATGTTACATGTTTTTGGCTAAGATGAACAAAACAGCAGGTGGCTAACTTGTAAAACTAAATCCTTGATTACTGTCTGCAAACCTTACAGAAGACTTGCTAACACTTTAAGTAGAATTATCTCCATCCTTACAACAAAGAACTGAGAGTAACTTGCGTATACTCCCATTCTCTGCTCTTTCGAATTATTAGCAGCTTTAACCATCAGAGCCACTGATTATGAGTTTTATTGACTCCAACATAAAATCCTAAGAAAAGACTCATAGACACTTCTCTTGGTTCCCTAAGTAACAGTGTATGGGGGAACAAATGACAATAGCCAAGCATCATGGGAAAATTTTTTTCATCTGTCTGCGATCACTGTTTTCTTCCAGAGGCTACTAAATGTTATAAATGGCTGAGCTGTTTGTTCAAAGGTACTCACATTTATAATAATTTAAAGAAAGTTTTATAAGATTGTGGATAGTGCCCAACATAACTACTTAGCCATTTGTCGTCATCCTCATGATCATGTGTATGTTCCATCTTACAGACGCAAGCTGGTGAAGGCAGAGTATATAAATGCCTCTTTAACCATAAGTTTGAAGAATCAATGAGTGAGAAGGTAAGTATTATTTTGAAACAAACCAATATTTTATTTATTTTATAAGTTTTCTTAAATCCTCTCAAACAATAGTCTTATAGATTCATATCAGAGTATAAATGACTGATAAAGCTTACCGTTTTCAGAGGCAAGACATTTGGCTTTTAGTAGAAAACCAAAGCATATTTTGCTTAAGCCAAGAAAATGAAGCTTTGTGATATCTAGACATTGGGAAGCACATTGGGAATCAATTTGGGGAGTAAAATTGGAGAAATGTGTATCATAGCCACACTGAAGCCAGCCCTGCACACTCAGGAAGCTTAGGCTAACCAAACCAATTTGCTTTACAGGTAATTACCTA
Organism: Nasua narica; assembly: GCA_028533885.1. Taxonomy (NCBI): domain Eukaryota; kingdom Metazoa; phylum Chordata; class Mammalia; order Carnivora; family Procyonidae; genus Nasua; species Nasua narica. Next base: position 38,832,223 of record CM052803.1, on the reverse strand, counting down.
TTTAATTTTCAGCAGCTGTTTCATTAAGCATTCTCATTACCATTAGTCCTCTGTCCCTGGATGAATGCAAGAGTCTTCCATGACTTTTATTTATTTTTTTTAAAAGATTTTATTTATTTATTTGACACACAGAGAGAGATCACAAGCAGGCAGAGAGGCAGGCAGAGAGAGGAGGGGAAGCAGGCTCCCTGCTAAGCAGAGAGCCCAACGCGGGACTTGATCCCAGGACCCTGAGATCATGACCTGAGCCGAAGGCAGAGGCTTTAACCCACTGAGCCACCCAGGCGCCCCCTTCCATGACTTTTAAAAAGAAAATTATTCTTGGTTTTGCTCTCCTGCCATTTGCTTTCCTATACATCTGAAGAAATGTTTCATTTCAGTTGTTTATATCATTTGCTATTACATAATTCTATTTTAAAAGCACAGAATTTAGCAGCATAACGTAGAGTATTATGTCAGCTGCCACTTTGATTCACGTGAACTTGACTTGAGGGACACTGTGGAAGAGGAAGAGGGCTTGGTGAAGTCACCGTATTAGAGCCCACCAAGGACTTGTGTGTGTGGGACGGCTGCTGTGCTACGGCTGCTGAGCGCTCCAGGGCTTCCCTATCCATTCACCCCACCTCCACGCTAGTTTCACACATTTGGGTTCGAGGCTAACCAAATTTAAAGGTAGGCGTTTTTATGACAGCTGCAGTTGTTGACATATACTTGGCCATGAGCCTCTGCTGGTCATAGAGGCCCTGTGAAGAGCAGAACCATCTGAGTGGTCTTATAGCTCTGTTGTTGCACTCTTTATTCAGTGTCGAGAAGCACTGACCACCCGCCAAAAGCTGATTGCCCAGGATTATAAAGTCAGTTATTCGTTGGCCAAATCCTGTAAGAGTGACCTGAAGAAATACAGGTGTAACGTGGAAAACCTTCCGCGGTCCCGGGAAGCCAGGCTCTCCTACCTTCTCATGTGTCTGGAGTCAGCTGTGCATAGAGGTGAGAGTTTGTTTCTTTTTTGTTCAGTCCTTTTTGGAGTCACATCCCAAAGCCTCTTGTACCTGTAAATGTTACTTTCTTTCTGCATTTGCTGTTTTGAGCACACCTGTGCCTTGCGACTCAGAAACCTTTCTTTGTAAGCATAACTCCAAGAACTGAAGACTTGGTGTCCCGAAGCTTCTTTGAAGTCTCTTTCTTTTAGCTCAACAATCTCCGATTTTTTTTTTTCTATTTCTTTATATGAGAGAGAGAGAGGGTAAGCAAGAGAAAGAGAGAGAAGGAGCAGGGGGAGAAGTAAAGAAAGAAGCAGACTCCCTGCTGAGCAGGAAGCCCAACATGGGACTCAATCTCAGGACTCTGGGATCTTGACCTGAGCCAAAGGCAGACACTTAATTGACTGAGCCACTCAGGTGCTGCATTTTTTTTTTTTTAAGGAAGATATATTTCTCAAATCCAATGATTTCAATTTTTTAAAATGTGTAGTCAACATTTTTAGGAGAGTCAGGGTAGCATAATGATTTAACATACGAGCTTTGGGTCAGAGAGACATAGCTTTAAATTAATGGCTCTATCATCAAATTAACTAGCTGGGTGGCCATTGTTTACATTTCTTAATCTCTCCCAAACTCATTTTTCTTATCTATAAAACAAAAATAATATTTATGGTAAGGATTTATTTATTTATTTATGAGGATTAAATGAGGTTTTTTGGAATAGCACTTAGCATTCAATAAATGATAGATACTGTTATTGTTGTAACACTGATAATATTAAGAAACTAGAAATTTTTCAGTCCAAAAGTCAACCCCTGACAAAGGAACCAAGATGGCTGTATAGAAAATCAGGGTTGTCTTTCATAATATTGGCTACAAGCTGTGAAGATGAAATGCGTCAGGACAGTTGGTTAGTGATTAAAAAGTTAAGTGGAAAAAAATCTATCATTAAATAAAACTCTGAGCTTTTTTTTTTTTTTTTTAATTTTTTATTTATTTACTTGACAGATCACAAATAGGCAGAGAGGCAGGCAGAGAGAGAGGGGGAAGCAGGCTCCCTGCTGAGCAGAGAGCCCGATGCGGGCCTTGATCCCAGGACCCTGAGATCATGACCTGAGCTGAAGGCAGAGGCTTTAACCCACTGAGCCACCCAGGCGCCCCAAAACTCTGAGCTTTTGATGGATTTTTTTTCATACCTGAATAGTGGGAAAAACTCCCAAGCTTGAAAGCAGTGGAATAGCACCCAGGGACAGTACATGGTCTTGGATTGAATACCAAACAAAGGACATTATGGAGACAGTTGGAGAATGTTGTTTATGGTCTGGTTATTAGATAAAACTGTTCTAAAATCAAAAGGTAGAGATTATTGACTTACAAAAGAATATTGTAAAACAGTATACATAATATCATCTAATTTGGGCATTAAAAAAAAAGAGTTAATGTTTTTAAACTGTAAATTAACAAGAAAAGAAAGACTCAGTAAATACATGGCCAAAGGCTACATCCAGATAATTCAGAAAAGTTACACAGATCGCTAATGTTAAAAAGACGGACCGTATTAAGTGTTGATAAGGATATGGAAGAACTGGACTATTGAATACTGCTGATGGGAACTTAAAATAGTACAATCATTTTGGAAAATAGTTTGCCAGTTTCTTAAAAGTTAAGTATATTATCTACCATATGACCCAGCCATATTTACCTAAGAGATACGAAAGCATATGTGCATATAAACTCTTATACATGAATGCTCATAACAGCTTTATTTGTAGTAGCCCAAAACTGGAAATGATCCAAATTACTATCAGTAGTTGAATGGATAAGCACATTGTGGTATATCCACATAATGAAATCATATTACTTGGCAATAAAAAGGAATGAATTGATGATACATGGGTGAATCTAAAAATAGTTACGCTGGGTGAAAGAAGTTAGACAAAAAAAGTGCATGCTCTATGACTGTACCTATATCAACTTCTAAAAACGTGGAAACTGGTAAACTAATCTGATAGTCACAGAAAGCAGCTTATTGGTTGATGTGGGAGGAGTTTGGGGAGGGGAGGGAGGGAGAGATTCTCAAGGACCATGAGAAACTTCTGGAGTTAATGGATATGTTCAATATCTTGATTGTGATGATGGTTTCAACAACATACACATATGTCAAACCTCTTCAGTTGTATGCTTTGAAAATACAGTCTATTTTATGTTAATTATACCATGGTAAAGCTGTTTTTGTTTGTTTGTTTGTTTGTTTTAATTTTCTTAAGTTTTCCCAGTTGGCATTTTTAGCTCAAGGAAGGAGGCTGGGGAGGCTATAGTGAATATTTGGAATGTGGTCATTTTTCACAGGCTTTAATTCTGTAAGCCAGTAGGAATTGTTCTTGGCTTTCATAGTTACCCCCACAATTATCTTATTGATAAGACTTCCATTGGCATAGCATTTGCATTTTTACTTTAGTAGTATAAAATCTATATAATGCAGAATGCTGTCAAGATCAACCCTGGTCTCTAAAGTCTTCAACTCATTTTATGCCGATAAAGCTCTTTCTGTATTCTGAGCTTTTCAGTCTAGATTATGGCATGACTCGTATATTATATTCTAGAGGAAAGCATGTACTTTTCTATGTGGTGATATCTGATTGTAATGCTCACCATCCATCGTGTTGTGACTTCGCTCCTAACTTAGGGCGCCAAGTGAGCAGTGAGTGCCAGGGGGAGATGTTAGATTACCGGCGCATGTTGATGGAAGACTTTTCTTTGAGCCCTGAGATCATCCTGAGCTGTCGGGGGGAGATTGAACACCACTGTTCTGGATTACATCGAAAAGGGCGAACTCTGCATTGTCTAATGAAAGTAGTTCGTGGGGAAAAAGGGAACCTTGGAATGAACTGCCAGCAGGCGGTAAGGAAAAACTTTCTACTGCCATTTTGTATGTTACATTCTATCAGCTGAGGCGCCTCTTCCTGACAGTGTCCCAGCTTCCTTAATCTGGATCATTTCTGACATCACATGAACATTGGGTACTAAGAACCAAACACAGAATATTGTTCAGGCATATCTTAATAAGAACACGGAATTTATTACAGAGCAGAAGTTTGGATTCATAAACAATAAATGAGGCTATATACTTAAATAAATAAATAAAATGCTTTGTCTGCTGGAGTTTTTAAAGGAAAGGCAACTTGGTAGATGGAATTTCTAAATTCAGAACCAAGGCAAACCAGGTTCTGAGAAATCAGAAAATGTCGTCCACCAAAAGAGGATTTGCCTATCTCTATAGGTTTGATTGAGTTGAGACTGCAAGAGAGCAGTAACGAATTGAAATTTTCTAAAGTTTGCTTTTATTACTGATATGCAACATACCATGAATTCCTGGCGTGAAGGGTCAAGAGAGCATGTCATTTTCAAAAACCACACCATCTTTTTGTTACAGTTGGGCAGCTATGCATGGAAGGGCCTTTCTTTCTCTGTCCCTAAACTCTCCCATCAGTTCTATAAAGATATTTGGAAAAAATTAGTGTACTTCTTGGGAAGCTAAAGTTAATTCTTTTGTTTCCTTTTTTTTTTTTTTAAAGATAAAGTTATTCTTGCTCCAGAGTTCATAAACAGTTGAATAACTACAGATCAGGGATATAATATAAAGTTAACAAAATACTATAGATGCAGTGCATCTGTTTCATTACCATAGTCCCTATTTATTACTTTTTACTAATAAGAGTCTTTGAACAGTTCTCAGTACCAAATGCAACAGTGGTACCCTATACACTGTATCCCATACATCCCTTAGGATGCACAAAAGATAGCGTTTAGTTTTGTATCCTACATTAGGGAGTTGAGGCTCTTTACTCAGTGAAAGTTTAAAAAACCACAAGTGGTCTTGTATTTTGTTGGCATTTTTATTAAAAATTGAGTCAGAAAATCAAAATTTTACAGTCCGAAACAAAATTCCCATAGAATATTGATATGGAGTAAAATTTCATCCTAGCACCTATTACTCACCCTGACCCAGAGTAGACAGTAAATTGTACATTTTGTGATGGAAAAATTAGAGAAATGTATAGGCTCTTCTCCAAATCCCAAACCCAACTAGAAGGAAGGCTTCTGGAATCTGCTGTGGCTTTAGTTGGCACAGTGTAGTTCTTTAGGAGCAGTTGTTGCTGGTGATTGTCCTAGGAAACCTCTGCGACAATATATGTGCCTGGGCCTTAGACCAAGTATGTATCAAAATAGCCCATATTTGCATCTCATCCTTAATGCAGCATGTAAAGGAGAGAGAAGTGGTCAGAAATAAAACTGCCTTTTCACTGAGGCTACTCTTGTACCAAGGTGTACAGAAAAAAAGAAGGGAAATTGGTTTAACTTTGTTTCATGGCATCTACCTCCAGGGCTTTTTAAAATTTAGTTTGTTATAAACAACTAGTGAGTCAACTTGAAAGATAAATAAGGACGCCCATCTCATCCTTTGTGCCTAGAAGGAAAGTGGGTCCCAAACCTAGAGGATAGTCTCTAATAGTGAAGTATATGGTTTTGCCCACATCAAGTTTAACCTAGTGGGAAATAAACACTTTATTTTGATTATAATGGACCCATGATTTTTAGTCTTTACTCACACATACTGAAGGAGTAAATGATCCAAAGGGAGAATATTTTCCTTAGTCTTCTTCTCCTACATTATCCATCCTCAATCAAGTGTAAACATTTTTTGAAATAATTTATTTTGAGTAGGTTTCTTTCTCTCTCTCTTTTTCAAAGTTTTCTTCCTTGATAGAGTAAGCTTCCATGCCTGTCTATATGGTTGGCCTCTAATTTTCACCATTCTCTGCTTGGTGATGCTTTGACTCAGTGATCTCTCGGACAAATAGTAAACTGTGAAACGTGGATAATTTTTATCTTAATGAGTACACACTTTTCCAAATGTACCATAATCATGAACTTATTAAATTCTCTTCAGTTATGGCTGAGTGCATCTGGGCCCAGTCTCTCCCTAGCCAAAGATGACTGTGCAGTGTATTCTCTAGAAATTGTTTCTCAGAAGCATTTTCCCAGGTTTTTCCTAAGCAGTCAGGGGCTGGAATGGATATATAATCATGTAGCAATCCATGTTCTTAGTGTTTATGTCCTACACTGCTGTCCCTCGATTCCAGAGTGGCAGTGATCCCTTGAGCTGTTAGTCCATGAGAGTCTGTAGGGCATTCATTGTCTCCTTTTAGGACCTGCAGTCTGGTGCATTCATTGTGATTCTTAAGGTTTGCCTGTCACTTGTATTTAACTGATACACTTCTTGCAGAGACTTCCAGATTCCCATGATACTTACAACTTCCCTCAGAAGATGTAAATATTTTGGTCTTTGTCAGCAAGTGTCATTATTAAAACTGGTAGTAATCTTTCTATCAACTAACCAGGGCATTTTGTAGCTTCTCCAAACTGCTATCAAGAATTGATATAAATAACTTCCATCTCAGAATATTGGAAATCTTTTCTATTTCTGTCTTGACTGTTGATTTTAGGATAGACAGAATTGGGATTATCTTTTGTCATTTCCTTTTGATGTGTCTTCTCTGATCAATGTGTGGTGGGGTCATTGCTTTCATATGAGCCCCTGTGGGATTATATAGGTCACATGAATGAGGATCAGAGAAGGCTCTCCTCCAGAGGCTAAATCTGTGACACAAAAAGCATTCCAATTCTTTAACTTGGAAAAAAAAGGAACCCAAACCAGAAGAATTATAGTTTCCAAATTTGTTTTCTGTTATTTAAGATTCCCACCCCAAAACACCATCTGCTATCCATCTGTACTAATAATGGTCTTTTACATACATAGAATGCTTTGCTGTTTATACAACCTTCTCCTATATATTACTCTTCCTCTTAATCCTGTTCAGGTCAAGAAACCGCAAGAACATGGGTTAATCATGCCCATGTTCTCAGAGTTAATGTCTGGCAGAGCCAGAACTATTAATAGAATTCAGGGAGGCACCTGGCTGGCTCAGTTGGTTAAGCAACTGCCTTCAGCTCAAGGCATGATCCCTGGGTCCTGGAATCAAGCCCTGAATCCAGCTCCCTGGTCAGTGGGGTGCCTGCTTCTCCCTCTTCCTCTGCAGCCCTCCTCCCCCGCTCCGGCTTGTACTTTCTCTTTCCCTCTCTCTCAAATAAATATAAATAAAATCTTTTTAAAAAAGAACTCAGGTCTTCTGATCTTAATTTAGAGCTTTTTCCTCTGTGCCCCAACTGCTGTCTCCTCAAAGACAGGAAAAAAGAATTAGAGGCACGTCTTGTCATGCTTTCACTTTTATTTCATGACAGGATGGACCAAGCAGAAGTAAATGTTAAAGAAAATTCCCTCATTTTCAACTGTGTAATGACAAGTATTTTTCTGGATATGTTTAACGAGGAAGCTGTGGTTTACCTCTTGTATACCTGTTATATAAAAGATAATTTAGGAAAAATGGGAGTTATAAGGATTGTATTCTTTTTTTTTGCAATTAATATTTCTTGCAAGTTAAATGAAATCTCTCCTCTTTTTAATAACATGGAGTGTGCTTGTTTTAATGCCAGTGTATTGGCAGCAAAATTCAAATTCTAGGGCGCCTGGGTGGCGCAGTTGGTTAAGCAACTGCCTTCGGCTCAGGTCATGATCCCGGGACCCCGGGATCGAGTCCCACATCGGGCTCCCAGCTCCATGGGGAGTCCGCTTCTCACTCTGACCTTCTCCCTTCTCATGCTCTCTCTCACTCTCTCTCTTTCCTAATAAATAAATAAATAAAATCTTTAAAAAAAAATTCAAATTCTAGATTCTTATGACCAAATTAGGTCTCTGACTGGAAATGTCTTCTATTTATCCTTCTGCGCTCAATTCTGGCTTGGCCATGAGTGTCAGATTTAGCAATCTGATTAATGAACAGGCAAACATGAAGGAAAAGGCAGACTTTATATTTTAAAGACCTTTTGCTTTGCAAATGCCCAGAGATGGTCCAGATAGGTAGGCAAGCAAACCCCACCATGGCTAATACAGAAAAACTTGCACTCGAGACAGAGAAACCAGTTGGAAAGTATTTGGTACAAGCTTTTGAGCTTGGCCAGTGACAAGTGTAGCACCTTGTTAAAAGTCCACTGTGATGTACCAGACCAAGTAACTATTTGAAGAGATGATATTGCTCTTCCCTGATGTGTAAGTGACTGTCTTCTTTCTTAATTTTTTTTTTTTTAATCCAGCTGCAAACACTGATTCAGGAGACTGACCCTGGTGCAGATTACCGCATTGATAGAGCTCTGAATGAAGCTTGTGAATCTGTAATACAGACAGCCTGCAAACACATAAGATCGGGAGACCCAATGTAGGTTATCGTCTTTGGGGTATTTTATCGTATTGGGGGTATTTATTGTATTTTATTTGGCAGTGTAGTACCGAGAACATTCCTTTAAATGACTTTTGGGTGGTTTTAATGTCTTAACTAAAATTGTGTTAAACAGAAACACATAGCAACTTTTGTTAAAACTAGTATGGGAATTGAGAGCTCATCTCTGCCTCATCCATGATGTAGCTACCTAGACCCAGCTTTGTGATGATGTTTATTGACTGTGACTGAGCGTGTATGGGCCTGTACATTAGGTCACTGAATAATTCTGTTTAATGGCCAAATAAAAAATTAAAAGAAACATTCAGGATAAAGTGACACATACTTTGTCTCTGTACTTTCATCCTATTTGTATGGTGTGACTCATTATATACATTGGCTAATTGATAAATATTAGAAATTCATTTTTTATAGTTGAAATAAAAAACAAATGTTGTGGTTGGAGGATGTAATCATGGACAAAGTGAACTCTGAAGTTGCATCCAAGATTTAGGAAAGCTATTACAGTAGTTGAATCTCATGCAGTAGTTTTATTCCATATGATGCAAAAACAGTTCTTAAAACCAGGTTGTAAGTAAAAAACAGGTTTCCTGTTCTGCAGAAACCTCTGTAGCCTGCAGCCGGCAATAGCCAGCGAGCAAATGAACGCAGTTGATGTTTGTCATCACACTGCTGTGCATGTACTCCTGCTGTTCATGCTGTGGCAGGGGATTAAAAAGGTACCCTTCTTTAAAGCTTTTGTGCAGTTGGAGGAGATAGACAAACACAGTGAAGACTAATTAAGAATATTTACCGACATAACAATAACTGCATCAAGCGTGAGGGGTCGGGGTGAGGGAGGGAAGGAGAGAACTGCTACAGCTAAAATCATTTGAAGATGCTATCGATCAAATGCAACGTGTGGACCTCTTCTGGGTCCTGGTTTGAACGAACATATAAAAAGGCATAAAATAATTGCAAAATAATTTGAAACTAATAGGATATTACATAACATTAAGGATTTTAAAAATTAATTTCTCTTGGTGGATTATGGTATTATGTCCTTGTAGAGAAACATGCTCAAGAATTTATGAACAAAATGAGATGGTATCTATGATTTTCTTCAAAATATCAGCAAGTAGGGGTGTATAGAATTAAAACAAACTTGGCCATAGGTTGATAAAGCTATGGGAAGGGAAGGTGGCTCTTAGGATTCTTTACTTTTGTGTGTGTTGGAAAATTTTCCTAAGAAATGGTTAAAAATAAAGCAACTGCACACAGATCTTTTGCAAGCTGAGTCCCAAGTACCAAGTGGCCCTGAAGTTGAGAGAAGGCATAGTCACTATCAGACTAAGTCAATTTGAGTTATTCTCAGAGAAGTAAATCCCTGACTGCCCTCAAAAATAGCTCAAGGGCTTTTTCTACAGTCCAAGGAAATACTGATGTGAGAGTTCCCAACCTGTTGTTAAATTTCATCTCTGTTTTATGCCCAGGATCCTCTCGTGCCTAATGGAACACTTATACACAGAGAAAATGGTGGAAGATTGTGAGCACCGTCTATTAGAACTGCAATATTTCATCTCTCGAGATTGGAAGTGAGTATTTTGAAGTCAGAGTCAAGTGTAAGCATCATCCTGTTCTGTTTAGTCACGATCTCTCTGGTTTGAAATAATCAGTAAAAATATGTTTTTCTTGGGGCGCCTGGGTGGCTCAGTGGGTTAAAGCCTCTGCCTTCGGCTCAGGTCATGATCTCGGGGTCCTGGGATCAAGCCCTGCATCGGGTTCTCTGCTCAGCGGGGAGCCTGCTCCCCCCGCCCCCCCGCCTACTTGTGATCTCTCTCTGTCAAATAAATAAGTAAAATCTTTAAAAAATATATATGTTTATCTTAAGTTCTGGGGTGCTGACATGTTCCAATCCCCTGAAGAATAGTATTTTTCTTCTTGCTTTCAGAATAGTATCTAAAAGCTGAGGCAGCCCTTGCAGGTCTGCCCCATGTGTCCCCATTCACTACGACTTTGGAAATCAGAGTCAGATGTTTCTGATACCACAGACATCCATCCTCAAAGTACTTGGACATCTGTGGGGCAGCAGAAGCATCTTCAGATAGGTCTCTAAGCAGATAATAGTGCATTTTTATTTTTATTGATTTGTACCGGATATGGGAATTTGCTTTTATTTCTTTAACTATTCAAAGTTATTGAATTTTCTATCTTAAGAGGCTCTTATCAGTAAGTGACAACTTGATTCTCCAATTCTCTTCTCATACTATTATCCAAAAAAAAAGTGGGTTGGGGACGAACTAGGAGAAGAAACTGTTATAGTCAGAATCACTATAACTCAATGGCTTCGCTGCCTTCCTCTTTACATGTTCTAGTTTGTCTTCCACCCGCAGAGTAGCTGGTACCCGGCCATTTGGGAAGCTGGCTGTTCGGAGCTTAGCTGCTTCCTGACTCAGTTGCTTTAGCCAGTGTATTTTTCTGGTGATTGAATATGTTACCCACATATTTCACTGGAAAGAGATGATTCAGAAGATTCAGTGTATTTTTTTTAAGATTTTATTTATTTATTTTTAGTTTGAGAGAGAGAGAGAACATGTGCACACAAGCAGGGGAAGGGGCAGAGAGAGAGGGAGAAAATGTCAGGCAGACTCCACGCTGAGCACAGAGCCCAATGTGGGGCTTGATCTCATGATCCTGAGATCATGATTTGACCTGAAACCAAGAGTCAGACACTCAACTGACTGAGCCTCCCAGGCACCCCAGATTCATGTATTTTATTTCTGTTCCCTCAGTCAGATTAGCTCTGGAAAGGACTACAGAAAACTGTGTGGGAATTTCTCTGTACTTTCACAGGCCATCTAAACCAAAATAACAGGGTTTACTGAGTTTATTGCTTTAATCAAAATCATCTTATTTTCCTCTTCTGTAACTCCTTCACCCGTGATCAAAAATTGCTTCACAGGCTTAAAAGCTATTCATTAAGTGCTAACCCTTTTCCTCCCATTCAGTAGCTCTCCCCCAAAGTTGACATTACGATGTTGATAAAATTAAGCATCCATTGGTCTAATCTGGAGAAACAGCAGGCTTATTGCCTTAATCCATTGTCTCCAGAGTTCAAGTTAAACGTCACATTTTTTTTAAGTTAATAAGCATATTCAAGCAAACTAAAACTCCCTTACCAGGCATGGGAAAAGAAGAGGAACAGTTTGACTAGAAGGCAAGTCAAGTTGGGAGATTCTATTTATCTTGCCATTTCCTAATCTTATTGAATCTTGTATATCAGGTGGGATTGAATTTCATTCACGCTTATAGAAACCTTATTGAGTGAAGAGTTGTGAATGCCTGGTGATAGCTGCAGGCTTCATTGTCTCACTTCAGCCCGGGCATGTTAGTGCTGAGTCGGCTGTAGTGTGCATCTTATGTAGCCAACATGGCCTCCTTGAGGTGGAACTTCAAGCTTCTGCACCAAGGTCCCCAGACTTCTACCGACTGACCACTGTGTGTTCCTGAAGAACAAAATTCAGGAATATCTTTTAACTCTTACCCTTATAGGCTGGACCCTGTCTTATACCGCAAGTGCCAGGGAGATGCATCTCGTCTTTGCCACACCCATGGTTGGAATGAAACCAGTGAGCTTATGCCTCCGGGAGCTGTGTTCTCTTGCTTGTATAGACACGCCTACCGCACTGAGGAACAGGGCAGGAGGGTATGCACCCGATATTGACTTCATTTCTTCTTATCAGTGTTTGTTTTTGAATTTGTTTGCTGTGTATTGTTCTGATTTCTGCCATCGTCAGAAACTTTATCAGTGTTTCCGGCAGGGAACGGTTGCTGCACTTCTAAGAACTTCATTCAGCGAGTGTTCACAGAGTTGCTTCACCAGCTTTCCATCTGATTTTACTTTTTCAACAAAGTATTTCAACACAATGTCAGGGGACGTTTCCAGTTTTTTCTTTAAATTACTAAAATCTGAATGACAAATAGACAACTAAATATTGCTGCCCTAACTTCATTTAGCTTTAAAGGTCCATTAGAAACTCTTAACCAGGATACAGATGGTTTTTAGGCTTGTTCTGAGCTTAGGTAAATTTGAATTCAGTGTCCCTGACCCAGGTGTCTGTTCTCTTCTGAACAGAAGCTGGCATTTTACTCTATATTCATGGAGTAGTAGCAGATTAGTTTTGCTAAACAAAAAACTTAAATCCAGTTCACTTTTTATCCACAGACTCTGAGAAAAGGATGTTGTTTCATTCAGTACATTAGAAAACGTTGAATGTAAGATCTTCTCCCTAGAGGTGTGGGTTTGTAGAAGCTTCCTAGAAGATTCAATCCTCACTCTGGAAGAGATTGGGGGTATAAAGTTTGTACAAGTAACTATAACATTATTAGTTTCCTGACGACAGATTTCCTTTATATAGTGTCTTTTTGTTTAGGTTCTGGTACTTTTAAAGTACTTTGCTTATTCTTTCTCATATAGCTGTCTCGGGAGTGCCGAGCTGAAGTCCAGAGGATCCTACACCAACGTGCCATGGATGTTAAGCTGGATCCTGCCCTCCAGGATAAGTGCCTGATTGATCTGGGAAAATGGTGCAGTGAGAAAACAGAGACCGGACAGGTAACTGACATAGCTATACCTGTTTATCTTATAATCATCATCATCATTATCATCATCATCATCATCGTGATGTACATTTTACATTGAGTACAAACACTATAAAATGTATCTCTATTTTTGTTACATAATTCACTATCTTCTTCGTAAGAGAAAATTTTCTCTTTGTTCTCTATATCAGGAATAATTATACTTTTCCAAAGCAGTTATTTTGTTTATAAATTATGGTTATTATATTTTGTAAATGATTTTTTTCCCACTTTGTGTTGTCTCTTTAAAAACCTGGCTCCAAAGGTATGGCCTGCCTGTAGCAAGTATGTAAGATTTTGTGGTAGGCATTTTGTGTACCAAGCTTACTGCTAGCTCCATCCCACACTTTCTTTACCATACTTTCTTTTCCTATTTTTTTAACTTGTTTTAAATTTATTTTATATTGCTTTTCTTTTCTTTTCTTTTCTCACCTTTATAAAGTACATGAAAGTCCTTTTGAGGGAAGGCAGGGTATCAACATAAACATAAATAAATACTGGCATGCGTGAATAGTGTGCATGCCCTACACCAGCCTACAAGATACGCAGGAATGACAATTGTTTTTTCCATTTAGTAATTGACAAAATTGAAGCCCATAGGAGTGAAGTCTATTGACTTTCTTAGCTAATACTCAGGTCTAATCCTAGCCAGACATCGGGTCCATTGTCTTACAACCTCTCTATACAGGAGAGTATAGGGAAGAAACACCACCCCAAGAATTACATACATGCTATGAATGGTTCCTAAAGACTTTGTGCCTCGTTTAAAAAACAGAAAAGCTACATTAGTACGTTCTAGCAAATTAAGTTAGGCAGGAGCTTGTCTTCTGTCTTAAGGCAGGGAAACCAAGCATCGAGGAGTAACTACTTGTTTAAAGCTCCAGTAATAATAGAACAAGGTTTGTGAACTCATGTTTCCAGATGCCACTTCTACTACTCCAAAACATCGTCTGGGATTAAACTACCAACAACTCAGCATGAGCAGGATTTGGGCATTTTTAGGAAGCAGCCATGGCTCACTACTCAGATCTGTTGGCCCTGCTAGTATCATTTGCGGCAGTCTGCTTCCTGGGCCGCAGTTCCGTCCAGTTTATTGTGAGAAAATGCCTGCAGTTGAGCTTTCTGCTGCCTTTGTCTAACAAAACAAAGGATGTGGTCATGTAGAATCCCAAAAAACAGTTTCCTTTCACACCCCCTTCAAAGTAACATTGAGAAAGCTGCACCGTATTGCAGCCCATCGCTGTGAAGCTCCAGTCAGGAAAGACTTCGGTGAATGGGATTTTTCCCTTAGCCATTTCTCTTACTCCAGATTTATGCATTTTCCTTCAGGGTTTTTTTCCCCCTTTCTGGCTATTGTATAACTCCTACAACCCTGCTTGTCCATCCCTGTTCTAATTCTAAAACAGATTCTTGCAGAATACAAAGTTAAACTTGATCCTTTAATAGAGCCTTTGCCAAGAAATAGCTGTTGATATGCTTTGGGAAAGTGAGCTTCTGTTCTGCTTAAAACCTCCAAATTTCTAAAAGGAATAGTAATGGATTGATGCTACAAGGTCACTCCAGGTCAGGTTCCAAAGCCTAAACAAGGTAGCTTTTAGATGCCCGAACCCTAATGTGCTGACTTTGTTGCAGTTTCCCTCAGGATCCTTCCGTGTAGGGTAGGAATAGAATCCCAGGTTTCACTTGGAGGAGCTATTAGCTCTATGCTGGATTTTTGGACACTGGGTCCCAACCTGCATTGCTTATGAAGGGTCTTAAAATATTGCATGTCGTTCTGCTGTACATCTGTTGTTCACTGATTGTTATTGACATGCAGATTTAAAATGGGAGCAAAGATATCAAAACGCAGATTAAAAAAATGAATTGACAGGTTGTTGATGGAATAAAGGCCTGATAAAATTTTTAGACACTGAAGACATCTGAACATTGATTCTTGTTGGACTTATCGATTTGGCCTTCTGGAGGATTTGTATGGCACTTGTACCCCCTCGACCCTATTAACCAACCTGTTACATCAAGTACTTATCTTCTCAACAATCCCGGTTTGAGGACTCAAATAAAGCCTTAGTGTTCTGTTCAGTGAAATAGTTTTAAAAAGAAAAGATGAGGACCACTGCAAAGGAAATAGACCCTGTTCTCTTGGCTTCCCTTGTTCATTTATATAATTGAAAAATGCCAGGGGATTGCTTTCTTATTTGCAGGAGCTTGAGTGCCTCCAGGACCACCTTGACGACCTGGCTGTAGAGTGCAGAGATATAGTCGGCAACCTCACGGAGTTAGAATCCGAGGTAAGCAACTTGCAGCTCATAGACCGCGGGCATCCTGTCAGCAGCCCGTCCTCTTTTCTCAGTCCTGCCGTTTCTCTGCCCCTGAGAGTGCCTTCCCTTCGTTGGCTTTACAGAGAAGTATATTGTGTTGCTTCCCAAATCCCTTTTCTCATCTCTCCAGAAAAATACGCTATACACTTAGCTCTTTGGTTTTCTTCATAAATTAGAATTATCACAGTGATTAAACCAATCTTTTTCCTCTCCTTTAAGAAAAGATAGCAGCGGGGCGCCTGGGTGGCTCAGTGGGTTAAAGCCTCTGCCTTCGGCTCAGGTCATGATCTCAGGGTCCTGGGATCGAGCCCCGCATCGGGCTCTCTGCTTGGCGGGGAGCCTGCTTCCTCCTTCTCTCTGTCTGCCTCTCTGCCTACTTGTGATCTCTCTCTGTCAAATAAATACATAAAATCTTTAAAAAAAAAAAAAAGAAAAGATAGCAGCTGTGCTTCAGATCTCTTAATCAGTGCATGACTAGTCCAAGCATTCCTGTTCCTATTCTCTTAGCTCTTTCAGTTAGGTCATCTGGTAATGTTTGTGACATCATTAATAAAATAAAAGCCTGGGATTTCCACTTAAACGTGGAAGACTGAATACGTGTGTTTATCCTCGTTTCATCCTGAAACCCACAGAAATATTAAAAAAAAATTAGAAAGTCTCAAAAGCATAGACATATTATTTAGAAATATAGAACATTACTGGGGGAGGGAGCAGCTAAAAATGTTAATAAAATTGTCTTGTGGGGGCAGAAATTAGGGAAATGGGGGATTGCTCTTTTTTTTTTTCTTATTTTAAGCTTTTTAGAACCGTTTGAATTTACAAAATTGGCAATATGTAAAATTACATTTCCCAACTAGTCTTTTTTTTTTTTTTTTTTTTTTTTTTTGCTTTCTATTTTTCCAAAGTTTATTGCTTTCTTTCATCTTGTATCATCTATCTTCTCCCATTCTCATTGTCCTCGTAGGCTTATGAGGACACTCTGGGGTGTGTCACTCTTTAAAGGAAGTTGTTATTTCAGCAGCTAGTGCTGCACAGAGGTTACTGTCTGCTTAGAGACATTTGTGTGCATTCCCCGGAGGCAGCGATTTGTCATCTGTTTCAGGAGCTTATAAACTAAAGACAGACGTCAGTTACCCATATTTTCATTTTGAACTGCTTAGCCATTTGGAAAAACTCCAAAGGCTAAACTCTAGGATTACTCTTAAATGTTTTTTCTCTGCACTGTTCTTAATTCTGCCTTCTCTTTTTTGCTCGGGCTCAAGGGGTATCTGCCTCTAGAAAAACCTGCCTTTTAGAATATAATGGAGGAACAATTTGGTCTGTGCCGGGGCTATCTAGTCTAAAGACTGGAATTGCTCCTGAGTGTACATCCTAGATTATTTGCCCATCAGTTGCTACTGATTCAGAAACACAAACTGCCTCTCTTGCCACAAATAGCTCCTTCTAAAGCAGAATTATTGAGACACCTGGGTGGCTCAGTGGATTAAAGCCTCTGCCTTCAGCTCAGGTCATGATCTGGCATCGAGCCCCTCATCGGCCTCTCTGCCCAACAGGGAGCCTGCTTCCCCTTTTCTCTCTGCCTGCCTCTCTACTTGTGATCTCTCTTCTCTGTCAAATAAATAAATAAAATCTTTTATAAAATAAACTAAAGCAGAATTATTAATATGTTTAATCTTCTACAGGACATTCAAATAGAAGCCTTGCTGATGAGAGCCTGTGAGCCCATAATTCAGAACTTTTGCCATGTAAGTAATGCTGGAGAAACAGGTGACGAATTCACTGGAACTTTGGCCCTCAAGTACATTGCACTTAACCTCTGCAGCATACATGACTCCTGAGTGAAAGCTGAAAATGTAAACAGATTCAGAGGGGGTGCCACCATCCTGGGAAACCTTATCTGATTGTGCTTGGGAGGTGCCCTGGTGCCGAAGGCAGCAGCTGTCAGGACGCCCGCCGTAGGGGATGGGGCAGGCGCTCCCCAGCACAGCTGAGGTGCTTCCAGTGCATCAGCTTAGGGTTTGTTAGGAGTGATGGTAGCTTCTCCTTGTAAATTCAATGAATTCTGTTACTTTATTACTTTATTCACTTGTTGAACTAGCTAAATGGTGGGGTGAAACCATGTGGGGACCCATAAGGATCTGATAATCAGGAGGCAATGTTAGGTGTCATCCTGAAGCCAGCTGCTGGTGGCACGGGCGGGGGAGGGTGGGGTGGGGGGTAGGATCAAAAGCCCCGCACAGGACATGTTCTTGTTGCAGCTTTGTGCAGGGCAACTTGCTGTGCAACTTTTAGTCCACTGAATGTTTATCCCTTATAATTTCTCAGACTGGTTTTGATATAAATTACAATGTATCATGTTGGGGGAGGCTCTAGAGTCAATCTAATTTTCATTTTTTTTGTGAACTGGAGTGTAAGATTTGTTTATTAATTGTTAGAAATGAAGTGTAAATGTGCACTGCCTTCCCCAGGACGTGGCAGATAACCAGATCGACTCTGGGGACCTGATGGAGTGTCTGATTCAGAACAAACACCAGAAGGATATGAATGAGAAGTGTGCCATTGGAGTCACCCACTTCCAGCTGGTCAGTAATGCCAGGCAAACCCTTCCTGTCTTGGCTGCCTGGGTGCTTTTGAATTCCTTTCTCTTCCAGAGCATCAGAGCACCTCTTCTGTGAGAAATCATTTTTTCCAAATATGCCTTTTCCAGTTATCAAAAAATGTGGTCTTTATCCACGATGGCCAGGCACAGTGGCAGGCTCCGGGAATGCAGTGCTAAACAAGATGCAGTCTGTACCCTTAGGGAACAGGCAGCCCAGTGGGGATAGAGATGAGTAACATTGCTTGCTTTTGTGAGGTATGTTAGCCTTCGCTTACTTGGCCGGTACCAGTGGGATGTGCTCTTTTATGTCTCTGTTCAGTGCAGCAGTCCACGTATCAGTACACTAGACCCTAAGCCTTTTTCTCTTTGAAATCCTATTGCCATATCAGGTCTGACATCCAAATAAGGTTAAACTGTACTCTTCAAAGTTGACACAGACCTAAAGGAAATGTTTCTGGTAAAGCAAGCACTTCCTTCCCAGAAGAATGAAGTCTGTCACCTCTGTAAAATTGACCTCTTCTTGGGGCCTTTGGTCTATCATTTGCCTTTACCAAATGATAGTAAGAGCCTCTGAGGGCACTGGAGACAGTGTGCTCCCTGGACAGACAAACCCTGCCCTTGTCAACTCTATGTTCTAGTAAGAGAAAGATACAAAAACACGTTTACCCATAAATACGGTCTCAAGTGGGCCTGTAAAGAAAAATAAAGCCATCTACAGGCTGGAGGGTGAAGGAGAAAGGGGACTTCAGAAGGAGGTATTTGAGTAGAAGTGCCAAGGAGGTGACAGAGCAGACCGTGGGAGATCTGGGAGAAGAAGAGCCCTTTTGGCAGAGGGAGCAGCGTGATTGGAATGGTAGGGAAGCCAGAGTGGCCTTAGCGGAGGGAGGAATGAGGAGGTGGGTCGGTCCTAAAGCCTGAGACGGAAGACGAGTTGCACAGGACCTGGAAGGCAGGCATCTACAGTTCCTGTGCGCACTGCTGATTGGAAGGTGCCGCAGAGCTGCTGATTTTCTTTCACATCGTCTTTTTCAGGTGCAGATGAAGGATTTTCGGTTCTCTTACAAGTTTAAAATGGCCTGCAAGGAGGATGTGTTGAAACTTTGCCCCAACATAAAAAAGAAGTATGTACCTTTTACTTGATTCATTCTGCTTCCCAAAAGTCTGGACAAATAGCCCGCGTTCTGGTAGGATTAGCCACGGAGGCCAGCACACTCCCGAGATAGCGTGGCCAAGCAGTTGGCTTGTGTGACCAGATCATCTTTACAGCTGCCTGGAGCCACAGGGGGCCCCGGTGGTTCTGCCGTGGAGAGGCCCGGAGGCTACAGGGCTGATTTTACTGTTCCCAGGTTCGACCTGTCTGAGGCGGCAAATTCAGGTTGCACAGTTAAAGGAGCAAGTTGCAGCGTGAATGAGAGGTTTACTGACTTCCTCCCGACATCATCCCATTACATCAACTCTTCCGGAGAGCAGCAGAGGCTTTTACTGAGTTAAGAGGTCTAGTGAAGGAACAAAAAGTTGATTCATTTAAGAATTAGGTCTCAATGAGAAGAGTGATGAGCTTTTACTGTATGGCTGCCCCAGTTCTTCAATCTCACTCTTTGCAAAGGCACATTTCTAGAACACATCCTCCTCGTATAACCCAAGTTTCCATTTTGCTTAGGTTTCTGTACCTATCAGAAATGAATTTCACCATTCATCAAAGATACAGTCTAGAGATAAGAGCAGCATTCCTCTTCAGTCACATGTTTGTAACAAAACAAACATTGAGCTGTCCTTGCATACATGTCCCCTCTCTGGCCTCCCTGCCAGTCAGGAATGAGTCCGCCTTCAGATGTTTGTAACATTCACAGATTACTGCTTTCGGTGCTCTGTAAATACAGTGAGACTTCTAGAAAGGGCATTCAGAAGCATGGTAAAGGGGGTTATGCACTCTGGGGGGATGATCTGGCCCCTGCCCCAGCCTGACTCTGGGCTCTCTGCCCTCGTGTGGCTCCAGCCGGTCTCAGCCTTCTTTCCTTGGCAGGGTGGACGTGGTGATCTGCCTGAGCACCACCGTGCGCAATGACACTCTCCAGGAAGCCAAGGAACACAGGGTGTCCCTCAAGTGCCGCAAGCAGCTGCGGGTGGAAGAGCTAGAGATGGTAACGTCTCGTGGCACGGCCTCTGGGCCCGGAAACGCAGGGGCAGGGTCTAGAAAGTTGGGTGAAGGGTGAGGGCAAATTCGAAGATTTTAGCCACTACTGTGATTGTTAAAGACTTGGAGCCTTGTGCTAAAATGGTGCCAGGTGACAGCTTCCGGCTTCGCTTTTCCTAACGGATCAAATATTTTTACCACGTGTCACTGGAAGTTCAGCCTTAAGCATGCGATACAATCATTGCATCCGTAATGCCCTCGAGGATCAGGGGTCTCTCCCTCCTGTCTCTGCTGTTTGTGGCACCAACTTCATTGCAATGCTGGTTTCCCCTCACGATGGCTGCCTGCAATAGCTGGGCCATCTGCTCCAACATTCGTGTCCAGCAGCAAACTAGAACAGGAGAAACCTCCTCTCTTCCCGATGGCCTGTAGCAAGATCCTCCCCTCAGTGTGCGTGCGTGCTTGTGTGTGTGTGTGTGTGTGTGTGTGTGTGTGTGTGTGTGTGTGGCTTTTTTGTTTTTGTTTTTTTGAGACCAAGAGCATGAACCTGGCCAAGGGGATACGGGGTACAGAGGGAAAGGAAGAAGCAGGCTCCCCGCTGAGCCGGGAGCCTGACTCAGGGCTTGATCCCAGGACGCTGGGAACATGATCTGAGCCAAAATCAGATGCTTAACAGACTGAGCCACCCAGGCGCGCCTCCCTCAATTTTCATCTTTCAATTCGAGATCGGTTCCCACCCCCTGAGCAGCAGCAGTCTCCAGGGCAGTGCAGCTTGCAGGCCCTGAGGCGAGACAGCTGTTGGCCAGTCAGCTGCAGTGTGCACTGTAAAAGGAAACTTCCTACTTTACTTTTGAGATTAAACCATGTTTAAAAAACAGCCAAAACTGTTTAATATGTTCTCCATTGTGAATCATACTTATTTCACCTCAGTCTAAGCAAAAACTAGTAACAAATACCGAACATCAGTAATACTGCAAAAGCTGCATTACCAGATTTTCCCATAAGACGGGAGTGATTCACCGTTAATTATATTTAACTGGAGCTAGCACTGATATCCTATTATCATTGAGAGTTTGGGTCCCTAGCTTTGAACCTTGCTCCTTCAGTAAAATAATAGTAATGAAAGTAGGACCCTACATTTATGTAATGGTTTTGACTTTCCAAAGTGGTTTCTATATCATATGATCGAATTCATGTCACAACAGTGCTGTGAAGGGGCCAGGCAGGTGACAGCATTTTGTTTTGCCAAGAAAGTCCAAGGCCATCTAGCTAGTTAGTGGCAGGATTGAAACTAAATTCCTTGTCCTGTAGTGGCCACACTGCTGCTACTTTGCTGGGTATGAGATGTGGTCACTGGACAAGGTCCAGCCATCACCTGAATCTGTAGAACATTTGACATCTCCGGTTTAGAATAAGCTCACTTTTCCATGCTGGCTCCCTCCCATGTAGACTGAGGACATCCGTCTGGAACCAGATCTGTATGAAGCTTGCAAGGCTGACATCAAGAACTACTGTTCCACTGTGCAGTATGGCAATGCTCAGGTGACTGTCTGTTTTTATTTTCTAATTGTGAAAATGGGAGGGTAACATTTTAATAATTAATTCTTTGCTGGTGGGATTAGCCTCCTTACGTTCTCTCCAGCCTAATCATCCCCTCCTAAGCTATCCCAGATTTTTCCCAAAGTAAGTTCCTTATCTGCATTCGTCTTGATATCTTTTTTACTTTCCCAAAGTAAGTTCCTTATCTGCATTCGTCTTGATATCTGTTCATTGTCTTCCCTCTTTCAGGTTACCTTGTCCTTCCCCACTGTGTCTTCCTGAGAAAGTCTTCCTGATCTTTCAAATGCTTCCTCCTTTCCATAGCTTTCCTAATGCCATGCACCTCCAAAATTGATTATTCCCTTATTCCGTCCATGCTCATTACACAGAAGTTCTTAACTAGTTCCTAACATAAGAGTCACCTGGGAAGCTTTGTGTCCTTAATGCACAGAACAGGGCCCTACTCAGAACTGTTGGGAATAAAGTGCAAGCAAGTGATTTTTCTTTCAGTGTTCTTCCAGTGACTCAGCTACCTTTTCGAGTTGAGGACATTGCCATGGTGCTTTAGCCTCAGTTAGTGTTTTTTCAAACACTGCCTTTTCCTTCCTTCTGGAACTCATATTAGAGAGTTGGAACATCGGAATCTGTCTTCCATGTCTCTTCTTCTTTCATACTTTCCATTTCTCTGCTGTTTGTCCTGCACTGAGGTAATTCCTGAGTTCTACTTCCCAGTGTAAAAATGTATTCTTCAGTTCTGTCCATTCTTCTCTTTAGAGAGACCACCAATTGGGTTTTATTTTTTGTTCCCAAGATCTGTAATTGGTTCTTTTCACAACCATCTTTTCTTGATTCTGGTTTACCATTTCTTTCTGTATTGTTCTAAGGATGTTAAATGTATTTTTTAAATTGCTCTGTTACTTTTTCCTCTCAGTTATTTGGTGATTCTTGGTTGTGCCTTGAGGATTTCCTAGAACTCTCCTGACTTCATATACAGCCCTAGTTATTGGAGCTTCCCATCTGCTTCCCTTTATCATTTGTTTATAATGTCTATAAGGTTGGTGTAGGGAAGGGCAGATTGCAGGATACACTCAATTCACTGTCTTAAAATTCATCATGTGGCACTTCATGCTTTTACGTTAACTTTCTTTCTTTCTTCCTTTCTTCCTTTCTTCCTTTCTTTCTTTCTTTCTTTCTTTCTTCCTTCCTTCCTTCCTTCCTTCCTTCCTTTCTTTCTCTTCCTTCCTTCCTTCCTTCCTTCCTTTCTTTCTCTTCCTTCCTTCCTTCCTTCCTTCCTTCCTTCCTTCCTTCCTTCCTTCCTTTCTTTCGTTATTTGTTTATAAAGGTTTGCCCTGTGAGACTGTATTTATCAGGGCTAAGGATTGGGTCTCTTTCATGTCCGGCTCTATTCTCATGTGGTAAGTGGTGAGTTGAACTGAACCTCCTAGCTTGTGCTGACTGTCTAGTCAAGGTTCTTGCTCCAAACAAAGGCAGAGCCTAACGTGGGCTCCAAAAGGAATCTTGACAAGGAAGAGCTAGAAGACAGATGAAACCAGGAATCCTGAGTGCGTTTCCTTCCTTTTAGACTCCAGTGCAGCCTGCTCAACTCATCCATTATTTTTGTACAGTCTGGTTCACTCTTAGCCCTGAAGCTATAAATCTATAAATATAATTCTCCTTGGTGAGCAAAGTCTGATTGCTATTGCCTAGGAATTTAGAATAGAACAAAAGACGAGGGCTACACTAAGAACTGAAGGCTGCAGTCAGAACACATGAATTATCAAGCCCGGATACACCCCTTAACACGACCATAATTCTTGTGCCCTAGATTATTGAATGTCTGAAAGAAAACAAGAAGCAGTTAAGTACCCGTTGCCACCAGAAGGTTTTTAAGCTACAGGAGACAGAGATGATGGACCCAGAACTAGACTATACACTCATGAGAGTCTGCAAGCAGATGATAAAGGTAAGGGATCCCAAACCAGGGGGTGTTACGCACAGTGTCAGTAAAAACAGCATAAGCTTCTTTGAACCTCAGAACAAATTTGTATAATCTTTCCATTCAGGCTGTTTCATACAGATAAGATAGTGGTTCTCACAGTGTGGTCCCTTAGCATCACCTAGGAACTGATCGATGCTTGGGCTCACCCGTATCTACTGAATCAGAAACTCTGGGACCAGAGCTGTCAGTTTTAACAAGCCTTCCGGTGATTCTGGTGCTGGCTCAAGTTTCAGAACCACCGAGCTAAGCTAACTGAGCTCACCTTGACCTAAGGCACAAGTGAATCGATACCCAGTAAATACATGATTAGTCTTTGAGGATGGGTAGTGGTCAGTACACTGAAAAAGCCACTGAAAAAAGTGTCCAGATCAGCGTCCTTCCACAATCAAAAGGCTTTTCTCTTCTACAAGTTCTTCTGTTTCATACACTTCTCTAGTGAGCATCTCTCTAGCAGGGCTGACTTGAGAAACCTACATGCCAGTTCCTGGATCTATCCACATGTATAAAGAGATTAAATTTAAAGTTCTCATGCCTTATTTAAAATAAAATAAAACAAAATGCTTTATTATAATTTACTTAAAAAGTAAAATACTACTTTAAAATAAAACGGTATTTTTGACTCTATCAGATACCAAAGAGAGCTGTGAAAGTTAGAAGTGTCTTTAGCTGGGCCTGGTAGATTGGAGTCCTGTGTAAAAAGTGGAACTGTTGGACTCTAATTTGTGAGAGTTTTGTAAGATTTTGAGGACTTTTTCAGCAACCTTATTAAGATATCAGTAGACAGTGATTAGCAGATAGACTATTGATTAGCACCTAGAGATGGAATTTATTGTTAGTCCCAAGTGGATCTCTCTGACTTCAAGGACACTAACAAGTATACAGAGGCTAGCCACACAGACTTTGATAGGATTATAGCCTCCGTAGTTAAAAGATGAACTAGACTGGTCCCTTCCCCACATACCTGTTCACATTGGCTGGTGGGTAATTTTTAAGTTTCCTGTTCAGATTGAGTAGATACAGCTTGAGGGCTACCTGGCCACCTGCTGGGCCGTTACGTTCATACTTAAACAATATTTAAGCTCAGGAGATGTCATGTGATGTAACATAGCCAGGGAGGTACAGAGTCAGTCTTATGCAAAGTAGGAAACAGTGAGGGTCGTAGAACTGTGAGCACTATAGTAGAGAAGAGATGAAGAAAGGGGAAGTTGAGGCTGGGTGCGGATTCAGACTTAGCTGTTTCTCTTGTACCGAGTGGTATCTTCAAGCCGGTTCTGTCGTTAGCACACCGGTAGATGAAAGAGTGATATGGATGGTGTTAATTGCCGTTTTTGGATAACTACTCTTGTAAAACTTTATTTCTTGCAGCGGTTCTGTCCAGAAGCAGATTCCAAAACCATGCTGCAGTGCTTGAAGCAAAATAAAAACAGTGAACTGATGGATCCCAAATGCAAACAGATGATAACCAAGCGCCAGATCACCCAGAACACAGGTAACATTGTGACCTGGCTTTCCTGGTCCCACTGAGTGTGGGTTCAGTGGAACTGAGTTGATATATACCTGCCTCATTAAAATACAGGTGTTTTGTTGGCTGTGGGTTTTTAGGGAAGGATCTGGATGCAATAAGCAAAATGACTTATTCTCTCTTCAAAGCGTATCTGGGAGAAAGAATGGAAGTCGTAGGAAGGAGGAGACAGAAGGAGTCAGGGCTAGAGTTCTTCGAAAAGTCTAGAGACTTAACAAAACTTCCTGCATTTGGTAGGAGAACATATGGATAATGTCCTTTAGAACAGAGAAATTTCGGCTCTGAGTTGCAAGACCTTGTAACATAATGGGTAAGATGAGTCAAGTAATCTCAGTATTTTCCAAAGCATCTGTCACGGGGGAAGGTTGGTGATGGCTGCTTGCTCTTCGTGACAACTACTAAGAACACTGGTGCCAGCGGAGCCCACAGAGCTGCTGCAAAGTAGAATTCCTGGGGTCTCCGTCTCCACCTCTATTCTTTCATTAAATTCTGTTGCTGATTAACAACAACATAGAGAGAGCTCTGTAAACATTTAGCAAACAAACAAATCAGTGGTTTATTTGTGGTCATTGACATAATATGCCCCCTTTTGAAAGGTAGATCCCTTATGTTTGTGAATCCAGGTGGAGTATCTTATCAGGTACTTATCACTTTCCACTCTAGATTACCGCTTAAACCCTGTGTTAAGGAAAGCCTGTAAAGCTGACATTCCTAAATTCTGCCATGGTATTCTGACTAAGGCCAAGGACGATTCAGAGCTAGAAGGTCAAGTCATCTCTTGCCTCAAGCTGAGATATGCTGATCAGGTAAACTGGCTTGGACTCTTCACGGAGGTGTGTTTGTAGAGGCCCCTCCACTCCCTGTAGTTTTTTCTTCAGAAGTCCCTAGCTTGTTCCTGCTTTCCCAAAACCTTTTTCATACCTTCCCAAATCAGGGGCCAAATAAAAAGCTGAGATTGGGAAAAAAAAAAAAGCTGAGATTGCCTGATAGGCTGATGAAGTCTCCCTTTGTCACATGTAGCGGCTCTCTTCAGACTGTGAAGACCAGATCCGGATTATTATCCAGGAGTCTGCTCTGGATTACCGACTAGATCCTCAGCTCCAGCTGCACTGCTCAGATGAGGTAGGGTTTGAGTATGAAACTGGTTATGAAGAGAACTTTTTGGAGAAATGTTTATTGGAGAAAAGTCCTGTGTTCTCTTTCCCTTCAGCCTTGAATCCAGGATAGTTGAAGGCCCATCTTCTGGATTCTCCATTGTTTGAGTTTCTGGTTCCCTGTGACACTGAATTAGACTTGGCACTGGTCCTGTCACTATAGTGTTGATTCCGTATTTCTCTATCATACTAGAGTGCTCTTTTATTAGATATTATCTATATCTCCGTATAGTTTGTTCTTCCCTTCTCTGTATTCTGATGGTCAACCTAGAATACCCTAAGACTTGCCAGAAAGATGAAGTACTCCTATAATAGCACCAAAGAAATGCTTGTCCTTGGAAATTATTTGACTTTCTAGCTAGAAAAGGCCATGTGGAGAACTTTGTTCAACATATGTCAATTTTAGGAGATCATAGCTAAAGATTTTTAAAAGAAGCTTACTCATAAAGCTGTCCAAGGAAGGCTAAGCTTTTAATCTTTGGTGTGGACTTTGTTTTAGAACCCCTTTATGTGTTTCTGTATATATTGCCAAGTTGTGAGTCTGGGTTGACCCTGAAGCTATATAAAGCAATTGGCTTTTAGTATTTCACTTGGCTATATCACCTTCCTCCTGTGTCATCAAGGGTTGCCTTCTTTGTGACCAGTCCTGGGACAGTCTACTCGTTTCAGGGTTGACAGCATAAAGATGGGTGCGCTGACTGGCCTTGAACTCTGTGTGCCAGTCCTTGGAAAGGAGAATGGGACCTGGCAGCTCATACAGGAGGGAGGGGAGTGAAGTCCATTGGGGAACTCTTTGAGAGGACCTGTGGCCTCGTGTGGGAGGATCTCCAGATCTACAGGCTGCATAGACAGGGTTCCTGGTGGGACTAGAGATGGCCTTGTGTTTCGTGTGTCTCCCGGACAGATCTCTAATCTGTGTGCTGAAGAAGCTGCAGCCCAAGAGCAGACGGGTCAAGTAGAGGAGTGCCTCAAAGTCAACCTGCTCAAAATCAAGACAGACACCTGTAAGAAGGTAACCACCACCACCGATTGCCTCTTCTTCTGCTGCTTTCACTCCTTTTTCTTTTTCCTTCCAGTGCTGTCCTCTGACATCTCAGTGATACCATCTAAACCTTCCTCCCACAATTATACACTGTTACCCCTTAGGAAACCTTAATTGGGTTCTTGACGATTAATCACCTACACCTTAAGTATTCTTTCACATGTACTATCTTTTTTTGTGAATATGTCTCATCCCCTTGACCGGCCCGTTGTTGAGGGGCACCGTGAATACACTGCTGAGAGCAAAATGTCAAGTCCAACATATCAAGACATACTCTGCATCCATGAAAATCATTTCAGAAATAGCACATGAAAGCAAAGTTAACAAAATATGACCGCTAGGCATACATCATCTTGCAAAATTGCTACTGTGAGATGATCTATTTGATCTTTTTTAAAAAGCTTTTTCTTTTCTTGAAAAGTGTTTCAGTGATGTCATTGTTGAGTCACTGTGACTATTGTACACAGATCTTTTCATCTGCCGAAATGCTTCCGATTGCACATGGTCTGAGGAATAAGGGGAGTTGGCGGAAAGCTAAATCCAGATATTTTCCTTGGACTGCTTCGTCATCAAATGATCCTGTTTAACTTTGAGGAGGACTTTTTGAACAG
Organism: Nasua narica; assembly: GCA_028533885.1. Taxonomy (NCBI): domain Eukaryota; kingdom Metazoa; phylum Chordata; class Mammalia; order Carnivora; family Procyonidae; genus Nasua; species Nasua narica. The sequence continues at coordinate 38,804,350 of CM052803.1, read as the reverse complement.
TATTTGAGTTTTGGTTTTTGTTTTCTTGTTTTGGTTATGGTTGTTTTATAGGGACTATAGTCTTTCCATTGAAAGCAAAGTATTTTTATTTAAGAAAGCATTTCTAGGGGGCGCCTGGGTGGCTCAGTTGATTAAGCGACTGCCTTCGGCTCAGGTCATGATCCTGGAGTCCCGGGATCGAGTCCCATATCGGACTCCCGGCTCTGTGGGAGGTCTGCTTCTCCCTCTGACCTTCTTCTCCCCTCTCATTCTCAGTCTCTCTCTCTCTAATAAATAAATAAAATCTTTAAAAAAAAAAAAAAGCATTTCTAGGGACGCCTGGGTGACACAGTGGAGTGTCTGTCTCTTGGTTTCAGCTCGGGTTGTGATCCTCAGGATCATGGGATTGAGCCCCACATCAGGCTCAGCGTGGAGTCTGCTTGACATTCTCTTTCTCGTTCCCTCTCTAAAGTAAATAAATAAATTTAATTAAAAGTAAAAAAAAAAGGCATTGCTGGTCTATTTTTACCTCCTGTTGTTTCATCGTGTATATAAATGGAGACTGCAGAGCTGATTTCAGTTCCATCATTTTTATATTCCTCTTGTTCAGAACATCTTTAAACTCAGTAAGAATTGTTCTTGCGGTAAAATTTATGCTCTCTTTTTTTTTTTTTTCTTTTGAGGATAGTGGAGGTAAAGTGAGACATCTTGTAAACATTCACCATTGTTTGGGGATTTTAAGATAGCATATTACTCTGTTTATCAGATTTCACATTTTTCAGTCTTCTTAAAGTAAGGAAATAGCTATTATACCAGTATAAATACCAGCACTTAGTATTTAATAATATGGCATAGCAGACTGCCAAAACCCAAATGTGATTTTATAACCCCCCCCCCCAACTTTACTTAGCACATGGCTTTGCTTACACTAGGTCTCTAAGTGTATTTATGGAATCAAATCACATGCTAAAAATCTACATTCTTTGCATCGCCACCACATTGCCACCTGTCTCAGTAAATTGTTGTTAACCCTCAACCTTCCCTTCTTGACTTTTTTGTTTGTATTTAAAGTATTTACAGATAACAGATCTAATGCATTTCCTCTATAAAAGCTCTCTCTGCGATGTTTTTCCCTTCCTAGGAAGTGTTAAACATGCTGAAGGAAAGCAAAGCAGACATCTTTGTGGACCCAGTCCTTCATACAGCGTGTGCCCTGGACATTAAACACCACTGTGCAGCCATTACCCCTGGCCGAGGGCGTCGTAAGTCACTGTTCACTCTGACCCTTTCTGAACTCTCTCTCCGACTCCCTCTGCAAGCGCTCGCAGCCGCTCTGATCTGTAGCTGCAGCTTAGCAATGGACAACATCCTCTGGGGGCCTCGTTGGTGCTATGACAGAATGAATTTAAGAATAATCCTGCAGGTTTAAACTGACCTAGCCGTGACCAGATGTGCGGATCTGATGAAGAGGGAAGGTTGAGTTACTGATCAGGGAAGCAAAGCTTAGTCATCATCATGGCGCTCTTCCCCCTTGTCCAAACTAGAGCAGCTCCATCAGCTTTCCCAGCGGCCACACCGGGTGGATCCTGGGCAGGTAGAAAGTTGTTTCTCAGCCAGATGTGCCCAATAAAAATGAGAGAGGTTTTAAGAGTCTCTGGGCAGCTGGCCTTGGAAGTTCAACGTTCTTCTTCATGTGAAATCTTGGTTCAAGTTTCCTAGAATGGATTTAACTTTGCGTAGCCTCTAAATCTGAATTCTTTGGTGATGAGGTCCCCTTCTCCCCTGCCTTACAGAAATTTTTGTTCTGGACAGTTTCAGACTCTTCTTATCCCTTTTCTTCCACAGAAATGTCCTGCCTCATGGAGGCCCTGGAGGATAAGCGGGTGAGGTTACAACCCGAGTGCAAAAAACGCCTCAATGACCGGATTGAAATGTGGAGTTACGCTGCAAAGGTAACAGCTGAGAGAGTCTCCTGAGACAACCACCTCTCTGTCAGTTCCCCAGATACTCTACCGGTCTTCCTGTCCTTGTTGCAAGACCAGCAGTGAGGGTCCTTGAAAAGTCTTTCAGTGTCCTTGAAGCCTCCCCAGCTTCCCTGAGCCTGCAGCCACCATCTGCTTTTACACTGGGCAGTGTCTGCAGACTTTGCCCAGTGCAGCGCTTTCTCCTCATTGCCCATAGTCCGCCATGGAAAAGTGAGTCACCTGAAGGACGGGACTGAAGCCAGCCATGCAGAGAGAACCCAGACATCATGCCCATGGGAAAGCAAGCAGGCGCGCCACTGCGGTCTTAAAGCTCGGTTTTCTGATTTGACGTAGTGTTTGGGAGGAGCATATGTACCTGAGACTAGCTCAGGCCCTCGGCTAGAATGAAACAGGGAAATAATCGGGCGGAAAGACATCAGGGCACTGGTGAATGTGTGTGGTACCAGGGCAGCCTGGGGCTGAGGGCGATTTTTCCTACAAAAATTCAGCCTCAGCGAGAAGAGTAACAGTTCTTCTCATGGATACATTGCTTTGTGGTGTGTGAAACACACTGATGGCCGTATTACCTCACTTGAACCTTGAAACCCAGCAGGGTAATTGGAGTGATTAGTTCCTCACTTTACGGTGGCAGAAGCTGTGACTTGCCCAGGGTCCCTCAGTGAGAAAGTCAGGTTTCTAGATCCACAACTTGGTATCATCCCACACCAGGATGGACATTCCCAGTTGCCTTAGATTAAGAGACGGATCACGAGAACCGCCCCCACTTTCTTGACCAGTTCCTCTTGTCACCCACATGAAAGGTCAAGGGTAACAGGCAAACAGGAAGGACCATGAAAAGTCTTTACACCTAGATGAAAGAGAAGGGATCACAGCTGTCCAGGTAGCAAGCACGTCCCTCACCCCTGCTTCCAAGGGGACATAGTTGGCTTGGAAGCCCTCAGTTAACTGAGGCAGCAGAGGGCACCACGTCAGTCTCTTCGTCACTCACCATCTCCACTGGTCAGTTGCTAAGCGTTGCTGCAGTGACTCCATTGCTCACTTTGTGTCGACAAATATCCGTGCTCAGATCATGTTCATCTGAAAGCTCCCTGTGCTATGGGATGAGTAGAGGAGCGGATAGACATAGCCACACGGCTGGGCAGATCCTCTCGGCCACCCAGGCTGTGAGACCCAAAAGAGCAGGCCCCTGGCCCTGCGGACCTGGGGGGCCTTTGGGCCCTGACTCTGCTCTCGGGCGCTGCGTAGAGGTCCATTCGAGAAAGCAGAGAGGGACCCAGGACGGTAACTGGCTGGACTGCAAGTCAGTGACTGTGGGAGCGTTGCAGTGTGTTCAGTCGGCCGGAGTCATGTTTACACAGTGTTTCTACGGGGGGCAGTGCTTACGATTTAATGGTGAGTGAAAAGAAGTTAAGATATAGAACCAGCATCCAACACAATCTCAACTGTTGTCTCTCTTTTTAAAAATAATCTGAATACATAAGAACCTGTGACATTGTGCAAGTAACCACCTCCCACCCCTGGGGCCTCTGGGTCTGCAGCTGTAATGTAGGATTGGTTTGAGGACTAAATGATTGAAAACATGTCAGTGGGGCACCTGAGTGGCTCAGTCGGTTGAGCAGCCGACTCTTGATCTCAGCTCAGGTCTTGATCTCAAGGTTGTGAGTTCAAGCCCCGCCATGGGCTCCACACCAAGTGTGGAGCCTCGTTGGAAGAAAAGCAAAGGCATATGGAGCATTCTACCAAGGCCCCACCTGTGGTGAGGCCCTCAGTGTAAGGGCTACTATGAGGTTGGTCATGGAGATCACCATGATGGATGGAATGAGACCCCACCTCTTTGTGTTTGTCGCTATTTTCTAGTTTTATGCAGTAGATATGCACCATCTTATAATCAGGAAAAGGAATTGTAGCTCTGTGTTTGATTTTCTTGTCCCTTGTCTTCTCTCCCCAAAAGAAATGGCATCAACTAAACTAAGGATTGAGGGGGGCCAGTTAGAGCTAGCACTGCCCCAGCCCAGTTCTCTCAGAGGCTGATGCTGCGGTGTGTCGTTCCAGGTGGCCCCAGCAGATGGCTTCTCTGACCTTGCCATGCAAGTGATGACATCTCCGTCAAAGAACTACATTCTTTCTGTGATCAGTGGGAGCATCTGTATATTGTTCCTGATTGGCCTGATGTGTGGACGTATCACCAAGCGAGTAACACGAGAGCTCAAGGACAGGTAGAGCCACCTTGACCGCCAGAGGAGCTACCTGTCCAGTGCCCGGTTTGTACAGCCCTCCTGTATAGTGTACCCACTCACCTCGTTCTTCTCAGAGGGGGCGCCAGCACCCATGTTAGAGCAGCAGCAGGTGTCCTCTGCATTGTCCCGTCTCCGACTTCGCCCGTGTCCATGGTGCCCTCCTCCTCTTCGACCATTTTGTGCAGCAACAGCAGCTGGCCGCCTGGGTTACTGCCTGTATTGGCAAATTTGGGTTTACCTGCCTGTAGACAAGTCTCTCTCATACCAATGGAACTACCAATACTTCCAGAACCAACTTACCTGACCTGCAACTCAAATGATTTTTTTAAAAAAACAAAAACACCAAAAAAAAAAAAAAAGAAGAAATTTTTAAAGAAAGAAAAAAATGTATATAGTAACACATCTCCTCCAGGCTTGATTTGGGCAATGGGGTTGTTTCTTCTGTACGACTGTAAAACGAAGGCAGGACTTTAGGGGACACCACCCAATATGCTATTACTGAGATGTCTTGCTCATTTCTCAAAAGCACCTTTGGACCATGTGGGGGCCGTGGACTTCACCGAGGAGTGGGAAACCACTAACCAGCCTTCTCTGGGTCTTGTTTTCTTCTGCTGAAACAGTGATGCCTTCCAGTCCCACCTTAATAGAGCCACTGCTGGTCAAGACACCAAGGGCATGAGTATTTCTGTGATCTCCTCACTTCAGTGAAGTAAAGCAAACACGAGCTTCCCTAGGCCAAGGGTGAATGGGTTGGGGAGGAGATCAGAAGCGTGTGAAGCTGGTCAGTCACTCAATCTGCGCCAAGAGGCGGGACCCTGAGTCCCAGGGAGCAGGATCCCAGGCATCTTCCTCCCCCAGGCTAGCACAGCCACATTTGGATGGACCCTGCTGGAGGATAGCAGTTATTTTAGAAGGCCTGCCGGCAGGCAGTAACCACACCAGAGGAGGGAGCTCCGGGCGGGAAGGAGGGGCAGGAGTTGATTCACTTTGCTTTATGTTTCAGGCAACAATGCAGGTCAGAGACAGTGGCTTATAAACATAGCATGGTCTCGGGGTGTGACTGGCCGTCCAACCATACCCTTCTGCAGGCTCAAGGCCACCTTCCCAGACAAGTTCCCTCATGCCTCTGTGGAGAGGACTTGGAAAGTTACTGTGTTACAAGATGGAGCCTATTCTCCGTGGGTTGTTGGTTTTTTTTTTTTTTCCTGTCCCTTTGCTCTGTACATCCACTGTAGTAGGCATTGGCTAAATGTTGTACTTTGATGATTCATCAGTCTTTCCAGAATCTGAGCTTTATGGAAGCAGTCTTCCTGGCCGTCCTCCCTCGACCCTCCAGTGTGGGATGACAGGTTTGGAGTATAAAGGGGAGGGGTGCAAGCGTCAGGGTGCAACCTGGCACACCTTGGTTTGAGTTTGGGGCTGGAGTTACAGTGGCTGCACAAGGGGACGGCCTGTACAGGAGGAGATATATTTATATAATATATATTTTATTAACCTGTTAGACGTCCACAGAGTATTATAAATCACGTGCCTAAACTGTCCACATAGACCATGGCGCCCTTCCTTGCCCTGCCCCTCCTTTGCCACCGTCCACGTGGGCTGCAGGACCTGCGCCGCATTTGTCTCCCCTGAAATGTGTTCGATAGAAAGTGGGTCAGTGTGTGGATCAGTTGATTCAAATTACTTCTTGTCTAATCTGACTGACATATATTTGAATACTGTGGTTTTCTTCTTCTTGTTGTTGCTACCCTTCCTGGAGACAGTGGGGTCCAGGAGCCAGCTCTGTCCCCCTGCCTAGGGTACTTCAAGTCACCAAGGGGAGCTGCTAAGCTGCTTGGTCCCCTCCTTCCTGCTCTTAGGGCCTTCCTGATTCTCAGCACCTGTCCTGGAGTTGAAGCTCCTGGAGTCCGGGCGGCAGCCCCCTACCCCCACCACTGAGGGACTGAAGTGGGCTGGTTCACATGGTCCACCTCCAGGAGTGTCCGCCTGGGCTCTGGGAGCTTGGGAATGAGAACTGAGGATGTCATTTAACGCAGGTCCCCACCGACGTGTCTGGCATGGTTTACAGGATAGAATAAACGTTCACCATTTGGTGAGTGTGTGCGTACCGCTCTCCATCTGTACATTTTCCCTCCCAGTGTATGTAAAACATCTCCGTGGTTTAATGTGTCTTGACATTTTGGGTCTGTCTTAGTTGTCGACAGCAGATCTGGAAACTTGAAAAGGAGTTTGATTCTTGAAGCATTTGTCATCTTTAGAAATAGTCAGAATAAAAGGGATAATTCTGGCAGTATTTTCAGTTGCTTGTTGCTAGAAAGCATTTCACTATCGTTGGAATAGTTTCAGGCCGCTGGCTCTTGAGAGTCCCGGGTAGTGTCCTGAGCAGTTTTCTATCTCCAGGGGGCCCAGCACCATCTGCAGCTGCGGCTCCGCTGTATCCGTTCTGTCCCTCATTCATTCGCAGGAACATCGCAGGTGCTGGGCCTCGTGGATTACTGGCCTTGTGAGTCAGTCGTGAATAAATCAGCTAGTCAAGAGTTAGTCAAGAAGAGGGAACCATGGCCCCAGTGGAGGAGCCAATGATGGACCATGTCCTTATCTCTTCTGGTTTCTAGCCCCTGGACAGTAATAAGCATCTGGTGATGGGGGGAGGGGGGTTTCCCAAGGTCAAGGCTTCAAGGAGTTGCTGAGAATTACAGTAGCCAGGTAACTCATCTGGCCTTGTCAGCTCACTCTGCTGTCTCAGGGAGTCATCCTTAGTGTGCTCCAAAGCGCTCGAGAGGCGCCAGGAGGCTACTCTGCAGGGCTGGGGGCCCTGCGGTCCAGGAAATCAGAAATACAGGCAGACTGTCAAGAACAAGACTGTTCCCTCTAACTGAGTTTCTCTCACAGAAGGGTAGCTCTGCATGAGACCTTTACTCTGGTGCGTCCCTGGCCTCCCTCTGCTCTTGCTGCTGTCCCAAGAAAAGTCTGCTAGCAAGATGCGCTGAGGTGGGAGCAGAGTAAAGGCTCAGGTCCGCTCCAGCAGGAAAGCCTTCCTCCTCTGCATTCCCTGGAGACCCGCTGGCTGCCACTTCCTGTGCTGTGGGTCCAGTCAGCTTGTTCCGAGCCAGCCCGTCCTTGGAAGCCAGGGGACCGTGGTACTCGGCAGGCATTGGCTTGAATTCTCTGCAGGCTGTCTCATATCCTGCACTTCCTTTTCTGGGGGACAGTGAGCAGCTCTGGGGGGAGGGAGATTCTGCTTTCCCAGAAGAGGTGACAGAATGATCAGATTTCACTTCCTCCCATTTCCCGAAGTCATGTAATAAGAGAATCCAATAAGAAAGAGGTCTGTGTTATCCATTTACATACATCAAAGTGGAAAGGAACTCATGTGCGATCTTCTCTCTATTTTCCCAAGAGAAGATTCACTTTCATGTGTGAGTATGACTTCTGGAAATGTCTCCCATCCTCCCCACCTCCAGGCTATGGTACAGCTTCTATCCTAAAGACCCCCACTATCATGAGTCATCCAGGGAGAGGTGGATTGGTTCGTGGGGTGGCCTCCTTAATTAGCTGGTCTCAAGTTCTTCTGAGGAAAGATTTCATTTCCCGTTTCTTGCCCTCCCCCACCAAAAACTACCCACAGCCCGAGTAGAGCTTATGATAAGTGAGCGGGTATGGAGAGCCACAACGCCAGCCAGCCCGGCCTCACACATGCAACCTAAATTTTGCCATAGAACAGAAAGAAGAGGGCTTTTTGAATTGTGTGCATTTAAGTATATAGTATTTATATTTCAGATTCTTACAAATTTGAGAAACCTGAAAGATCCTTTTTATTTCTTACCGTTTGGATGGCACCTGCATCACTTTATCAAATACAGCACTCAGTAGTCTGAGTTTCTCCTGGGCCTTTAGGGACTCCTCTCTCTTCACCTCTTCTCTTCTGGTCTCGATTCCCAAGGGCCATCAACCCAGACCTGATGTTCTGGCCTGCCTCTGTCTTTTTTACTGTCTCCCTCTCTCGTCTGTCTTCGGTCGGCCATCTCTCTAGTACTCTCCTCTTGGTCGTCCTCGCCATTAGGACCAGGGTCACCTGTGAGGGCAGTCGAGTTTGAAGGGGAAGCCCCCTTCCTGCCCCCACCTCAGACAACAGAAAGTCATACAAACCCAGGCTGACTCTTCAGAGCGACCAGCTTCCCGAGCCATCTAGTGAGATCACTGTGGAGGCCCAGGGACTGTTGACATCCAGAGGACAAGGTGGGACTATCTGCTCGGACTGGTGGTGACGGGATCCTGACAGCGGTTTCCTCTCCTTCCCCCCTCCCAAGATCTGTCACCACACACCAGTAGGGATGTTGGGATACGGGCAGCAGAGAAACCTCCCTAGGCAAGGAGACAATTCAGATAGTGCCTCTATGTTCTGTTTTTGCCTTCCCCTATCATGGAATCGACATGTGGACCCCAGAGCCCAGCAGGCCTCTGCCAGAGCCGGGGAGGCAGGAGCAGGCCCCCGGGGCCGGCTGCAGCGCACGGGCCGGAGTGGGCCGGAGTGGCCGCGGCAGTGTCGAGCTGGCCGCAGGCTTCCCAAGCGGCTCCCCGGCTCAGCGTGCCCAGGTCAGTCCCAAGCAGGAAAACAGACTGAACAGCAGATGCTGTGCGAGATCTTAGGCCTTGAACATTTTTTTTTTTTAAAGAAAGAGATAAAAAAGTAAAATTAACAAGCCTCTTTTGTAAATGATTTTTCTTTCTATGTATAAAATCCCGGCAGTTCCTTGTTTTTACATGTTCATGCTGTGTAATTTTGAGATGTTACTGAGATCCTGAACATAATGTGCATTTTTTTCTGTACAGATGAAATGGGAGAATTTAATAAAGAGTTTGCAGGTTTTTACTTGTGAAATCTTCTCTGGTGACTGGGAGGACCCCCAAACCCCCTGCTCTGCCAGGAGCGGCGCTGTGCTGTGTGCGCTCACTGAGCTTGCCTCGGACTCACCGCACTCACGGGCGTCCTTTGTCTCCTCGGCTGGGGAGGTCAGGCAGGGTAGGACCTTTAGAGCAGAGCCAGAGGCCAGATCCAAGGTTTTCTGACTGTCAGGCTGAGGTGCTGGGAATGATTCACTTAAAGACGGATGTGTTTTAGGCGCGGCCTAAGGCTCCTTCCTGGGGAGAGCTCATAGCGGGGACCTCGCCTTACAGATAGCGCACGTGGATAACACCAGTGGCTAATGGCCACCTTCCCACTGGGGCCAGAACTAGGCTGTGTTTCTTCTCTGTGTCCCACCAGGTCCCTGTTGGTCAGCGCTCGCCTCCCCATCCCAACAGCCCAGTGACCTCTGTGATGCCGTTCCTGAGCCTTGTGCCTCCACTGTCAGCAAAGCTAATTTGCATCAGGGTTTTACAAAGTCCTCGATTAAGGAGTTGGCACAGTGGCAACGATTTCTCGAAGTAGACGTGTGTGTACCGGGATTCAGGTGCTGGGATGCCCAGTTAGATGACTGGGGGGGGGCGGTCCCCGGACCAGGGTTTCTTCTCAGAACTTCTCAGATCCATTTTCGGCAGGTGCCACATAGGTGTAGCGCAGAGGCTGAGAGAAGGTGAAGTGTAGAAGAAAGGAGGAAGAGGGCTTGGGGGCCTTTGAGCCCGAACTACAAATACTGTGTGGGGAGCTCTGGGCAGCTGTCACCCTGAATGGGAGGAGTCTGGGGCCAGATGCTCTAGAGAGTCCTGGAAAGGCTGCCCCCGTGTGGTGTAAGCATGGGAAATGTGCTGGGTTCAGCCTGGTATTCCCACAAAGGAGAAGTGCGTTACCTTGCCCCATTGCACTTGGCCCCTCCAGGGGACACTACTGCGGTCATGGGGACCATGCTGCCTTACCAGTCTCTGATTGAATCCCCCTACCGTAAAATTCTGTGTGATCTTTTGGTCAAAGATCCTTGACCAACTTCAGTCCTCAGAAGCATTTGGCTTTTGTTCTCAAAAGGGGGTGTAAGAAAGGGCACCTGGGTGGCTCAGTTGGTTATGTCTGCCTTCGGCTTGGGTCATGATCCTGGAGTCTCGGAATTGACCCCCACATCAGACTCTCTGCTCAGCGGGGAGTCTGCTGCTCCCTCTGTCCTTCTCCCAGCTTGTGTTGTCTTTCTCACTCTTGCTCTCATTTAAAACAGAAAGGCGGTGTGGGTAAGAAGGGCGCCCGGGTGGTTCAGTTGGTTAAGCGTCTGCCTTCGGCTCAGGTCATGATCCCAGGGTCCTGAGATTTGAGTCCCACATCGGGCTCTCTGCTCAGCAGGGAGCCTCCTTCTCCCTCTCCTGCTCCCTCTGTATTTTCCCTCCCTCTCTCAAATAAATAAATAAAATCTTGAAGGGGGTAGGGTTAAGAATGAAAGGATTTTAACCAAAAAAGGAGGACCTCAGATACCCAACTCTCAAGTGGATGAAAAGAGGGTTTACGTGACCCAGCTTTCCCAGTTAGTGAGCAGCAAAACATGATTGTCTGCCTCTGCCATAACGTGTTTCCCTCCGACAAGCCAGATTGGCTTTGGGACCTGTATGGCCATCAGATTCCAGGCTGGGTGGCTGACCCGTCCCCAGAGTCTGCTGACCCTGGACAGACCTCCCGAAGGAGCTGTTGGTCTTGTTCCTAGGATCCCACCTCCCTTGCCCAGAACAACCAACAGCACAGCAGTATCTTCTCAAATTCCCTCTATTTGTGGAGAAATTTGGGCCATCTGGAAGAAAAAGGGGCACCTTCAGGGTAATGAAAGGCAGCAGACTAGAAAGTAGCTGGCTAGAGCAAGGGGGCAGGGCCTGGCGCTCGGGCAGCCCCTCGGAGGACTTGGAATCCCCTGGGGCTTGGCCCCGTGCGCTCCGCAGCCCTGGCAGGAGGGCACCTTCTGCCCACCTGCACCCTGGAACCGAGGGCTGCTCCTTGAGCCTGTCGGGTGAGTTGCTTCGTAGGGTGAGCGCAACGGCAGCGCTTCCTCCAGAGGGCAGCCAAGATCAGGCTGGAGCTCAGAGCTGCGCCCAGCAGTCCCAGGTAGCAGTAGGCCGCGGCCGTGAGGGTCTGCTCCAGCTCCGCTGTGAGGGGAACGGCACATGGTGAAAGTCGGACCCGCCCGGCCTCCTTCTGACACTGCCTCCTTCTGAAGCGATCTCTCTGGCTCACTTGATCCTCCGTGAGGTTCTATTACTCTCCATTTTTACAGGTTAAAAAAAAGTTAGACTTAAGATCTGTAAGGGCAAAGACAGTTTGGTTTGGGGGTGGTAGATGGGTGAGTGGATCTGAGGCCGAGAGAAGGTAAAAGATTCACCCAAGCAGCCACAGGGAGTTGAGGGCAGAATCGGGAATAGACCCAGGTGCTCTTGGCTGGGTGGGTCTACACCCTTTCCAGCCAGCATCTGAGGGCTCACCTCGGACTCTGCATGGTCCACGGGAGCTTCCCAGACCCTCCTAAGGGGGGCCCCTCTGCTCTCTGAGCTCCTGAATATCCTGTGTTCCTGCCCTAAAACCCTTAGGGCAGTTTTCCTTGCATTTTAAACATTGGTTCAGTGTGTGACCAAGACTTCTAGACTCACTAATGTCCAGAATGTTCCAGTCATCTCTCTGCCCTGGGAAATACTTAGTTCTCCATAAGCGCTTGCTGAATGGGTCATTTTCAGTGAGAAGTCATGGCCTTGCCTCCTCGGGGGTCCAGGTCCCAGGTCAGTGTCTGAGGGTCCATACCTAGTCCCCTTTTCTCGTGAGTCTCATTCCCGTTCTCCAGTTCCAGCCTTCTCCTGCAGCCTGGAACAGAGCAGATGCCCTTCAGAGAGCTTCCCTCAGCTGTTTCCCTCAAGGAAATAAAGAGGCATTCACCACTAGAGAATGGAGAAGCCAGGGGTGATAGAGAAGGGTATTAGGGCTCTGGTGGTGGTTGGTCCCATGTCATTGCATAGGCTCCAAAGCCAAGTCCACGCTTCACCCAGAAGCTGGGACAGAGCCAGGGTTCTTGGGTTCTTGGCCACACACAGCAGTGCTTTTCTTGACCTTCCAGTTTGCGGCGGGGGGCGGGGGGGGGCGGGGGGGGCGGCCAGTGTCAGTGTTCAGATGGTTGCATCAGGAAGGCTGGAGCACACCATCTAGGGCCTCTGTTCTCACCTTGGCCGCAGGGCAGGGGCAGCACAACTTCCGAGACTCCAGTCTGGTGCAGGCCTCGGCAAGTCACAGACATTCCTGCCACCTCCCGAGGCAGCTGCAGCCAGCTGACCACGGGCTCCCCAGCTCCTCCAGTGGTCTCCTCATCCTCCTGGTATTGGCCTTTCAGGACCCAGGAGACCCTGAGAGGTTCAGGGTTGTGTCCTAGGGCCACACAAAGCACATGGAAGGGAGGGCCAGAGGCTGGGACAAATAGGCTCAGCTCAGGTGGCTGGAAAGCTGGGGATTGCATCCTAGCTGCGGGGAATGAAGGGAAGAAGGATGTCACCCAACACCACCAGCCTCTTCCAAACCCCTAGTCCATTTGCATCTCCTTCCTTCTGGGGCCTCTGGAGATACTTCTTCCCTTCCTCTATGGCCTTCCAACTTGCCTTTCTCGGAATCTACTTTCCCCCACAGCTAGCCTTCTGGCCAGAGTATGAGCTCTGAGCTTGTCTCTGCCACATACTTTTCATCCTCTGGGCCTCCAGTATCCTTCCTACAGAGCAAGGGAAGGGAATGCATTTAATGTTCTTGATGAGGCTTCCCCTCCCAGGCCTGAAAGTCTGGGCCTAACGTGTCTATGTCCATCCCCAAATGCTCCCAGTCAATTCTACTCTCCAGAAGCTTGAGGCTTTTCTTGCCTGGCCCTCTAGTCTTCTGGGCCTGCCTTCCTTTCCCCTCATCCCTACTGACCAAGGCTTCCTCCAAGGGGGACTCCACCATCTACACCTTTCTGCCCACTACCACCCACTCCATTGCAGTCTGACACACAAGGGGCACCAGATCCCTACACTCTTAGACTCACCCTGATAGAGCAGACGGGTACCTTCTCCAAAGATATACTGGCCTGAAAACCACAGGGCACAGTAGTAGGTGCCCTCGTCAGCAGGGCCGGCATTGCCCACGGTAAGCAGTGCAGCATTCTTGGCTGGGTCCATCTCCGCCAGGAAGCGAGGATTCACACCCAAACCATAGGTTGGGGGAGTCCCTTCTCGCTGACTCAGCAGGAAGGTGGGGCCACTCCCCATCAGCTGCTGGTACCAAGACACGACGTGAGCGCTGGCAGGGCTGCCCTGCACCACACACCAGATCTGTGGATTGCCTTGTCCACTCATCACAGAAGACTGAGGCTGGAACAGAGAGGGCTGGGAGACCTCCGAGGCACCTGCGGAGGCAGAGAAAATAGCGAGCTGCTCAAAACCAGTCAATGATCACTTATTAGACCCTGTGAGCTCAGCCTAGCATACAGTCTTACTAGAGGACCATTTGACAATGCCTGTCAAGACTGCAAATCATCATACTCTGTGACCTGGCAATTTTATTTCCATAAATTTATCTAATGAAAATAATGGAACTCGTGTATATGGGTATACCTACAAAGATGATTATTGCAGTACTCATCTTAAGTAATGAGAAGCTAAATATAATTAGAAGAGGTCATCAGCCCCCCCAAAAGGAAAATGTAGAACTCTCACTTCTGAAGAGGATGGAGTAGTTGGCAGCCAAATGATGTTCCCAATGAAAATAACTTAGGAAAGCCAGAGAAACGGGTGATATTTCAAGTATAAGAGAGTTACAGAAGCAACAGCAGCCAGAAGGGTTAAGGTTGTGGAGAGGGGAGAACCGTGGAGATGCAAAGTGACTATTTTCAGCCCCTTGGCATTTGCTGACTCAGGCAAGAGGTTAAGGATCCAGGTTTTCCCCAGGCAGAAGGGTTTTTACAGTGCTAACTTACAAGAGAAATTAGCAGAGGTTTTTATAGTCTCAAAGGCTGGAGTGACAAAATTGATGGCTTGAGAAGCCTCAAATACAAGTTCAGGTTTCATGCCATTTTCTGAAGTCCGAAAGTTTACAAGATGGGAACCTTAAAAGCTAAGCCCAGACCTCTGTAAAGCAGAGCAGAACTTTGCAGAGTCACAGTACTGAGACGATAAAAGACCAAAATTCAACCTCTCTCAAAAGGAAAGACCCTCCTGTATACACCAGGATTTCAGCTGAACACCCCAAAGGGGTGAACCCTAGGGACAAGGCAAATGAGAAGTAGATGGAACTCTATGAAAACTGCGTCTTGTAGACTTCCGAATAATTGTAGCAGGAATTCTGGAATTAGAAAGCCACCATTTGACAACCACCAGAGTAATAATTGCTCAGGTAGGAACCATCAGTAGATGATGAAAAGTTTTGGGCTTTTGGTTTGGTTTGTTTTTGTTTATGTGTTTTGAGATCGGTGTCTTCATAGATTCTAAATATTCCTCCCCCAAATTACTTGTTAACTACAGAGAGAGAGAGAAAAAAAGTAATTTATAGTGGATAAACCAGGCACAGTTTAGCCACATGATCAAGATTAATATCAGCAGGAATGGGGCAAATAGTCATCCTGTACCTCCTCATATAACACAACCTCCTTTCCGTGGTATTCCTGTCAAAAATGCAAAACCTAAATCTAATCCTGAGGAAACATCAGACGAACCCAGGCTGAGGGATGTTCTACAGAATAACTGGCCTGCACTCTTATCATGAAGACTAAGGAACTGTTCCACATTAAAGGAGACAAAATAAAGATACGATAACTAAGTACAGTGTGATCCCAGATTGGATCCTGGACCATATTTTTTGTTGTTCTAAAGAATACTGGAGAGAGAACCGGTGAAATTTGAGTAAGATTGGTAGGTTAAATCCCATAATAATGTTGGCTTCTTGATTTTTTTTAATTTGATGAGACTTTTTTTTATTAACATATAATGTATTATTTGTCTCAGGGGTACAGGGCTTCTTGATTTTGATTATTGTACTAACCATGTTACACTAAGACTGATGGCTGACATCTTGTCAGATATGATGAAAGTCAGAAGACAATGAAAAGAGATATTTAAAATTCTGGGGTGAAAAAAAAACCTGACGCAAGTTTTTTGTCTGCTTGTTTGTTTTCCTAATGAAAACTGCCTTTAAAAGAAAGGTGCTCTCAAATAAAAGCTGAGAAAATTTGTCTTTATGAGACTTTCACAAAAGGAATCCTAAAGGGAAATCTTCAGGCAAAAGAAAAGTGATCCTAGATGGAAATAAGGAAATGCATGAAAGAATGAAGAGCGCTAAAAAAAAAAAAAAAAAGAATGAAGAGCGATAGAATGGGTAAATAATGTGGTTAAATATAAATAAACATTGCCTGCACAAAGCACTACAAATGTCTTTAAAATATATATTGACTTAAAATGTCATATCAGAACAACACAAAATGTGGGAGGATGCAAGTGAAGTTAAAGTACTCTAATATCCTCACCATCCTGGAGAAATGATCAACATAATGTTATATTAGAGCATGAAGTCAGAAATGCATATTTTACTCTCTAGGAGTAGCCACTAAAAGAATAATAAAAGAATGTATAATTAGCAAGTTTTTAGAGGAGGGAATGATATTTTTTAAGAGAATCCAAAAGAAGGCAACAAATGGAGGGGCGCCTGGGTGGCTCAGTGGGTTAAAGCCTCTGCCTTCGGGTCAGGTCATGATCTCAGGGTCCTGGGATTGAGCCCCGCATCAGGCTCTCTGCTCAGCAGGGAGCCTGCTTCCCCCTCTTTCTGCCTGCCTCTTTGCCTACTTGTGATCTCTCTCTCTCTCTCTGTGTCAAATAAATAAATAAAATCTTGAAAAAAAGAAAAAAAGACAACAAATGGAGAAAAAGGAAGAAGAAACAAGCAATAGAGTAGATACAAAACCAAATATATTAGTAATTATGCTAAACATAAGTGGATTAAATTCTATGATTAAAAGACTTAGAATGGATCAAAATCTAACAACTATAACCTGCTAATCAAAGACAAACCCTAAATATTAGGGCATCAAAACACTGAAGGTAAATATATTAATATAACTGGTATAGTTAAACTAATATCAGAAACCAAGTAGACTTTAAGGCAAGAAACAGTATGAGAGATAAAGATGTACACTTAATGATGTAAGGGACTCATTCTAACATAAACCCAGCCATATCAACAATCATATTAGGGGCACCTGGGTCGCTCATTCGGTTGAGCAGCTGCCTTCAGCTCAGGTCATGATCCTAGGGTCCTGGTATCGAACCCCACATCTGGCTCCCCGCTCAGAAAGGAGTCTGCTTCTCCCTCTGCCTGCTGCTCCCCGTGCTTGTGCTCTCTCTCTCTCATTCTATCTCAAATAAATAAATACAAATATTTTTTAAAAAATAATCATATTAAATGTAAGTGATCTAAACACTTCAACTAATTCGATAATAGGCCCAACTATATCCCATCACAATAAACCCACTTAAAGACAAAAATAGTTTAAAGGAAAAAAGATGGGAATGAGATACTACACTACTACAATTAAAAAAAAACCTGAAGGGGCAGTATCAAAATCAGATGAAGTTGATTTCAGGGCAAAGTATATTACTGATGGTAAAAAGTTTTATTTCATAATTTTTTAAAAGATTTTATTTGACAGAGACACAGAAGAGAGAGGGAACACAAGCAGGGGAAGCTCAAGAGGTTAGAAGCAGGCTTCCCTCTGAGCAGGGAGCCCGATGGGGGCCTCGATCCCAGGACCCTGGGATCACGACCTGAGCCGAAGGCAGACACTTAATGATGGAGCCACCCAGGCGCCCTTTATTTCATAATTTTATTTTTTTAAGACTTTATTTATTTATTTATTTGACAGAGAGAGAGATCACAAGTGGACAGAGAGGCAGACAAAGAAAGGAGGAAGCAGGCTCCCTGCCGAGCAGAGAGCCCGATGCGGGGCTTGATCCCAGGACCCTGAGATCATGACCTGAGCTGAAGGCAGAGGCTTTAACCCACTGAGCCACCCAGGCGCCCCTATTTCGTAATTTTAAAAAGCTGAATTCATCAAAAGAATTTAGC
>CM052803.1:38726831-38786622 GCA_028533885.1 Nasua narica | reverse complement strand
GGCAAGTATATACTTCACTTTTTTAAGAGACTGCCAAACTCTTTCCTAAAGTGTGCAATTTTACATGGCCACCAGCATTAATACGCAGGCTCCAATCTCATGAACATTTGGGAGTGCCCGTCTCTTGGACTGTCCTCCTTCTCCTGGATATATAATGGTATCTCTGGGGCTTTAATTTTCATTTTCTTAGTGACTAATGATGTTTAGCATCTTTTCACATGCCTTTTCTCCACTCATATATCTTTTTGTGTGAAGTATCTATTAAATTCTTTGGCTCATTTTTTTAAATGGTCATTTGTGTGGAATATCTTTACACACATCTTTTGTGTGAAGTGGCTTTAACCCACTGAGCCACCCAGGCACCCCCATTCGTGAGGGATATTGATCTATAGTTTTATTTTCTTGTGATGTCTTTGTCTGACTTTGATATCGGGATAATACCAACCTTATAAAAGGAGCTGGGAAGGCTTTCTGAAAAGTTCATGTGTGATTAGTATTATTCCCTCCTTAAATATTTGATTAGACTCAGCTGTGAAGCCATTTGCCCCTAAACTTCTCTTTGTGGGAAGATTTTTAAATTTTTCATTCAATTCCTTTTATTGTGATATCTGGAATATATCTGCGATATTCAGATTTCCTATTTTTTCTTTTTATAGTTTCATTTTAATTATTTAAATATTTAATTCAATATTTAATTGATTCTGTTGTCTAGAAGTATAAATGGGAAATTAATTGTAATACAGTAATATTTATTTTGCATATGAAACTGTACAATTATTGCAAATAATGATTTATTCTTATAGTATGAGACTTTTAATAAATAATGAAAATAAACAATGACATAAGACTGTTATAGCCTCTGTCCATATATATGTGCATATATATTTGTAAATCACCCACCCAATAACTTGTATATTTATTTTTGCATAAACTTTTAATCTTTGTTCATTTTCTTTGATCCTCCTTGAAATGTTTCCGATATAATAGTATAATGTAAATAGCTACATTTTAAAAATCGATTTTAAGGGCGCCTCAGTGGCTCGGTGGGTTAAAGCCTCTGCCTTTGGCTCAGGTCAGGATCTCAGGGTCCTGGGATCGAGCCCCACATTGGGCTCTCTGCTCGGCAGGAAGCCTGCTTCCCCTTCTCTCTGCCTGCCTCTCTGCCTACTTGTGATCTCTCTCTCTCTCTCTCTCTGTCCAATAAATAAATAAAATCTATAAAAAATAAATAAAAATAAAAATGGATTTTACTCTAAGCAATATAGACATTTTTAAATTTCGCAGCTATTCACATATAAATAAAAAGCATATTTTAAAATATTAATTATATTAAGAAATTCTCTTCCATTTGGTTTCTCAATTTAAAATGGGTATTATGTGAATATGAATTAAGATTTCCTATTTCTTGGGGCGACTGGGTGGCCAGTCATCAGGCATCTGCCTTCGGCTCGGGTCCTGATCTCAAGGTCCTGGGATCGAGTCCCACATCAGGCTCCCTGCTCCGTGGGAGGCCTGGTTTTCTCTCTCCCACTGCTACTGCTTGTGGTTCCTCTCTCACTCTTTCTCTCTCTCTGTCAAATACATAAATAAAATCTAAAAAGAAAAAATATTTCCTATTTCTTTTTTTTTTTTTTAAGATTTTATTTATTTATTTAAGAGAGCATAAGAGGAGGATGGGAGACAGAGAAGCAGCAGATTCCCCGCTGAGCAGGGAGCCCGAAGGGCTCGATCCCAGGATTCTGGGGTCATGACTGAGCCGAAGGCAGATGCTTAACCAACTGAGCCACCCAGGTGCCCCTCCTATTTCTTCTTGAATCAATTTTGGTAATTTGTCTTTCTAGGAATTTGTCCATTATACTTACATTGTCTATTTTATTGATGTGAAGTTGTTCTTAATATTCCCTTACAACTTTTTTTATTTCTATACTATCAGTCATTATGATGTCCCCCTCCTAATTTAGGGAGTTTTGTCTTTTCTTTCTTTTGTAGCTATTTATGAGAAGAAAATTTTAAATTGTACAATCATGTTGACAGCAGCTTTATTCATAAGAAACAAGTTTAAAACTACCCAAATGTCCATCTATAGGAAAATGAAAATATGAACTACTACCAGCAACTAAAAGCAAACAAACAGGGCACCTGGGTGATGCGGTTGGTTAAGCATCCAATTCTTGGTTTTGGCTCAGATTGTGATCTCAGGACCATGAGACTGAGCCCCACGTGGGCTCCACGGTGATCACAGTTTCTGCTGAAGCTTCTCTCCCTCTGCCCATCCCCACCTCGCATGCTCTTTCTCTAATAAATAAATCTTTGAAAAAAACACCCCAAAACATGAGGCATCTGGGTGGCTCAGTCATTTAAGCATCTGCCTTTGGCTCTGGTCATGATCTCGGGGTCCTGGGACAGAGTCCCGCGTCAGGCTCCCTGCTCAGAGAAGAGTCCGCGTCTCCCTCTCCTGCTGCTCCCCCTGCTTGTGCTCTCGCTCTCTCTCTCTCTCTCAAACAAATGTTTATTTAAAAAAACCCAAAAACAACCTACTGAAACAGATCACAGCACAGATGAATCTGATAGACACGGAGAACATAGGCATCTCGGCCTTAAAGTGTGCATATCCTAGGAGTCGGTTTATCTGACATTGAGAATAAGAGAACTAATCCACGGTGATAGAAATCAGAAGAGAAGTTGCTCACTGGGGGGATCAGCCATTCGAGAAAAGACGTGCCCATTCCCAACGCCCACCCCAAACACCCAGCATGAAATGCCACGTAAAACAAGGTCCAATGCCTTGTTTAGGGAGTCCTGCTTCGCGGCGGTGTTCACGGAGGCCCGGGGGTGGCAATGACAATCCCAGGGTCACACAGAGAGTCTCGGTTAGAACCTAGGTCTTCAGTGGTCTGGTGTTTTACCCCCTCAGTTCCTCCTGGTCTTCTAGCTCCTGAGGCTGGCCTCCCCCTAGCCTCCCTCCGCAGTGAGCCAGGGCCCCTCAAAAGTCACCCCCCATCCCAGGCCTCAGAATGTATCTTGCTACCTGTCCCAAGTACTTGGTACGGTGCTACTCAGGAGAAAAGCCACATTTACCTTTGCAGCCTGGGAGCAAGAATCGGGTTTTGTTTCCCGGCATCCAGCAGGGCGGTGGGACTTGAACTCAGAGGACGACAAGGTAAATGAAGGCCATTTGCACTGGTATCTAGGAACGGGAACACAGAAAGCCTGGATCAGCTGGGATACACCCTGTGCTCGCCGGGTGACCCGAGGCAAGTCCCTTAGACACCGTGAGCCCAGCTTTGTCGTGTACAAAATGGGCATGGCATCTGCTATGCCCAGTGTTGTTGCGACAATTCAGTGAAGTCACATGTGTCCCTGTGCTTTGTGAGCTCTGGAGAGAAAGGTTGCTGTTAAGCATTGCTAGGACCCAGGCAGGATGAATCTGAAAGCAGGTGTGGCCACCTGTTGGAGGAAGAAGAAACTCCCAAGGCCCCAGGTATTGGGGGGGGGGGGGGCGACGACACTGCACAATCCCAGGCCAGCTTAGGGGTCCTTGTGCCTGGCCCTGCCCCCACCCCTTCCCCATACCCACGACAATATCCACTTTCCACCCGTGTTTCTGCCCAGAAAGCCAAGCCCACTCGCATCTCATTGGAATTTCCCAGGTAGGTGACATCAGCTCTGAGAGGGTGTGGGCCTAGAGGTCAGGGGTCACACAAACTCCAGAAGGAGAAAGTAGCTGGCTCCCAAGGCCGTCTTTTGTGGTGAGTGATTAACCTTTGATCTGCCCTGAGGTGGAGTGTGGGCATTTGGTGTGGCCTGTGGGATAGCCTTGTCTTTCCTAAGAATTGTGGGCCTAGGTGCAAATCTGTGCAAATCTGTTTCATTGTATTCTGGTGGGATCTTGGAGGCCTCAACCAGGCCCTGAAGCATCATGGCGATTTACTGCTCCCCCCCGCCCCAAGCGACACTGCCTGATTGTCTACAGTCCCTCTTGTTCCCTGCAGGACTCCAGTCAGCCAAGGGCATCACGTGTTCTCCTCTGCTCAAGGGGGCCCTCTCCGGGCCTGCAGAATGAGGGGAACGAGGGGGCTGCCGGGACTGGGGCCCAGTCCCCTACACTCCCCACACAGACACTGCCCAGAGTCCTAAGGCATGCTTTTCCTCCTACAGGTGCAGCCCTAGCCCATTCTCCTCCAAACCCAACCTCCCAGTGCCCTCACCCAGCAGTGGTACCTGCTCGGTCTGTGATTACCATCCAACCATGTTTAATTCATGGCTGGGGGTTGGGACGAACTTCCCAAGAAAGGGAAGAATTCCCCTGGGATTCCTGCCTGCCTGCCCTGGGCCTGGAACTGGGACTAGAGGCTCCCGGTGGGCCGGGCCGGGAGGACACTGTCCCAGCCGGGCCGGCCATCATTTGCTAATCCACCGCCCTGGAATGTCTGCGGGCCAATCAGCGGGGGCTCCCGGGGCTCCCCGAGGGCGCCAATAATCCTGCAATGATTAGCAGGGGCACGGGGTCAGTGCACACTGCTCGGTTGGCTGCTGTGGGCAAGGGCCGCTAGAGGCTGGAGGAGGGAGGGAGCCCTTGGGATTGGCGCTGGCTGGCTCTTCATGCCAGTGTCGACGGGAGGCCTTTCGGATACACTGATTACTCACACCATCCTCCCCCTTTTGTCTGCCAGTCCAGCCTGCCCCCTGGAGATTGCCAGTGGCTCTCGCTAGCTCAGGAAGCAAGCGGACGGCTGAGCCGGGCGCCCAACAGGCCCATGCTGGGGCCGGCGCCCTCCGCCAGGCTGGGGGGCCCCCGGCCCGGCCCCCTGCCCGTGCTCCTGGCTCTCCTTGGCATGGCCTGGTTGGAGGCAAAGCTACTCCAGCTGCAGGAGGAAAAGGCTCTGACGCCTGGAGGTAAGGTGCACCCCCCAGGTGAGGAATGGGGGAGCAGCTAGGAGTGCCGCAGAGAGGTGCCAGGAAGGCCTGAGCTCTGGGCGGGCTTGTGTAGTTCAAATAGCACCCCCACCCAAGGCAGTCCAGGAACCCCAGAAGGATGGGGAGGCTGGGACTGGGGAGCAAGAGGAATGAAAGGGAGTGGGCCCAGGCTTGGGGGGGCAAGGAGGAATAGCAGCCCAGAGCCTGT
Organism: Nasua narica; assembly: GCA_028533885.1. Classification (NCBI taxonomy): domain Eukaryota; kingdom Metazoa; phylum Chordata; class Mammalia; order Carnivora; family Procyonidae; genus Nasua; species Nasua narica. Next base: position 38,781,497 of record CM052803.1, on the reverse strand, counting down.
AGCTGGAGCCCCAGGGCTGCCCTTCCACACACCCAGGCCAGCCCCCAGCTCAAGGGCCCCTGTACACCGGCCTCCCTCCCAGGCCCCCAGCTCTCTGTCTCTCAAGGCCGTCCATCCCTCTCACCATCCCCCCCATCCCCCGTGCCCCTCTCCCATCAGCTCTTATCCCTTAAGGGCAGGGCTGCCCTCTCAGCTTGCCACAGCCAGGGTCACCCCTGGGAGCCTAGGTCCCGCCGTGCAGGAGGCCTGACCTTGTCTCCCGCCCCAGCCCTGAGCAGTAAGGAGACGTTCCTGCTCCTCTCGGTGCACAACCGTCTGCGCAGCCGGGTGCAGCCCCCCGCGGCCAACATGCAGAGAATGGTGAGTACCCCAAGGCTGGCTCGCCGAGGCAGGGGCTGGAGGGGCAGCCCTGAAGACGGCTCAGGAGGCCAGGCCGGTGGCAGGTGCCCTTCCGCCAGGCAGGGCAGGGGGACAGCCAGTCACCCTGCCCACGGTGGGGGGTGGGGGGGGGACCGCGCCTGGTTGCTCGGACTCCGAGGCGTTCTGCTTCCCAGAAGGGCCAGTCCTTTGGCCTTTCCTTGCATCCCATCCCGTTGCCCTGGAGACCAGAAGACAGGGAAGGAGCCCCGCAGGAAAGAGGAGCTCCACAAAGGAGTCCCCGCGCGCGCGGGATCAGAGGGGCAGAAGACTGGGAGGGAGAAGCGTCCTGCTTGAGGGAGGGGGCTGGAATGTGACCAGGACCCAGTGCTTCTTCACGGTTTATCTGGGTGACTAGGAGGGGCCCCTCCAAGGTCCGCACTCCTCTGGGGGCTGGGGTAGGACGTGCAGGGTCGGTGGTGTCATCCCGGGGCCCAGAAATGCTGCCCCGACACAGGCCAACAGGCCTGGGGGTGAGGGCGGGATGGTGTGGGGGTGGACAGGGTTCCCCATGGCTGCCTCCCATAAACTCCTCCAGGCTGGCTCAGCAGTGGTGACCTTGAGAGCTCCCGGGTCAGTTTCCCAGGAGGTGGGGGTGGGGCGGGCCAGCGGGAGGGGGGTCGCTTCCCCTCCTTTCACTGCTCTGCAGCAGCTCTGGCCCTCCTCAAGCCCAGGTCCTGGCTCCCACTGCCCAAGCTCCGTGCTCCCAGCTCAAGCGCCTGGCGAGGAGGTGCTCCCCCTCATCGGGTCATCAGTGTCGACACTTTTCATGCCCCTTTGGCCAAAGTCTTAAAAATCAGCATTTCATAAAAGATAAGAATGAAGCCCCACCACTCAACCTCCCTCACCTCTGTGGGTCTCTAGGGCTTTAACCCAGTGGAGGCTAAGGCTCTTAGGGTGGTGCAGGGCGGCCAAGCCCCCGCCGCCCCAGGCAGTCCCCACTGATCCAGTTCTGGTCGCATCAGAGGTAAAATCCTAACAGCCATCCAGCCTACGGTGGGTCAGGCATTCTCCTCACTGCACCCCTCCCCGTACCCTTGAATCCTCACGACAATCTTACCCTATGGGTACCTCACTGTCCCATTTTACAGATGAGAATGTTGCATCTCATAGAGATTAGGGGACTGCTAGAGGCCACACCGCAGGGGTGAGGTGGCCGGGCTGGCCCAGGGCGTGGTGATGGGGTAACTCAAGTCTTCTGGATTGTCGAGCCTCTCATTTAAGAGAAGAGGGGAACGAGCCTCTCATTTAAGAGAAGAGGGGAACGATTAGGTGGCTGTAGGGGTATGAGGGGAAGTCTGCTGGCGTATGAGTGGGGAGAGAAGATTAGGGCCACTCCAGAGAACGGCGCTGGCTGGGGCCAAAGCCCTGAGGCCAGGAGTCTCTCTGGTCCTGCTCCCCCACTGGCACCCCTGCACAAGGCCAGGTGGGGGGCGGGCAGACAGGACAGAAAGAATGTCCTGGCCGCTGAGGCCTCCTGCATCAGAGAAAACCCAGATGGGGGCAACCCAGCCTTCCTGACAATGGCTGGAGCCCGTTGTACCTAATGGCAGGCCAAAAACCAGTTTGAATGGCTGGGGCCCTGTCCTGGGCTCCCATTGCTGGACAGAAGAATCTACCACGGAAGCCCAGCCCATCGCCCAGGCTGGCACTGCTCCCTCAGGAACAGCCGTCCCCCTCTGATGGCGCCTAAGGCAGGAGTCAGGAGGCTGGAAGCTCTCAGTCCCGGCTAGAGCCAGGCTCCGGGGCAGGTGCCCAGACCTCGCTGGTGCTTCTCCCAGCGCATCTCCGAGAGCTCCTTGCAGGCCCGGTCTGGCCTTCCCTGGCCCCGGGGAAGTGGGTGAAACAAGACTCCCTGTCCAGTGCTCTTGGCCTGACCCCCACACCCGGGGCAAAGGGTGGGGGAAGTGGGATCACTAAGGCCTGGTCCAAAGGTCCCTGCTGACATCTCTGTTTGTGCGGCCCCCAGGACTGGAGTGAGAGCCTGGCCCAATGGGCTCAGGCCAGGGCGGCCCTCTGCGGCGCCCCAGCCCCGAGCCCTGCGTCAGCACCTCGGGCCGCCCAGCAAGTGGGCTGGAACGTGCAGCTGCTGCCAGCGGACTCGGCGTCTTTCGTCGCTGTGGTGGGCCTGTGGTTCGCCGAGGGGCGGTGGTACAGCCACGCGGCCGCCGAGTGTGCCCGCAACGCCACCTGCACCCACTACACTCAGGTGAGGCTGTGGCACCGGCTCCCCGGCCCCCGGGGTCAGCTCACGAGGGCCACCGGTCGTCTTCAAATGGGTGGCCGCTCCTCCTCTGACTTGGACAGTTTTCCTTTTCTCAGCTTTAGGTATGAATTATTTCAAACATAAATCTGGTAAAGGACTCCCTTTTACCCACAACCTACATTTAGAAAATGTTTAACTATATCTGCGCTCGCCTATTAAGAAAAAAACAACTAGGGGCGCCTGAGTGGCTCAGTCGGTTAAAGCGTCTGCCTTCGGCTCGGGTCATGATCTCGGGGTCCTGGGATCGAGCCCCGCATGGGCTCCCTGCTCGGCGGGTAGCCTGCTTCTCCCTCTCCCTCTGCTGCTCTCCCGGTGCTCTCTCACTCTAAGAAATAAATAAAATCTTTTCAAAAAAAAAACACAAATGGGCACCTTCCATTGAGTATTCGATCCTTCCCCCACTGAAACACACCGCCACATGGCCTACACCGAACTCACATCTGCCCGTAGGTCTGTTTCTGTCGCCAAGTTCTTGATTCTGTCCTGTTGTTTGTTTTTTTAATCCTTGCACAAATCGTGTTTTAATTATTACGGCTTTATAGAAACTTTTGAAATGAAAATTCCCTGTACTATTAATATTGTTCAAAACCGTGTTGCCTGTGTTCAGCTCCCGATTCTCCCATATGCTATGCAGGCGTGGATTTTTTTAACCACGGATTTTTTCAACTTTTGGAGATGGTCTACCTTGTCTTGAGACTGTTTTGCCAACTTCTGTTTTCTAGGAAGCTGTCCATTTTATGTCTTCCAATTGATTGTGGGCAGAATTGTTCAGTATTGAAGAAAGAGTTAAAGCTAGGATTAAACAGGGTAGGGGCACCTGGGTGGCTCAGTTGGTTAGGCATCTGACTCAATTTTGGCTCAGGTCATGATCTCGGGGTCTTGGGGTCCCACCCTGGGTGACTCTGCGCTCAGCACTGACAGAGCCTGCTGGAGATTTTCTCCCTCTCCCTCTCCCTCTGCCCCTACCCCTGCTCCCTCCGTCCTTCTCTCTCTCTCAAATAACAAATAAATCTTTTAAAATAAGTAAAGAAAGGAGAAAACACAGTTAGGAAATTTAAATAATACATTTTAAAATCAAAGACCTCGTGATGGAAAACAGGAAACACGTAGGCCCGACTGACAATGAAATCACTGAACAGCAAAACTCACAGGATGTAGCCAATGAAGTTTAGAGGGAAATTCATAGCTTTAAATGAATACAGCAGAAATGGAAAAAGCCTTAAAAATTAATGAGCTAAGAACACGTATCAAGAATATAAAAAAATAATACAGTAAACTGAATAAAGTAGGAGAAAGGAAGTTATGTGGGTGCCTGGTTCACTTCATCTGTGGAGCATGTGACTCTTGATCTCATGGTCATGAGTTCGAGCCCCACGTTGGGTGTAGAGGTTACTAAGAAAAATAAATACAATTTAAAAAACAGAAAGTAAATAATAAAAATAAGAGCTGAACGTCGGTCAAGCATCCGATTCTGGGTTTCGGCTCAGGTCATGATCTCGGGGTTGTGAGATCGAGCCCTGTGCCGAGTTCTGGACTCAGCACGAGGTCTGCTTGGGATTCACCCTCCACCTCTGCCCTTCCCCCTGCTCTCTCTCTCAACTAACTAAATAAATAAATAATTTTTTAAACAGGGATTTAAAAAATATTTCCTGGGACGCCTGAGTGGCTCAGTTGGTTCAGTGTCTGCCTTCAACTCAGGTTGTTCTGGGATCCAGTCCTGCACTGGGCTCCTTGCTCAGCAGGGAACCTGCTTCTCCCTCTGCCTGCCGCTCCCCCTGCTTGTACGATCTTGCTGGCTCTCTTGCTCTCTCTCTGACAAATAAAGAAAAAAAAATTTCCTGTGTCTGTAGCTAGGTCATTTTCAACTTTTCAGCTTTGTTTATTTTCACCTCCTCTCTTGCATTCTTTACCAGTCGTCCCAGAGATGTGTCTATTTTAACAAATCAGCTTTTGTTTCATCCTTTTTCTCTTTAAGATTTCTGCTCTTATTTTTATTATTTACTTACTTTTTAAAATATATATATTTTTAAAGATTTTATTCATTTATTTGACAGAGAGAGAGGGATCACAAGTGGGCAGAGAGGCAGGCAGAGGGAGAGGGGGAAGCAGGCTCCCTGCTGAGCAGAGAGCCTGATGCAGGGCTCGATCCCAGGACCCTGAGATCATGACCTGAGCCAAAGGCAGAGGCTTTAACCCACTGAGCCACCCAGGCACCCCTTAAAATGTATTTAATGGGGTGCCCCCATTATTTACTTTCTTTTACTTTATTCTGCTTACTCTATTATTTTTTATATTTGATCCCAGGACCCGGGGATCATGACCTGTGCCGAAAGCAGACGCTTAACTGACTGAGCCACCCAGGCGCCCCAACCATTCCCTACCTCTAAGTTATTTACTTGGAGATTATATTGCATTGAATTTATAGAATGCAGCCCATGGGATGTCGTTCCCTTGGTGTTTGTTGAATCTTGCTTTGTGGTTAAGTGAAGGGCCAATGTTTGCAAATATCTCATGCATTCCTAAAAAGAATATATTTTCTCTATTGGGGACATGTGCCTCTGTCTCCCTACGTCATGGCTGTCATTTTGAGTGCTACAGGAGTTTGCTTAGCCATTCCCCTGCATTGGCTGTTGGTACTGTTTTCCAGCTGTCACAAAGTAAGATTTTCAGGCAACATGCCGAATCCCATCAGAGGCCCGGACCTGTCAGCTACAGGGAGTAACACTCCCCCCAAGTTCAGCATCCTGTGATTCTATAGGTTGGCAATTGGGCCTGGGCCCCGTGGGGCGGTTCTTCTGCTCTTTGCTGGGCCCATGAGCGAGTGCAGCCAGCCGCTGCGTGGGCTGGGAGCTGGGCGTCTAGAGCGGCCTCAGCCGGCTCCCTTGTGCCTGTGGGGTCTCCACGCCGAGGTTCAAAACCAGCTCAATATCATTTTTTGTTTTTTTTTTTAATAACATAAAATGTATTATTTGCTTCAGGGGTATAGGTCTGTGATTCATCAGACTTACACAATTCGCAGCACTCATCATAGCACATACTCTCCCCAATGTCCATCAATATCATTTTTTTAAAGACGTTATTTTATATGTTTTAAGAGAACAAGAACGAGAGTACACACACACACGCACGGTGAGGCTGGGCAGGGGAAGAAGCAGAAAATCCCAAGCAAACTGCGCTGAGCCCAGAGCCTGACACAGGGCTTGAACTCACAACCTTGAGATCATAACCTTGGCCTAAACCAAGAGTCGGACGCTTAACCAACAGAGCTACCCAGGCACCCCCAGCTCAACATCACGTCTACTGCGTTCTGTTGGCCAATGCAAGCCACAGGGCCAGCTGGGTTCAAGGCTAGAAAAGAGAATCCTCCTCTTACTGCAAAGGCCTGTTTAAGGGGCTGCAGGGTGGATGGAAGGGTTGTAGCCACGTGTGCGACCTGTCACAAGGCCTTTGAGGTCCAAGACTCTCGTCACTCTCCCCCAGCCATGATTCTCTCCTTTCTTCAGGTATCTGCCGATCCAAACCTCTCCACTCCCCCCCTCCCCCAGAAAGCCTTCCTAGGCGGTGCCCCCCTGTCCTCATAGCCCTGCTCAGCACAGCTGCTGCTCCAGAGGCCCCGAGGGAGGTCTGTCTGCCTCACTGGGGGCAGAGGCTGTGTCTCCCTCCCCCGGGCAAGCATCATCAGTGTTGTCGGCCCCCAGACGGGACAGGGTTCCTGAGCCACCGTGTCTCCGGCAGCTCGTGTGGGCCACCTCGAGCCAGCTGGGCTGTGGACGGCACCGGTGCTCTGGGGCCCAGGCCGACATGGACGCTTTCGTCTGTGCTTACTCTCCCGGGTAAGGCCCCATCACGGCGGCTGCCCCGCCATCGACCAATGGGCTTGGGCCGGGGGGGCGGGGGGCTGCCTTCACCCAGGGTAGGACGCTCAGCACCCACTCAAAGGGGTTTACCCCTGGGTCTGTACCCTCTTGGGGAGAAGATGCGGAAGTGGGCAGCACTATTCTGCTTTGCCCCAGGGAAGAATGGGCTGTTTGTCTTAGTTTGGAGGCCATCTTTCCTTTCCTATGACATCTCCGCATCTCCTCCGGCTCCCTGACTCCCTGGCCAGGCCAGAAGTTGCTGGAGGGGCCACGGGGCAGGCAGCAAGGCCACGCCTGCCTTGCCCAAGGCCAGGCCCTTGCAGCCCTCTGGCACTTGCTCTCACAGGGGCAACTGGGAGGTAAACGGGAAGACAATCGTCCCCTATAAGAAGGGCTCCTGGTGTTCACTCTGCACCGCCAGCGTCTCTGGCTGCTTCAAAGCCTGGGACCACGCAGGGGGCCTCTGTGGTAAGTGCCAGACCCGCCTGCCTCCTGCTGGGGCAGCGGGAACAAGAGAACTCCGTGTGGTGACCCTTGTGGAGGGTGGCAGCATCTGGTGGGACTGTCCTCACAGCCCTGGCCCTTGGCACCCTGGGAAGCACCCCCCGGCCTGCCAGAAGGAGGCGCCCTCTCAGAGTTCATCCCCGTCTGACCAGAGGTCCCCAGGAACCCATGTCGCATGAGCTGCCGGAACCACGGACGTCTCAACGTCAGCACCTGCCACTGCCACTGTCCCCCCGGCTACACAGGCAGATACTGCCAGGGTGAGGTCACAACTCCAGGTTACAACTACCCGGGGACCCGGCGAGTGAAGTCCCTGGCAGGCAGCCGGGGGAAGGGTGGGGGGAGGGCCACATGTTCTTGTGTGGAGTGTCCAGGGGCCGTGTAGCTGGACAGAGTCCTGAGGGAGCGTGTGGCCACTGACCGGGTCCCTGCCGATCTGAACGCCACGTATGGTCGGTCATTCAGCCAACAGCCCGAGCCCCTGCCGGAGCCGGAGCCGTGTAGGGGATTCAAAGTGGAATCCAATTTGGCCCTTGGGTCCTGGGAGGGTGGGAGGACATTATCAGGATCTAGAAGTAGACTCGTCCCACTGTCCCCCTCCCAGCTCTGTGACCACAGGCAGGTCACCCCCCGAGCCCCAGTTTGCTTCTCTCCATGATGGAGATCCAACGAGACACCAGGCGTAGCAGCGGCGGGAAGCCCTGATGGGGTTCCATCCGTGAGGGTCTTTCCTGCCATGGTTGGCCATTCCCCACACTCCGAGGCCCGTGAGGGGCAGCACGGGGTCAGAGGGCTGCGGGCTGAGCTCCGTTCTCCCCCCACCCGCCCGGCAGTGCGGTGCAGCGTGCGCTGTGTGCACGGCCGGTTCCGGGAAGAGGAGTGTTCCTGCGTCTGTGACGTCGGCTACGCGGGAGCCCAGTGTGCCAGTGAGTCCTGCCCCGAGGTCCTTGGATGAGCCAGGCCACCCCCGGGAGCCCCTCCCTGGGCACGTCTCCTCCCGACACCCCGTTCACTCAACCCGTTGGCGGTTTGACACCAACCACGGTGGGGGGTATTCCCACCACAGAACCTGGCAAATGCTACAGATCATTCTTTCTTTTGTGAGAGAGAGCAAGCTGGGCGTTACACATTCCCCAGCACACTGCTGACTCCCACCCACCCTCCGGCTGGGAAAGGGCAGCCAGAGCAAGGGGCTTCTGGAGCTCAGCTCCCTGGCAGGGTGGAAGGCGTAACGCATCTGAGGTCGCCACGCGCATAGTCAGGCCCTTCTGTCCCCAGCCAAGGTGCACTTTCCCTTCCACACTTGTGACCTGAGGATCGACGGAGACTGCTTCCTGGTGTCTTCGGAGACAGACACCTACTATGGAGCCAAGATGAAATGCCAGGTGACGCTGGAGCCCAGCCTTCCCGGGGACCCCCAGGGTCTCAAGCGACAAAGAGATGGTTCCTTCGATTTCTCCTGACCTGACTCTAGTCATTAGTGTAAAGCAGGAGTCCCAAACTCAGAGGCCCCCGGAAGCCAGGAGGTCACTGAATGAGCTGAGGGACCCGGGGGGAGGGGGAAGCCCCACCCAAACCCCCTCACCCTGATCCAGCTCTAGCTGCCCGCTGCCGGGCAGCTCGCCAAATGCAGGGAGGCCAGAACTTGGGATTTTTCAAGAGAATCAGAAATTCAGATTTTCATTGCCATCTCCCGAGGTATTCATGTTGGCAACGGATTCAAATGTATTCAGGATGCCGAACAGACAAAACAGAAGCTTCCCAAGGGCAGGGCCCGGCCAGCCTGGGCCCCCCGTGCCCAGAGAGAGGAGAGGCAGGCAGGGGCGAGGAAGGGGGACCCCTACACTAAGAAGCTGTGGGGTGGGGAAGGGGGATGTCCCTGGTGGCGTGGGCGGGAAGGGCTGGCCTGAGCTCTGGGGCCTGCCAGCGTGACCTGGAGTGGGGGTTACAGGGAAAGGGCGGGGTTCTAGCCCAGATCGAGAGCCAGAAAGTGCAGGACATCCTTGCCTTCTACCTGGGCCGCCTGGAGACCAACAATGAGGTGACCGACAGCGACTTTGAGACCAGAAACTTCTGGATCGGTGAGTGCCTGGCTGGTTGGGGGAGCAGGAATGTGGGCTGCCACCCCCCTCACCCACCAGCAGACAGTAAGGGTGTGGTGAGGGCTGGGGGCCCAGGATGGGGCTGGCGACCTCCTTCCCTGGGGGAGCACAGAAGGGAGGGAGAGGGAGAGCCACGGGGGGCTGGAAGAGCTAGGAAGGGGGCTAAGGGCTGGCAGCACAAAGGGCATTAGGGAGCAGGCTCCAAGCTCGGGGTGCTCCTCTCAGGGAGCCTGGGCTCCGAGTGGGGCCCCGGGGGGGTTGGGCCAACCTCGCCTGCCGTGGCCCAGGGCTCACCTACAAGACCACCAAGGACTCCTTCCGCTGGACCACGGGGGAGCACCAGTCCTTCACCAGTTTCGCCTTTGGGCAGCCCGACAACCAGGGGTGAGTCTGCAGTGCCCTCCCTCCCCCGGGCCGGCTTGCTGAGCCTTCACATGGGGGTGGGTCTGGCTCCCGGAAGCCCCATCTGTGGGCCGGGGCTCTTAGACACAGGGGGCTTGCGGGAGGGGAAGATAGAAGCCTCTCCCAGACTCCTACTTCCATTCCCCGCCGCTGAGCCCCCAACATCTCGGCCTGGCAGGTTTGGCAACTGTGTGGAGCTGCAGGCGTCCGCCGCCTTCAACTGGAATGACCAGCGCTGCAAAACCCGAAACCGTTACATCTGCCAGTTTGGTGAGGGCCCCCCTACGGCTCCCCTCTTCTGGTCCCTGCTGGCCCGCTCCAGATGCTAGGGTGTGCAGGTCACAGACCCACAAAGTACCTGAGCACACTGGGCCCGGGGACGTCCTGCTCCCGCTTGTGGGACCTGTGGGCCCCTGAGGCCCAGGGAGGAGAGGGAAGCCCAGCCTCACATCCACGGGGCAGCTGGGCTGGAATGACAGCCTGGCCAGGGATTTCTCCAGGATCCTTTTCCTCCTGTCACCAAAGCTGCTACTTAGGGACCTGCTGGGTTGCCAGTGTTGCCTGATTCCCTAGAGCCCAGTGACCCAGGGCCGGGAGCAGAGGTGGCCCAGAACCAGCCCCCAGCAGCACCTGCTGGAAAGGTCTGGAGCTCCAAGTGGGAGCACAGCGATTTCAGACCAACTGCAGAAAGGTCCCCATCCTATGACCGCCTGGGCTGCCGTGACCCCCACTCTGTTCGGCTCCCTTTCCAGCTGAGGAGCACATTTCCCGGTGGGACCTGGGGCCCTGAGACTCGGCCGTGCCTCTCCCCTGCCAGCACCTGGATGTGCAGCCACGCTCGCCCAGCCGCCCACCTGTCTGGAACCAGGGCCAGGCTAAGACCGCAAGCCAGCATCTACAGGGGTCTCGAGAGACCCTGCGGGAAGGGAGGCAGGGCATACGAGTCAGTGCCAGAGGGAGTCTGCTCCAGAGGGAGGGGGCTGGGGGCCCCTCGGCCTGCTGTGGATCAGGAAGGTGGGGGTCAAGCACCCAAACAGGAGGCAGGGCCGGCAGACAGAAGAGACCGCTCTCCTCCGTGGTCGCCAGACCCTCCGGGGCAGACGGAGGTTCCTCGCTACCCAGCGTGCTCTCCACAAAGGATTAAACTAAGTTATGAATCAGCCGGACTTGTGACTGCTTGTTTTGAAGGGGAATTTGGCCGACCCAGGATGATCCTGGGAAGGCCAGAGGGTGCCTGAGAGGCCTCCCTGCCAGCTGCCCGCCACCCACCCCAGTCCCTTCCCTGCTCACCCATGTGACCCAGCCCACCTTCTGGAAGTTTTCCGGTCTTAGCCCCTGAGGGACGCACAGATTGAGAAGCTCTGTTTGCATCCCTGACTACTTCCTGCTCCAGCTCCTCTCACCACTGGCTGTCGGCTTTGTGCTTCTGCTCATGCCCTCCCCTCTAGTCACTGCTCGCCTCCTGCCTCCTCGTGCGCGTGTTCCTCCTGCTTCCTTTGTATCTGAACGGGGGTGTGTCAGGGCCCTGGCTCCCTCCGCTCCCTGCAGTGGTGAAGGCTGGGAGGGGCCCTCTTTAGGACAGTCACCTTGCTGGTGGGAGGTGGGAGTGTGGCCCGGGCCATGGAACGGGGACACGCAGAGCAGCCACAATTTTTACTGTGGTTGCAACCAGGAGAAACATGGAAACTCAGCTTTGACTCATCATGGCAGAAAAGGAACTTATCAAAAAGACCATGACTTAAAAATGAGCAAAGAATGTGAGTCCGCAGCTCTCCAAAGAAGCCATGCAAACGGCCGGCAAGCACCGCATCACTTGTCATTAGGAAATCCGCATCAAAACCCCACCGAGATGCCCCTTCACACCCATTAGGGCAGCTGCTACCGAGGAAATAGACGATAACAAGGCTGACGAGGCCTTGGACCAGCTGGAGCCCTTATAGGCTGCTGGTGGGAGCAGGAAATGGTGCAGCCACTCTGGAAAACTGTTTGGGGAGTCCTCGAAAAGTTCAGCACAGCTACTATTTGACCCAGCAATTCCGCTCCTAGGTCTGTACCCAAGAGAACCGCGAACTAGAATCAAGTCCTTCTGTACAGAGTTCATAGCAACATCACTCACAGGGGGTCACGCACGGGAGACTCCATCCAGATGAAATAATCAGAATAGGTAAACCCACAGAAACAAAACACACACCGGGGGTCGCCAGGGGCTGCAGGAGAATGGGGACTAACTGCTCTGGGGGTCTGGGTTTTATTTTGGAACCAAAATGTTTTGGAACTTAGCGGTGGTGGTCTCGACATGGTGAATGGACTCAATGCCCCCCAATGGGTTACCTCCGTGTTATGTGAATTTCATTTCAATTAAAAAAAAAAAAAAAAACAAGGTCTGGTCCCAGGATCCTGGAGAGAGTCAGAGAGCCAGGCCCCAAATTCTGCTACAAAGTCAGGCCAGGTAGACCCTTGGGCCGCTGCTGCCAGGCCCTGGAAACACGTCTGTGCAGTCCCAGCCTGGCCCTCCCGAGCCCGGACACCGGCTTCCCACCCAGCTGCAGCCTCCCCCGGCGGCGGCGGCCGGGCCCAGAGGCCTTTCCCTCCCGCCGCGCAGGCGGCGGTGACCGTGTCCTACCTGAAAAGTCCAGCCCAGCCTTCTCATCCGGAGGCGGAGGCGAGGTGGCCGAATGGAGAGATTCTCGGCGTCAGTCCGCAGCCCGGCAGCACCGACGTCACCTTCAAACTTGGGAGAGAAGCAAATTCTCAGCTGCCCCCAACGGACTGAATGGTGAACTTGAGGCCAGGGGTGGGGGCTTTTTTTTTGTAAACAAGATCTCCAGCTACTTCAGACCCGAGAAGCACGGGCAGAGGTGGAGTTTGAGCCTAAATTGAGACCACCTGAGCTCCAGGACAGGCTCTGCCACTTACTGCGCTCCTTTGGGCAGATTACTTAACAAGGGGCGCAGTCATCCCGGTCTGCCTGGGGCTGTCTGGGTCTTAGCACTCCCCGTCCCACAGGCTGGGAAACCCCCCAGTCCCAGGTCACCCTAATACATCTCTCTGCCTCATGTTCCTCTCCTGTAAAGTGAGGGCAATAAGGATGTCTGGTGGCTCACTGGGTTAAGCATCTGCCTTCGGCTCAGGTCATGATCTCAGGGTCCTGGGATCCAGCCCCACCTCAGGGCTCCCTGCTCAGCACGGAGTCTGCTGCTACTCCCCCTGCCCTTTCTCCCACTCTGTTATGCTCTCTTGCAAATAAATACAGAAGTTAATTTTTAAAAATGAGGATAAAGGGGCGCCTGGGTGGCTCAGTCGTTAAGCGTCTGCCTTCAGCCCAGGTCATGATCCCGGGTTCCTGGGATCGAGCCCTGCATCAGGCTCCTTGCTCAGCAGGAAGCCTGCTTTCTCCCTCTGCAATCACTCCTGCTTGTGTGCCCTCTCTCACTATGTCTCTCTCTGTCGAATAAATTAAAAAAAATAAAATAAAAATGAGGATAAAAAGTTAAATAAATAAATGAGGATAATAAACTAAGTTGGCACACTAATGTGTCTGGACCAGCGCCTGAGGCCGGTAAACACGGATGGACGTCAGCTGAGCTGACGCCCTCATTTTTTCGATTCCTTCATGCACAGAACACCATTTAAACCTCACTTGCTAACTAAGTAAATTTGTGAAATAACTGTAAGTACTTAAACCTGTGCCTGGTGGCTAGGAAATGCTCAGTAAGTCGTTAGGCTCATTTTTCTTCTTCTTCTTCGCTATCAGCAAAGGTTATCCAGCCACAATTAAGGCCAGGTTTCAAGAAGCGCTCAGAGCAAACAATTAGAACCATCCCTGAACTCTGGCCCCACGGAATTCTAAGTATCAGTACAATCAACCCCTCTCACATTCTTCCTTCCCCAGGCCTCCGGCCTCAGAATTCAGCCCCTGATCACTTTGCCAGGTTTTTGCCAATATAAATTAGCAAAATCTCTTGGTTCTTTGGGTGACTCAATGTCCTCCTGGATTTGAAGTCCTCAGCCCCCTGGGGCCTGATTTATTTCGGTTCAGAGAAAACAAGGGCTGATGGGGTAAATCACACAAGGGGACTCCTTCGCCGCAAGGTCATTTGGGGCTGTATCATTTAAGGAAACGCCAGCTGCTGGCCGCCCCTCAGCCCCGTAGCCCACTAACCCTGAGGGAGGGCAAGAAACCCCAGCTAGACATGCACGGAGGGAAGGGGTATGGGTTTGGCAAGCAGCCGGCAAGTTTCTGCATCCAGGATGTTCAAAATGACCAAGAGGCAGCGGCTGCCGGCAAGGGAGGCTCCTTCAAGGAGTGTGTGTTTCTGGGGGGCACCTAAGTCTTCCACCTTCCCAAAGAGCCCCGTTCTGAAGCCCTCTGCCCGCCACTCTCCTCTCCTTCCCAGCTGGAGACCAGGCAAGGGTGTGAGGCCACCTGATGGTGTCATTTTCTAGTCATTGATCAAGCCGTTAAGATTGGTTTTCTCATGCTCTCATCTTTGTAGAGATTTAAAGATATAAATCTTTAAATATAAAAAAGATATAAAAAGATATAAAAGATATAAAAAGTGTCCTTGGGGACACTGTCACCATATCCTGTTCTTCCCCCAAGCAAGCAGGTGCTGAGCGAGTGCTCTCGGTGCTCGTGTGACACAAAGTCTGGAGAATGGGACCGGAGGAGGCTCACATTCATTGCCATCTTGGCAGCCACGGCGGTCCACGGATGACGATTCCAGATCGAGGAAGAAAGGGCTTGGGGTCAGGGAGGGGCCCTGAAGTCACAAGCAAAACGCTGGGGTCTGATCCCAACCCCAAACAAAAAACGGGATTGAATGGACTCCCACCCACGTATTCCATGGACATCAGCGGGCACCTGCTGGGTGCCAGGTCCTGAGCACCGAGTAGGGTACACAGTGAACCGGAGCCCCTTCCTCTGCCACGGGCATAGAGTGGGGAACACCAAAGGAGAGGAGCCCAGAAACGGGACAATCTGCTGTGACAGGTGCACAGTCACCGCCTAACTGGACATCTCAGCCCTCCCCTGCATGGGTTCGGGGAGGTGGACGCTTGCCTCCCCCACCGAGAGAGGGCAGCGGGGTGTCCATCCTCCAGCCCAAGCCAGCTGCTGGCTTGGCTTCTCACCCACAGCCACCCGGGCCAGCTCCACCACGGCCGGCCCACCGGGGCTTAGCTCGCAGGCGCCAGGGCGCGGGGGCCAGCAGCAGACAGGCAGGCAAGGCGGGCAGCGGGAGGACATTCGAGAATTGACTCTGGCCACGGCTAGGTGTCTGCTCAGAGGACACGGAGATCACGGACATTTTCCCTCCTGCCTTCTGACGGTACCACCCCCAATTCCAGGGCACGGGTGATGGGGGCGATTCCCACCGTGGGTTTGGGGTGCGAAGGAGGCCAGGCGGGGCTGCCCGCTGACCGGGGCGGTGCTCTGTCTCGCGGCCTCTAACGGAGCGATAGCCAGAGCCAGCCTGGGAGCCAGTGGGGCCCTGTGCACTGGGGCCCTTCCTCACAGCCCCTCTCCCTCCCTCAGGCTCTGACCTGGTTGTTCTCTCTTCAGACTTCGACATGGCTGCAGAGGCCAGGCCGGGCCCTGCCCAGCCAGGCGAGAAGAGGCATCAGGGCACAGCCCTCTCCTGGTGAGTCTGCCCAGGGCTGCCCGCAGCCCGCAGGGGAAGGAGGCTGGTGGCCGGCTCTGGGCTCCCCTGAGACGGAACAAGATCCCCAGGAGGCCCCCTCAGGCTACTCACTGCGGCACCTGAAAGTCTCTTCTCCCTTGGCCTCACGTGTTGTCTGTAAACTGAGGGAGATGACCCCGTTCATTCCCAGGGCCCTCGTCACTGATGTCACCTAGCACCATCCTGCTGACAGAGGCCGGGTACCCCTCCTCCAGCCTGGAGCCGGGGTTAGTAGGTTCTCCCCAGGGGTTCTCCCCGGGGAGCGCCACCTGCCTGGCGACTGGGGGCTTCTCCCCGCTAGAGATGTTTGGGAAGTCGCAAATGGGAACTTGGCCTGGATGAAACCTTGCCCCTAACCTGGGAAGCTTAAAGAAAATGTTAAGAACTCTTGAAACATTTTCAGAAAGAAGCTCCCTACACTCTGCCAGCCTGCGTGCCATTGTGTGTCCCTGAACCGGGCACCTGCGGTGGCCTCGCTCAGCTCCTGGCCCTCCTGCAGGCATTCGGCAGGGGGTGGGGTGGGGCTCTCACCTTGCGGTGGAAGAGGCGGTGGGTCAGGGGTTCGCTGTCAGGAACCGCGCTGTGTAAATGCCCTGGTGCTGAAGTTCTGGTGCCTTCTGGGTTTCGCCTTGCCTCACCTTCCCCAAAGGGAGATGACGGGAGGACTGGGCTGGGGGCTGCTCCCAGAAGTCTCTGCACCCTCAGCTTGACCTTGACACAGATGAGGCCCAACATCTCCCTGCCAGCACCCACCCGGGGGTGTGTGTCACCCTGTCAGTGTGCCAGTGTGGGTGGCTTTGCCGCTGCTTTTGTTTTGGGCTGATGAGCAGGTGTCTGGTGCTGGATAACGCGCGGTTTTTGAACCTGGCGTTTCTTCAGTGATGCAGAGCTGCCTACGCTCTGTTGGCTTGCCTTGTGTCTCGTGGGAGACTCTAGGGCTTTTGTAATGCTCCGTCCCAGGGGACTCCAGGAGGGAGGACGAAGCCCTTTGTGGGGGGGCGGGTCTGGGGCAGCAGTGGGGGGCGGCAGCAGTGGGGGGCGGCAGCAGTGGGGGGCGGCAGCAGTGGGGGGCGGCAGCAGTGGGGGGCGGCAGCAGTGGGGGGCGGCAGCAGCTGTGGCTCAGGCCCCTGGGATGGTGCCCAGCGGAAGGGCAGCAGCTGAACTAATGGAATACTCCCCGTGAGAATGCATCAAGTCCAGCCTGTGTGACTTGGGCCTCAAGATGGAATTTTTCAACCCTAAGGGAAAGGTTTGTGGTGAAAGACTTGCCCCAAGTCTCCTCCCCCTGCCCCCAGTCCTGAGGACACTTGAGGGGACCTGACCTCTGCCCACAACACCATTCTAAAGCTGGGCCCTATTTCTCTTCTTGTCTGGAGGCCCGACTTGCAGACTGTTTCAATTAGCCCAGACCAGATGCGACTGTGTAGACAGGAGAGCAGGCGGCTGCCCCTGGCGGGGAAGAGGCAAGGCCACAGGATCAGGGCACAGGCTTCAGCCCTGGCTAATGACTGAGGGGGCCTGGGGGACTCTCGCCCTGCAGCAAGCACGACTGTAGGGTGCATGCACCCTGATCCCTAACTCCCAAATGCATCCTGCCCCATCTCCACTGGGAGCTCTCAAGTCTGTGCTAAGCGGTCAGTGAAGCACCATTCCTGGCTGCTTCAAAAAGGCATTTTAGGAAAAAATGCAAGGCGAGGGGGCGGGGGGCCGAAGGCGGCAAGGAGTGGATAAAATAAAAAGCTAAGAACTTGCATTGGCCGGGAATCGAACCCGGGCCTCCCGCGTGGCAGGCGAGAATTCTACCACTGAACCACCAATGCTAAGCTGAAGAAAACCCTGCCACAGAGGTTCAGAGGGTCTAGCAGCGGCCGGCTCCGCGTCTCCTTCCCAACGAGGTTTCTGGCCTGTCTCGGGGGGCAGGTGGGGGGATGCACCGGCCAATCTAAGGAGATCCAGACCGGTGACAATTTTCTCCGAGCGGTCGCGCCCAGCTGAGACGCGTCAACTTCAGGTCTGCCCTAGCCCCCAAGCCCCCCCGCCCTCTAGCTCTTGGCCCCCCGGAGGCTGCCCGTTTCCAGCACCCCGCCGGGGATCCCCGCCCCCTACTGCGACCCCCGGAGGGGGCTGGCTGCGCCCCGCCTCACGCTTTCCTTTCTCCAAGGACGGGCCTCCCACCACCGGAATCAGCATCCCGGCTGCTTCCAGGCCGCCTCTCCAGACCGCCTGAAGCCAGGAAGCGGGGGGCGGGAGTGGCCGGAACTCGCACCCACCGGCCGGGGAGGGGGAGTGGGGCAGCCAGGATGAAAGGGAAGGAGACCCCCTGAACGTCCTCCCTTCCGACGTGGTAGCCCTATAGGCCTCGCCCCCTCGTGGGCTGGGCCTGAGCTGGGGGCGTGGGCGCACAGCACCCCAAAGTTGTTTTAGAAACTGTGCTGCCCCCGCTCGCATCCCCTCCCCTCCCCCTCATCACCCCTCCGACTCCAGGCGCAGGGGGCGCCTGGGGCTCCTGAAGCTGTGTCCCCACAGAGCGTCGCTGCCCAGGCCGGGACCCAGCTGTTCCTTTGTACCCATTTCCCACCCTTCCTGGGCAACAGTTCCCTCCCTGGAGATGCGGGGCACAGGAGACACAGGGCAGAGACCGGGCAGTGAGTCTGGGGCCCTCCAAACTCCTCTCTTGGCAGGCCTGGAGCAAAGAGGAAGGTGGCCTGGCCACAGCCCTCACCTGCCTGGCCCAGTGGCGTCCTGGCCATCCCCACACAAGGATTAAGGGCTCTCACACACCCACTGTGGCTTTGGGCCCTGACTTAACTCTTCCCTTTCATCCTTTGCCAGACTAAGATCCAGAAGGTCAGCTGTTCCTGGCTCAGGCAGAGGAACCTTTGCAGGGCCCCTGTCTGGTTAGCCAGAAGGCTGCAGGCAATTATCTCTACCCCCAGCCCTCCTCCCTCGTCACGTGGAATGTGCCCCTTATCAGAGCCCAGACATGGGGAAGCTGTGGTCTCCCAAGGGGGTCTTGGTTAAGTCCCTCAGGCCTCTTCTGGTGGAGAATCCTGCAGTTCTAAGGGAAAGTTGCATGCCTCAGTTTCTTCAAGTGAAACCGG
This sequence comes from Nasua narica, assembly GCA_028533885.1. NCBI lineage: Eukaryota > Metazoa > Chordata > Mammalia > Carnivora > Procyonidae > Nasua > Nasua narica. The sequence continues at coordinate 38,763,167 of CM052803.1, read as the reverse complement.
GGTCCAGGTGAGGACATTGGCCATGGAGAGTAACCCCTTCTCCGTGTCTCTGTGGCAGCAGGTGTAACTCTGACCTGGACTACAAGCTGCACAGGGAAGATGTCCCCTACAGGTCAGTGGGTCTTAACCCTCGGTCCTCTGGGTAAACAGGTGGAGCCCCTTGGCCTGACTCCCTCTCTGTCCTGTCCCAGGAGGGTGTATGAATACCGAAGGGTCCCTCCGCTCATGTATCGTGTGCCTGTCAAGACCCGGAGGACCCAGGTGGGCTTGGGGGTCAAGAGCAGCTTCAGTCCCCACAAGGGCGCCAAGAAGAGCCACCTGCCCCGAGAGCAAATAAAGCGTGAGTGAGGGGGCACAGACCTCACCTGCAGGGCTCGGGAAGAGCTGGGCGGACATTAGCAGTGAGGGCGGGCCGGGGAGCCCAGGCAGGCGAGCCCTCTGCCCTCCGGGCCTGGTGGGACACCAGCTCTGGCTCCTGTCCAACAGTCCAGCCTGAGGAGCTGCACTCCATCAGGGGCGAGCTAAGCCAGATCAAAGCCCAGGTGGAGCATCTACTGGAGAATCTGGAATGCATGGACCAGCAGAGGGACCAGCTTCCGGGTCAAACACCTCCAACCGTGCAGCCAGGCCGCATTCCTGGTGAGCTCCAGCTTTCCCCACTGCCGCAGGTCCCAGGGGCACCTTGGGTCCTGCCGGGGCTTTCCCTCTGCAGGGCCTCTTCCTGCCTTCCTTTCCCCACTCCCTCTGGTCGTTCCTGTGGCTTGAAGACCCTGTGGCTTCTAGGTTGTTGTATGAGCCACCCCCCACCTCCCGCCCCCATCCACTCTCCAGCTATCTGGAGGCAAAGCAGTGTCCCAGCCCCTCCCCATCTTGTCCTCTCAAGCCCTAGGCAGCCTTCATCAGTGCTGGGCACCAAATGAGCCTCTCTGAGATCAGCTGGGGCCTCCAACCTGGCCATTAACTGGGGGCTCTCCCTGCGCAGGATCAGAGGACAGTAGAGAAACCAAGGGCCCAGGCAGTAAGGGTTCCTCACACACAATCACTGACCTCCAGCAGGAGCCCAGGGGCCAGAGCCCCCATCTGGAAGCAGACAGCTCTGAGGACAGCACAGACCCAGAGGAGGCAGTGAGTGGCTTGGCACGTCCCTTCATCCTCACCCTCCTGGCGTTTGGCTCCTTGTGGCCTCCCTGTGAACAAGGGAGAGACTCACGTCTGTGCAGGAGCCCACAGTGGTGGTAGAGGGGAGACCTGTGACATCTGCCCCGTGATCCCCAGGAGATGGGCCCTGCACTGCTTCTCGTCCCCTCTCAACTTGGGCTGGGACAACTCAGGGGACTAGGGGCTGGTTGAGGCCTGACACACACCACCCTCTCCTGGAAGCTGGGACGTGGGCTTTAAGCATCGCACCTTGTCGCAGGGATGCCTCATGGCCCCAGGCCCCTTGTCTGAGGCCCCGGAACCGGTTAAAACCCATCTCTGCCTTGTTTCTGCCCTGCCCCCACATCCTGTGGGGTACCATGCTCCCCAGGGAAGCTGTGGTACTCGGACCTTCCTGGATGGAGACCATCCAAACTTGGATCTGATACCAGCCCTCTGGGGAGCATTAAAGGGCCCAAATGTTGGGGTGCCTGTGTGGCTCAGTGGGTTAAAGCCACTGCCTTCAGCTCAGGTCATGATCTCAGGGTCCTGGGATCAAGCCCTGAATCAGGCTTGCTGCTCAGCGGGGAGCCTGCTTCCCCCTCTCTCTGATTACTTGTGATCTCTCAATCTCTGTCAAATAAAATTTTTAAAAAAAGAAAAAAAAAAAGGGCCTGTTCCTGCCCTAGCATATCCTCCTCCCTGATTGGTGGTCCCTGCAGCGGGCCAAGCCCCGCATTTGTTTGGGCCATCCCTGCAAGGTCCAGGATGCTGAGGGGCTGGCAGTAACGAGCCTTCCTGCCTCCACCTGTCTGGCTCTGTCCCCTGGACCGCTGGGCTCTGGAGGGCCCTTACTGTTGCCCAGGCCTGGGTAACATCTGGCCGAAGACCAGGCTATTTGAAAGGGGATGCTTTGGTGGTTCTGGGTTCCCAGGCCTCAGGAAGAATCTAGAGTGGCATTGAGCTGCCAAAGCTGCCGAGAAAGGGACGTGGGGCTGAGAGAAGAGGTTAGCAGGCAGGCCTCCGTTTCCTAGGCATTCCATGCCTTTCAGCCCTCCTGGCCAGAGTCCTGCTTCTGTTTTTCCTATAGGGGAAGAACCATGCTTTGGATCCGGAGAGCAGCCGGGCTCCTTCCCAGGTGGCTCCTTTGCTTGCCTCGTGCGGATTCCTGAAGGCTTCCCGGAGGTGACTGTGCCACCAGAGGCACCCATTCGAGAATGAGTGCAGTTAAAGTGGAGGCAAGGCTCAGCCAGACCAGCCAAGCCAGGAAGCCTCCCTCGCTAATGGTGGCTTTTGCTTTGGAGGTCGTATTTCCAGATGACAGAGGCTGAAAGGGAGGCCTGCAGCTGCCTAGCACAAGCTCATGTGCTCACGAAGCTGAGGCCATCTTGTAAGGGGCAGCTGCCCAGGCCCCCCCGGGCACACATCAGCTCCTGGTGACTGCGGGTACCGGCTGACTGCTCTTCCCCGCCCCGCCCCCGCTCTGCAGGCCCTGCCAGTCCCCAGTGTGGAGCGTCCTGCAGCGGCCAGTCCCGCTTTCCCCAGCCACAGTGGTGCCCAGGAAACACCCCTGTGCCTACAGTCCCCCTTCCGGTCTGAAACAGAGCTTTAAGCTCCTCAGTGTGTGCCTTCACATAACCCCCTTTGGTTCCAGACTCCTCACCTACCCTCTAAAGCTATCCTTCAGAATACGGTTATCATTTTTATGTCCTGTTTCTATCTTGCCTCTTGCTAGTGTGACACTATGTACTTCAGATTGGCTGTGGAAATACTATTATGTCAAAAGGACAAGAATAAAATTTGTGTTTCTTTTCCCTGGTCAGGGGTTCTTGGTGTGGTCTCCAAGCCTCATTCTGGTCCAGGGACTGCCTAAGGTCAGGCTTCTCTGCAGAAGCTGAGCAGGCCCGAGTCATACAAATTCAGAAGCTCCTACTAAGCCAGGGCACACAGAGGGGACCAGGCTGCCTGCCTTCTCCCAATTCAGACCTGGGCACAAACCCACAGGGCTCAGTAGCCACACAGGGAAGATCCCACTCTTGTGGTCACTCAGGCCAGCTCTGTCGTACGGAATAATGGCCAGGCTGCATCTGGTTTCCCAACAACCAAAAGCTCTTATCTCCTAGAAGTTCATCTGCCCTCTCCCAGGAGCCAAGACTGGATCGGGGTGCCAAATAATAAACCCAGCCGGGTGGGGCGCCTGGGTGGCTCGGCCGGTTAGGCCTCTGACTCGATTATGGCTCAGGTCCTGATCTCAGAGTCATTGAGACCAAGCCCTGCATCAGGCTCTGTGCTCAGCATGGAGTCTGTGAGTCTGTGGGATTCTCTTCTTCCACACCCTTGCCCCCATGCATGCACTCTCTCTAAATTAATAAATCTCAAAAAAAAAAAAAAAAAAAAAAAAGCCAGCCTGGATCCCCACTTCTTACCAGCAGGGGAGGAGTTCTCTAGCTTCCACCCAGAACCAAACCCCTTCCAGCTACCCAACCCCGAGGTGCAGTCTTGCCCAGCACTAAACCAGAGGCTAGAGAGAGCACCCAGAGTGCTCCTGGGCCCATACAACCCTCCCTACTCTTGTCACACCTCACCAATGGCCAATTCTGGTACTCAAGAGGCAGGTTCTCCTCCTTCAAGGCACATTTCCCCACACCAGCCCCTGCACCTCCTTCAGTTTCAGCTGGTCTCTTCTGCTTATGTTGGTCTAAGAAACAGGACACATTCAAGACAATGCTGTCCCAAGCCCTGACACCAGGGGTCCATTACTTGTTGCAAAAGAGCCTTGCTCCTTTAAATTCATTACCCAGAAGCACTACAATAGAAGACTTTTCCAGATACAAAGTTTGTTTTAGCTCAGATATAAACGAGAAGGCACAGCCCCCTAGTCCATTCTCTCAAGAGCAGACCAATTCTACAGAAGGGAGTCACTAGCTGGCCTGCATAGGATCCATCTCTTACAAGGCAAAAGCTCCAAGTCCAGGCAAGTTCGGCTGAAAAGTCCTTTCCAACTCGGGAGTCAGGCCGCATTCGCAAGTTTCTTCAACTGGGTCGTAGCTGGGAAGCACCAGCTCAAGTAGAAAAGTTTCTTTAACGGCAGTCTGTAAAAAATCATTCCAACACAGCTGTCCAGTGCATCGGTTCTGTACACATCTCCTCAGATCCTCCCCGGCCCTCCGAATTCTCAGCTCCGCGCAGTCTGGAAGCTGATGGCACGGGTCCTTTGGAGGGCGGCGGCAGCTCGGTCCTTGGCGTCCGTCGTTGCTCAGGTTTCTGGTTCAGGACGGCGCGGCGGAGCCCCTCCGGCGAGCAGCCCGCACCAAGCACTGCTGCAGGACGGGGTAGAGGCGCTGGCAGCCCTCCAGGCCGAGACGCACTGCCTCGGCCCAGCTCTCGGTTGGGCCGCCCTCCCCGCTGCCCAGCAGCCCGGCCACCTGGTTGAGCACCGGCATGAGCGCCACGGTGAGGCCGGCGGCGGCGTGCTCCTCCTCCAGTCGCGTGGGGTCCAGCAGCCAGGTGGGCGCCGGCTCCGGAGTGCGGCTCAGGCCGCAGCCCACCACCAGGTCGTACATCTCGACACCCGCGTCGGCCAGGGCGAGCGCGGCAGCCGTGAGCGCGGCGGCCAGCGCGGAGCCGCCGTCCTCGAGCAGCAACGCCGACACCTCGAGCTGAGCGCGCGGGTAGCGGCCCAGGCGCACCGCGGGCTCGAGCGCCTCCTGCAGGGCCAGCGCCAGCTCGCGCTCCTCTCCGCCGCCCGGGGGCGCGCGGCGCCGGCGGCCCGAAAAGGGCGCGCGGCGGAAGTCGCAGAGCAGGCGGCCGCGGAGCGCGGCCGGGACTTCGCCGCCCGCTCCGGCCGGGCCGCCGCCGCGCTCGCTGCCCTCGGCCTGGCGCGGGCCGGACACGGCGCACAGCACCTTGGTGCCTCCCGCCTCCAGGTAGGCCGAGCCCTTGGCCTGGCTCAGCAGCCCGGCGCGCGCGTACACGGGCCGCAACCGCGTCGGATCGCGGGCGGCGGGCGCCTCATCTTTGTCAGCCGCGTACAGCTGCGGCGGCTGCGACTCCTCGGGCCCACGGATGCGGCGGTGGTCCCCGGGCATGGCGGCGCCTGACGTGCGAGCCGCTTCCGCTCGCCGACCGTGCCTCGCGCGCGGGCTCTTCCGCCAACTTAAAGCCGCGCGCCCGCGCGAGGGCTGTCGGGGCAGCGGCGTGAGGCACCGCACCGCCCCTGTCGTCCTGGAGGGAGAACAGCGAGCGCAGCCGAGCCCCGGGGCCGCTTCACGGACCTCGGGATCTTGATGGATAGATGGATAGACAGCTTGGGCAGGCCGGCAGGAGTGGGACCTGGTCCAGCCTGGCTGACCTCTAGCTTCTCATGCCCGAGCAATCCCAGGGCGTACGTCTTTGTCCTTTCACTTGTAAAGGTTGTGGTTATTTTCATTTTGCACTTATTTGTGTGAGTATCTCCTACGCGTTTCCCTCTGTCTTCCCCAAGAGGGCTGGCCTTTTGTCTTCGTCATTCCTGCCATCCTCAGTGCCCTGGCTGGCATGATGCTTGTTGATGGATGGAACAGCTTCTCTCCTGCACTGGGGTGTACTCCTCGTACCCATGGGAGTTCTCACCTGCCATGTGCTTGGTGAAGCCAGGTCCTCACCCTCTCTCTGCTTGCCTCTCTCACTCCGAGAACAGCCCCTCACCCCCAACTGATGACAGCTAGCCTCTGCTGCTTCTCCCAGCATAGACCAGCGTTCCTCCTCCTTCTGTGTCAGCAAGACTGAGTGAACCTGGGCCCCACGGCCACCTGTTGTACCCAAGGAACATGAAATCAGCCAGAGCCCACACAAGCAAGCGGTACCTTTGACCTCCCCTGCACAGTTTCCAAACCCAGCTGTCTTCAGACCTGAGGGGAGGATTCAGGAACAGGCAGGTCCCAATCCTCACTGTCCATCTTTGGGTCAGAGGGGTGGGGGTTGGCAACTAATGCACCCTAAGTACCTCCTGTACCAGAGAAAACCTCTGGTCTCACCCCCGATGACTCAACATCACAAGGGAGGGGAAGAAATGGAGAGCTTCTCCTAAAACTGCTTCCATTAACCCCATGGCCCATCTTCTATTCAGTGATGAATGCCTCTCTCCATCTCACCCCCGCCCCCAACTCCCCATTCTATGGGCCATCTCCCAGCAGCCATTCCAGAAGTTCAGGAGTCTGGAGCTGAACTTGGTGAGGACCACAGCCAGAAGCCAGCTGGAGCCGCAGGCTGTTACCCAGGGGGCTGCTAGGGGAGGTGGGCGGTTAAGAGATCACATGGCATCATCAGGTATTGCACATAGTCCTTTTATTCTCTGCAGCAAAAAGGATCCCTCTCTGCAGACCCAGACCCTCAGGCCCGCAAAGTACTCTATCTACAGATACGAGCAGGACGATGATAAATAGCAATCCTGGGGTAGTGGTTTTAGACGGATGGCGCTGGTGTGTAGGGCTCAGGGCAGAAATGTAACGTGGGCCAGGAGTCACAGGCCAGCTCCCAGGTGAGTGAGTTCCAGTTACTGCTGGGTTAGGAGCACAGATGGGGCTGTTTAAAGGTCCCAAGATCCCAATGCCTTCGTGGCAGGTGGAGAGCTGGCTGGCCGGATGCATCGGGTGAAGGAAGGATGCTTCCCAGCGGAAGCTGCCCCCCACCCCACTCAGTTCTTCACATCTCCCAGGCGGAGCTGGGCGAAGGAAGCGGCCAGCTGCAGTGCCTCCTGCAGGCAGTCCACGTTCTTGCCTGTGGCCTGAGCGGACACATCTTTGCCACCACCTTTGCCATCCATCAGGCCCGACACCTGCTGCACCCACTCACTGGCTTTCAGGCCCCGGTTGGCTGCATTCTGGAAAACAGAAAGGAGAAGTGGGAGTCAGGGCAGAAGATGTGACTGAGGAAGCCATGGAGAGGGGAGAAAATGAAAAAGGATGGGGGAACCACGGAGCCTGACTCCTGCCCTCCCGGGTGCGGCTGCCAGGGCCGAGATGGATCCTACAGCTGGCGCCCCAACCCGGGTGAGGCACACGGAGTCTCCAGGCCGCGTATCAGCACAGTGGAACGTGTCCCCCAAGCCGACGACCTGAAGGTAGGGGTGCTAGAGGAGGTGACAAACGGTGCCAGGAGGATGGCTGTTTCTAACTGGTTGCACACGCACACAAGGGTCTTGGCAAACAGCTGTGACAAGAACGAAGCTTCCAACACCACTCCCCACCGGCACAGGGCTGCAGGGTATTCTGACCTGGGGGACTTGACACAGGCACGTGATCTTGCCAGCTTCATTGTCCACTGTGAAGAGCATGGCAGAGGTCTGAGGGGAATGCGTCTTGAAGAGCTTCAAGGCTTCATTCAGGGCCTGTGGGGAAACCTGCGGTCAGGCCAGGCCTAGGGACGGGGAGCCAAGCTCCCCACTGTGCAGCGAGTCTGCAGAGCCCAGTTCTCAGAGCACCCCCTGTACCCCGGCCCCCCGCTCCCCATTCTCAGAGCAGGTGCTGGTCCCAGGAGACTGTACGGGGAGGAGGACCCAAGCACAAGGCTCTGCCCACACTCCAGCTCTGAGGTTTGCCTTCCATCCCCAGGAGCTGGAGCTCTCCAGCCACCAGATCTCTCCATGGCTTAAGCTAACCTCAACCCCAGGGGGCCCTCAGGCCACCACTCCATGCAGAGCCACAAAGCTCACAATTCAGCCACCACAGGGCTGACCCCCCGAGAGGAGACAAGTCCTGGACAGGCACAGAGCAGCACGTGGGGTCCCAGCCCCTTGCCTTGGCCGAGGCGCCACTCTCCATCTCCAAGATGACAAGGGGCTGGTTGGGGTTGCTGTCAATGAGCTGCTTTGTCTTCTCCAACACCTGCAAGGAAATCCAGAAGAGAGGCCTCAGATCCAAGGCCCAGGCAGCTGTCCACAGAGTCTCTGCCTGAGTCCTCCAGGCTCCCTTCCAGCGCCAGCACGGCAGGACTCACTCGCTTCTGAACATCGGCTTTGCTAGCCCGGTCTAGGTCATCCATGATCTTCTTCAGGGATTTGAGATTCTCCCGGAATTCATCCTTCTGCCACTGGGGGATGACTGCAGTGGCCAGGGCCTGCAACCAGAACCAGAATACCACCGGAGTCCAGACCACAGGAGCTAGGATGTGAGGCCCAGGCCCAGACCACCCTTCTGGCTCTGAACACCGAAGTCTTCCCCGACTCGTATCCAGAAGGAAAGAGGACACAAAAAACAAAAAGGTATCCACTAGCCTAGAGACCAATCACTCTACGAGCAAATATGGCAGCTGTACCAAGTCGGGCAAGTGGGACAGGGGCCGACACGGAGAGCTGGTTCCTCCCAGGCAGAACACAGACTGTGACAGGCTCACAGGAAGCCTCCTTAAACTAACAGACACGAGAAGGCCTGGAAAGAGTGGGCACCCCTTCCCCCAACTCCCTCAACACTGGTGCCCACTCGTGCTTGGAACGGGCCCTGCCGTCGGCAGTGGGGGCAGCTAGCAGATTCCAGGGGTCTGCAGGCCAGGGTCCACAGAGCCCCCTTTGCAAGGCTGCCAGACAACAGAAGTCAGTTCAAAGGGCCACTGCACTGAGGACCAGGACCTGGACTTCTTCTGGGAGCGTCTGATGCATCCAGCCCTCAGCAGGGCCTGGGGAGGGAGGCGGCCCCTACCTCACCAAGGTCAGCGATCTCCCTCTGCACGTCCTTATTTGGCGCAGTCTGAGCCTTCACTTTGGCCTCCATGAGAGAGAGAGAGTTCTTCAAGCTCTCTGCTTTCCTGAGGGCCTGGAGAGGGGCAGAGTTGTAAACCCCCAGTGGGGTAACTTTCAGCTTCACTCTATCCGTAAACTGTGGCGAGCACTGATGGCAGGCTATGGAACAACACGCCCCCAACACAGCGCAAGTTTCTCTTTCGTCAGGGGGCAAGTGCTGGCAGCCTCACGCCCCAGGAGGGGCGCCCTCCTCGCGGACCTGACCAGCACAAAGGCTGCACCACCTCAGGCCCAGGGGCTAACCAAGAACTCCCGATTCAGGAGCCCTTCTCACGCCATCGCAACGACCTAGCCTCAAACCCAGCACACCTCGGGCCCCAGCTACAGTCCCCACCCCCGGGGCAACCATCCCGGTGCGCTCTGAGTCTCAAACTAGGCATGTACCCCTGGGGAGATGTGAGTGCGTGCCGGGGCACTGGAAGCTACGGCCAAATTATGGCTCACCCTCCTAGAGAACCACAGATGACGGGACAAATAGCAGAATTTATGTGTATTTTTAAAGATTAAACCCAGTACAGTTGAGCAGTCCCGTGTGGTGGTGGCTCTTCTGCCAGGTGGGGGTCACTGGAGGACGGTTTGGGGGTAGCACTGTACTTCCAATTTTGAGTGCAGCAGCTATAGAACCATCTAAACTAGAGATTCACAGACTGCACTCCTCCTGCCTTATTCCAACAAGCCACAAACCAGCCTGCCACGCTCACCTTCTGGGCTTCGGCCCCCGTGACGGCAACGATCCTCCGGATGCCCTTAGCAATAGCTTCTTCACTCACAATCACAAAAGCTCCCGCATGACTTGAATTCCGCAGGTGCCTGAATGGCAGAGCACAAAGTCCACAGTGACCAGAGAGCCCACGCACCCTGGTCCTTACCGCACCCGCGAGCCCATGGTGAGGGCCTGAGGTCTCTGAGGTTCTGGGGAAGCTCCCGCAAGGGGACAAGGGGAAGAGGCCCTTCACATGGATTTCAGGGGAGGACTCGGGCCAAGAAGCCCAGCAAGTCAGAGAAAGCCTTGTTGGGACTGAGAACACGTGGACACTGAGCAAGACACCACCTTTGTGAGCTTATGTTCTTGGGTTTGAGATGCGGAGAATTCTCCCGCACAGGACTACTGTGAAACTCAAATGAAATCAAACAAAAGTGCTTTGTAATCCTTAATGCCCGACACAATGTTCCTGCTGGCAGGCTCTGTGTTCATTCTCTTTCTGGTCCCCTTTGGAATAGAAACTATATTCTTCCGTCCCTGCCACTAGCTGAGCATATCCAAGGATTACCTTTAAAATCTCACCACAATCCTGTAAACAGGTTTTATTCCCCAGGAGCTCAGAGAACCCTAAGGTTCTTAGGAATCCTGTCTGGCAAGTATATGTCTGAGAACTTTATTACAACCTTAGAAAAATAGGAGTGGGTCTAGCCTGTCACTCACATCCTCCAAGAACGGCACCAAATTAACGAAAAGCGAGTCCACCCACTGCTCCCCGATGTACTCACGTTCCCCCACAGAACTCAACAGAAGTGAGCGAGCCAGCAGGGCCAGAGGGGTCATCCAACAGCTCGGACACGGGGACCCCAATGGAGACGACTCGCACAGGGTCAGGATAGGTTTCATCAAACACAGCCCGTAGGCCCTGGATGGCTTTAGCTGCTGCCAGGGGACAATCCTGGGCGTAGACAGGCTGCCATGGAAAGAAGACAGAACAAAGCTGGCAAAAGATCTCTGGAGGTGCAGTAGGAAGCAGCAGGGGAAGCACAGTCTTACAGGCAGGACTCTGGTTTCTAATCCTGGCTCTCATCATGTGCCCTGAGCCTCCTGAAATAAGGCACCAGGTATAAAGTCAAGGCGATCAAAAGAGGAATTTCCAATTATTTTGCTAAACTGTGAACTGAATCTTTCTTTTGATGGACCAGATCTTATACAGATGTGCCACATGTGAAATAGAACCAGAAGAGCTCTAGAGGGAGTAGAGCAAAGACCTCCCCCCACCTCCTCCCCAGAGGCTCTAAGGCCCCTCCCCAGGACACCACCGCTGTCCCTCCACCCCGTGCAGCTGAGAATCACTGCTTCGAACAAGTCTGTGTGTTCGGCAGGATGTGGTCCCATGAGGAAGAGCATCAGGACTACGGAGAGGGCTCCACGGAGAAAGGCACCCATGCAGGAAGGAGCAGGGCTCATGGCCCGAGAGCTAACGCACAATCCAACCTACTTTGGCTGCCTCAATCATCTGGTTGGCTATCTCTTCAGCCTTCTTGATCTGCTGGGTGGACATGGCTCCCTTGGCAGTGAAGTCAAACCGAAGGCGGTCAGGAGCAACCAGGGAGCCTCTCTGGTCAGCTTCCCCGAGCACGGAGCGCAGGGCGAAGTTCAGGATGTGCGTGGCCGTGTGGTTGCTCATGATGGGCCTCCGTCGGGGCTGTGGAAGGCAGGGGCAGCTGGTGGAGAGGTCTGCCCGTCATCCTGCAACCCCTGCTCTCCTCTGCCCAACTGCTAGAATTCTGAGTTGGACACGTGGCTGCCCGGAATAAGGGTTACATTTCCCAGCTTCCCTTGCAGCTAACTATGGCCATATGACTACATCCTGGTCAGTGAGTTGTGAGAAGATTAAAGGGAAGGAACATGCCCTCCGCTTCTTTCCCACTACCTAGAGAGTAAGAAGAGTTGGCCAATTATGGCCTGTAGGCCCAGATCCAGCCTTTTGTCCCATTTTTATAAATGGGTTTATTGGAACACAGCCACGCCCACATGTTTATACATTATCTACAGTGCTTTTACGCTACAACATCAGAGGTGTATAGTTGTCATTGACATGGTATGGCTCACAAAACCAAAAACAACTACTATCTGGAACTTTATAAAAAAAAAAAAGTTTGCCAACTCCTGGCCTAGAAATGGATCCAGTGGCTACCTCCCTGGACTATGAAATGAAGGGCAACACTGCAGGAATGAGGATAGAAAAACAAGCAAGGAAAAGCTGGGCCCTGCGACTTTGTGGGGCAGAGTCTTTGTATCAGCTTGGACTTTGAGATGAGAAACACACTTCTACCTTATTTTAAGCTACTGTTAATTTGGAGCTCAGTCACAGGAACAGAACCCATCTCCTACTTAATACAGGATCCCAGGCTCCTGAAGAAGTATTTGTGGTTAATCTGGAGAAAAATAATCCATGAAACGAGTCTATAAATCTCAACTAAAGTCACTGTTCTCTGGGGCACCTGGCTGGCTCAGCTGGAGGAGCCGGTTAATCTTGATCTTGGGGTTATGAGCTGGAGCCCCACACTGGGTGTAGATTACTGAAAATAAATTAAAATAGAATAAAATAAAACCAGTTCTCTGACTTGAGAACATATCCATTTAGTAACTCACAGCTGCACCCCTCATAAAATGTTCTTCTGCATCAGACTTAGAATCATCTCACAAATTCACTTAGGAGTGACAGTCATGACTGGACCAATGTAGAGCCAAAGGAGATGAATTCTTTTCATAATGTATATTGAGTCACCATGACATACACTTAAAATATCCTAGAATTTTATATGTCAACTATGCCTCGATAGAGCGGAGATTTAAATTACAAAAATAAAAATAAAAAGGAGAGGATTACTAACCAGGTCCAACGCCAAGCAGCATAACATAACTCACCTCGTCAATAAACAGCCGGACCTGGTCCCCGACTCTCAGGCTGCCATAGACGGTCCCTATGTGCAGCACATACCCTCCTCGCACCTGAGCGTTCTTCACTGTGAACTCTGTTTTCTAAGAAGAGCCCAGGAGGAGAACAACTTGTAAATAAACCCAAAGACATAAATATATGATATCCTCTCTATCTACAGATTACACATTCTCTAAGCCCTCCTTACTAGTGTGTATATATATATATATATATATATATACCGTTATACACACATTATACCATTAATACCATTACTGTGTATATACATACACACACACGCAGCATTGTGCACTGAAAATTAATAAAAAAGGAATCACACCAAAGTGGAGCCCAGTGGCTAGAAGGGGAAGCTAGAACAGGAGCAGTAGTAATTCAGAAAGAATTGTCAATTACAGAACCAAGCGGAATCCTCGACAGGAAAGAACCATCAAGTACAGGCCCTAACAAGGAAAGATACACACCACATCTCCTAGGAGAAATCAACTACCCCTGCAACTCAGCCAGCGAGAAACCATCATCACCCCAAACTTGTGATTTTCTCCTGTGGACTTCCCTTTCAAACAAACCCCAACTTCCTCCTCCTTCTCCATAAAATGTCAGTCCCCCTCCTTCCTTTGCTGGAAGTGCCTGTGGTTTTGCCATAGCCTGCATGTCCCAAATTGCAATTCGCTGCTATTTCCCAATAAACTCACTTTTCCTGGTAAAGTAATGGTTTCATTTTTACAGTTTAACTGTACCTATATTTGCCATTAAATATACAGACCCCTTTATACATGTACACAGACATAGACGTTCCCTTAAGGAGCATCCAAGAGAATGTAAAGCCGTCATAAGGAAGCTGAAGCCCATGAGACAGAGGTAACTCATCCAAGATCACAGAGTCAGCAGTGGCAGAGCTAGAGGCTGAGGCTTCTGCAAGGAAGTCTGCTCTCCAGAGAGCTACCTCTTCTTATTCATGCGGAAAGCCTGGAGAAATCCAGGACCAACCAATGCAGCCCAACCGCAGGGATCCTGCGAAGAGGGACCTAACGGCAGTGGGATCAGTGGTACAAGAGGCAGCTCCCTCGGCCTCAGAAACACTGACAGTGGACCACACCCAAAGATCGCTTATGTCTGCTCCCCAAGGCCAGGAGAGCGAGAAGCCAGAAAAGCTACCCCAGTGCAGGCCCAGCCCTCTATCGGACGCCCCCATCCCTGGCTAACAAGGATGAACTGTTGGCTCACATCTTCGCTGTTGTCCTCAACCTTCACCAGGTAGCCTTCATCATAGATCTGCCCGCCTTGCTCAGCATAGAAACACGTCTTGTCCAGCACCACTCCACACTCCTGGCCTGTGGACACTTCCTCCACGAACATCTTGTCCCTGCGCAGAGCCATCACTGTAGCCACTGCGCTCTCAAATGCTGGACAGAAGGGGGGAAAGAAGGTGAAGGACTTCACTCACACAACATTCCTGGTTGTCTTTGCTGGATTCTATTTCTCAAACTCTCCTTAGGTCCTAACTGTCTGATTTTATTTTACAAGCAAGACCATTAGACTCCCCAAAAGGGCTTAACAGCCGGGAATGTAACACTCAGTAGAGTGACCACCTGTCAGTTTGCTTCAGACCAAGGGGTTTTCCAGGGGACACTTTCACATCACTGGGACAGTTCTGGTCACTCTACCTCTGAGATGTTGAACAGGAACCTAGTGAAGCTGAGAAGTATTTAGGAGTAGTAATAAATTCCCTACTCCCAAGGTCAATTCACAAAGAATGTGTTCATCTTGTGGGCTTGCTTGGATAGATTTAGGGATCTCTGCTGATGCAAAAAAAGCAAAAACACATATTGCCTATTTCTTTCTTTTGATTGTTAACTTCAACATGCCTCTGTTCTATCCTATTCTCTTTACTTATTTATTTAAATTAAGTAATCTCAGGGCACCTGGGTGGCTCAGTCAGTGAAGCATCTGCCTTTGGCTCAGGTCATGATCCCAGAGTCCTGGGATCAAGCCACATATTGGGCTCCCTGGTCAGCGGGAAGTCTGCCTTTCCCCCTCCTGCCCACTCATGCTCTTACTATCTCTCTCTCGCAACTAAATAAATATTTTTTGGAAAATAAAAAATAAATTAAGTAATCTCTGTACCCACTGTGGGGCTTGAACTCATGACCCCAAGATCAAGAGTCACATGATCTACCAACTGGTCAGCTGGGAGCCCGTAGAATGCCACTATCATGATGCATAATTCAACAGCTACTGAAGATTACATCAATGCCAATTTTCTGGTTTCATGAACGGTGTTACAATTAGGGGAAACTGGGTAAAGAGTCTGAGGACTGTCCCTGTAAATTTTTTCACAACTTCCTATTAATCTATAACTATTCCAAAATCAAGAATTAGAAAATTAATTGCTACAGGTCTCTAGAGGTATAAAATTACAGAGCATGACTCTATAGGACTACAGGAGAGGCTCTGCTAAATACCTCAGGTTTCTAATCTTGAGATTAGGTACGCACAGTAACACAGGAACGTACCATAGCTCCCACTGGAGTCTGAATCATAATTATACTTTGGCGAATCATCTGTTGCTTCCAGACCCTTCTCCCGGAGCTCTTCAATAGCATAGATGTCCAGCATAATGAGGTCTTCCCCTCCAGCTCCCTTGCCCTGTGATTTCAGCTGCCAGTAAGAGAAATAAACAGAAGTCACCCCAACGTGGGAAAAAGAATTCTGAAGGACTCCAGATTGCTAAACTAAGTCCAATAGAAAGCTCTAGAACAGTTTTTCAGTCTCAGCACTACCAACATTTGGGGCCAGGTAATTCTTTGTTCTACGGGGCTGTCCACAGTAGGATGCTGAACAGCACCTTTGACCTCTACCCACTTGATGCTGGTAGCATCCCACACTCAGCTGTGAAAACCAAAAAAATGTCTTCATACATTACTGTCAAATATCCCCTAGGGCCAAACTGCCCCTGCTTGATGCTCACTGGTCTTAGGAAAAACAGAATCCCAAAGACTTTAATGGAGGGAAACTCCTGTTCTTTGCAGCCAAGTCCTGCCTTGTTTAGTGTTAGGTTTCCAGCTCACTCCCCAAATTCTTTACCTGGGCCAGTTTCCTCTCCTCTTCAAATCCATCCATATCCACCACCAGGCCCTTCTCTTCAGCAATCAGTCCTGTGAGATCCACTGGAAACCCATAGGTGTCATAGAGGAGCCAAGCAGTGTCCCCTGCACAGCACAAAGGAACTGTGTAAGAATGACATGGACAGTCCCCTCCTCTGCCATCCCAAGCCCTTCCCAAAGGAAGCTGGCAGTGAGAGAAGGAACTGGAGACAAGGCAAGTTAGTATTGATTCTGTGCACTTGTCAGAAAATCCATAAATCTTTCAGAATTGACCTGGAGGAAGTATAAGAGGTATCCTGGAAAAGTTCTGTTTCTTAATCAGAACACAAGAGTGTTCACTTTCTAGGAAATTCATCAGGCTTTCCCCTTGTTCATTATACTGCAATAAAAAGTTAAAAAAAATTTTTTTTTTAATTTGCCAGTCTAGTAAAAAAAAAAAAGGAAGGAAGGAAGAAAGAAAGCCAAGTTGCAGAAAGAAAAAAAGAAAGAAAGAAAGAAAGAAAGCCAGCCAAGTTACAGAACAGTACATACCATATGTTCCCTTTTTTGCTGGAAAACATACACACACGCCCCTACATACATGTGTATGCAGAGAAAAGCCCTGAGTAGTTATACAACAAACTCTTAAGGACTGTTACCTCTGAGAAATGAGTTTAGAAAAGAAAATCTTCATTTTTTTACTTCTGTGTTAAATACTTTGCCACAATAACGTATTACTTCTACAATTTTACTATAAACCCCATTTTAAACCAAAAGCAGTATAATCAAGCTATCCTTAGCTCTTGAAGACAGGGGACTCCACTATCAACTGTGAAAAAGGGCTTGCCTCTTCTGGAAAGATGAACCTGTCTGGTTGAAGAAAGGAACAAACTGGTCCTTACCAGGAATGGTTTTACAGTCTCCCAGGCTCTGAATTTTCCTGTCCAAAATGCGGCGCCCTCTGCTGAGAGTCTTGAGAAACTGCACTTCTTCTTCATTTATGATGTCCTTCACCATATCTGGGTCCTTCTTCAGCTCAGGAAATGCATCTCCCTGGCAAAGGGAAAACAGAGACGTGGGCTCAATGAAGACAGGGACCCTTCCATGAGCCCCCTAAAAACTCTCATTAACAGTATGCTAACTCCCACCCCAGCCCTCTAAGCCATGTGCATTAGCAGAACAGAGGTAAGCAGGGAGATACACCTACCAACGACTGGACGACGACATCTACTAATGTGGCAAAGAACCCCCTGCTGGCATTGAGTTTCTCATGGGAATATCGGACAGCCCGACGGAGAATCCTTCTTAACACATACCTGAAACAGGCAGAAGACCACCTCCTCTAGATAACCTTCTGAGCTAAACATTTTGTAATGGGGCTTTTGGAATTCTACCCAAAGCAATATGACCAGCATTTTGATTTTCTCTTTTAGAGACTTTATTTTATCTAAGATCTTCTTTTTGTGAACCCCTGAGGACATTAATTCCAGCAGAAAACTCAAGAATATACCCACAAATATGCATCAAGGGTAACCCTGGTTTCCCTACCACATTCTGTTGACCCAGAGATGGAGGCAAGTTCAGCCCAGACGGCTGATGACCCAAATCCTAGGTCCTGCCTATCGGTAATAAAACTGCCTGGGGCTAATCAATATCCCATCCCACCCTTCTGATATCCTACCAGACAACCTAAAATACAACCTCTATCTTATCTTGTACTTAGCAACAAAGATTTAATAGAATGGCAACTCTGTAAGACAAGCTGAAACTCTCTTAATCCCTAAAAAACATAGGATTCCCCCCAACTACCTAAAAGACAAAGAAAACAAGAATAAAGAATGGCTTTAAGTTCCACGGAGAGTCATCAAACTCACAGTGGCAGTCCTACCCCTGCCCCATGTGTAACAGACTTACCCTCGCCCTGTGTTATCAGGTCGGCCACCATCGGCCAGAGCCACGGTGATGGTCCGGGCATGGTCAGCCAGCACCCGGTAGGCCATATCGATCCCATCGGCGTCATCAGCACCAACTCTGCCCGCATATGGCCGGGCACCTGTGCCCTACAGATAAAAACCAGGAGGCGGCTCATTAGGAAGCACCCTTCTGGGACTGCCTTGCCCTAAAAGATTCCAAGAGGGCTGAACAGGCATAAGGGAAAGAATGACCCTCTTGCCAGATCTTTTAATACTAAGAAAGGGGACAGAAAGAGTAAAGAGCTTCCAGCCAGGCCACCGTACTCAACAAACCACCGTGCCCTATGCTAACAGCCTCTTAGGTTTATTAACAATTAAATTAACAGATGGTCACAGGTACCCTTAGCTGGCAAAGATATGATCATTTTACCTTTGACAGTATTGCTGAGAGTACAACCTAGAAACCTTCACAGACGTCTGCAATGTTTGCAATAGGACCAGTACCTTCTGAATGGCTTCGAAGTAGGGCACAAAAAGGTCAGTGTCATAGTTGGACATCTTATTCTGCAGTACGGACACCAGTCGCTCCAGGCCCATCCCTGTGTCGATGCTCTTCTTAGGAAGAGGTTTCAAAATGCCATCGCTTTCCCTGCATGATCCAGAGAAAGAGAAGTTGATACATGGACTCTAGGGACCACCTGTCCCCGCTGGTTAAAACTCGGTTGCGTGGCACAGATGACAGGCTGTGACTATTTGCTATCTGCCTCTGCCTGGTTTGGTGGGAAGAGGAGAGTGGAGGGGAAAAGGGAAGAAGTACTCTGGGGCCTATGAAGGAATGAGGCAGGCGTCTGGGTGGCTCCGTCAGTTAAGCATACAACTCTTAGTTTCGGCTCAGGTCACGATCTCATAGTTGTGGGATCGAGCCCCGCATCAGGCTCTGCACTGTGCGGAGTCTGTTTCAGATTCTCTCTCCCTCTCTCTCTCCCGCTCTGTCTTTCTCTCTCTCTCTCTGGTCAAATAAATAAATAAAATTTTTTAAAAATCAAAATAAAATAAAATTGCAGTGCAAATTACAGCAAAAATGACATGATAGGAATAGTCCTGAAGCAGGTACTATGTGAAATAAAACTAATTTACAAAAGATTAGGTCCAGCCATGTCTCAGAGATCAGAGTGAAAACCTGAGAAATAAAATCTAAATAATGTTCACAAGATCCCCTGATGCCTTTAGTCCTGCTTTAGTTCTGTTCCACTGTCCCCGAAGATGAGGATGAGAAGACGGCCTTGTGCTCTGAGGTCCTCCTTCTCCACCTGGCTTGGGGAAAGGCACAGCTATTAGCAGGAAGAGTTCAGGACCCAAGGCCACCTGTTATACTGGATGAACACAAGGTTCCAAATCTCCAGCACATTGGGGTCATCCTGGTTGACGAGGTGTGCGGCATCCCGGCCACCAATCCGGTCATAGTGGATCTCACTGCAGGGACCACATGGGCCCGTGTCACCCATCTCCCAGAAGTTGTCCTTCATGTTGCCAGGGAGGATTTTGGTGTCATCCAGCCTGCAGAGAGTAGGGAAGATAAGCCCAGTTACAGCCATTAACAAGGATTCTTTTTTTGAATTAAAGATTTTATTATTTATTTGAGAGAATGAGAGAGAGAAAAAGAGAGCATGAGAGGGAGGAGGGACAAAGAGAGAAGCAGACTCCCAGCTGAGCAGGGAGCCCGATGTGGAACTTGATCCTGGGACTCTAGGATCATGACCTGAGCTGAAGGCAGTCACTTTACCAACTGAGCCACCCAGGTGCCCCCACTGACAAAGATTCTGCCCAGACCTGCATCCACTACTAAGGGAGATCCTTATGTATGTCTATTGAAAAAAAAAAAAAAAGGCACGTGCCTTTGCAATGATAAACGCTAAGCCTGCACAGCAGAGGCAAAGGAAGCAGGACAGGATTCTTCTCAGGCGTGACTGCGACAGAATACAAAATATACATACGCTATGTTCACGATTAAATAAAATGGGATGGGGCGCCTGCGAGGCTCAGTGGGTTGAGGCCTCTGCCTTCGGCTCAGGTCGTGGTCTCCGGGTCCTGGGATCGAGCCCCGCATCGGGCTCTCTGCTCAGCGGGAAGCCTGCTTCCCCCTCTCTCTCTGTCTGCCTCTCTGCCTACTTGTGATCTCTCTCTGTGTCAAATAAATGAATAGAATCTTTATAAATAAATAA
The DNA here is from genome assembly GCA_028533885.1 of Nasua narica. Classification (NCBI taxonomy): domain Eukaryota; kingdom Metazoa; phylum Chordata; class Mammalia; order Carnivora; family Procyonidae; genus Nasua; species Nasua narica. Next base: position 38,743,373 of record CM052803.1, on the reverse strand, counting down.
ATAAATGGTAAAGACAGGGATAGAGCCTAGAAAGGAACACATGAACATGAAAACATCTATGCTCATATGATCAGAATTTATGAAAATACTTTCTCTGCAAATGTTCCTTCATTTTAAAAAATGGAAACATTAGAAATATTAAAACAGCTGACTATTGGGGCACCTGGGTGGCTCAGTCATTAAGCGTCTGCCTTCAGTTCAGATCATGATCCCAGGGTCTTGGGATCAAGCCCCACATCGGGCTCCCTGCTCGGCAGGAATCCTGCTTCTCCCTCTCCCACTCCCCTTGCTTATGTTCCCTCTTTCGCTGTGTCTCTGTCAATAAATAAAATCTTTAAAAAACAAAAACAAAAAACACCTGAGTATCTCAAGTCACTTTTCTATGCCTCAATTTGTCAAGTTTTTCACCTTAAAACGATACTTTAAAAGGCATTTAGTAAGATTAAAATGATTTCCAAAATGCTGAACTCTCCTGAGAGCTGCTAGGTAATATAGGCACTCAGAAAAAGATTGTACACACTGGATAAACTAAGTCCAGATACACACAAGCCAAGCAAAACAGGATTCCCTATCAAGAGTAGTATTTAAGGTTCATGTGTGTTACTGCCCAAAATGTTCAAGTACATGCAGATGACAGAATCTAAGGAAGGAGGGGCACCTGGGTGGCTCAGTGGGTTAAAGCCTCTGCCTTCGGCTCGGGTCATGATCTCAGGGTCCTGGGTTTGAGCCCCGCATCGGGCTCTCTGCTCAGCGGGGAACCAGCGTCCCCCTCTCTCTGCCTGCTTCTCTGCCTACCTGTGATCTCTCTCTGTCAAATAAATTAAAAAAAAAAAAAATCTTTAAAAAATTAAAAAAAAAAAAAAGAATTTAAGGAAGAAGGGGTTTCAGACCAAGTACCAGGAGAAGCTGGATTGGAGTGATATTACTGGAGTCAAAATAATTAATTCATAAATGAATGAATGAAACAGAAACTACACTGAGTGTGGTAAAAAGCTATACCTTTCTTAAGAGTTAAAAAGAATAAGAAAATGAACAGGGCACCGGGGTGCCTCAGTCAGTTAATTGTCTGACTCTTGGTTTTGGCTCAGGTCATGATCTCATGGTCCTGTGATCGAGCCCTGTGTCTGGCTCCCTGCTCATCATGGATCTTGCTTGAGATTCTCTCTCTCCCTCTCCCTTTGCCTCTACCCCTACTCATGCTGTGTCACACTCTCTCTCTCTCTGTCAAATAAATAAATCTTAAAAAAAGGGGCACCTGGGTGGCTCAGTGGGTTAAAGCCTCTGCCTTCAGCTCAGGTCACGATCTCATAGTCCTGAGATCGAGCCCCATATCGGGCTCTCTGCTCAGCAGGAAGCCTTCTTCCCCCTCTCTCTCTGCCTGCCTCTCTGCCTATTTGTGATCTCCCTCTCTCTCTTTCTCTGTGTTAAATAAATAAAATCTTTCTAAAATAAATAAATAAATAAATCTTAAAAAAAAAAAAAAAGGCAATGAATGCACCAAAGGATAATTGCTCCGAGTCACTCCCACCTCCATCTCAAAATGCATAGCCTGAAACAGGAAATGGCAATGTACTTCAAGCCCCAATACCCCACTGTGGCACCAAGTCAGAAATCACTTTACTCTTCCACACTCAACATGTGAGATGTATTCCTACCCCAAGTTTTGCCAGATCTGTTTGCACTCCAGGTCTGGTTCCAAGCCAGCTGCTTCATCCCCACCAAAGTAAGTAACGTAAAGTCTCTCAACAGGAATGCCAAACTCTTGGGTGAGAAGCTCCAGGGCCATCTTACATGCCAATTCCTACAGGAAAGAACAAAAAGAAAGACGTGGAACATGGCCAAAGCAAAATCTATTTAGGCTGAGTAGATACGTGCAGATCCTAGGAACACAAAATAAAATATAAAACTACATCTTCACTATCAACCCAGACAAATTCAGGATCAATTTACACAAGACATCCAAAACATAAACTGAAATCATCAAATGCTAGGTGCTGCTTCCAGGAAGTCCTAGATCTCCTCTTTGAGCTTACCTTGAAGTAATCTCCAAAAGACCAGGAGCCCAACATCTCAAAGAAGGTGTGATGATAGACATCCTTGCCCACGTCATCCAGGTCATTGTGTTTGCCCCCAGCCCGGATGCATTTCTGGGTATTGGCAGCTCTGCTCAGCTTGGCCATAGGGTGAGATGGGTCAATAGTGTTCAGAAAGATGGGTTTGAACTAAAAAAGAAAGGGAACATTTCAGCTTTGAAGGAGGTGCAGATCTATCAGGGGTCCCATGGTGGCAGGAAGAGACCCCACAGAAACTGTTGTTTGTGCTTTCATTAGCCTGGAATACGGGCGCTCGTGAGGCACATGGCATGACGGGTCTGCGGCAGAGGCAGCCTATCTCGGAGCAGCTTCTCCCTGGTCCTAGTTCTCAAACGGTCCCCACCATTGCCAGCAACACCACCTGCACCAGGGAAACACCTGCTGGATCTGCGTTAACAGCCAGAGGCTGATGTGGGGAAGCCCGTGCTTCCTCAGGAGTCTCTGGTGGTCAGGGCTTATGACATCTTTCCGGAAGAACTTAGTCTAAAAGCGATGTGTTGGAGGCACCTGGCTGGCTCAGTCGGTAGGGCAAGCAACTCTTGATCTCAGGGTCATGAGTTTAAGCCTCATGCTGGTCATAGAGCTTACTTAAAAAGAATAATACTAATTTTAAAAAGTGATGTGCAGGCTTAATGGTAAAGGTGATAAGGAAGAAAAAAAATTGAGACCTATTAAGGAAGCAAAATCAGCATAACTTGATGAACAATCGATGTATAGAGAGGTATTATTTTGCTCTGAGGATTTCTGAAGTTATACTTTGATGTATCATTGTTATGTAAGTTTATTTATTTTCCCACTCACTAGACCTGTCCAATCTGGTAACTACCAGTCACCTGTGACTTGTACAATTAATTAAAATGAAATTATTAGTAATTAATCAAAATTTTTTAAAAACAAAAAATTCTGTTCCTCAGTCACATCAGCTCAGGAATCGTGCATGAGGTGCCTGGCCGGCTCAGTTGGTGAAGCATGCAATTTCTGATCTTGTGGTTGTAAATGTGAGTCCCAGGCCAAGTGTAGAGAATACTTAAATAAGTAAATAAATAAAATAATTTAAAAATCTAAAATTAAAAAAAATCATCACACATGGCTGGTGACTGCCATATTGGGAACATTATAGAACATTACCCTTATTGTGGAAGTTCCATCTGACAGTTCTACACTATGAACCCCTTAAAAGCAAAAACTGTATTATTTATCTTTGCAGATCCAGTACCTAGCATAGTACCTGAAAAAGGGAAGATGCCTAACAAATACTATTTTTAAATGTTTAAATTAAAAAAAAAACCAAACCATCAAGGTATTTCTTTCTTTCTTTTTTTTTTTTAAGATTTTATTTATGTATTTGAGAGACAGAGAAAGTGAGAGAGAGCATGAGAGGAGAGAAGGTCAGAGGAAGAAGCAGACTATCCGTGGAGCTGGGAGCCCGGAACTCAAGGTTCATGACCTGAGTCGAAGGCAGACGCTCAGCCAACTGAGCCACCCAGGCGCCCCTCAAGGTATTTCTTATGAAGAGGAAGTATAGCACAAAAGTTAGGCTAAGCAAATGACTATTGGGATTCCAATCCATACTCCACCATTCACCAGCTATGTGTGCTTGGGCAATTTACTCGAGCTGTCAGTGCATCAATACGGAGTGAGGATTAAATGAGTTAGCTTACATAAAAGATGCAGAACAGTTCCTGGCACATAGTAAGTGCAACATACAACAGTCTAATAATTACTGTTATTCAGAGAACATTAGAACACTAGACTCCCGGGGCACCTGGGTGGCTCAGTCGTTAAGCATCTGCCTTTGTTTGGCTCAGGTCATAATCCCGGGGTCCTGGGATCAAGCCCCACATCGGGCTCCCCACCTGGCAGGAAGCCTGCTTCTCCCTCTCCCACTCTCCTTGCTTGTGTTCCCTCTCTCACTGTCTCCCTCTCTGTCAAATAAATAAAAAAAATCTTTTAAAAAATTAATAAATTAGGGGCGCCTGGGTGGCTCAGTGGGTCAAAGCCTCTGCCTTTGGCTCAGGTCATGATCTCTGGGTCCTGGGATCGAGCCCCACATCCGGCTCTCTGCTCAGCAGGGAGCCTGCTTCCCCCTCTCTCTGCCTGCCTCTCTGCCTCCTTGTGATCTCTCTATGTCAAATAAATAAAGTCTTAAAAAAATAAAAATAAAAATAAATTAATAAATTACATAAATAAATAAATAATCAAACAAACAAATAGTGTTAAAACAAAGAAAGAAAAAGGAAAAAATCCTTACCTGGTTCATGCCCGCATTGGCAAAGAGCAAAGTGGGATCATCCAATGGGATAGTGGCAGATGAATGAACATAGGTGTGCTCATTTCTCTTGAAGAAATCTATAAACCGCTGCCGGATTTCACTTGCTGTTAGGGTCGAGTCCATCTTGAAAATAATCCTACGGAACTAACCAGAGAAAAAAATCAAGGAAAATTAGGGGAACTGAAACCAAGAGATAAGCAGGCATTACACAAGACTCCTGGCTTCTCAGGACAAATCAAAGCAGGACACCAGTAAGCTGTTTGATCCTAAAACCACTATGTTGTAACACTGTAACATCCAAGGCTAAAATCATTATGGAAGCAAAACTTGCTGCACCAGCAGACAATAGTCCCACATGTTCTTCCTTCCCATGCCAACCTCAATAGGTTCAATACAACTACACATCAAGTAGAGCAGGAGCGTTTCTTCATATGTTCATTTATTCCAAAATATGAAGATGTATAGTGCATCCTCTGTGCCAAGGCCTAGGACAGGAATTAGGAAACAGGAATAAAAACTTCATGGTTTACAGTCCAGCAGAGAAGCCTACTGGGGATGGGGGGGATGCCCCGGAGACCTGGGTTCCAGGCCTAGCTGTAAATCCTTAACAGAGTTACTTCACTTCACCGACAAATGGAGGAGTCCATACAAGATGAATTCTAAGGCCCCTTCCAGCTCTGTGTTCATCTACATGCCTAGAATCCTGTATAGTCCCACTATCCCTAAAGCTAGGGTCTCTAGGTTTGGCCTGACCATCTTAGGCTGCTGTCAACAGCAGTGGACCTGGGGATGGGCCTAGTTATACAAGGGACTGCCTGCAAGTAGGGCTATGCCTGCCTCCACCTAGCCTGAGCACCCCCAGAACACCTGGCAGGCAGACTGCTACCTTTCCAGCTACTAGGTTACTAGAGGGTGAGGATGCTGCAGCCACACTGAGGGGGTGGAGCTCAGAGCCAGTAAAAGAGAAAGGGGTTCAGAAGAGGGAGAAATTAAGAAATGAAACAATTTGACAATTTCAAAGCTCTTTCACATCTATTACAATTTCCCTGAGAGGCAGGTTGGGGAAAAGTGACAGCTTTTGGTGAGCAGGTGCCAATCACAGGCATGGTGCTATAGTGCCATCAGCACGGGCTGTCTGGAAAAATGGGAACCATCTCGCTGAATCAGTCTCTAGAATTCGAGACTCAACTCTAACCATAAATAAGTCACTGTGTCCCAAATTTCTTTGTTTTTTAAAAGATTTTATTTATTTATTTGACAGAGAGAGAGAGAGAGAGACAGCGAGAGAGGGAACACAAGCAGGGGGAGCGAGAGAGGGAGAAGCAGTTTTCCCACCGAGCAGGGAGCCAGATGCGGGGCTCAATCCCAGGATCCTGGGATCATGACCTGAGCTGAAGGCAGACGCTTAACAACTGAGCCACCCAGGCGCCCCTTGGGTTTTTTTTTTTTTAAAGATTTTATTTATTTTTTAAGAGATGGAGAGAGAGTGCATACGCACAAGTGCAGGGGAGGGGCAGAGGGAGAAGCTGATGTGGGATTTGATCCCCAAACCCTGAGATCATGACCTGAGCCGAACGCAGACACTTAACCAACTGAGCCCTGTTTGCTTTTTTTGTAAAAAAGCAGAATCTACTCTGCCTACTCCACCCGGCTGTTGTGAGACACAAAACCCATCCGATATTTGGGAGTAACTTGTAAACTGGAAAGCACTAAAGGAACATGGATGCTAATACTTCAAGTCACTTAGTGCAAAGTTGTTTTTTTCCCTTCTTCTAAGAAGATACACAGTGATTTATGGTTAACCACAATTTCAAATAATTCACAATTCAATCAATTACTTACTCAAACAAAAGCCGTTTGGGCAAAAAAGATGGTGAAACACTGGATGAAAGAGCCCCAGAGCAGACTAAAACTCCCACAAATAAGGACTTTAATGTCCTTGCAAAGGAGTCAAAGCTAGGGTTTTTAGAAACTTTGCCACACCCCATCCCTCATCATGGCTCTCAATCAGTCTTAACGGTGGCAAAAATTAATGCACAGTGCCAATTTTGACTTAGTAACAGCAGAGCAGAGTTTCAAAATGTTCGCTGTTCCTACTCTAAACAGACTGAGGTAAATAAGCTGCATTCCAAATGACCTGTAAATTTCCCATTTTGCTTACTCATTCAACATATACAAATGCATACGTGCAAGGAACTAAGATGAATGAGTCTGTGCCTCAACGAGGAGACAGTCATACAGAAAGAATTGCAAAATGATGTAAGGATCCGATATATTCACAGTAAGCCATATAGAGGCAGGGACTCTTAAAAGTCACGTCACCATGACAAATTCATTTATTCAATATATATTGGAAGGCTGTATAACATTTATATTCACTGAAAGGTGGGAGAAAGGATGGTCCTCAGATTCTACTTCCCAGCAGAGGCTGTAAAGGGCTTGAGTCCCTTAAATCACACAGGCCTTCGGGTTTAAGGCTCCAATCTTAGGACCTTTCAATGTACTCTTCATTTGCCAAGTAAGTTGTCTACCCTACCCCACCCTTTTCTATTTGCTAGTTAACTTCTCAACTTTGATATATCAATTCCGAAGAATCTTATTTAAGGAAGGTTTCTCCTTCTTGACCAGATTCTCCCTATTTTTTCCTCCGCTGGTAGCTTCAGGTACCTTCCTTTAAAACTTTCACACCCATTGGACTGCTTGTTCAATGTCCATCTCCCCCATCAGGCTGTAGGTTCCATCCCCATGAGAATCATGACTGATTTTGCTCACCATAGGGGAATAACCTCAACATCTAGTACGATGATTACTAAATAAGTATTTCAAGATTAGGTATGATCCTTTAATAGCAAATTGTTGGCGAACTTAAAGAACACCGGGAAATGCACTCTTAAAATAACAGAACATGATGGGGCACAGAAAGTGCTTCCAGATGAACCTGAACCACTATCGGCTAGGTTTAAGAATTTAGGAAATGGTTCAAGGGGGAATTCCATCCATCTAGCCCACCCTCGAACCCCCCCCCCCCAACAACCTGTCAACACACACAGAACCTCCTCGCCCGCCCCTAGGGGATTAAGACCAGGGGAGATAAGACCTCAGCTTTGGGCAGGTAGTCAATGGCAACCGTGATCCTCCCAAGGTCTTGGTCCTCGGCAAGGCTACCTGAGGCCACTCTGCCCCCGGCGCCCCAGGGGTCTACAAAATGCTGCTCTCCTGATGCGCTGTAGCCAAACGGCCCCGAGTCCACCCCAGGCCCCGGTTTCAGAGGCCTCATGGGGCCTGGCCCCAGGGACCCGCTGGGGCGGCTGCGCTTTCATGCCCCCGACCCAGCTGCTCTAGAAACACCGCAAAACTCTCCGAGGCCAGTCTACTTCTCCCGAGGGTCGCCGTCCCTAACTCCTCCCTCGGGGCCCCCCACCCAGACACCGAGGTTACCTGTTCCTGCAGACAAGCAGCGGCACCGGCCGCGAGGCAGGATAGACCGCAGCCCGCACAACCCTGCCCAATCAGAGCGCCCCGATGGAAAGTGCCCCGCCTAGCCTTACCTTTACGAGGTATTATTGGCCTGTATACATGCCAATCATCCCGAGCACGAATCAGCTTACTAGTTGGTTCCAGGAAGGCGGCTCTATGCCGGCTGATGCAATGGCCGGGAATAGAAGGGCAGGGACACGTCACGTGACCGGGTAGGATGCGGACTTCTAGACGTCGACATTTTGGTTTGCAAAGTCCTAATAGTTGACCTGGTTAATTACGGTAACCGGCGACGTGGGTTTGTTAAAGGTCACAGCTCTTGGTATACAGCTCTGTTCATTTTATTTTATTTTTTTAAGATTTTATTTATTATTTGACAGAGAGATCACAAGTAGGCAGAGAGGCAGGCAGAGAGAGAAGGGGAGGCAGGCTCCCCGCTAAGCGGAGAGCCCCATTCGGAGGTCGATCCAAGGACCCTGAGATCACGACCTGAGCCAAAGGCAGAGGCTTTAACCCACTGAGCAATCCAGGCGCCCCTGTTCTGTTCCTTTTAGTTGCAGAATAGTTTGCAGACTTAAGGGATTCTGATTTGTTGTGCCCCTGGTTACACTTGCCTTTGTCAGACCTTGGCTTTGGTGTGGAAGAAATAACTTATTTAAAGAGCAACAATTGAGTTGGTATCTGGTCCTGGATTTGCCTTTGAAAGATAATAGTATTTATATGCGAGGCACTGCATTTACATAGATTATTTCGTTTAATTTTTAAACTGCATATGAGGCAGGTCAACTAGCATCCCTTTTTATAGATGAGGTAACCCTCACGCAAGTTCACACGGAAGAGTAAGCTGCAGAGCTATGATCCAAACCCACTCCTGTTTAACTCCAAAGCCCATACTTTTTTTTTTTTTTTCTTTTCTTTTCAATAAGCTCTACACCCAGTGTGGGGCTTGAACTCCGCTACCCTGAGATTAAGAGTTACATGCTCTACCCACTGGGCCAGCCAGGTCCCCTTAAATCCATACTCTTGAACTTCTACACTATTACCTGTGTCAACTCATATATCCAAACACGTGGGTATAAAATTGTGCTGCTACTTTTTTTATTTTTTAAGATTTTATTTATTTATTTGAAACACAGAGAGAGAGATCACAAGTAGGCAGAGAGGCAGGCTGAGAGAGAGGAGAAAGCAGGCTCCCCGCCGAGCAGAGAGCCCCACACGGGGCTCGATCCCAGGACCCTGAGATCATGACCTGAGCAGAAGGCAGAGGCTTTAACCCACTGAGCCACCCAGGCGCCCCTGTGCTGCTACTCTTAACTGGCTTAAAGATATTGTGGAAATATGTTACTTTCATATGTAAAAGTGCATCCTATATATAAAGACGGTCAAGCTCAAAAGCCAGTTTAAAAGAAAAAAAATCACTTGAACTAACTTCCCAGTTCACTCCAACTCAGTAATCTTTATCCCACCTAACATTTGTTGAACATGTAGTTTGCAGTGAACATGAGTACATGCAGTGCTCAATGTAAGCGTTTGAGCTGGTTTTCACAACAACCTTATAATGGGTTACAAATATTACCTGTTTTTAACAGCTAAGGAGACTGAGGGATCCAGAGGTTAAGACAAGAGCAAAATCAAGAAAGACAAGTGTTTGTTCTGATCCAATTTGGCCCAAAACAGCATATTTAGCCTAAACAATCTGAGAAATGGGTCAGACTTTTGTGCCACTACAATTAAAATAGAAAGCCAAAATCGTACAAATTAAATTATATTTTCAAAATAAAATAAAGTAATATTGGTTGTAGTCTCAATAACTTCATTATGTTGCCAGAGTTGTTGCTATTAGGGTAGCACCTTCTCTAGTCAAAGAATTGGAGACATACTTACACAAATTGTTTTTCATTTACCCAATGACTAGGTGATTACACATGAAGAGAAATAGTTGAGGCCCAAATGTCACATTTTGCTAAGCATTCTACTTGATAATCCAGTTCTCTATGATATTTTTCTCTCGTAGATAATGCAACTATATAATAGAAGGATAACTATTTTAATGCAACATGCAAATTGTGTATTGTAGGAAAATTCTTATTCTGGGCTAAGCAAATAGGCTTGCAGGTAAGAGTAAGTGCTATATACATGACTTACTCTGAAGTAAAACATTGGCTGAACCTCTTGGGAGATGAGGAAGCTAATAGAGTTCAAGATAGTACAGCTGAAATACTTAGTTTTGGGGGTGCCTGCGTGGCTCAGTCATTAAGCGGCTGCCTTTGGCTCAGGTCATGATCTCAGGGTCCTGGGATTGAGCCCTGCATTTGGCTCCCTGCTCAGTGGGGAGTCTGCTTCTCCCTCTCACTCTGCCTGCTGCTCTGCCTACTTGTTCTTTCTCTCTCTCTCTCTGTCAAATAAATAAATAAAATCTTAAAAATACATACATACATACATACATACATACATACATACTTAGCTTTGGAAATACATAGTCCTAGGTTCTAATTCTCCCATGGCACCTAAAATATTTTTATCACCTATAAAATGGACTTAGACCGTTCATTTATTTGCTATCGGGTCAAATGGGAATGACTGAATAGTTTCCAGACCATAAGTCGTTACGAAATCAGCTGGTATCTTAAAATTCAGATCCTGATTTAGCAGGTCTAGCATTCCACAGGTAAACACTGCTAAACTCTCAGGTCTGAGATTTAGCAGAATCTCAGCAGTGAGGCCTGAGATTCTGTATTCTACTGGGCTCCCACAGGTACTGATGATATCTATGCTGCTGCTGGAGGAGGAGGAGGAGAAGGATTACAGTTGGAGTGGCGAGGGCATCAACGAGGAATGAGCTTCTTCCCCTATTTGTTCAGAGATAACGATTTAAAAGTTTGACCTATTTGGGGGAATGACCTATTCCTCATCTAGTCCTTCACCAAATGGGTGTCTATTATGCATTAGTCCCTAAAGTTAACATTAAGGAATGCAGACAATTGCCTTGCCCTCATGAAGTTTCCAGTCTAGTGAAGGAGCTGGATATTCAGCAAAAACAACAAAGTTCAATACACAAAGGACCCCTTGCTGGAGCCTAGACTCAGCCTGTCGCCCCTAGGTACCTGAGCGCGCGTTCCCGAGGCTGTGCCATCTCCTCCGCTGATTGGCTGGCCAAACTGGCTCCCAGGCCTCAACCAATGAGGTAGGGGCAGTGAGCGGCCGTTGGCGGAGGTAACCGCCATGCTGAGGGGCGATGGCGGGGGCCGCTGGCCGCATCCGAGGCCGCGCCCTGGGGCGCTTTCCGCTTGCCTTGCCCGTGGGCGATGTGAGTATCTCTGAGGTTAGAAACAAGACCCTTTTCTTCCACAGTTAGGCACCTCTTCCCCTATCCCCCAAGCCTGGAAGGGAGAGCCAGGAATAGTAATAATTGCTAATATTTATCAAGCCTTCGCCATAGGCCGGTCGCTCTATCACATAATCCTGTGACTGTTGAATCATTGAATGGTGCAGTGGGTACTTACCCATAACTTCGGAGAATGTGGAGGCTGCCAAGGTCATGTGGCAGTAAATGCAGGAGGCTGCATTCTAATCCAGCTGCTCTTATACCTTGATTCCTCTCTCGACACTCTGCTTTGGAAAGCAGATTGCTTCTTAGCAGGTGTCTCACGTTGTGCTGCTGTCTGCAGGTAGAGACAGGAAACCTTAGCATCCTGATGCTTATTAAATTTTGGATTGTTTTTTTAAATAGAGAAAGCAACACATGGTAAAAAGCATTTATGAGAAGGATAAGCACCAAATTCAGGAGAGCTGCTGTCTTTTGGGATGGTCATACAGGGGGCTTCAATCAAATCTTAATTGTTTTCTTTCTTAAGCCCTAAGGTCGGAACCTAGATGTTCATTGTATTATTCCCTTTCTTGTTTGTCAGAAATACAATTTTATTTTTTAAAGATTTTATTTATTTGAGAGAGAGAGAGTGCACAAGTGGGGGAAGGAGCAGAGAGAGAGGGAGAAGCAGACTCCTGGCTGAACAGGGAACCTGATGTCAGGCTGGATCTCAAGACCCCGGGATCATGATCTGAGCTAAAGGCAGATGCTTAACCAACTGAGCCACCCAGGCACCTAACATACAATTTTAAAAGGAAAACATGCACATGGATAATGAATTTCAGAGGATGAAGTGTACACAACAAAAAGGAAGTCTTCTCTCACCCCACATGTCTAAATCCCCTCACAAGAAACAGCTAGCGTTAGCAGATTTGTGTGTGTCTCATACATTTTCTATAGTATCTACAAGGACATGAGGCTTTTCTTTTTCACAAGTGGATCCTATTATATACAGTCCTGCACCTTGGATAATTTCTTTTTTAACCTAAAAATCCTTAACCTCCATTAGCCCTGTGATCAATATAATTTTGCTGGCAAAATATTCCTAGGATTGCTTTTGATACAATGAGATGTAGGTCATGGCTTCCCTGAGTGTGTGTTTGCCTTTTTCTTTTTGCATGTCCTCCCCTGTAGGTTCCCAAAAATCCTTCACCAAATTAACCCCTCAAAAGTACAGGAGAAAAAGAATCATGGCAAATAAGAGTATTGCCTAGAACTGTTTTACCCTTTTCTGAACATTCTTACTCACATTCCACAGGTAAAATTCCATATAGAGCCCACTACTGCTTGAGATTAATTTATTGAAGTAGAATAGTGGCAAATAGAAGTGGGGATTCATTTTCTCAGCTTGCAGGAAAATGTCCAGCTTTTTTCTAGTGAAGTAACAAGGGGAGAGAACCTTGTTTATTTCCAGTTAAGGGAAAGCCAGTGTCACACTTAATTCTTATTTTACCTTTTCTAAAAGCCTAAGATATTTTTTCCTTTTAAAAAATTCTCCCAACCATGCAACTCTTACATGGGAGCAACGAGATTCCAACCCAGGCACAGGTAACTCCAAAAGTCATGCCAGACGGGGAAGAGTTCCCTGGAATAAACTCATTTGCTCATTAAGCTGCTTTGCATGGCCCTTTGCCTCTATCTCCTACCAATCTCTCATCCCTGGTTCTTGTCAATCCCCACCGGAACTGTGTCCTTCAGACTCAAACCTTGCTTTTTCTTGTTTCTGATCTTCCACCTGGAACACATTTCCCTAGCACCTACCTTGAGTATTTTTGAAGGTGAAATTCCTGTAAGTGGTGTTGCCACATAGTTTGCGGGACAAATTGTTAACCAAATGATGTTTGTCATGGCTAACTGCCAACCCCTGGGCGCTGAAAATGACCAACCTGAAGAGAAAAAGATGTGTTTCAATACGCTTTTGGTGGCTACTGTATCTGTAATGGTTCTGTTTTGATATATTCAAGCTCTATGAGCTTCCACGCCGGCGTGCTAGGTAGGAATGTGGTTTTGCTCGTGGATTGGAGAGCCAGTTGGCAGTCAGCGTTTCCGGACATTAGAAGAGCGTGAGCTAAGCAAGGGGTTAGGATAGGGGCTCTGAAAGGGGTGGAAGCTACAACTCGAACTGGGCGAGAGGCAGCTGGGTGGGCGCAGAGTCTGACGTCACTGCGGCGCGCCGCTTCCGGTCCCCAGCGCCTGAGCGAATGACTTTTCCCGTGGTGGGGCTGGAGCTGGGCTTGCTGCGACCCTAGGGAGTCCACGATCGCGCCACCCCAGCCAGCGAGTCGGCCAGCACCGGCGTCTCACCGGCGCCTGGGACCATGGCCACCGACTCGTGGGCCCTGGCGGTGGACGAACAGGAGGCGGCGGCTGAGTCGGTGAGTTGACTTCAGCCGTAAAAGGGTCGGGGGTCAGTTTTGGCCAGGGATCATTCTTCGCTAAAACACTCGCTACTTTGGTCAGGACGGGTATGGGGTGCGTGTGAGGATGGAGCCTGGACCCTGAGCTGGCTTTGTTTATCCATCCGCCTCCTGGGTTACATAAGAGCAGGTGAGTCCTCCCATGGATAAAGAGCCCAGCCGCCTGCCTTCCTGGAATCAAGACTAATTGTAGATTGCACTCTCCCTACTTGGATTATAATCACCTTTGTGTCATTCTCCACCTCTGGATTCTGAACTTCCTGGGCTCTGTGACCGTGGGTTCCTCATCTTTGTGTACTTCCTTGCTTGCTTAATGAAGATGAATAATCGACTCTGTGGGCCGGGTAGTCAGTAAGTAAATCCTCTTCTGCTTACCTTAACTTTGTTCTGGGCCTCACAGACAGGAACAAAGATACCACTTAAACATGACTATGTGGAATTAATTCCTTCCACTTAAACACTTAAGTTCTGATAGTGCTTTGAAACTATTTCTGTTAGTACTTATATTTGTGAATTTCTTGAGAGCAAGGACTTTGTCTTATTTTTTATATAACTGATAATAGATTATATGCACATAATTCAGAGTCAAATAGTTTTAGAATTTTTTAAAAAAGATTTTATTTATTTGACAGACGGGGTGGGGGGGGGGAGAGAAGCAGAGGGAGCTGCAGAGAGAGGGAGAAGCAGGCTCTCACCCAGCAGAGGGCCCGATGGGGCTAGATTTCAGGACCCTGGGATGATGACCTAGCAGAAGGCGGATGCTCAACTGACTGAGCCATCCAGGCGCCACAAGTCAAATAGTTGTATTTTTAATTTTATTTTTCTAAAGATTTTATTCATTTATTTGACAGAGACAAATAAATAAATGTCTCGCTGTCTCGAGACAGCGAGAGAGGAAACACAGGCGGGGGGAGTGGGAGAGGGAGAAGCAGACTTCCAGCTGAGCAGGACCCCAGGACACTGGGATCAGGACTGGAGCAGAAGGCAGACGCTTAACCCACAAAGCCACCAGGTGCCCCTCAAATAGTTTTAAAAACTGGTTCCACCACCACCAGCTTTTTTCCTCCTCAGAGACAACTAATAGTTCTCGACGCTAATTTATATCATTGACCTCCTTGTTCTCTAAATAGCATGTTAGTTATGCTAGTTTTTGAATTTTCAATTTAGGTATTTACTGATTTTGATTCTTTCCTCCATCCTTTCTCTACCACACATGCACACACCCACTCCCTACCTTTTCATTATATTTTAATTTTAGTTAGATCAGTATTTCATGTTTATATTATTAGTAACTTATGAATACTTTTACTTTCCTATAAAACTTTGTTTTTCCCTGGAATTTGTAATTGCCTTGCATTTTTGCTTCATGTTTTTTGTACTTACCAACAACTCAACCCCAAGCTCTTTGCTAATTGTTTAGTTTATCTCGGGATGTTCAGACACATTAAGTATTAATTTGGAGCGCCTAGGTGACTCAGTTAAACGTCTCACTCTTGATTTCAGCTCAGGTCATGAGCTTGGGATGGTGAGATCGATCCCCACATGGGGATCTTTGCTCAGCGTGTACCCTGCTTAAGTTTCTCTTCCTCTCCCCATCTGCTCCCCCCCACAACTCTCTTTCTAAAATAAATAAGTAAATAAAATCTTTCATTTTAAAAAAGTATTCTATTAATTCTATTTCTCACAGGTCTTTCAGCCTGCTTCATATTGGACTAGTTTTCCCTGTGCTTAGAGCAGAACTCATTTCAGGGACTGGAGGGGAACAGGGCAGATTTCCCTTCACCTTCATTCTGGGGATTCACTTTTCTCTTGTGTTGGATCCCCTCCTTTCTGTATCCCCTCTCTTCATCTTTATTGATTTGGTGAAATCATCCATCAGCTTTCTGGAGGTGAAACAGAAGTAAGTTTTTTTGTGTGTGTCTTTGTTTTTGTTTTTTTTTAGATACTATTGCATTTCTGGAAATACCTTGTTTTGCCCTATCACTTGGATAGTATTATGGCTGGGTGTAGAGCTGTAGGTTGGAAATTAATTTCCTAATAAATTTTAAAGGCATTGTTTCATTGCCTTTTACACTTCTTTATTGGTTACTGAGATATCTGAGACCATCCTGATTC
This sequence comes from Nasua narica, assembly GCA_028533885.1. Classification (NCBI taxonomy): domain Eukaryota; kingdom Metazoa; phylum Chordata; class Mammalia; order Carnivora; family Procyonidae; genus Nasua; species Nasua narica. Next base: position 38,727,632 of record CM052803.1, on the reverse strand, counting down.
CTGATGTGACCTGTTTTTCCCTTTGTAAGCCTGAAGAATCTTCTGTTTGTTTCCAGTATACAGAACATTCATGATAATTGGTATGGGTCTGTTTTAATCCATTTTGCTGGGTACTGGGTGTATCCTTTTTTTTTTAAGATTTTATTTATTCATCTGACAGAGAGAGATCACAAGTAGGCAGAGAGGCAGACAGAGAGAGAGGGGGAAGCAGGCTTCCCGCTGAGCAGAGAGCCCGATGCGGGGCTCAATCCCAGGACCCTGAGATCATGACCCGAGCCGAAGGCAGATGCTTAACCCACTGAGCCACCCAGGCGCCCCCCCCCCTTTTTTTTTAAGATTTTATTTTTAAGTAATCTCTACACCCAACGTGGGGCTCAAAGACACAATCCCGAGATCAAGAGTTGCATGCTCTTCCAACTGAGCCAGCCAGGTGCCCCTGGGTGGGTCCTTTCAATTGGGAAAATTCTTATCCTTTAGTTGTGAGAAATTTTCTTGTAAAATTTCACTTTTGATTTCTTCCCCTTTGTTTTTCTTTTTTTTTTTTTTTAATTTTTTTATTAACATATAATGTATTATTTACCCCAGGGTACAAGTCTGTGAATATAGCACATACCCTCCCCAATGTCCATATCCCTACCCCCCCACCTCCCAGCAACCCTTAGTTTGCTTTGTGAGTTTAGGAGTCTTTTATGGTTTGTCTCCTTCCCCATCCCATCTTGTTTCATTTCTCTTCCCCACCCCCCCATAACCCCCTGCCCTGCCTCTCAAATTCTTCATATCAGAGCGATCATGTGATAATTG
>CM052803.1:38710998-38726331 GCA_028533885.1 Nasua narica | reverse complement strand
CATTAATTTTATATCCTGAGACTTGACTGAATTCCTGTATGAGTTCTAGGAGTCTTGGAGTGGAGTCTTTTGGGTTTTCCACATAAAGTATCATATCATCTGCAAAGAGTGAAAGTTTGACTTCTTCTTTGCCAATTTGGATGCCTCCCCTTTGTTTTTCTTTGCCCTCTTTCAAGAATTCTTACTAGTTGACTCTTGGATCTCTCAGAATGGCCCGATTGTTAAGTCAAGTTTATTGAGATAAAATTTACATATACTAAAACTCACCTTGTTCTGTGAATTTTGACAAAGGCATTCAGTTGTGTAACCACCACCACTATCAAGATACGGAACATTTCCACTACGGCCAAAAGGTCCCTCAAACTTTTGCAGTCACTCCCTTCTTCCCATCCCTCTCTGGCAACTGCTGATTTGTTTTCTGTCTCTTTAGATTTGTCTATTCTGGATATTTTATATAAGTTGAATCGTACAATATGCGGTCTGTTGTGTTGGGCCGCTTTCACTTACCGTAATACTTTCAAAGTTCGTCCATGTTGCAGTAGGTGTCATTCCTTTTTATTGCCGAATAATATTCTATTGTCTACGTATATCACATCTATTTCTCCGTTCATCAGTGTCCATTGAGGAGAACTTGGATTGTTTCTACTTCTTGGTTATTATGAATAATGTTGCTATGATTATTCATGTACAAGTTTTTGTGTGGACCTTTATTTTCAAATCTCTTGGGTATACACCTGCAGGTAGCATTGTTGGATTATATAATAACTCTGTGTTTAACTTTCAAGGAACTGCCAGACTTTTCCAAAGTGGCTACACCATTGTATCATCCTTAAAATAATTATTTTCTATGAGATTAGTATTATCTATGACAGGCACCATTGTGTAGAGGTTAAAACCGTAGCCTTTATAGCCAGACAGTCTAGGATTTGTATTTTAGGTCCATGGTTTACTAGTTCTATGACTTTGGGCAAATTGTTTAATCTTTCTGTGCCTCGGTTTCCACACCTGTAAAATGGAGATAATCATAATACCTACCTCATTGAGTTACGGACATGCCTCTTATAAGTGCTATGTAGGTAACAGCAGTTGTAATCACAGTTCCTTTGCAGGAATCTTTTTTTTTTTTTTTTTTTAATAGATTTTATTTATTTGAGCGAGAGATAGCAAGGGGGGGCGGTGGAGAGGGAGAAAAGGGCTCCTGCTGAGCCAGGAGCCCAACGTGGGGCTAGATCCCAGGACCCTGAGATCATGACCTGAGCGGAAGGCAGACGCTTAACTGACTGAGCCATCCAGGTGCCCTGCAGGATTCTTTTAAATTACTTATCCATATTGCATGGATTAGATAGTTGAACCTAGATAAGATTTGTGAATCTACTTAACTATGCACATGTAAATTAGATCATAATATTCCAAAACTGAGCAAATGAATAAAGACGGCTCTGTTACCCTCTGCCTTATAGAACTCTCACTGAGGACACTGCATGACATAGGTGACAGTGATGTGTGTAGTGCATGGTTACTGTATTTTAAATATTCATTAAGCTTCATTCCGTATTTGTTGTAGATAAGAAAATACTAGATTCTATTTATTTTTATATCCTCACCCCCCAGTAGCTCCTCTCTTTGTTCCCCTCTGTTTTGTTGGGAGATTTCTTTTTAGAGGAAGGCAAACAGTCAAGAAAACTGATGAATATGACTCTATGTCCTCTACTTCACCATTTTGCCAAAGATAATCCCTATTCTCTATAATTCGCTTACTATTAAATCTTTTATGTCTCAAGAATGCTTTCTCAAGTAGCTTTTGAATAAAATGCAGTGTGTTAACTGTAGAGTTTTCAATTATTTTAACATATATTAAAAACTAAAATGTTAAAGTCATTGAAAATGTGGATATTACAAAGTGGATGTTTTTGCTTTTTGCCTTTTGGTTAATTTCAAAATGGTTTCTGATGAAGTTACAAGAGAAACTGGTTTCTCCTTTTTGGTCTAAGTAAATAGTGCAAAGAAGGTATCTAACTGTACTTCCAGTAGAAGTTTCAGCATTCATTTCACTGACATTGCACTGGGAAATACAGACGTCACTGTCTCTGCTTTACAGGCTTTGAGGCCCTTATAGTCAGGTCAGGAGTTTGTTTTTAGATTCTGCTGGAACCTCTCTCCAGAATCCTGATACTTTGTAATCAAAACATCTACTAGTTTTATTTACATTGTTGCTACCAACTTTACTACATATTGCATTTTAGTTACTTTGTTACTTTATTTACTGTTAACTTCAGTTTGAACAATATATCAACAAAAGAATGGTTTGTCCTTTTTATCATTATTAAGTTTTTTGTAATAGATGTTTGTGACTCATTTACACTTCATTAACTCACTTACACCTCAGCCCTGTCATTTGTTTTAGCTAGCAATTATCACCCTAGGAGTGAGTACAATTAATATTACTATTACAAGTATTGCCAGTAAGTTAGGCAGTCTGTCTATACTAGCTCTGTCTCTCTGTCCCCACCCCACAGTCTCCCTCTCCCTCTCCCTCTCAATAGATCTGGATACTACACTTAACAGGGTTTGTTGGCAGGATGTGGAGAAGTGCTTTAGAGAAGACTAAAATATAGTCTGAACACCTACTGTGTATCATGCACTGGGCTGGTCGCTTCATATCCATTGTCTGTTAGTATGTTTGCTATCATGTGGAATTAATGAAGGATTTTTACTCCTTTATGATAATTTCCTTTCTTGCCAGTTCCTTTCTTGCCAGTCTCTCCAGTGTCCCCCCCCCCCACTTCTCCCTCCTCTAACACCAAAGCAAAGACACCAGAAACTCCTTTTAAGTTTCCAACAATAGAAGTGTGGTTCCTCCATCCCAACTAACCACCCATCAAAACAAACATTTGTTTCATTCCTCTCTTGCCTTTCCCTTTTCCTGGACTTAGAGGAAAGACAGAATGAACCTCAAAACATAAAGAACCAGTGTAGGTGGTGCTTTAAGAAGTAGCCATTTTCATTGTTACCCATCACTAGATGAGGTCCTAAGCCCCAGTTAATATTTTATGATTAGAGCACCTGCTTTGTGCTAGATCCAAAGATCAATAAAGTAAAAATATTTCTGTCTTTAAGGTATTTTCTCCTCCCCCCCAGCACTTACGAGATACGTATAAGTGACAAATAAAAGGATACTTTGATTCTGATAGAGGAGATAAGTCCCACCAGGATATGCCTAATTTATGGTGTTTGATCGAAGTCTTAATAATTCTTTCTTTGAAATGTCTCTTTGCTCTGTCCCTTCCTTTGTATTCCCACTTCAGATTGCTAGGTATTTTGATTACACAGTGTGCCACGATGCCCCAGACTGCTCTCAATTTAAAATATTAGATTTCCACCACAAGGCAAAAAACAAGGCAGCCTGAATCTGAGGGTGCCTATCTGCAGGTTGTGGTCCTGTGGTCCAAACATACTGTGCAAGGTAACTGACTCCTACCCATAGATGCTTTTTGTTGCAGCCCTCCTGCCTCGAAGTTCTCCGTCTGAAGTTTGACTGCATTTTCCAGTATCTTTTAAATTTTCCTGTTTGGAATATGAGAGAATGACAAATGGTATTCTACTGAGAGAGTTTTTGTAATCAGGGCATTAAACAAACTCATAAACTATAATTTTCTCTAGGGACTGTAATTAGGAAGTGTATTTTGAGTCATTTGTGTAACCAGTTTTTTCCTACTGCTATGTTTATGGGAAATTTTGTTTATTCTCACTCAAACATTTAGTCGACAAAAGGAGCCCAGCAGAACAACTTAATGAATAGATCTTGAGAGTGGCTCATTTCTCCCCAGCTTCACTGGGGAGGCTCTGTTGATACAAAATCTTTTAAGTGACTTTCCTGACACTTTCCCCCCTCCCCCCATATTCTCCATTTAGTTGAGCAACTTGCATCTTAAGGAAGAGAAAATCAAACCAGATGCCAATGGTGAGTAAAAGCTAGTTTGAAAACAAATGTGATTTCCTTTAGTATTTCTGCTTTGACATAATAACTATCTGGAAAAAAAATGTATATGTACAAGCAGGGGGCTGGCAGATACTGGCAGTGATTTGATTTGGAAACTAAACTGGATTGTTTTGCTTTGTACTGTGCTTAAAATAAGCATGAAGATGCCTAATTGACTTATATCAAATTTATTGCTGACCATGAGAATATACAAAGTATGAGCAACTTGAGAGTTAACCTTTTGTCATTCTGAAATCATATCTACCCCAAATCCAAGATTTCCATTAAATTTTCATTGATGATGGGGGGGGTAGTAACACTTACCTCATTCCAAATTCATTTACAATCTTTTTTTGTAATTTTTTCATACCTACAATGTTGTTAGAATATAATTTCTATTAAACAATTTATATACGTAGAATCTTAATAGCATTATAGTGTTCATATACTGATGAAATATGGTTTGCACAGATACTCCTGTTGAGCATCAAGGTGGTTTGTGATCATTGCCTGCTGTGATCCTCTTTCTATAACATTTCAGAAATACTGATGCTATGAGGGAAAGTCCCACTAGTGTTTGATGTACCATGAGAGGCCTCGGAATAGCAAAGAACTGAAATATAAGCAACATTGTTTCATAACTTTGTTTATTTAAGAACAATAAAATGCTTTTATCTGTGGCTTGGTTTCCTCATTTATTTTTCTGCTCCCCAGGCCTTTTACATTTCTAGTGTCTCATAGAATGTGAATTGTCTCAGCTGTTGGGTATGGTATGTGATGTTGAATGACGGCCACTTTGTGTCTGATAAAGGTGCTGTTGTCAAGACCAATGCTAATGCAGAGAAGGCAGATGAAGAAGAGAAAGGTAACAGCCTAGAGATTCTACAGTCTTAAGACAATAGATTGTTACAAGGCTTCATTTTAATACCCAACTTGGCTTGACTTTAAAGGGAGTCACAGTGCTAATAAACACTCAACGTAGTTGCCGGTGAAGGAATTCTCAGTGGTTACATTTTAGATACAGAAATTTTACTTTGAACAACTAATGCACTTCAGCAGCAGCAGGAAGTAAGCCCCAAATGATGATCTTTTACAGGGCCTTATAAAAGAAATTTTAAGTTGCATCCCCATTGTCTACTAAAGTTAATGCTATTCGGACACATTATAGGTGGATAACAATATAGAAAGAGCTTATATAATATCAAGATACAAACTTTGTTAGTTTCTGGGTTTTTTTTTTTCTTTCATTGTTGAGATATGCTGGCCAAGCTAATAATTTTCAATTTCCTATTGAGCACAAAGTGGGGAGTAAATACTTGAGTTTATATAGGAAGGATAGATAACATCTAGAAAGGAGGGTTTGGAATAGAGTCCTGGAGAGGCCCAAATGTGTGATATCAGTATCAAAACCTTTCTCTTTAATAAAGCAATTTTAATTCTATTTATAAATCAAAACTATGATAGATCTTGAATTATAAGTCCTAGCATAAATACATGCTAGTGCTTAAAATGCCAGTGACAAGTGAATTCAGATGAGCTCATGGTGGACTTCATGGCCTTTTAAAGTTCTTTGCTCTCAAAAAAAAAAATTATTTGCTCTCTTTTTTCCTGACAGAGGACAGAGCTGCCCAGTCCTTACTCAACAAGCTGATCCGAAGCAACCTTGTGGATAACACAAACCAAGTGGAAGTCCTGCAGCGGGACCCAAACTCCCCGCTCTACTCGGTGAAGTCCTTTGAGGAGCTTCGGCTGTGAGTGTTTACTTTCTGACTCTCCCGTTTGTGTTAGATACAGACCCTAGTCCTATTAATACATATATATATATATGCATGTACATATCCATGTACATGTACACGTACATATATGGACATACATGTATTTTTTCACCACAGCAGGACATTTTTAGCTCATACATGTATATGTATTTCTTTTTCATCACAGCAGGACATTTTTAGCTAATACAAGTTTATTTTTTTATTTATTGTTACAAAAAGGTGATTTTATTAAAGCAGGCACACAGGATCCATGAGCAGAAAAGGCTGCTGCCAGCTAATACAAGTTTAATCAAAGAGTTTAGCTGCTTTGGGCTATTAAGTAACATTTCCAGTTAACGTGAATTGTGCGAAGTACACAATTCAAGTATGACTAATTGAAAATAAACTGTGTGTAAGAACAGTAAGAAAGAGGAAAAAAAATCCCTCAGATATTTAGCTTCTTTCCTCAACCAAAGAGACGGTGACTTTCATCTTTAACTGTTTTCCTAGGAAACCACAGCTTCTCCAGGGAGTCTATGCCATGGGCTTCAACCGTCCATCCAAGATACAAGAGAACGCACTGCCTTTGATGCTTGCTGAGCCGTATGTGTCCTGATAGAACTCTATCCCATTTTTAATTTTGTTTTTTTTTAATTTCTGTTATTTTAAGAAACTATACTAGTAACACAGCTTATTTTAGAAGTTAGAAAGTAATAAAAATAAGAAAAATTGTAATCTTCCCCCGCCCACTATACTAACATTTAGAGACTTCTAGACTTTTTTTTAATGACATTTTTTTAAAGATTTTATTTATTTATTTATTTATTTATTTATTTTTTAAGATTTTTTTTTTTTTTTTAAATTTATTCATTTAACAGAGAGAGAACACAAGCAGGCAGAGAGGCAGGCAGAGTCAGAGAGAGGAGCAGGCTCCCCGCGGAGCAAGGAGCCCGATGTGGGACTTGATCCCAAGATGCTGGGATCATGACCCGAGCCAAAGGCAGTTGCTTAACCAACTGCGCCACCCAGGTGTCCCTTTATTTATTTATTTGACAGAGAGAGAGAGAGAGAGATCACAAGTAGGCAGAGAGGCAGGCAGAGGGAGAGGGGAAACAGGCTCCCTGGTGAGTAGAAAGCCCGATGCGGGGCTGGATCCCAGGACCCTGAGATCATGACCCGAGCCAAAGGCAGAGGCTTTAACCCACTGAGCTATCCAGGCACCCAAGACTTCTAGACTTTTTACATAAACTCACATATTTATACTTTTTAAAAAATGGCACCATATAAAATTTTAAATGCTTTTTAAAAGCTTAATTAGATCATCCTTCTATGTTGGTAAATAAAACATTTATCATTCATACACACCTTGCTTTCCTTAGATGGATATATAAAATTTATTGTGTCAGACACAGTAAGCAAAAACCAAACAGGGTTCTGGGAGACCAGAATAGGGTAATTACCAAGGTTGTTTTGTAGTGCAGTGCTTTCCATACTTTCATAGGCACATGATTCTCCTAGGAATTTATCAAAATGCAGATTATCATTTCAGTTCATCTGAGGCTCACTATTTCTGAGAAGCTTCTAAGTGACGCTGATGCTGCTAGTTTCAGACCACATTTTGAGCAACAAGATTCAAGATCATGTGGAGTTTTTATAAAAACTGATCCCTACATTATATATGATTATATAAAGTTGTACTGCATTAGATCCTAAATCCTGAAACCTTTTATATAGTCTAAAAATAGATACTTTCGGGGCGCCTGGGTGGCTCAGTGGGTTAAAGTATCTGCCTTCGGCTCAGGTCAGGATCTCAGGGTCCTGGGATCAAGCCCTGCATCGGGCCCTCTGCTCAGCGGGGAGCCTGCTTCCCTTCTCTCTCTGCCTGCCTCTCTGCCTACTTGTGATCTTTCTCTCTCTGTCAAATAAATAAAATCTTTAAAAAAAAAATAGATACTTTCTTGAAGTTTTCTTTGTTCTATGTCATAATAGTAACTTTTTTCGTGATGAATAATGTCTCTTTTTAGATTGACATTTTCAGCATCTATGAAAGCATTAAGATCTATAAATATGAATGACCAATGTGAAACAAATATTCCATTTATGCATCTCTAAGTATGTTCAATTTTTAAATCATCAATGTTAGAAGATACCTGAGAGAATTATCTAGTACCTTTCTTCATTAACAAATATGTATTGAGTGCAGGTATCTAACAGATACTATTCTAGGCACTTGGTTACATTAGTAAACAAAGCAGACCAAAATTTCTGCCTATAAGGACCTTAGTCTGAAGTACAGATAATTTATTATTAAATCTATTTATTTATTTTAAAGATTTTATTTATTTGACAGAGAGAGAAATCACAAGTAGGCAGAGAGAAAGGGGGAAGCAGGCTCCCCGCTGAGCAGAGCCTGATGCGGGGCTCAATCTCAGGATCCTGAGATCATGACCTGAGCCAGAGGCAGAGGCTTTAACCCACTGAGCCACCCAGGCACCCCTTACATTTATTTTTATTAAAAATAAATAAGACCTGGGACGCCTGGGTAGCTCAGTTGGTTGAGCAGCTGCCTTTGGCTCAGGTCATGATCCCAGCATCCTGGGATCGAGTCCCGCATCAGGCTCCTTGCTCCGCAGGAAGCCTGCTCCTCCCTCTGCCTGCCTCTCTGTCTGCTTGTGTTCTCTCTCTGTTAAATAAATAAATAAAATCTTTAAATAAATAAATAAATAAGACCTATAATATATAGTTTGTTAGATAATAAGTTGTAAATGTAATTAATGCCAGTGAATTGTACACTTAAAAGCTCTTTTTAAAAAGGCGATAAATGCTGGGATGCCTGGGTGGCTCAGTTGGTTAAGCTCCAGCCTTCGACTCAAGTCATGATCCCGGGGTCCTGAGATCAAGCCCCACATCGGGCTCCCTGCCTAGTTTATCCCTCTCCCTCTGCATGCTGCTCCCCCAGCTTGTGCTCTCTCTCTGTGGGTCAAATGAATAAATAAAATCTTTAAAAGAAAAAAAAAAGGTGATAAATACCAATGAGAAAAATAACGCATAATAAGGGAGATCAGGTATACCAAGGGAACTGACTACAATTTACCCCAACATTATATTATGAAAATTGTCAAAAAAACCAAAGTTGAGAGGATTTTTTTTTTTTTTTTTTTTGAGAGAGAGAGAGCGCATGCATGTGGGGTGGGGAGGGGCAGAGGGAGAGAGAGAATCTTAGCAGGCTCCATGCCAGCACAGAGCCCCACACAGGGCTAGATCTCATGACCCTGAGATCATGACCTGAGCCGAAATCAAGAGCTGGACACTGGACCCTTAACCAACTGAGCTATCAGGGGCCCTAAAGTTAAAAGGGCCCTAAAGTTAAAAGTTTATAGTGAATACCCATATGTCCATCATCTAGATGCTGTCATTAACATTTTCCTAAACTTTATCATATATCTGTCTACCAATAGATCATTTTTTTAAATTTTTTAAATTTTTTTTAAAGATTTTATTTATTTGACAGAGAGATTACAAGTAGGCAGAGAGAGAGGGGGAAGCAGGCTCCCCGCTGAGCAGAGAGCCCGATTCGGGGCTCGATCCCAGGACCCCGAGACCACAACCCGAGCCGAAGGCAGAGGCCTCAACCCACTGAGCCACCCAGGCGCCCCTAGATCATTTTTTTATATAGATTTTATTTATTTATTTCACACAGAGAGCTCGAGTGGGAGAGAGAGACAGAGAGCAAGCACAAGCCGGGGGAATGTCAGGCAGGAGAAAAGCAAGCTCCTCATTGAGCAGGGAGCCCGATGTGGGGCTCGATCCCAGGACTCTGGGATCATGACCTAAGCCAAAGGCAGGTTAACCGACTGAGCCACCCAGGCGCCCCCCAATACATCGTTTCTAAGGCATTTCAAAGTAGGTTGCAATTTTAATCAAGTGCTTAGTGTATAATCTCATCAAGTAGGTGATGTGTGAGCAAAGCCTTGAAGGAGAGGAGAGAGTTGACTTTTCATTTGGGGACAGTCGTCCCAGCAGAGTACAGAAACCCTGGGATGGGGGCATGGGTGGCTTGCTTTTGGGCCTTTGTAGTGGGGGTGAGTAAGGGAGCAGGTGGTAGGAGGTGAGAACAGAGAACTACTAGGGAGCCAGATCAGGTAGGACCTTGTAATGCAGGATTTGCACTTTTACTCTGAATGAGATGGGGAATAACTGGAAAGCTTTGGAGCAGAGCGGTGACAAGAGCTGACTCATATTTTAAAAGAATCACTGGCTGCCCTGTCCAGCATAAAAGATAGGGAGTGCTTTCAATCCCACCAGTCTTCTCTCTGTGGTGGTTGGTGTTTGTGGGGCTAGCATGTGTTAACTAGTGCAGCAATCAAAGCCTCCTTCCATAAACTCATTTATTCTTCACTGTTATTAACTAAAAGGATACTTGAGATTTAAGCCCCTAAACAGTTTGTTTTCTTGTGCAGCCCACAGAACTTAATTGCCCAGTCTCAGTCTGGCACTGGTAAAACAGCTGCCTTTGTGTTGGCCATGCTCAGCCAAGTAGAACCTGCAAACAGATACCCTCAGGTAAGGGCTTGGTGATTTTGGGTTTTCTGCTGATGTGTAGCTAGAATTACATATGATGGATTGAAAGCCAAATGCATATTACTTTTTACATAAACCAGAACCCCTTGACGAGCACAAACAATATGCTTGATCTTCTAGTAGCAACATGCATCCTGTTCCCTTTCCATAGTTTGCCAATTCTGAGATACTGCTGACAGGCTTGACACCTTCACTTTCAGGAAAAACCTCTCCCATTTACAACTATCATCCTCTGGAAAGTTCTAAGAACTTTTTGAGTAAGGGAAAAGGAAGCTAATCTCCACCTGGAATTTCAGATCCTTGTTCACATGTGGATTTTTGTATTCCCCTGGCCAGTAGCTATTTTCAAGTGTAATTACCCAGCCAGAGTTCTAACCCTGTGACTTGGCAGTGTAAAGAATCAAATGGCGTGCACATTAATTTACATGCTCTTCTTCAGCCTCAGCTGGAGGAGTAAGTCCTGATGGTGATTCCCCACTGCCCTTGAAATCTCACTCTGTACTTTCTCCCTGCCAGTGTCTGTGCCTCTCCCCAACTTACGAGCTCGCCCTTCAAACGGGAAAAGTGATTGAGCAGATGGGCAGATTTTACCCTGAACTGAAGCTAGCTTATGCTGTCCGAGGCAATAAATGTGAGTATGAATATGTGATCCTAATTCATTAAGCTAACAACTTCTATTTTTAAAAATTTCAAAACATACACAGTAGTTGAAATAATAAAAATGAACATTTCACCTAGATTTGAGAACTTAACATTTTGCCAAATTTGCTCTGTGTCCGTGCATGTTTTGGGGGAACCATTTGAAAGTAAATCGCAGACATTGTGGATATTTACTACTAAATACTTAAGCATGGAGGCACCAGGCTGGCTCAGTCAGGAGAGCCTGTGATTTTTGATTTCAGGGTTGTGAGTCTGAGCCCCACATTGAGTGTAGAGATTACTTAGAAATAAAATCTTGGGGCATCTGGATGGCTACCAGTTGGTTAAGCATCTGACTCTTGATTTTAGCTCAGGTCTTGATCTCTTGAACTCTTGTGAGTTCAAGCCCCACATTGGGCTCTACAATGGGAGTAGAGCCTATAAACAATTTGAAAAAAAAAATTTTTTTTTAAGATTCCATTCATTTATTTGTCAGACTAAGCACAAGCAGGAGGAGTGACAGGCAGAGGGAGAAGGAAGCTTCCTGTAGAGCAAGGAGCCCAATGCAGGACTTGATTCCAGGACCCTGGGATTATGACCTGGCCCGAGGGCAGATTCTTAACCGACTGAGCCACTGAGGTTTCCCTTAAGGAAATCTTTTAAAAAAAAATTTTTTTTGATAAATACTTTAGCATACATCTCATACTAAGGACATCCTTCAGCATACCCACAAAACCCGTATCACAACCAAGAAAATCAGCAGATTCTCCAAAAACTAATATCTAGTCCATTTTTATTTTTCCTCAATAGTCCCAAAAGTCCCAAATAGTCTTTATGGCTGTTTTGTTTTTGAACCAAGATCAAATTGGTGTGAATGCACTGCATTTGGTGTTGTATCTCTTATATTTCTTTAAATCTAGAATAGTCCCTTCATCTTCTCCTCCCCCCAAGTACATCTATCTGACCTTTTGAATGGGCCAGACCAATTGCTTATAAAATGCTACACATTCTGGATTTGTTTAATTGCTTAATTTATTTTTAATGTAATTAGGAGAACAAAAATGTTCTCAAATATTCATGACAATTAATTCTGGCATTTAATTTTTAATTGAATTATAATTAACAGTGTTTCATTAGTTTCAGCTATTTAATGATAAAGAAATTCTGTATTTTTATCAGTTCTCATCAAAATAAGTATAATAAATGTAAAGGATAATCTCCCTTATCTATTTCACCCAACCCCCACCTACCTCCCCTCTGGCAAACAAATCTGTTCTTTGTATTTAAGAGTCTGTTTTTTCTTTGGATCTTATTTTTATTATTTTTTCTTGATTCATCTTTTGTACTTTGTTTTGCAACAAATTAACAATATTTAAGTAACATAAAAAGTGTTGGAAGTTTGGCTATGAATCTTTAACATGTGTAATTATGACTCATAGAAATCCACTCAGCGTATAATGTCTTAATACCAACTTGAAGCTGCTTCTAAAAAGTAATACAATTATAAAACTTAGTGGAAGATAGGGGTGCCTGGCTGGCTCAGTTGGTTAAGCTGCTGCCTTTGGCTCGGGTCATGATCTCAGGGTCCTGGGATCGAGCCCCACATCGGGCTCTCCGCTCAGCGGGGAGCCTGCTTCCTCCTCTCTCTCCACCTGCTTCTTTGCCCACTTGTGATCTCTCTCTCTCTGTATCAAATAAATAAATAAAATCATTAAAAAAAAAAACTTAGTGGAAGATGATCATAATACATTTAAAATTTTGCAAATTGGGTTGAAGTTAGAATGCCAGTCTGAATAACTTTTGTGGGAGGCAATAACTGGTTTTTTAAGTAAGAAGAAGCATTTATTAGCTTTAAATTAACTAAAAACATTCACATTTGGGCAAAATTTTGGCAGTGATTAGAAGGAGCTTGTGTATGTCAGATCAAGGTTATAATTAAAGGACTTAAATTCAATATATAAGTGCAATCTAATTCAAAACGAAGAAGCAAATCTCAGTTTCAAACCGCACACAGTCAAGAACGTGCCATGGTCTGTCAGGCCTTGTCTGGGGAAGCACATTATCTAAGAGAGGCAGTTTGTGCTTCTTTGAGAAAGCAAAGCCATTCATGATGAATCCTATTTTCTGACCTGGGCAAGGGTGTGTAAAGACAACCGGCTTGTTTGATGTAGATGCCAGGATAGCTGAGGGGCAGAGTGCACTGGAGAGTGGTGAAAGTCGGCTTGTGAGGAAGTGCAACCCTGGGCTGGGGGAATGATGCTAACAGAGAAGAAATAAAGATAACAACAGATCCTCCTTGAAAGAGAACTGGATGACTACAGAGAACGGACAAGAACACTACTGAAGAGGCTTTCATCTTGTCACTGTTTCTAGCCTATGTCTTTTCAGCATTAAATACTATACTGATATTATAACCTTTCCTTGAGATATTAATGCAGACATCAAAACATTTGGCATTAAAGTACATCATAAGTTTAGGTTTTCTCAGAAAGGAAAGCTGGCTTTACCATGGAAATACCCACAGAAAACATCTTGTCTCCACAGTGGAAAGAGGTCAGAAGATCAGTGAGCACATTGTCATTGGCACCCCTGGGACTGTTCTGGACTGGTGCGCCAAGCTCAAGTTCATTGACCCCAAGAAGATCAAGGTGTTTGTTCTGGATGAGGCTGACGTGATGATAGCTACTCAGGGCCACCAAGATCAGAGCATCCGCATCCAGAGGTAGGAACTCTTGAGCCAAGAGGAACTTCTCAGCCTCCTGATCTGCAGCATCTTCTCCTTTAACTTCAAACACCTCTTCTTGCTGCTGTCAGGTTCTTTCCTCTAGTACTTCCAGAAGCATTTGTTTGAGGGGCCACTTCCTCATCGGCACTGACCTTGGGTTGAGGAAGGAGACTTGGGCATTCTGAGCCCAGCCCCGTTCCTGCCCCGTGGCTGCTCTCAGCTCCTCCCCGCTGTTCTCCTCCCCCTTTGGCCGCTTGCGTGGGCACGTAGACCATGCAAGCCCCGGGCCGCTGTCTTCTGTTCCTTCCAGGAAAGACTCGGGATCATGCCACATACCTGGGTCTTGCCTTGCAGGATGCTGCCCAGGAACTGCCAGATGCTGCTTTTCTCTGCCACGTTCGAAGACTCCGTCTGGAAATTTGCCCAGAAAGTGGTCCCAGACCCAAACATTATCAAGTTGAAGCGCGAGGAGGAGACACTGGACACCATCAAGCAGTATTATGTCCTGTGCAGTAACAGAGATGAGAAGTTCCAGGCCTTGTGTAACCTGTACGGGGCCATCACCATTGCTCAGGCCATGATCTTCTGCCATGTGAGTAGCAGTGGCAGCAGCAGGCCTGGCGGGGGAGGAGCTGCCCTGGAGGGTGTGCCTGCCCTTCCTCTCAGCGAGCGCCACCTCAGTGCTGAGGAGGGCCAGGTGCCCTGTGTGGCCAGAAAGGAAATGATGAATCACCTCCACCTCCCCCAGGGAGTATTCTCCTCAGATTGTAATCAGTTATGAGGGAAAGACTGTGAAGAATTGAACCTTCTTTGGTCCCACTTCTTAGAGATAACTTGGAAAAAACTCCAAATAACATCCAATGAAACAATTGTATAAAACATTAAGAATATAGACTATTTGGGAATGAAGACCTTTGGCTGACACCACACTCTTCCTAGCTGAACACTAAGATTTAAGTAATTCATCCAAAAAAAAAAAAAGACATGGCTAAAATTATTTTTGAAATCGGTAAGCCTATCCTGCTGACTGAACGCAGCAAGTCTTCATATACTTTTAATAGCAACAAGCCACTTTTTTACAGGTATCTTTTTTTTTTTTTTTTAAACAAGTATCTTCATTTAAAACAATTCTGTTCTCCCCAGACCCGCAAAACAGCGAGCTGGCTGGCAGCAGAGCTCTCCAAAGAAGGCCACCAGGTGGCCCTGCTGAGTGGCGAAATGATGGTGGAGCAGAGGGCAGCGGTGATCGAGCGCTTCCGCGAGGGCAAAGAGAAGGTGCTGGTGACCACCAACGTGTGTGCCCGCGGTGAGCAGAGAATGCGTCTGTCCGCCAGGCCCCGGGGGGCCAGGGAAGTCCTCCTGTACGGGGCGCTCCTCCGGTTTGGGGGAGTCCACGTGGGCTTGGTGCTGACAGTCTTTCCCGGAGAGCCTGGATTCCCCCGGCAGATGAGAACTGTCACAGAAGCCAGGGGCCCCGACGCAGCGGAAGGACATGGAGCAGCCTCTCACTGGTCCAGGACGGTGTCTGTTCTCTCGGGGCCCCCACGGAGGGTTGGGCTGCATCTCCAGATACTTTGTCTAGCAGAGGCTCTCTTACTGATGTCATAATTTTGGTAGCACCTGCCGAAGTTCTGTCTTTCCCTCTGGGTTCTGCC
>CM052803.1:38675313-38710498 GCA_028533885.1 Nasua narica | reverse complement strand
TTCTCTCTGAATTCTCCTCCTTCTCCCCAGATAAGAAAATAGAGAGACTGGACACAGACGATTTGGACGAGATTGAGAAAATAGCCAACTGAAACGCTCCACCCGTCACCAGTGCCCGCCCCTGGCACTCCGCCTGCACAGGGGACCAGCGCTTCCGCGGCACAGGCCTCGACAGTCACCACAAAGACAAAGGCCGAGGAGAGAGAAACTACCTACCTCATTTTAAATTACGTTTGGACTAGACAAAAATTGTGCAAATGATGGGGGAAGGTAGAAAAAAATTGTTTACACAACTTCTGAAGATTAGGCGTGAATACACAGAAATTTACCTTTTGGAAATCCTGTCTTTTTTTTTTTTGGCCAGCTTTCCCCCCATCTAGATGCTGTGGCTAATTACTGCTCAAGATCCTTGTGGATGTCTGCCTATTCTCTGGCCAAGAGTGTTCAGAATAGCCTCGAGACAGAATAGAGGTGAAGAGGGACAGAGAGAGAGGCCTTAAGTAGGATAGGTATATGAGCCAGCCATCATGTTTGGAGTATGGCGTGAGGCCTGTGGGCTGGTGCTTTGCATTTCGGGTGGGACAGCTCATCTGAATGTTGTCATCTCTCTCTGTCCTGATGCCCACAGCAGGAAGGGATTTGCCTAGAATGGACCAAAATGCCACCTGAGATTTTTGCTTTATGCAGATTTGTGTTGCAGGACCATGACCTCCTGGTTCCCATCAGCAGGTGCAATCTGTGTATGGTGCACATCTGATTAGCAGGTGGATCCCTCGCCTGTGCTTGAGCAAGGCCTGTGGACAAGTCATCGTGGAGAGTTAGTGGTGGCCCTAGCTTGCCGCACAACCTGGGCTCACAGGCACTTGCAGCATCTTTTTTATAATCTCTATTGTCACTTTGACCCCTTAGGAGCCCCAAGCAAATAAAAGGTGATGTAAGGTTTGGATCTTCAGTGAAAATTACGGCTTCAGGTCACTTGTGCCCCAGCTTCAAGGCAGCTCCAGAAGTGATCAGCAGTAGTCACAAATGCTTGCTTTGTCTCCAGATCCCAGAAGGCAAGATTTGTCAGAGCTGGGTTATTATTTCAGATATTTGGTGTCTTGGTTGTCAAGTGATTCCGAACGCCTGTGTTCACAGTTCTTGGAATACAAAGAGTGCAATAAGGGACTAGAAGGACTGAGGCCATTCACCTGTGCAAGGCAGAAGTAACTGCCAAGGACTTGGCTCCCTCCTTACTGGGCATCTTTGTGCAGAATAGTCAGAGCAAATACTAGTAATGGACGCTTTTTCATACCTGGCCGAGGCTGATGGTACCTACAGAATGACAGAGCAAGGATGAGATGAAACTGAAACCCCAGCCACAAGGAGTCCTCTCCAGCTCTTTGACCTTGATACAGAATGGCTGCTTTTTCTAGGCCCAGGCCTGGAAGCGGGATTTTCTGTGATGATAACTGTTCCAATCCCAGACTATCCTTGTGTTTCTATGTTTTAGGGCCAAATCTGTTTCCTGGGAAGGGAAGGTGCCAATACCAGGCTGCAAGTGGTTTCCTTAATCTGACATTAGAGATACTGCAGAGACCACAAGACTGCCAATCCACATTTCCCCAGGGGGCATTTGACTGTTGAGTTTTCTCTGCTTTTGGCCAACTCTGACCCACCTTGGGAGTCTTGTAAGAAAAATTTTGTCTCCCAGACCCTGGAGTGCTGTGGACCAACCCTGAAATAACTAAATCAAAGGCAATAATTAAAGGAGTACGGACTCCTCACACTCACAAAGCTGCAGGGTGTCCTATTTGCCCCCTTCTCACAACATGTATAACCGTCTACTGTGTAGCCCTAAATCTAAGCAGGAAAATGGGAAGGGATCGGCTTCAGACTTTCCAATACTAGGAGTCAATAGGTATCTGGAAGAAGTCTAGATCAACGGGTCTGCATCTGCAGGCTTGGACTCAGAGCTCTAAGAATTCACTAGATGGGTTTCATGGAGTCTATGGAGTGTGTGCCATATTTTGAGTTTAAATGCATTTTTCTGGGGCGAGATTCCCAAAGGAGTGTCTTTTACAAAGGTAAGACTCACTGTTATGCTGGCCCTCCAATGTTACCCCAGTATCACCACAGTCCGTATTTCTTCACAATCCATACTCGTCCTTGCTAGAGCTTGGCTCCCAGGCCTCAGTGGTCCACAGCTGCCTCTGTGTGCTATTTTGAGACATCACTGATGTATTGAAAATGTATTGAGCCCTTGGTAAGCTTCAGTCCCCAGAGTTTCTTTTATTCTTTTTAGTAAGTTCCCATGTATGTAATGACAAACTGTCCTAAGACAGAGAAACTCACTTGGAAAAGGAGATTTTTGGTCCAATGGAAGAGTCTGGATATGTTCATCATCCATAAACAATGGATTTTTTATTGGGATTTTCTGGAGTGTCACTGAATGGCTGCGTGCATAAGAACTAGCCAATTGTTGATGTATTTCTTATTGATGTTAACTGAATTGAATTATGAAGTGTGCATGTTACTAGGACGCAATGAGTATAAAAAGTATGTTTTGGGTTGCTGGAATTAGTGATCATGCTTAAGTGGAGACACTTATGATTCCATAGGCTAGTCATCACCTGATCCTACTATTCCATTTCAGAATTACCACTGCTCCAGCACGAACAGTTGCAAAGTCTCTATAGGCCAAGGGCCCCTCTCAGTTTCCAGATGGCTCCTCACATTCCTTTTTTCCTGCTGGTAAAGCAGAGAATACTGGCTACGTAATTAGAAAGAAGGTAGATGCCAGTAATGACAAAGCCCTTACATTCTATTTTTCTAGTCCTAGGAAGTAAATACAAGTAGGCCTTGGAAGCAGGTCTTCTCCCTTGGTTTCATCTTGTTTATTATTCAACATGAAGGCTGTTTCATTCAGCGTCACTGGTATTCAGAAGGTAAGGACTTCTGAGGCTAGAGATTTCATAAAGGAGTGGAGTTTGCTTCTGAGAGAAAAGTGACAAGAAGAGTGCCGTAGGCAGTTGAAAGTAATATTAAAACTAAAATAGCTTTCGCAGGATAAACCTAGCATACTGGAAGAGCAGTGAGGAGAGCAGCTTTGCCATGTGGACAGAGAAAAGTCTCGTTAGGTACAAAACAAAAACTTGATTTAACAGTGTTTGGATTTATTAGTGAATGGCCAGATTACTAAATCACAGAAAGGAAGTGATGAAATTGGTGGGGGTTTTTTTTGGGGGGGTCTAGCAGAGGTTTGTAGAATGTACTGGAGCTGGAAAAGGCAAGCATCTGAGAAAAGAGTTTGAAGATGATCGCCATCAGTCCCATCACAGCAAGTGCCAAGGTGCCATTGGTTGTACTGAAAGCACAAAAGAAGTGGACTGGAGGGATATCACAGGAAAAATTATGGGCTTTTATACCTACTTGTTGTTATTCCAAAAAGGATTTGTGAAAAGATCCATTGTGCAAAATAATTCTGGGGAGAAGCCCAAAGATGTTTAGAAAGAACAGATGCATCAGGGTTGTCTCATACACAGCATGTGTGGTTTCAGGCCTGTCACCTCTGCAAGCAGGGACTCAGCTCCTCTTCAACATCTTGTAGATTTCAGGGGTCTTCAGCTTTTTCTTGGTCCTAGACACAGATGTCAGGTTCTTAGGAACTCTGCAGTTTTACCTGATTTGACTTTTTCTGCTTGAGAATAATTATTCTTTATTCTGTTAATTGAATCAGACTGCAGCATCTTCTAAAAATGACACAATAAAGGTGAGGGACCCAGAGGGGCTGATGCTAGGAGGCTCCAGTACCTTGCTTTCCCAATCCTGAATCTGGGACAGGGCTTTCCCATAATAACTTCAAATGCCTTGTTGGAAGTCAGGCCAGGTGGAGATCTGTTCAGAGGGTATTTGTCACACTTACACCTATGCCCTCTGGTTCTCCAGCCTCCGTTGCTAGATGCTTCTGCCTCGGTTTAGAAACCATTCTGCTCTGAGTATTCATCTGAGCAAGGGGCTCCATAGTAGTTCTTGTTCTAAGATGGAGGATAGGAGTAGGTGGAGGAAAATATTAGATGTGATCTGAGTTTGGTGACGATTTGGGTGTCAGCTGCTCCGGTGAGATCATTCTCATTTTCACTTTAGCCATCTCTCTCAGGCAGGGTGGCAGATCTTTTGTTCATCCAGATCTAGAGCCCAGGGCTACAGTCCGCTCCCTTGGCGTGGGGGTGGGGGGTAGTTTAAGTGGAACTCTCCTGGAAGTACCAGTACACATTTCTTGAGTCTTAACAACTGGACTATGTTTATCCATATGCTTCCACCATTTTCGGAATTCTCTAATTGGAGAAAAGCCAAGTAGTCTCAGGTTAGCTTATCCCTGAGAGCACACAGCCCCATGCTTAGACTTGAAAGAACATGAATCAGCCCTGGTCAGGTGTGTGGTCAAATGTGCTAGGTATGTTGTCCTCCGGTCTGTGTTCCTCTCCGACACCAAGAGCTTCTAAATTTACACAAGAAATGTCCCGATAAATCAATGCCAGTTGAATCCAGGTTTAACAACAGACTAGGTCCCAGTGTTTGACACGGGTTTAACTTCTGAAACAAGGTTATGCTAGAGGGACAAATACTGTTCTATTCATCTGATTTTGTATTTAATGCCCATGGAAGGGACAACTTCAGAAACAGCTGCAGTACCTCTGGCCTCCTGGTTCTTTTCTTTTTTTCTCCTCTCCTCCTCTCCTCTCCTCTCTTTTCTTTTTTCTTTCTTCTTCCTCCCCCTCTCCCCCTACTTTCTTTCTTTCTTAAGCAGGCTCCACATCCAACATGGAGTCCAATGCAGGACTTGAACTCACATCCTTGAGCTGACACCAAGAGTCAGATGCTTAACTAAGCCACCCAGGTGCCCCTCATTAGTCCTTTCAGGTGAACTCTTCCACTCTGTCCAGTGACCATTTTAAGACTTTCACTCACCTCAAACTTCAACTCCATTTTCTCCATACTCAGAGTAAATGATCAACATAAGGAAACCCCCTCAGCTTTCTGCCACCAGACCTTTCCCCACGCACACCTATCCTTCCCTCTCCATCCTGTTACAAGGGGAGAAGTGCCTGTTGTCTAAATTTCTCTACCAGTGCGCCGAATTCCCTCTACTGTGGCTGTTCAGGGACTTGCTCCATCTTCTCCCCTCATATTTTCAACCTCTTCCACACCACTAGCTGGTTCCCCCTCCTCTCAATTTTTCCTTGTGTGTGTAGTACTAGTTGTAGTAGTAGTAGGAGGAGGAGGAGTAAAATACATATAACAGAACTTACCATCTTAACCACTTTTCCATGTACAGAGCATGAAATTCATAATGTTATAAAGCCACCACCATCCATTTCCATAATTCTTTTGGATCTTGCAAAACTGAAACTATACCCAAGAAGGACAGGGAGGAGAGGGAGAGAGAGACAGACTCCCCACTGAGCACAGAGCCCAACACAGGGCTTGATCTCACGACCCTGAGATCACGACCGGAGCTGAACCTAAGAGTCGGATGCTCAACCAACTGCACCACCCAGGCACCTCTGAAAAACACCTTGTGCTTACATCTGACTCCTCCAGCATTTAGCACCATAACAGTCCCTTCCTCTTTTAACATAGAATTAACGTATAACGTATTACTTGTTTCAAGGGTACAGGTCTGTGATTAATCAGTCTTACACAGTTCACAGCACTCACCATAGCACATAACCTCCCCAATGTCCCTCACCCAGCCATCCCATCCCTCCCCTCCAGCAACCCTCAGTTTGTTTCCTGAGATTAAGAGTCTCTCTTTTTTTTTTTTTTAAAGATTTTATTTATTTATTTGATAGATCACAGGCAGAGAGGCAGCCAGAGAGGGAGGGAAGCAGGCCCCCTGCTGAGCAGGGAGCCCGATGTGGGGCTCAATCCCAGGACCCTGAGATCATGACATGAGCCAAATGCAGACGCTTAACCATCTGAGCCATCCAAGTGCCCCAGATTAAGAGCCTCTTATGATTTGTCTCCCTCTCTGGTTTCGTCTTTATTCTTCCTTCCCTTTCCCTATGACTCTCTGTCTTGTTTCTCAAATTCCTCATATCAGTGGGATCATATGATAACGGTCTTTCTCTGATTGACTTATTTCACTTAGCATAGTACCCTCTAGTTCCATCCACGTTGTTGCAAATGGTAAGATACTTTATTTTTTTAAGATTTTTTATTTATTTATTTGACAGAGAGAGTTCACAAGTAGGCAGAGAGGAAGGCAGAGTGAGAAGGGAAAGCAGGCTCCCCGCTGAGCAGAGAGCCCAATATGGGGCTCGATCCCAAGACCCTGAGATCATGAGCTGAGTCGAAGGCAGAGGCTTTAACCCACTGAGCCACCCAGGTGCCCCAAGATTTTTTTTTTGATGGCTGCATGATACTCCTTTGTATGTGTATCCATAAACCACATCTTCTTTATCCATCTGTTGATGGACGTCCAGGCTCTATCCATAGTTAGGCTACTGTGGAACAGGCCTTTCCTCTAACTACTCTTCTGGTGACTAAAGTGACACATCACACTTACTGGTCTTCCTTCACTCTGGCCACTTCTCTTGACTCCTTGGTAGGCTTTTTTATTTACCTCTTAAATGTGAGCACTCCTCATAGCTTTGTTTTGGGGTATTTCTTCCTCTTTCTCTATTGTGGGCAATCTTTTTCACTCCTCTGGCTTTCTTTCTACTGGTGACTCCAAAATCTATACCAAGACCCAGTTTTTGAGTTCTAGGGTTATAGAAACAACTGCCTGCATGACATTTGCAATTGGGATGTCTTCAAGGAATCCTGTACTCAACATATCCCAAACAGAACCCGTCACCGTGTACACCAGCCACCACTCTGAAAAACTCATGTTCTGCTCTTGGCTCTTCCCCTAACTTTATCTCACAAAATGGCACTACAATTGTCTGTTGTTCAGGACAGAAATCTGGATTCATCAGGAACTTCCTGACCCCCAACCAATAATCACCAAGTCCTTTCAGATCTGTGATCTGCTGCTGTGTAACACATCGCCCCAAAATAATGGCTCAAAACGACTTAGTCTGGGTGGCTCTGCTGGTCTTTCCCAGGCTCACTTATGCAGCTGTATTCCGCTGGCTGTTGTCTGGACGCTGCTGAGACAGCTGGGCCCCTCCACAGGGTCTTTCATCTTCATAACATGGTAGATGGTCTCTGGGTTTCAAGGGGGGAGAGCAGAAGTTCTAAGTTCTCTTGAAGCCTTGGCTCAGAACTCCCCAGTGCACTTTTTTTTAAAAAAAGTTTTATTTATTTGCTAGAGCACAAGCAGGGGGAGTGGCAGGCAGAGGGAGAAGGAGGCTCCCTGCTGAGCAGAGAGCCCAATGCGGGACTCAATCCCTGGGCCCTGGGATGACCTAAGCCGATGGCAGATGCTTAACCAACTGAGCCATACAGGCGCCCCTCCCCAGTCACTCCTATCACATTCTTTTAGCCAAAGGAAATGACAAGGCCAGCGCAGAGATGAAGGGGAAATAAGTATCTTTTCATGGGAGGAGTGTGAAGTATCTGTGGCTATTTTTAATCTACCACCTTCTATCAGGTTGAACCAAATGAAATACTGACCTACAAAAGTGGCACTTTCACATGGTTCAGTCTGACGTTTCTTGAATTTACCCTGGTCTAGATCATCATTGTCACTGGCCTACTACTTTAGCTTCCTAGCAGTTGCTCCTGCTTCTAGTCAGGTTTTCCTCCAGTTCAACTGTCACACAGCAACTAGAGTGATCTTTCTAACATACTACCAGTCTGATGATCCCACCCTTCAGGTTAAAACCATCTCCTGCCCCCATACACACTTTCCATTTTTCTTAAGATAAACTCAGAGGTGCCTGGGTGGCTCAGTCCATTTAGCATCTGCCTTTGGCTGAGGTCATGATCCTTGGGTCCTGGGATAGAGCCCTGTGTCAGGCTACTACTTGGTGAGGAGTCTGTTTCTTCCTCTCCCTCTGCTCCCCACACTTCCGCTCGCTAATAAATAAATTTTTTAAAAAGTGGGCAGGAGGGCGCCTGGGTGGCTCAGTTGGTTAAGCAACTGCCTTCGGCTCAGGTCATGATCCCGGAGTCCCGGGATCGAGTCCCATATCGGACTCCCGGCTCTGGGGGAGGTCTGCTTCTCCCTCTGACCTTCTCCCCTCTCATTCTCAGTCTCTCTCTAATAAATAAATAAAAATCTTAAAAAAAAAAAAAAAGTGGGCAGGATGCCTGGGTGGTTCAGTCAGTTGGGCAACTGCCTTTGGCTCAGGTCATGATCCCAGGGTCCTGGGATCGAGTCCCGCATCGGGCTCCTTGCTTGGCAGGGAGCCTGCTTCTCCCTCTGCCTGTCACCCTTCCTGCTTGTGCACACGCACTCACTGTCTGACAAATAAATAAAGTCTTAAAAAAAAAAAAAGATAAACCCAAACTGCGTAACATGGTAGGTATTAACTAGGCTCTCTTACTTGCTTCACTGTCTCCCTCATACTCTGCTCCACTATCACTGAAATTTGCCCCTCGTGCTGGGCGTCTCAGAAGGTGGTGGTCCTGTGCATTTCCCTCCCCAAATTTCTCGAAACCATATTCTCTCCCCCAGCACACTTTGAAGCTGAAACAAAAATTCAAAGATAATGCTAGAAGAGGTTTTCACCTCCAGGATTGAGGCTAAGATGAGCATGGGAGAGAGGAACGTAACTAAAAATGGGACCCCTCCAGTGCCGCAGGCAGCTAGGGAACAGTGTGGAAGAAGCTCAGAGGACACTCCCTTTGCTCCACCCTGGGGAGCTCCATCTTGATCTCTTGGAAGTCCCCCTAACCCCAACAGAGCACAGGAGACTGGGATGCCCTGCATGGGGAGAGAAGCCTGGAGGGAGAAACTCACACCTCCCCAAGTTGCCCCCTAACAACCTGTGACCGTTTGCATCCACTGCCATGCTTACACCTCTCCTTGGAACTCCTCTCCCAATCCTTCCCTTTCTTCTGTCTCTTCCTGGTCCTTCCCATTTCAGTGGCAAAAACTGTTTCTTTTTTTTTTTTTAAAGATTTTATTTATTTATTTGATAGAGTTCACAAGTAGGCAGAGAGGCAGGCAGAGAGAGAGGGGGAAGCAGGCTCCCTGCTAAGCAAAGAGCCCAATGCGGGGCTTGATCCCAGGACCCTGAGACCATAACCTGAGCCGAAGGCAGAGGCTTTAACCCACTGAGCCATCCAGGCGACCTAGTAAAAATCATTTCTTTAGGAAGGCATGCCCCGCTTCCATGTCATAATCTCCCATCATGCCCTATACCTGCCTTATTAACATTCTGTCAAGTGACCTTCTAAAGGTCTATATGGATTAACTTACCAATTCATCATAAGAAATATGTTATGATTTCTGGGGCGCTTGGGTGGCTCAGTGGGTTAAAGCCTCTGCCTTCGGCTCAGATCATGATCTCAGGGTCCTGGGATTGAGCCCCGCATTGGGCTCTCTGCTCAGCAGGGAGACTGCTTCCTCCTCTCTCTGCCTGCCTCTCTGCCTACTTGTGAGCTCTCTCTCTGTCAAATAAATAAAATCTTTAAAAAAATTTTTTTAAATTAATTAATTAGACAGGGGGAGGAGCACAAGCAGGGGGAGCAGCATACAGAGGGAGAGGGAGAAGCAGGCTCCCCCACCAAGCGGAGCACCAGATGCAGGGCTCAATCCCCGGATCCCGGTATCATGACCTGAGCCAAAGGCAGACACTTAACCACTGAGCCACCCAGGTGCCCCCAGGGCCACATTCTTAATCACTAGGCTGTATCTGCTTCACATACAATATGCCTGGGTTTAAAACTGCTAGTTTGGTGTCTGTGTCCCTCATACTTAACGACAGTAAAGGCAGGAAGTAGTTTTACTCAATCATCGCTGAATTCCTGTCAGCAGGATGTGTTTTATAGAGAAGTCTGCTTTGCTAATGTGTTAACAAATGAAAACATGGAATACATTTTACGTATTTTCTTTTAAAATTATCCCCAATCACTTTTTCATAGATTTTTTTTTTTTTGTTACTATCATTATAAATTAGTCAATAGACCTTTGTGAACCAAATACAAACTTAGTCTGGCTCCTGTCATTATTCCTGTTCTGTTTTTTTTTTTTTTTTTTTTTAAAGATTTTATTTATTTATTTGACAGAGAGACACAGCAAACAGTGAGAGAGGGAACACAAGCAGGGGGAGTGGGAGGAGGAGAAGCAGGCTCCCGCTGAGCAAGGAGCCCGATTCGGGGCTCAATCCCAGGACCCTGGGATCATGACCTGAGCCGAAGGCAGCCGCTTAATGGCTGAGCCACTCAGGCGCCCCATTCCTGTTATTTTCTGAATCCTTACAGCATTCCCCTTCCTATTCCCATCCCGTTGCCTCCTGTACATCGAGGCATCCTGAGAGAAGAGCAGTTCCCAGAGCAGAGCCACATCCTATCAGGCCCACACCCACCACAGGAACAAGCAATGCAAGTCCCTGTACCCATTCACTCAGAAGAAATGACGCCACAAAGGCAGGTGTGTGAATGGGAGATGGTTATTTGTTGATCACCAGTTTATTCACTGATTTGTTCACTACCTAATTCAACAACTGTTTACTGTGTCCCTGCTCTGGGAAAGATGCTGGGGAACCAAATGTGAACAAAACAGGTAAGGTTCCGGCCCACGGGATTCCCAGTTGATTGATGAAAGAATCACGTGATCAGGCAATTTCATGGAAGATGCAGTTCAAGCTCACCCAGGCCCAAAGAGCCAGTTAAAAAGTATCCCAGGAAAGGGTCCCAGGAATGCTGGCCCCTCACTCTGGCCTTAGTTTCTGGTTTTCTTGCCCACTGATTTCTGAAATTGGGTTGCCCAGAATTCAAAGCCTAGATTTGCCACTTATTAGGCCATTACTTTTACCTGGGAAAAACCTCAATTTCCTTATTTGTAAAATGGAGGTAACAGTAGTAATGTTATAAGAATTAAATTAGGTAATTCAATTAAATCCTGTAGGATGCAGTAAAAAATGTTAACACATTAGAGTCTCATTGCCCAGCACAGCTGAATTTGACTCAGGGCAGAAGACTCTAGTCTGCAGCTTTAGGAGAATTTCCCTTCCTGTCAGTCTCCAGTCTGGAGAAGAGTGGGATTCTCAGTGGCTTCTGGGGGGATGCCCTCCTTTTGGAATATAAATACTAACCAAGGGGGAAGTGATAGCCTTGGCAAAGAGTTCCCTATTGCCCAGAGCTGCCCTAAAACAGGTTGGCTGGTTTCATTGTTCCAACTGGAGCTTTGGCCTAGACCTCCCTGAGATCGCTCACCTGGATTAAGCAAATCCCCACCAGCCTTCCAATAGGTATAGGTCATGAAGTAAAAACAAATTTCAGTAAACACCCTACATATCCAATGCAAGCAAAAAAGTCTATCCTCAATTCCCCAGTAGATCATATTTAGCTTGAGGAGTTGTGTCTCAGTGGAAACCATGTAGGTATCACCCTCTCAGTGATAGAGCAGCTGACTTTGTAATAAAGCAGCAATCAAGGGGACCTGGGTGGCTCAGTCTGTTAAATGTCTGCCCTGGGCTCAGCTCATGATTCCAGGGTCCTGGGACTGAGCCCTACGTGGGGGCTCTGTGCTTAGCAGGGAGCCTACTTCTCCCTCTCTCTCTGCCTGCTGCTCTAGCTGCTTGTTCTCACTCTGTGTCAAATAAAATCTTAAGAAAAAAAAACAGCAATCAAAAGAGGACAGTGAATTCCTAGACTTAAATTTTGCTCTATGCAAGATCCTCTGCCCCCAAAGAACTAGAAACCAAGTCTGTTCGTATTGCTGCTTTTGCTTTTCATGCAAGTTTGCTGTGTAGTTGTTTGAGATAAAAAAGACTGGGAGGGAGAGGTGCCTCAAAATCTAGTTTTTGGTTTTTTAAGCAATTGTTGCAATAATAAGACAGAAGAAACATTGTTCCTCAGAAAACCAATTAGCAGGCTCCCTCAGGGCTGCTGCCCCACATAGAGTTAGACCATGGTGCTGGCTCCTCATAAATAACGTAGTTTTCCAACTCAATAGTGCTAAGGATGCTGGGAATTAAACTAGTTACTTGGGAAGACAATATAGCATTTGGCATTCTTACTTCTGTAGCATAGGGCATACTTCTGTGCATGCCCTCTGTAGGTAATGAGTAGGTAATGAGTACGTAAGACCTGAGAAAACATTCTAAACCCCCCACAAAGACTTTTTACAGTACAAAGTGTTACTACCTGTGTTTTTAAAAATTAATTTTTTTCATTGCATTGCTTTGTAACCACCAGTCCAATTAAGATACAGAACATTTAATTTCAAAAAAAAAGATACAGAACATTTAAAAAATAAAAAAGATACAGAATATTTCCATTATTCCTGAAAGTTCTCTTTTGCCCTTCCAACCAATCCTACTCACCCCAGCCCATCCCCCAGCAACCATTGTTGCTGATTTCTATCACTAGAGATAAATCTAGCACTGATTTCTATCACTAGAGATTAGATATACATACCGATTTTGAACTTACATAAATGGAAACATGTATTACACACTCTATCTCTGGATCCTTTTGCTCTCCGTAATGACTATAAGACCTCAAAGCTCTCATTTCTATTGCTGTATTTATCAGTATTTCATTCCTTTTTTGCTTTTTAAATCAATGTTACTGGGAAGGATAATTTATAAAATGAGCAAATGATTTATAACAAATAATAATAGTATTAATAATAAATAATATTAATTAAAATAATTATATAATAACAAAACATTTTAAATATACAGTTCCACTAGCTTGTTTTGTTTTTAAAGATTCTACTTATTTATTTGAGAGAGAGACAGGGAGAGCACAAGCAAGGGGGAAAGGGGCAGAGGGAAAGGGAGAAGCAAGCAGAATCCCCACTCAGTGGGGAGCCCAATGTGGGGCTGGAACCAACTGAGTCACCCAGGTACCCCCAGTTCCATGAGTTTTAACAGATTTATATATCTATGTAACCAGGACCCCAATCAAGATAACAGAACATTCTGGGTGCCTGGCTAGCTCAGTCGGTGGAACATGTGACTCTTGATATCAGGGTTATACGTTCGAGCACCATGTTGGGTGTAGAGATTACTTAAAAATAAAATTTAGGGGCATCTGGGTGGCTCAGTTAAGCATCTGATTTTGGCTCAGGTCATGATCCTGGGGTCCTGTGATCAAGCCCCACATTGGGCTTCCTCCTTGTTGGGATCCTGCTTCTCCCTCTCCCTCTGACGCTCCCTCTGCTCGTACACTGTCAAATGAATAAATAATATCTTAAAAAAATAAAAAAGATACACAACATTTCTATCACCCAGAAGTTCCCTTGTGTCCTGCTCAACCTTCCCTCATCCAGATGCATTGCCCTCAGATGACTGTTCTCACTAAAGATTTCCCTTTTCCAATTTTTGACTTGCATATACATGGATCTTACAGTATTGCATCTCTTATATCTGACATCTTCCCTTCAATGCAACGTCTCTTAAGATTCATCTACTTCATCATGGGGCACCTCGGTGGCTCAGTGGATTAAGCCTCTGCCTTCGGCTCAGGTCATGATCTCATGGTCTGGGACTGAGGCCCGAGTTGGGCGCTCTGCTCAACAGAGGGCCTGCTTCCTCCCTTTCCCTCTGCCTGCCTCTCTGCCTACTTGTGATCTCTTTCTCTCTGTCAAATAAATAAATAAAATCTTTAAAAAAAAAAAAAGACTCACCTACTTCATTATGAATAATTTATTCCTTTTTATTCCTGAGTAGTAATTCAATGAATAAACAGACCATAATGTGTTTATCCATTCTGTTGACGGACATTTGGGTTTCCAGTTTGGGGCTATTGGTTTTTGACGTAGTATTAGATGAAGTTTGCTATTAACATTTTGTACAAGTCTTTCTGTGGACATGTTTTATTTCTCTTGGATAGTAACTAGGAGTAGACTTGCTAGGTCACAGAGTACGTATAGGTTTAACTTAAGAAACTGTCAAACATACAAAACCGCTGTGTCATTTTACATTCTCTCGGAAGTTCCTGAGAGTTCCAGTTGCTCCTTACAAAGTTTCTTTGCTTGACCAAACTTTAGTCAGGTTCTTGAACCTTCTACTAAGCCTATCTGTGCATTCCTTATAAAATCCAATTTTAGCAAGAACTTCCCCCACACTTGGTATCTGGCTACCTCAGTATCTGACAGGTTCTTCATCTTTGCATCATCCCCCAGGTGAGGTCTGATTCATCAGCAAGAATCCTGTTAGGTTAGAATTCCCCAAACAGAATTCCCCTACACCTTTATGTTTCCTCTTAGTAATTTTCCATCCACTGACCACTTCCTACCACCACCACCCTGCTCCTCGGCTATAAATTCCATCGTCCTCAAGTTGTATCTCACCCTCACCGAAAAATCCCACTGTAGAGGTCCTGTGTGCCTTACCATCTCTACCATGTCGTTGAACATCTTTTTAACATTCCACATTCTTACCAACACATGACAGGTTTTTAATTTTAGCCATTCTAGCAATGTGCAGTGGTATCTCATTGTGACTTTGATTTCCAGCTCTTTTTCATAAGCTTACTGACCACAACAGTATCCTCTTTTGGAAGGTGTTTCACTCATTCATACATTTTGGCATAAATGTTGCAATTAAAAATGTCCTGAAGTGGGCACCTGGGCAGCTCAGTTGGTTAAACCACTGCCTTCCACTCAGGTCAAGATCCTGGAGTCCTGCATCAGGCTCCTGGCTCAGTGGGGAGTCTGCTTCTCCCTCTGACCTTAGGACGTCTCATGCATTCTATCACTAATAAATTAATAAAATCTTTAAAAAAAAAAAGTCCTAGGGGCGCCTGGGTGGCTCAGTGGGTTAAAGCCTCTGCCTTCGGCTCAGATCATGATCTCAGGGTCCTGGGATCTACCCCTGTATCGGGGTTTCTGCTCAGCAGGGAGCCTGCTTCCCCCTCTCTCTGCCTGCCTCTCTGCCTGCTTGTGATCTCTCTCTCTGTCAAATAAATAAATAAAATCTTTTAAAAAAAGTCCTAAAGTAATACATTTTGAGCTAAAATCTCTATTAACCTATTCATGCACACATTAAAAAATATTTATCGAGAAGCTACTATGTGTCATGAATTTTTCACAAATTAGCTGTGATTAAGACAGATAAAATTTTTGCTCTTGCTTGAAGAGTTCATATTCTAGGGTGGGAGGCGAGAGGCAGAAAGCAAACCAAAAGCAAACAAGATGATTTTTGATGGTATGGAGATGTTAACTGAGTATAAACGATAAAACGTTGATAACAACCTATATACCCCCAAGGTGACAGAGGTAGGGGAGTTAGGTAGGTAATTTATGTGATATGAGTTTGATGGACTATTATAATGCCATGAAGTCGATAACTATAACATGAAAAAAATACTTAGCCATATAATAAAAGGGTCAAATTTAAGATTGTACGTGTAAGTTATTTAGATCTAGGTAAAACACTCGTGTTTTGAAGCATATGGACGAAGACTGGAAGGACCCAGAAGAAAAATAAAACACTGCTGTGTGTATGCTTCGGAGTGGTGGAATTACGGGGGTCTAAGAGCTCTTGGTTTCGTTTTGATTTTTGTCTTACATGCTACTGCGTTCTTAACAGCAGAACCCGGCCATCTACAGCATTCTTATGGGACTTACCTTGGTGTAAGTCTTTAGAATTCAGAGACCCGTGACAGACTTAAAACATAGGTTACCTTAGTCTGAAGTAAGGCAATAAAGCGAGGACTAAGAGTTTAAACTTGGAAGAGCTTGGGGATTTCAAGGCCCGACGAGGGTGCTCCATCCCGCGGTAGACGCGTGTCAAGAAACGACAGGAGGAGGTGTCGCAGAAGCACACCCCCGGCGCTGCGCGGAATAATGACGCCTTGCGCTGGGCGGGAACTGACGTCACTTTCGGCACCGCCGCTTCCGGTCCGCGTAGGGGAGGTTCTCGCGCAGGCAGCGGACGCAGGGCTGGTGTTGGCGCGCGTGCGGTGAAATTTTTTCGCGAGTAGACCTCCTTTCCCGCCGGATCATGGCCACCGACTCGTGGGCCCTGGCAGTGGACGAGCAGGAAGCGGCTGTCAAGTCGGTCAGTGGCTTCGGCTCCCGCGGGGCGATCATAGCAGCGGCCCGATCAGACCCTAATAGGAGCCCAGGGAGCTAGTTACCCGGGTTGGGCAGGCTCGGGGCCACATCTCTCTAGAGTTTGCTGCCGGGAATCACGTAGCCCCGATTGCGCCTGGGGCTAAAGAGACCAAGGTCGGCCTTGTTCTGTTCATCTGGGCCGGTTAAAGACTTTTTTACCCTGTAGCAATTTTGTTCCCACTTTGTTTTTTTGTTGCACCTCCTTTTCGGGGGTGGGGGTTATAGGGAAATTTAGATGCTAATTCTCTTTTCTGTTTCCTGTGTGATTCTGTGCTAAACGTTTTTTGGTTTGTGGTTAACATGGTTGGCAGTTTGCAGCTCTTTGAAGAATAACAGATTCAGGTTTAGATTTAATGTTTCAGTCTACTACAAATGTCAGCGAGAGGCCCTTCAAATTGTTTCGTTGATGTTTGAAGTGACGTTTTAGTTCATATACTGGTTCTTTGATTAATGAAGATTCATTCAACTTAAGGTAGTTAAAGTGTAAACTGACTTTCTGTTCTTATATCTTAGTTAAGGTTTGTTTAGTGATGATGCACACTATTGATTTTAATTGTTTGATAGTCTTAAATTGTATATAACTTTTTAATGGCTAAGTTACATTTTTTTTCCAGTCATCCTTGATTACATTGGGAGGATTGTCAGTTTGTCAGCAAATGTTATGGGTTAAATCCAGTGGAGTATAGGTCGAGTCTTTACAGTCTAGTTGGGAAGATGAGAATGTAGAAAGTGCTGTGAAAATGGTAAGAAGAATGTGATAAGTGATCTTGGAGTGGGAAGAGGACGTTTATGAGTAGGAAATAGGGAAATTCCTTGTGAAGAAGTTTACATTTCAAATGGGTGTTAGAGAACGAGTCATTTAAGAGAAAGATGAAGGGCATTTTAGGAGAAAATGCACAAAGGGGATGGACTTGTTTAGAGAGCAAGAATCAGAACAGAATTTTTGCTGCAGCTTAAGTTTATGGATTTGTAGTAGAAGTTGTGCAGAAAATATCATATAGAGTGTACTTTGCAACCTTCATTGAAAACTTAAAGAGGATAGACTTGGTCGATTTGGGGATTTTTCGGGAGGATATTGGACAAAATTAGATCTGAGATCTGTTAAGATTTATCGAACTACAGAGAATATTAGAAGGAGTGATGTCCAAAGGAAAAGGCAATCACTGGGGCAGTTCCTCTAGCCTAGAGAGGGCATATGTTGTTGGGTGGTGGAAGTGACAATGAAGAGGCAGATTCAAGAGAATTGTGGCAGTATAAAGAGCAGGATTTAGGAAAAAGGCAAAGGTTGCTGTTTGCAGTCAGGAGCGCACAGGTGGTATTAGTAAAATGCTAATAACAGGACTAGGGAATTGGGAGGATGGGCGTATGAAGGATGGTGAGTCCAGGTTTGGCTCTTCTGAATTTGAGGTAAGGAAGACATCTTGGTAGATACCTGTGTTGGGAATCCCCAAGAATAGTCCAGGTTCAGTGATTTCCTGGGAAAACTCACAGGACCTAGCATATATTTGTACTCACAGCTATGATTTATTGCAATGAAAAAATATAAAGCAAAATTTGCAAAAGGAAAAGGCACATCTGGCAGAGTCCAGAGGAAACCAAGCACCAGCTTCCAAGAGTCCTCTCCTAGTGGACTTACACACTCAGCTTAATTAGAGTTTAAGTCCTGCAGCAGCTAATTTTAACAGCATAGTGAAATATTGTTAGGGAAGCTCATTAGAGACTCAGTTCTCAGGGTTCTTATTGGGAGGGCTGTCAAACTCACCCTCTGCCTAGCATATACCAAAATTCCAGACTTGCAGAAGGAAAGCATGTGTTTGACATAAATCACATGTTTTTACAAACAGTTTCGGCATAGCAAACCTCTCAGCAGTTTTAGGAATGGTGGGAACCCTTCTGAAATCCAAGTCCCCAGGTGCAGGACAGGGGCCAACCTTGCAAGCTGGCTTTTCTAAGGATAGGAAACTGTTAGCTGTGTTAACTGTTTTCTGCACAGCACCTATCTTGCATTTGGAAATGTGGCAAATTGGAGTTCAGGAGACGAATCGGGGCAAGTAATAAAACAGGCTGTTATCCACAAAGAAATCAAAGAGTACCAGCTTTCCCATTGGTCTTCGGGGAAAAGGTGTCCATCTCGAGTAGTGTGTTGATCTGATTTTTCTCTGGAAGACCTGGTTTTAAAGAGATCAGATGAATATCCCACTGTGTGAGTGTGGACTTCTCCCAAAGACCAAAAGTAGGGTCAGTTGAGGAGAGGGGGGATGGAGGAGGAAATATTTCTCAATGCCCTCAGGAAACAATGGTAGTCATCATAAGGATAATGAATGCATCAATTGAGGGATCATTTTGGGGGCAGGGTTTCGGGCCTAGCACTGGATTTGGGGTGCTCTTCAGAACCTGATAACATACCTTTATAATACCATGTATGTATCATACCCTTACTCTTAGCAATACCTCGAACGTGGAAAAATAGTTCTCATGAGATCGGAGACTTCATTACAAATGTATAAATTATTGCTCTGCTTGCACTTTCATTTGCAGCTTAGTAAGCAAGTTTGCATTGACCAGGACTAGTGGCCAAAATAAATAAAAAAACCTTTCGTTCAAGTTTCCAAAATATTCTAAATCAGGAATATGAATTTGTCGATTCTTTCATCATAATAAATAACTTTTTTACCCAAAACTCAGTGGAGGTGGTTGATAAGGCAGGAAAGAAGGCTATAATTTATTTGCTCAGTGTTGCATTAATACAGTGTGGGTTTCAGGGCTAAAAGCTGGGATAGTATTGTTTTTTTACTGTATCTAGAAGGGAACTGTAAGTGTGTGTGTCTTTGAAAGGCTATCATAGGTATTTAATGAAGGTAGATGTTCTAGAAAGAGCATAAGTTGAAAGAAAAGTAGAGGTTTGAGACTGCTGTCAAACTTTTTTCCCCATCTGGGGCACCTGTGTGACTCAGTCGTTAACCGTCTGCCTTTGGCTCAGGTCATGATTCCAGGGTCCTGGGATCAAGTCCCGAATCAGGCTCCCTGCTCAGCTCGAAGCCTGCTTCTACCTTTCCCACTCCCCCTGCTTGCATTCTCTCCCTCGCACACGCGCGGGGATCTCTCTGTCAAATAAATAAATAAAATCCTTAAAAAAACCAAAGAACTTTTTTTCCTATCTGCTCTGTTAGTCCACCCCTGCCCCCTCCCCTTTTAAGGTTCTTGAAGATGTGAAATGATGTCTTCACCCAAGCTTGTAGGAATTCTGCTTGAGCAGGACAGCTCCCTGAGTATAGATCCTGCTAGACTTTCACTAGGGAACTTCTCTTTGCTGTAGGGACTTCCTTTGATTGGGTCATCTGCTTAACTCTGTTTCCTTTTATTTCCATTCAGATGAGTAATTTGCAAATCAAGGAAGAAAAAGTCAAACCAGATACCAATGGTGAGTCACTTGTAACTACTAGCTGGATACAAGCTCTACACGTGCTCTTCTGCTTGGCGGTAGTAGCTGGCGTGTGAAAAGGCTTTCACTTAGCATAATGTTTCTCGCAAATGACAGCACCGAATTTGAGAGCCAGTAAATTCCATTGCATTGACGAAGAGGATACATTAGTTTTCCAGATTTTATCTAGTCTCTGGCTCCTGCCACTGTTCATTTGATAGTGTTTCTTTAAGTTTTTACCTTAATTTTTTTGAGGAGTTAATCTGGGTTCAAAACTCAAAATGTAAACAGGTGAAAGGCTTCCTTTTTGTTCCGGATTGTCATTTAGCCAGTAAATAAAACTCTCTATTAGTTTGCTAGGGCTGCTATGCCACGTCATAAACTGAGTGGTTTAAATAGTCAAAGTTTATTGTCTCACAGTTCTTGAGGCCAGAAGTCTGAGATCAAGATGTCAGTAGGCTTGGTTCCTTCTAAAGTTTCCAGAACTTACGTTCAAGTCTTTAATCCATTCTGAGTTAATTTTTGTATGTGGTTAAGATAGTGGTCCAGTTCTATTCTTTCACATGAAGCTGTCCGTTTTTCCCAACACCATTTACTGAAGAGACTGTCCTTTCCCTGTTGTATATTCTTGGCTCCTTTGTCATAAATTAGTTGACCATGTATGCTTGGGTTTATTTCTGGGTTCTCTGTTCCATTGGTCAATGTGTGTGTTGTTATGCAAGTACCATACTGTTTTAATTATATAGCTTTGTAATATAGTTTGAAACCAGGGAGCATAATGCCTCCAGCTTTGTCTTTCTTTCTCAAGACTGCTTCTGGGGAGGGGGAAGATTGTTTTGGCTAGTCAGGATTTTTGTGGTTTCATAAAAATTTTTAAATTGTTCTATTTCTGTGAAGAACGCCATTGGAATTTTGATAGGGCTTACACTGATTCTGTGTGTTGCTTTTGGTATATGGACACTTTAACAGTATTCTTCCAATCCATGAATAAGGAAAACCTTCCTATTTATTTGTGTCTTCGATATCTTACATTAATGTCTTACAATGTTTAGTACACAGGTCTTTCACCTCCTTGGTTAAATTTATTCCTAGGTATTTAAATGTTTTTAATGCAATTGTAAATGGCATTGTTTTCTTAATTTCTCTTTCTGATTGTTCATTATTAGTGTATAGAAATGCACCAGATTTTTGTGTATCGATTTTTGTATCCTACAACTTTACAAAATTCATTTATTGGTTCTAATAGTATTTTGATGGCATCTTGAGGCTTTTTGTATATAATATCATATCATCTGGAAATATTGACAGTTTTACTTCTTCCTTTCCAATTCGGATGCCTTTTATTTTTTGTATTCATTTACATTTAACATAAATGGTGGGTTAAAATATGGTGGGTTTAGTTAAGTAGTTTTACTATTTGATTTGTTTGTCTTTCATAATTTCTCTACCTCTCTTTTCCTGCCTTTTGGGTTAATTGAATATCTTAGAATTCCACTTTATCTATTGGCATTTTAGCTACACTCTTTGCATTATTTTATGACATTTTTAAAGATTTCTTCATATAAGTCTTGCATATTTTATGTTAACTTTATTTCTGGGTTCAGGATTTCATCTTTTTAGTTGCTGTTATAAATAGGATCTTTTCAGTTATATTTCTGTATTTATGAAAGCTACTGATTTCTATTTATTTATTTTGTACCTAGCTTTTTTTATCTTTTGCTTAGATATATTATTTTATAGTCATTTTTAAGTTAATAGTCCTGTAGGCTTACAATCCTGTAATCCACAAAAAGGGATCATTTTACCTCTTCCTTTTAATTTTTAATTTCTTTATTTTCTTTCTCATGTCTGATTGTGTTTGCTAAAATAATAGTATATTTTAAAATAGGATAAGCAAGTCAGAGGTGACATATTCTGATCACTACGAAGTAAGCCAACATATCTAGAAAGTTGAAATTTTCGTATGTGCTTTCTAGGAATAAAAACCCATTAAATACAAAGAAATGCCAAATATTTGCATTTTGATCACTTATGTAACATTTAGTATTTATGTTGTCACACCTTTCAGATGGGTTTGAAATTTGCCTTTCTTATGATGACACATATTTTCTTGTGTAGGTGTAATTAAAACCAATGCCACTGCAGAGAAAACAGAAGAAGAAGAGAAAGGTAATTACTTTTTAAAACTCTGTAGCAAGAAACAGCATATGACCCAAGATTTGCCTTTCTGGAGCCGGAGGCACTAGATCAAAGAGATGAGGAGGAATCACAAAGGAGATTGAGAAGTAGTCAGTGAGATAGAAGGAGAACCAAAAGAGAAGGGTATCCAGAAACCAGAAGAAGGAAGTGTTTCAAAAGTAGGTAGTCAAGGGGGCACCTGGGTGGCTCAGTGGGTTAAAGCCTCTGCCTTTGCTCAGGTCATGATTTCAGGGTCCTGGGATCGAGCCCCGCATCGGGCTCTCTGCTCAGCGGGGAGCCTGCTTCCCCCGCTCTCTCTCTGCCTGCCTCTCTGCCTACCTGTGATCTCTCTCCCCACTGTCAAATAAACGAATAAAATCTTTAAAAAAAAAAGTAGGTAATCAAATATAGGTAATAAATTGATTAAGAAGATATAAAAATGGACTGTTCACTTGATTTAGCAGTGTAGAAGCCATTGGTGTGTTCAAGGAGGGCCTCTGAGGTCAGGTGCAGAGGCTAAATATAAAAAAGCCTATTCAGTGTACATTTAGCAGAAGGGGAGGACAGAAATGGGGACAATGACTGTAGTCAGCCTTTCCAGGGAATGTCCTATAAAGGGGAGTAGAGAAATAGGACAGCAGCTGGATGGGGATGGGGGCTAAAGGTTCGGAAGCAGGCTCATAATGAGATGTTAAAATGTGTGTACACATGGTAGGGGAATGTTCCAGTGGAAGGGGAAACTGATAACGCAAGACGGAGTTAGTGTCAGGAGAAATATCCTTGTAGGCCAAAGGAGCTGAGACCTGTTGTACCCTTAAGCACAGACTGTGCCTCCCAGGTTACCAGAGGGAACACAGAGAGTGTGCACACAAAGCACATGGGTGTGTAAGTGTGTTACTGGAGTGTCTGAGGTCTCCTGATCACTTGCACATCTCTGTGAAGGAAGACGCAGGTTCATCAGATGAGTGAGAATGAGGAGGGATGAGAAGAGTGAATGAGTGGAGAGTAGAAGCATGAAGACTTACAGGGCAGGGCAGCCCAACTGAGTCTAGTGGTCGAGAATCTAAAGTGAGAGCTGTCGGCGTGATTATTTTTCTCCAGTCATGCTCAGTGACCGGGTGCTGGTGCGGAGCCAGGGAGAAAGAGAGGTTTCATGAGGGTGGGCTCGCCAAGTGAGTATGAAGGCAATCCGCTGGTTTCTTCCTGACAGAGGACAGAGCTGCCCAGTCCTTACTCAACAA
Organism: Nasua narica; assembly: GCA_028533885.1. NCBI lineage: Eukaryota > Metazoa > Chordata > Mammalia > Carnivora > Procyonidae > Nasua > Nasua narica. The sequence goes on along the minus strand of CM052803.1, from coordinate 38,687,490 downwards.
GCTGATCCGAAGCAACCTTGTGGATAACACAAACCAGGTGGAAGTCCTGCAGCGGGACCCAAACTCCCCGCTCTACTCGGTGAAGTCCTTTGAGGAGCTTCGGCTGTGAGTGTCTGTTCCCTGGAGTAGCTACTCCTGCTGGTCCCTTTCTGAAACGGAGCATCTCGGAGTGCTTTCGGGAATTTTTACATTTATTTTTAAGTATCTTAATGTATTTACTTCTTGGACTAGTTAATAATTCACATGATTCAAAAGTGAGAAAGTATGGAAAAGTTGACGGTGATGGTTTCCCTCCCGCCCCTGTCTCTCAGCTACCCAGTTCTCCTCCTCTTGGGAGGGATTTTTAAATGCCACAGATTTATTCATCATAGCTGAAAGTGTTTTTTCTTTTATGCTCTTAGAACTTTCAATAAAATATTGGCTGACAGGTGATTTCTGGATGTCAGGAACATTTCTTATTAGGTAAGCCCTTTTGTTAGACTACAGGGTTTACGGTCTTGAGAACACTTTATCTGCTTTTACATAATCGATCAAAAGAGCCTGTGCAGGATTCCCAGTACCTACTGTGGAAAGCAGCCTTCAGTATCCCGGAATATTAAAAAAAAAAAAAAAAAAAAAAAATTCAGAACCCAGAATTAAACCACAAGGGAGCACATTTATGGCACTGTGCTAAGAATAGACTTCTAACACCTCTTTATTTTAAAGGCAGAATTATGGAAGGTCATACCGAGGTTTTTGTTTCTCTCAGCATATTAGTAAGCGAGTGTTTATGAATCCTCGGTTTAGGTACTGCGCTGGGTGTCATGAGTAGCGTCAGACATAACTACCTTTCTTGCTGCCTGCCGGGACTGGAATCCCCGACAGAAAATAGCTGGTGAATAAGAGAGTAGTGGAATTAATAGATTCTTTGCCTTTATCAGCAAAATCCATAGTATGGCCACTATGGGCAAATATGGGCTACATTCTTGCCAACTTATTAACCACTGCTTTAGAGTAAGAGACATTTAAAATATGAGAGCTAACTAAAACCAAATCAAGTCATTACTGAAGTGACAGCTAAGGACGAGTTTTTTAAAGCATGGCTTTTTTTGGTTTTGTTTTAATGTTCTCAGGAAATTATATTTTTCTGTGTGTATTTCCTCCGTCAGGGTCTTCATTCAACAAATCTGTCATCTCTAGTTTTGTCTATAAACTATATCAGGGCAGTGAGATGTGCTCTTTTGTTTCCTGAATCGAAGTTTGCTTTTCCAAGTATTGATGGTTTTTAAACCCCCTTTCATTTAAAGGACTTGAGCTCTCAGTCCAACCAGTGAGGAATTGTCCTCTCTGAAAGGTCAAGTTCTCTCTGACTTAGTAGTTGTTGGCTAGAGGAAACAAAGAATGAAACCTAAGTTGTCTTGCTTTGTTTTGTACTTAAAATTTTTGAATTAGGGACGCCTGGGTGGCTCAGTTGGTTAAGCAGCTGCCTTCGGCTCAGGTCATGGTCCCAGCGTCCTGGGATCGAGTCCCACATCGGGCTCCTTGCTCAGCAGGGAGCCTGCTCCTCTCTCTGCCTCTGCCTGCCTCTCTGCCTGCTTGTGTTCTGTTAAAATAAAATAATAAATAAAATCTTTAAAAAAAATTTTTGAATTAATCTTCAAAATAAGACAAAATAATGAACCACTGAAAGCTTGTGGATCATTTGGAACTTCATCAGTTCTGATTTTGTTTCCTTAGCAACCAAATCAAAATCTGCTGAGCTTCATAGCCTTTTCTTCCAAACAGAAGACACCAAAGGTTATGCTTTCAGAGGTCTTTGTATCTGAGAACCAACATATGCCAGAAGAATTTGCCATTTAGAGAGCCTGTTCACTCCAAGGAAGGCTCGGAGAACAGAAGTCTTGACTTGGTTTGAGTCTTTACAATCTGGTGGGATTTTTTTTTAACACCTTCTCAATGTGGAAGTAGCAGAGAGCTAATCGTAAATGCAGTGGAAGAGCAAGTTGAATTTGATATTTGTTGTGCATCTACTTACATAAGCTGGTACTTTCCTATTCTTCATTTTTGACTAGACATAATAACTAAATATGAGCATTTGGGAAGTTCAGTATGATAATTGAACACTTCTACCTATTTACTGTAGATCAGGTACTAGAAACTGGTTGAATCAATTTTCTTATTTCTTGATTGTCCGGAGCATTTGCACAGCTGGCTTTGAAAGGACCATGGAATACAAAATGACTGTAGTTCAGTTTAACATCTGCCCCAAGAATTTAAAACTGAATCTCATTCCTTAAAGGGACATCTTTTTTTTTTTTTTTTCCTTAAAGGGACTTCTATATCTTTGTGATATAGTAAGCAGTCTATTTTTAGCTGTCTTTTATAATTCATTTTATGCAAATTACAAGATTGATATGAATTAATACATACCACTCTTGCAATATCCAGGGAACATTTGTCCTCCAAGGCCAGTCATATTTGTGGATCTCCTGAAAGCATGAATTTCTGCAAGAACGGAAGCTAGTCTTTGTTTTCAGAATTGCACAAGAGTTGCAGATTACGGGGTGCCTGGGTGGTCAGCCAGTTAAGCTTCTGCCTTCAGCTCAGGTCATGATCCCAGGGTCCTGGCATCGACCCCCCGCCCCATCAGGCTCAGCGGGGAACCTGCTTCACCCTCTCCCTCTGCCTGCTGCTCCCCCTGCTTGTGCTGTCAAATAAATAAAAATAAAATCTTAAGGGACGCCTGAGTGACTCAGTGGGTTGAGGCCTCTGCCTTTGGCTCGGGTCGTGATCCCAGAGTCCTGGGATCGAGCCCCGCATCGGGCTCTCTGCTCAGCGGGGAGCCTGCTTCCCCCTTCTCCCCTTCTCTCTCTGCCTGCCTCTCTGCCTGCTTGTGATTTCTCTCTGTCAAATAAATAAATAAAGTCTTTAAAAAAAAAATCTTAAAAGAGTTGCAGATTAAGATTTAGTATGAAAAGATGGTGGCTTGGTTTCATTTTAGATACTTTTTAAGGCATTAGAAAAATATGACAAAGATAGGAAACATTATTCTTTGCTAGATTTAGGGAAAGCTCAAATTCCAGGCTTTTAAAACAATTTGAGCAACTAGGAATTCATCCTTTCTCTCCCTGGCCTCCTAGGAAACCACAGCTTCTCCAGGGAGTCTATGCCATGGGCTTCAACCGTCCATCCAAGATACAAGAAAATGCATTACCCATGATGCTTGCTGAGCCGTGAGTATGCAGACCTCAAGTGCACTTCTTCAGGGTTGGGTTTAATGTCTTACACCAATAACTATTACTGTTCTTGAGAACAAGATGGGATGTTTGGGACAGCATGTTTCTTCAGGGAAACCACTTGAACAAGTGCAGAGAGAGTCAGTTGAAATTTGGTACAGCTTCTTCCTTTCCACTTAACAATAAATACTGATGGGGTACGTGAGTAGCTCAGTCGGTTGAGCATGGGACTCTTGGTTCCAGCTCAGATTATGATCTCAGGTGATGAGCTCAGAGTTGTGAGATCCAGCTCCACACAGGGCTCCACACTTAGCATGGAGTCTGCTTGAGATTCGTTCCCTTTCCCTCTCTCCCTCTGCTCCACTCCCCACTCAAATACCCACTCACATGCATGCTCACTCTCTCTCTCTCTCTCTCTCTCAAATAAAGAAATAAAATCTTTTAAAAAATTAAAAGAAGGGTGCCTGGGTGGCTCAGTTGGTTGAGCAACTGCCTTCGGCTCAGGTCGTGATCCCGGAGTCCCAGGATCGAGTCCCATATCGGACTCCCGGCTCTGCGGGAAGTCTGCTTCTCCCTCTGATGTTCTCCCCTCTCATTCTCAGTCTCTCTTTCTCTAATAAATAAATAAAATCTTAAAAAAAAAATTAAAAGAAAATTTTAAAACTTGATAGAGAAGGGGGCACCTGGCTGGCTCAGTGCTCAGTGCCGGCTCAGTCATATGGCTAAAGCATGTGACTCTTGATGTCTGGGTTGTGGGTTCGAGCTCCATATTGGGTGTAGAGATTACTTTAAAAAACAAAAATCGGGGCGCCTGGGTGGCTCAGTGCGTTGGGCCTCTCCCTTTGGCTCGGGTCTTGATCTCGGGGTCCTGGGATCAAGTCCTGCGTCGGGCTCTCTCCTCAGCAGGGAGCCTGCTTCCCCCTCTCTCTCTGTCTGCCTCTCTGCCTACTTGTGATCTCCTCTCTGTCAAACAAACAAATAAATAAATAAAATCTTTTTTAAAAAAAAATCTTGGGGCACCTGGGTGGCTGAGTGGGTTAAGCCTCTGCCTTTGGCTCAGGTCATGATCTTGGGGTCCTGGGATCAAGCCCCACATTGGGCTCTCTGCGGAGCTGGAGCCTGCCTCCCCTTCTTTCTCTGCCTGCCTCTCTGCCTACTTGTGATCTCTGTCAAATAAATATATAAAATTTTTAAAAATAAATTAAAAAAATTAAAATTAAAAAAATAAAAAACAAAAATCTTTAAAACAGGGCGCTTAGGTGGCTCAGTTGGTTAAGCGACTGCTTTCAGCTCAGGTCATGATCTCAGGGTCTTGGCATCGAGCTCCACATCAGGCTCCCTGCTCAGTAGGGAGTCTCCTTCTCCCTCTTCCCTTGCTTATGTGCCTGCACTCTCTCTTTCTCAAATAATTAAAATCTTTAGGGATGCCTGGGTGGCTCAGTCGTTAAGCATCTGCCTTTGGCTGAGGTCATGGTCTCAGGGTCCTGGAATCGACCCCCAAATCAGGCTCCCTGCTCAGCGGGAAGCCTGCTTCTCCCTCTCCCACTCCTCTGCTTGTGTTCCCTCTTTCACTGGGTCTCTCTCTGTCAAATAAGGAAATAAAATCTTTTTTTAAAAAAATCTTCAAAACAACAAACAAATCTGATAATGAAAGCTAATGTTGCTATTCTATGCAATTTTAAAAATTGGGTGGTTTTTTAAAAAAAGATTTATTTCTTTATTTGAGAGATCATGCGCATGAGTGAGTGCAGGGAAGGGCAGAGGAGGAGAGAAGCTTTAGCAGTAGATAATGGGCATCCTACTTTATGTAGTAACCTTTTCCATTCAGCTCCATTATTTTTCTTATTTAATGACAAAAATTCTACCCATTTCCCTGACTGGGTTATGTGAAGTAAAATGTGCAAGTTCCTTCCAAAGCATCTGCTTGACTTGGTGTCCTGCATCTTCATAAAGAAGGGAACAGGAACACACATAGGGAGCCACGTCCTGGAGACACATTATAGCCTAGCAAAAAATGCCTTCGGGGATTTGCCTTGGCACAGAGTTTACTCTGCACTGTTAATTTCCATGGGGCCTCTGGGGTACAAAACTCGGGCACTCTAGCTGTGCTGGAGTCTAGGGTGAAGATTTCTTGGCGTGAACCCATCCAAATCATTATGTCCCTTAATATTTAAGCCGTTTTTTGACAACATATAAAAAATTTATCATTGTGTTCAATGCAGAAAACCTGGATTAAAGGGAGAAAGCTCTGCATGCCTACCATCCAGAAAGAGCTTTTGACACTGTATTGTGTTTAAACAGCATTATTTTCATTTCTATTCTTCCTTGATCCAGTCCACAGAACCTGATTGCCCAGTCGCAGTCCGGTACTGGGAAAACAGCTGCCTTCGTCCTGGCCATGCTCAGCCGAGTGGAACCAGCAGAGAGATATCCCCAGGTGAGGGCTAGGGGACCCTGAGGGCCCTGGCTTGCTTGGCCTGGGCAAGGCAGTGCCATCTGGTGGGGGATAATGGGGGTGCCCCTAAAGGGGTCTAAATGTTTCCTGTGGCTCAGGTGAGCTGGGTCATGCACTAGGCCACAGTCTGGGTAGAATTCATCCGGAAGCAGCAGTCTTAAATAGTGGCTTCCGAAGGCATCCACCCAGCCAGGGCTCCCTGCTGAAGGCTTGGGCCTGAAAAGTGGGCCTGGTTGGAGAGGATGTGGTTCCCTGCACTTTTTGAGTGGTAAGATCAGCGTGTGGTTGCTTTAGAGCCTGTTGTCTATGACTTAAAAGCTTTTCTAAACTCAACCTTTATGATCTCCCTGTCAGTGTTTGTGTCTCTCCCCGACCTATGAGCTGGCGCTTCAAACGGGAAAAGTGATTGAGCAGATGGGCAAATTTCATCCAGAACTAAAGCTTGCTTATGCTGTTCGAGGCAATAAATGTGAGTACAAAGGGGTGAGACCAAAGCAGTGAGCAGGATAGGGTGGTTGGGTGTTTGAATTTTGAAGATGTGATGATGATATTAAACTTGCTGGTTCAGTTGACCTTAGGGCCCACTGCATCACTTTGAGCACATCTGTTTTAAACTTGCTATTTAACAGTCGTTTCTACTCTTAAAAGAAGAATTTGAGTCATTGTAAAAATCTTTGTATGAGTCATGGAGTTCTTAAAGTCTGGCATTCTTCACTGAGAAAACAGGGTTTTGAATTCAGCATGCAGAGTTCTCGAAGCTGCTTATTACTAACGAGGGATTAGTAGGTGTGAGGATGGTAGGTTGGAGTCATATTCCTTTGTTTAAAAACAAGCACAGCTTTAGTAAGAGTAAACTGGGAGCACATACGGATAACTTGGTCTTATCAAAACCAGGAATCCTTCCACCATTTTTTTTCTCCCATATGTTCAATAGAATGTAATGTAGAGAACATGGACTAAAGTGGAGAGGAGGGGCAGGTAGAAACAGGTCATTAGAAAGTTAGCAGAGTATATAAAACTACGAGTCAGTAAGGAAAAAGCAAGCAGTCTAAATAAGCAAAGGGTCTGATAGGAAAAGAGGCCCAGTTGGACAGACACTTCACAGAAGCCTCCCTTGTCATCAGGAAATGTAAGTTAACACCACTGTTTGCCTCTCAGATGAGCAGAAATGAAGCAGTCTGACGATACTAAGTATTGATGGAGACGGGCAAGAACTGGAATGCTCATACACCCCTAGGAAGGAGCGCACACTGGGACAGTTACCTTCTGGAAGCAGTTTGGCATTGCTTAGAAAAACTACAGACAGATCTCCCTTTGACACAGCAGTTTATAATTGCCTGGAGCAGTGGTTCTCAAACTTTGTTTCTTAGACTCTTAAACATTACTGAGGACCCCAAAGCATTTTTGTTTATACAGGTTTTATCTGTTGATATTTGCCATATTAGAAGCTAAAATTGAGAAATTTTTGAAGAACTACTTTTGAAGAATTTGCAGACAGTCCGGCCTTTCAGATAGTTTTAGATTCTCTTTTTGGATGCTACACCAAAATTTAACAAGTGGTAATTACTTAAGAGTTAGTACCAGTGTGGAATCTGAAATCCTGTTAACTGAATTTTTCGTACCATTACATTAAAATACTTTGGCCTCTTGGAAAATACTTTTACTGAGTTAGACTGATCTTCCAAATGTTGAGACATTCCATTATACAAACTTTTTAAATTGCTTGCACTGATATTACCACGTATCAGAGGAGAAGAAACTCAAACTTACTGGCACATACAAGTCTTCCAAAAACGCCGTTTTTCTTTTGAAACCCTAAATGTTTTTGTGGCAGCAAATACAGTGGATTGTTTTCGTAGAAGGGACAGCCTGTTCATTTTCCAGAAAGTGGACATCAAATTCCTGGCTTCATTTTCTGTGGTTTATCAGTCCACAGAGAGACGTGGGTAGTTCAACTTAGCACTGTCACAAGAGCTTTTCCTGGAGAAAACCATCATGCTCTGGCACGCAGCAAAAATACTTTATCCAAAAGTCATTAGCTTGATGATGTAATTTGTGTGTTTATTTGCTGTCTCACACTGGTGGGTGCATCTCAGTGAAGTTACCAGAATCTCGTAACAACATATATCTTCTCTAGATTGCTCTGTAATCACATGGGACTTCACTGCATAGGAAGGATTAATATATTAACTATACTTAACGTATTATTTTTTAAAGGTTCAATTTGAACTTAGAGGCAGTGGACATTGAGAACTACATTGTGTTTGAGTTAATTCAAAAATTTTCCAGTGGATAATGATGAATTTCTAATGAAAGGCCCTTCTCAAATTTTAAATTTTGTTTTTAAAATAAGAAACACATTTGCATGTTTAAATTAAGGCTAAAAAAAATAAATTAAGGCTATGTGATAGAAACTTCTTTCTCCATATGATCTCTCTGATATGAAGAATTTGAGAGTCAGGGTAGGGGGTCGTGGGGGGTGGAGGGGGAAATGAAACAAGATGGGATCGGGAGGGGAACAAACCATAAGAGACTCTCAATCTTAGGAAACAAACTGAGGGATGCTGGTGGGTAGGGAGGTAGGGATAGGGTGGTTGGGTGATGGACATTGGGGAGGGTATGTGCTATGGTGAGTGCTGTGAACTGTGTAAGCCTGATGATTCACAGACCTGTACCCCTGGGGCAAATAATACATTATATGTTAATAAGAAAAAAAAAGAAAGAAACTTCTTGCTCCTATACCCACAACTGCCTAGTTCTCCTTCCTGCAGGCACTCAGTAGTAAGCAGTTTCTCATGCGGCACATCAGAGATCTTCTGCATGGCTGCAGGCACGTAGCGTATATAAATATATAACGTGCGCACGTGGGTTACATGTTTTCTTTTTTGCCTCCTTTGGTATGCAAACTGCTCTGCAACTTTTTTTCACATTTAATAATGTATTTTGGAGATAGTTCTGTGTCGGTTCCCTAGTAGTTTCTTAATTTTACTGGCGTCATCCATTGGGTGTATCATATTTTGCTTCATTAATTACTTTCTCTTTTTTTTAAAGATTTTATTTATTTATTTGACAGAGAGGAGAGAGATCACAAGTAGGCAGAGAGGCAGGCAGAGAGAGAGGAGGAAGAAGGCTCCCTGCCGAGCAGAGAGCCCGATGTGGGGCTCGATCCCAGGACCCTGAGATCATGACCTGAGCCGAAGGCAGAGGCTTTAACCCATTGAGCCACCCAGGTGTCCCTTCATTAATTACTTTCTGATGCTTGAATACCCTTGCATATGTGTTGTTTCCCACATGTTAATACACAACACGGTTAATTCCTAATCCCGGGGTACTGGTCACAGACTATTACTAATTGTGCATTAGTAATGTTGACAGATGGTTGTACCAGTTCAGCTCTCACCAGCTATAATTCAAGAGTAATATGTTTTTTAAACCAGAGAATTTGTACTTAGGAAAACTGTCTACACATTAGAATGTCTAACAATGCAAAAACGCATTGGGCCAGGATCCTGAGACTTGAAAGTACCAATTGAAGAAAAATCTGGGAACCATGAGTGAATGTATGATGGGAAGTGAGTAAGAGTGACGCTGAGGAGAATGAGTGGGATGATGTTGAATCACAGGAGGAAGCAGGAAGGAGACATGATGCTTATTGAGGGTTCACTGCAGAGGATTGAACTCCTGACCACGATGCAGTGAGATGCGTGCCATTATGCCTGCTTTACGGTAGAAGAACCCAAGACTTTTGGATAACACTCCTGTGTGTGTGTTTTGACATCTGGAACTAACTTGTTTTACTAACTCTGGAAGGATGGCCAAAGCTTTGATTTCCAAAGCTGGCTTTACCATGGAAATACCCACAGAAAACATCTTGTCTCCACAGTGGAAAGAGGTCAGAAGATCAGTGAGCACATTGTCATTGGCACCCCTGGGACTGTTCTGGACTGGTGCGCCAAGCTCAAGTTCATTGACCCCAAGAAGATCAAGGTGTTTGTTCTGGATGAGGCTGACGTGATGATAGCTACTCAGGGCCACCAAGATCAGAGCATCCGCATCCAGAGGTAGGAACTCTTGAGCCAAGAGGAACTTCTCAGCCTCCTGATCTGCAGCATCTTCTCCTTTAACTTCAAACACCTCTTCTTGCTGCTGTCAGGTTCTTTCCTCTAGTACTTCCAGAAGCATTTGTTTGAGGGGCCACTTCATCGGCACTGACCTTGGGTTGAGGAAGGAGACTTGGGCATTCTGAGCCCAGCCCCCTTCCTGCCCCGTGGCTGCTCTCAGCTCCTCCCCGCTGTTCTCCTCCCCCTTTGGCCGCTTGCGTGGGCACGTAGACCATGCAAGCCCCGGGCCGCTGTCTTCTGTTCCTTCCAGGAAAGACTCGGGATCATGCCACATACCTGGGTCTTGCCTTGCAGGATGCTGCCCAGGAACTGCCAGATGCTGCTTTTCTCTGCCACGTTCGAAGACTCCGTCTGGAAATTTGCCCAGAAAGTGGTCCCAGACCCAAACATTATCAAGTTGAAGCGCGAGGAGGAGACACTGGACACCATCAAGCAGTATTATGTCCTGTGCAGTAACAGAGATGAGAAGTTCCAGGCCTTGTGTAACCTGTACGGGGCCATCACCATTGCTCAGGCCATGATCTTCTGCCATGTGAGTAGCAGTGGCAGCAGCAGGCCTGGCGGGGGAGGAGCTGCCCTGGAGGGTGTGCCTGCCCTTCCTCTCAGCGAGCGCCACCTCAGTGCTGAGGAGGGCCAGGTGCCCTGTGTGGCCAGAAAGGAATGGTTTGTGAACATGTAAGATAGTTTCGTCTTAGTATTCTGAGGTATACATGGCTTCACAATCGAGTCCCTAGGGGCACCTGGCTGGTTTAGTCAATAGAGCATGCACCTCTCCATCTTGGGGTCATAAGTTTAAGCCCCACATTTGACCTAGAGCTTGCTTAAAAAAAAAAAAAAGACCCTATTATTTGTAGGTGATACATTATTAGAAAACCCAATAGAATCAACAGATATTTGTAGGAAAAATAAGAAACTAAACAAGACAGCTGATTACAAAATTAATATAAGTTGTTTTCCAGTCTCAAATAGCAAATACTTAAAAAACAGAAGGTTAGTAACTGATCATTTGTTCACTTATAATTCAAGAATGTGAAGTGGGAATGCACAAGTAGATCAGTCCCTGTACTTTTTGCTCTGCATGTGGTAACACAGTAACTTGACAATAAAAAACTTACGTTGCTTATGTCCAAAAAAAAAAAAAAAAGGAAGGCTAGATTTCCATTGATAAAAAAAAAAATCAGGAATAAATATTTAAGATACTTGAAGAACACTTCAAAAATAGTATTAAGGGATATTAGAATGAGACCGCTTATTGTATTATTGGAAGACTTGTAATCGAAAACTTTTTTAGTGTTACCCTCAGAATGAAAATTGCAAACCTCCAGAAAAGATGAAAAAAAGGAAACACTTTCATGCCTTTCACCTATGGTTAACACTTAGCCAGTTTGCTTTCATCCATGTGCTTGCATGTGACACATCCATACTTTTTGGTTTTGGTAAAGTATTTTAAAATTAATTGTAGACATGATAGTTGACACCGAAGTACTTCCCAAGAATGAGACATGCTCCTACATAAGCCCAGTGCCATTGTCACACCTTTAAAGTGACAATAATAATAATAATAATAATGTGATAATAATAATATTATCCCCTGTCTAGTCCATCCATATTCCATTTCTTCACTTTTACCACAAATGTTGTTTATTGCTGCTGGCTGGTGGTGTTAAGCCCACGAACCAGTCAGAGATTGCTGCATTTCTCATGTTGTCATGTCTCTGGAGACCCCTGTAACCTGAACAGTTTGCCCACCTTTCATGACACAAACATCTCGAAGAGTCCAAGCTAGTAAGTAGTCTTGAGAATTTCTCTCGTGTCTCCCCCTGTGATTATATTCAGGTTAAATATTTCTGTGAGATTCATATCCAGGTGACAGTGTTACTTCCTGTCACAGCATGTCATGTTAACAATTTTAGGAAGTTTAACCCTCAGCTACTAAGTTTCATTTAGAGTCTTCCAGATCTAAAAACACCCTCTTCCGATACCTTCATTTTTCAAATGTTTCCTTCTCCCCAGACCCGCAAAACAGCGAGCTGGCTGGCAGCAGAGCTCTCCAAAGAAGGCCACCAGGTGGCCCTGCTGAGTGGCGAAATGATGGTGGAGCAGAGGGCAGCGGTGATCGAGCGCTTCCGCGAGGGCAAAGAGAAGGTGCTGGTGACCACCAACGTGTGTGCCCGCGGTGAGCAGAGAATGCGTCTGTCCGCCAGGCCCCGGGGGGCCAGGGAAGTCCTCCTGTACGGGGCGCTCCTCCGGTTTGGGGGAGTCCACGTGGGCTTGGTGCTGACAGTCTTTCCCGGAGAGCCTGGATTCCCCCGGCAGATGAGAACTGTCACAGAAGCCAGGGGCCCCGACGCGGCGGAAGGACATGGAGCAGCCTCTCACTGGTCCA